>CM052901.1:25442026-25738385 GCA_028534135.1 Potos flavus | reverse complement strand
CGGAGGGAGGCGAGGCGGGCCTGGACCTTGGCATCCCAGAGGGTGCGGGGGGCAGGGAGCTTGGAGGGGGCAGCCCGGCAGCGGCCGTCTCCCGGGGGCCTGGAGGTCAAGGGCGAAGCCTGGAAGCCGGCGCCGGAGGGAGGAACACCTGGCCGTGCCGAGGGCCTCAAGGTCGCGGCAAGGAGATGACATAACAGCCTTGCGGAGGCCATGCGGCAGGTCGGGGGGCCGCGCCGCCGGTGGACGCGCTCTCACCTCGCCGGGCCGGAAGCCGGCGCCGGGAAGCGCGTGTGCCGGCTGCGTCCGCCCCCGCGCAGCCGCGGCCGCGTCCCTGCCGCCTCGCGCCGCGCTTCCCCGCTCCGGCCCTAGAGGGCGCCCCGGGACGGGCGCAGGGCTGGGCGCCCGCGGGTCACCTCCGGGAGAGGAGCAGGGGCGGAGCGAGCGGGAGGGAAGCAGCCCGGGAGCCCCGAGGCGGAGGCCACGGTCACCGAGGTGGCCGCGCCCTACACGGGACAGGCCCAGATGCCTCTGAACCTGGGTCCGGGGTAATGACCTTTCTCCCAGGTCTAAAGGTCACGGGTCTGGACCGAGGGTGCCCCCCCACACCCAAAGGGGTGGAGGCTTCATGCCTTGTAAGGATGCAGAGCACTCCTTCCACCGTGACTGGCCTGCGAGGGTCAGGAGGGTCCATTCTGTATGATCTAGAAGACCTGAAAGCCCAGCCAGTGAGACAGAGGATAATTTTGTCTTCCTATCTTCCTTTTCCATGCTTGTAACTCTCCCCGTCGGCCTCCCTCTTGTCTGTCAGGTGCAGCATGCCAGCAAGCAGATCGCTGCGGATAAGCAGTACAAGGGCATTATAGACTGCGTGGTTCGTATCCCCAAGGAGCAGGGAGTCCTGTCCTTCTGGCGCGGTAACCTGGCCAATGTCATCAGATACTTCCCCACCCAGGCTCTCAACTTCGCCTTCAAAGATAAATACAAGCAGATCTTCCTGGGTGGCGTGGACAAGAAAACCCAGTTTTGGCGCTACTTTGCCGGGAATCTGGCGTCGGGTGGTGCGGCTGGGGCCACGTCCTTGTGCTTTGTGTATCCTCTCGATTTTGCCCGTACCCGCCTAGCAGCCGATGTGGGCAAAGCCGGAGCTGAAAGGGAATTCAGAGGTCTCGGTGACTGCTTGGTTAAGATCTACAAATCTGATGGCATTAAGGGCCTGTACCAAGGTTTCAATGTGTCCGTGCAGGGTATTATCATCTACCGAGCCGCCTATTTCGGTATCTATGACACCGCCAAGGGTAAGTTTTTGCTCTCTGTGCTTTGAAGCTGTGTTCCTTTCATCGGGAAGATCATTAATGCCGGCCGAATTTTCCAGAGCCAGAGATTTGCTGTAATTGCTAGAGGAAGCTGCGATCGTCCAGGGCAAACTGCGTCCGGATGAGATGTTGGGGGGCGGGAGTGTAGGAAACAGCAGGCCCCTAAAACTCTGCTTTCTAGTAAAAGCATCTCTTCCCTGTTCTCAGGAATGCTTCCAGATCCCAAGAATACTCACATCTTCATCAGCTGGATGATCGCACAGTCCGTCACGGCGGTTGCTGGGTTGACTTCCTATCCGTTTGACACTGTTCGCCGCCGAATGATGATGCAGTCTGGGCGCAAAGGGAGTAAGTTCCGCTGGAGCAGAAGATAAAAAGACGCGGGGGCCGGGGAGAAGCGGAGGCCGCAGGCCAGCGGTGCCTGACTTTAAAAATGTGGTCTGTTCTTGATGGCGGGGTGGGGTTAATGGTGTCTGCCTTTGAGCCGGCCCTTTGGATGGCTGCGAATGAGGGGGCTTAAACGGTGTTAGGGATTAAGGCCAAGGAGTAGTCTACATAGCCGTGTTCTGTACTCACGGCATCAATAGTTCAGTATTGCCCACGCGAATGTGTCAATGTCGGGTTTCCCCGAACGGCCATGCGCACTCTTGGAGGCGGGGCTCCGGTTTGGTCCAGTAAGCCTGGGGAGGACTCTCATCAGCCCTTGGTCACCGACTCCGTGTCTTTATTCTTTGCAGCCGACATCATGTACACGGGCACAGTGGACTGCTGGAGGAAGATCGCCCGCGATGAAGGCGCCAAAGCGTTTTTCAAGGGGGCGTGGTCCAATGTTCTCCGCGGCATGGGTGGGGCTTTCGTGCTGGTCTTGTACGATGAAATCAAGAAGTTCACATAAGTTATTTCCGAGCCTTTCCCCCGCTGTGAACAGGCATGTCGTATGATAGAACATATCTTGAGCATTCTTGACAGACTGTTGGCTGTTTATCCATGGCAACTATTTACTGGTTGAAAACGGGAAGCAATAACACTCAACCTGAGCAGTTTTCTCTTAAAGCCATTTCCATGATGATGGGACTCAATTATATTTTTTATTTCAGTCACTCCTGATAAATTTGAGGAAATAAAAAATATCTGAAATGTATTTTTGTCCGTGACTTAATTCGCGTACCTCGATGAGGGCTCCATTTGAGTAGATGTTTGTTACATGTCCAATAAACGCCACAGTAGCTCCTGAGATGGAAAGCTTTCTTTCCGAGCCAGTCTCTAGCCCTTCACTTCTCAGAGAATACCTTGGTCGTGCGACCCAGCGATATTCCCAATACAACAGCAAAATTCAGGCCCGGTGTATCCAGAACCACACGTCCCTTGCCTGGGGATGGTCCTAACTGAATGAGCTTTCTCCCAAAAGGACCATGTACCCACCTTTCCTGGTCCTGTGCTTATTAGTCAAGAAATATAAACTGAATTGTCCACTTTAAAATGGCGGTTACATGACTCTCGTCTAATTGAAACAGGAAAAACCCTTAAAATACAAGGTAATAAGCAAATTTTCATCCAGTTGCCTTCCGTCCTCCCATCTCTACCCGGCCCAAGCCATTTTATCGGAATCCCACTCAAGGCAGAGGATTAGGGCTGGCGCGGTGACGTGGGGCTGAGATGGCGCTGCTGGTCACAATTATGGAGGGAAGGAAACAACTGCCACCTCAAAATTCATTTCATAAAAAAGAGGAAATGTAGCATCTGCTGCCTTCTGTCAGATATGCTAATAATAAGCTCAGTCCGTGGAGGACATTTGTTTCTTCTGGATAAGCCCTTACGTGGGATCCACGTGAGAAATGCTTAAGGGGCACCTGGGTGGCTCAGTCACTTAAGCGTGTGCCTTCAGCTCGGGTCATGTCATGATCCTGGAGTCCGGGGATCGAGCCCCGCATCCGGCTCCCTGCTCAATGGGGAGTCTGCTTCTCCCTCTGCCCCTCCTCCTGCTCATGCTCTTGCTCTCTCAAATAAATAAATAAAATCTTAAAAAAAAAATGGTTTAGTTTGTGTAGCTCATGACTGGGCCTCAGAAATCCAGTGGATTTTGCCTGCAACCCAAGATTTCTTTGAAGAATAAAGCCCCACGGCTGTCAAATGGCAACATTGAAAGTAGAGAGTGATGGGTGAGAGTGAAAGTAGAGAGAGTCGCACGGGGGGAAACCCATTCCTGAGCAACAGCACGCGCCCTGGCAAGGTGAAGTGCAGCTCACGGCCAGGTCTGCGTGGTGGGGAGTAATGCCCAGTGCACCTTAGAGATGCTTGTTGCATGCCCCCGGCCAAGCACCAGGATCTCAGTATGGCTTCGTTCAGGATACTCCACAGTATATGCCTATATCAAAACCTCAAGTCATACACCTGAAATCTACACCATTCTTATATGTTAAAGATATCTCAAAGTTCTTTTGGTTTTCATTTTGTTTGGTTTTTGTGAAAGAGTTTATTTATCAGAGCACACAGCATGGGGAGAGCACAGAGGGAGAGGGAGAAACAGACTTCCCCGCTGAGCAGGGAGCCCGATGCGGGACTCGATCCCAGGACCCCGAGATCATGACCTGAGCTGAAGGCAGACGCTTAAATGACTGAGCCACCCAGGAGCCCCGATATCTCAAAGTCTTTAGAAAACTGAAAACTCTGTTGTGGTATCAGAGAAGTCTGGATTCTGCGGTTTGGTTGTGCCATTAGGCAAGTTACTTGATTTCCCCAAGCCTCGATTTTCTTCATCTATAAAATGAGGATAATAATGCCTGCCTCAGAAGGTTGTTGCAGGGATTAAATAAAGCATCTCCCATAGAACATACATAACAACCACTCTCTAAGTGGTAACTGTGATCATTGTTAGGAGGCCGTGAAGATTTCAGGGCCCCAGAATCAGAAGTACTTGGATTTGAGGGGCACCTGGCTGGCTCAGTCGATAGAGCATGTGATTCTTGATCTCAGAGCTGTGAGTTCAAGCCTCACCTCGGGTGCAGAGCTTACATACATACACACACTAAAATAAAAAATGAGAGAGAGAGAGAGAGAGAGAGAGAGAGAGAGAGAGAAATACTTCAGTTTGGGTCCTGGCTCTTATTTACTTAGCTGTATGACCTTGGGCAAGTCCCCTAGTCTCCCGAGTCTCAGTTTCCTCATTCATAAAATGGGCGTATCACAGCACTAACCCTATTTCTTAGGAGTGTTGTGAGCGAGGATTAAGTGGAACGAGCGTGACATCTGGCATCTAGTAAGTAAGCACTCCAATGTGAATGTTTCATAATTAGGCTCCATTTTGTTCAATGAAGATTTGCCTAAGCAGAGCACGACTTAAGAATGAATTCAGCCAACAGACACATGAAAAGATGCTCGACCTCACTCATCATCGGGGAAACGCAAATTAAAACCACGATGAGCTATCACCTCACACCTGTTAGAATGGCTATCATCAAAAAGACAAGAGAAAACAAGCGTTGGTGAGGATGTGGAGAAAAGGGAAGCCTGATGTGCTGTGGGTGGGAATGTAAATTGGTGTGGCCACTATGGAAGTTTCTCGAAAACTTCAAAATAGAAATACCATATGATCCAGTAATTCTACTGCTGGCTATTTACCCAAAGAACGTGAAAACACCAATTCAAAAACATATATGCTCTCCTGTTTATTGCAGCATTATTTACAATAGTCAAGATATGGGAGCAACCTAAGTGCCAACTGATAGATGAATGGATGAAAATGTAGTGTATACATATAATGGAATATTACTCAGCCATAAAAAAGAATGAGATCTTGCTATTTGCGACAACACGGATGGACCCCGAGGGTACTATGCTAAACGAGAGAAGTCAGAGAAAGCTAAATACCATATGATTCCGTTTGTATGTATAATGTAAAAAACAAAACCAAACAGGCCAACGGGGACACACACACACACACACACACACACACACACACACAGAGTCTCAAATACAGAGAACTGGTGATGGCCAGAGGGGAGTGGGGAGGGGGAATGGGCAAAATAGGCAAAAGGGATTGAGAGAGACTAACTTCCGGTTATAAAATACGTAAATCACAGGGATGAAACACATAGAGAGTAGTTGATAATGTAATAACATCGTATGGTGACAGACTGGACACATAATATCGTGCAGAATTTATATAAAATAAACTTCAGCTTAGGTCTTTTTCCGATAAAGATTTGATCCCGGAAGGGGATAAGGGGCTCTCCACTTAGGGCCGCAAACGACAATACAAGGGAACCCCAACCCCCTTCGTGGCTATTATGGTAGGTATGTACTCGCTGATCTGGTAGCTATTAAAATAAACCTGAGACCAGGCATTAATGATCAGAAAGCAAGAAGTGGTGTATTGGACAATTGGGTGGCTGACATAGATGAGGGGGTTTTGTTGTCGTTCTTTCTATTCTTGTTATTCAATGATTTTTGAAATTTAATTTAAAGACAAAGTGGTTTTAATCTCTCCAAGCTGCGCCGGATAGTGCTATAGAATTCATTATGTCCATTATGTTCATGCAAACATTGATGGTACACAATCTTAGCAACACCCTAATTTATGCCGTTGTTTTGTCACTATTCAATGCATAACAGAATCTGTGAAGCCTGATTCCAGGTGAGAGAGCCAGAATACAGGTCAGCTCGCGCACAGCCACGCTTCCCGTTCCCGGGGCCCCTTCACTCAGTCACCGGAGGCGGTGTGCGGCGGGCGCTCTGGACCGCGGGAGAAAGAAATCAGGGGGGTCTCCCCACAGGGGCAGTTTTCGTGGATGGTAAGTCATTTAAGCCATTATTTTTGTATTAAAAGAGATGCAGATATGTTAGCGAGTCTCTTGCACAATTCGAATGCGTTTTAAAAACATCAGCTGTGATGAGAGTTCTTGCGTACCAAGGACCGGGGGCTGGCAATGTCCCCAGACCCCCGGGGGAACCTATTCAGCCACCTCCGTCATTAATGGAGACTTTGGTAGAAATTTTTTGAAAAGTACTGCTGTACCGGGTAACAGATTTCCAAGTGTCAGTATTACTGGGATGAATTTCATTTCTCCTGCGAAGTTCGCGAGTATAGTATTTCTCGTTTGTGGGTTTTTCTTTTTTTTTTTTTTAGATTTTTAACAGCGTTAATATCTGTACACGGTAATCAAAATCAAATAGTGAAGGAGAGCTGCAAGGCGAAAAGCAAATCTCTGTCCTCCCTCTCCCGCTCCCCACCCCATGCCCCTCCTCGAAAGTAACCATTATGAACAGTTTCGGGTAAATCTCTCCCCACCAAAACTGACGCATATGGTTAATAGCAGCTGATTTGTTTTTGCCAGAATCGTATTCTGACTGCTTGGCTTCAAAATGGCATGATTCTTTCAGACCAGCGTCAGACCGTGGGGTCTGCCTCAGGACTCCCAGATGCTGTCAGAGGCAGGAGCGTTGGGGAAGGGGAAGCTTCTGGACTCGGAGCAAGGATTGATTTCTAAGGGCGACCCTTTATTAAAAACCCCAAACCAGTACTTTCCTTTCGGGTTTTACTTGAGCCATGGTTGCTGAGCGACCTGGGGGCAGGACTATCTCACATCAGAGCTTTGGTTTGTCCTGTAAAGTCCCCCTCCAGTTTTAGATGTCCTCAGGCTCCATCATTTTCACATAAAGCCGAATCAGTGAAAAGACTAGGATTAGGTGATTTAATCCTTCCAGAGAACATTTTTAAATATCGAACACAGTTGTAAGTGAATAGCGTCTGACTCAGACTGTGTGGGTGGGTCGGCGTTGGCAAGTGAAATTACAAATGTAAAGATTTACATTAATTTCAGGACCAAGAAGCTGAGCAACAAAATTACAGCTCGGAGTTTGGGTCAAAGGCGAGCTGATTTACCTCCAAATAATTAACATCTGTCTTTTCAAAGCCCGTTCTTATTATGTATAATGTGCACTTCGGTATGCGGGTGGAGATTTATTTGAACAACAAATACGGGGATGCGGCAATTTCTGGGCACAAAAAAATCCCTTGTGTTCCACTTAAAATGTTTGGAGGAGCTTTCCCATCATTTCAGCCATTATTTGCTTTATGTGCAGGTGAACAAGTTCAGATGCACGGTGCTCTTCTTAGCCAAAGGCTTAACGGAGCCTCTGGTATCCTGGCAACAAATATAAACAATGTTCAAGTGACAGATTGAATGGCTGTTTTTACTGGACCCTCTTCAGAGACAAAACTGAGTTAAATTAAAAGAGTCTATGAATCCATGCCTTTTCCATGACTGTCAATGAGGGGGACAGGGGAAGAGAGGTCTGCTTTTGATAGTGAACATTCATCCTGGGATTTCATTTCCTTGGGCAACTTCTGCAAGGCAGGCAGGAAACGTAGCTCTCCTCGAGATTTACGAGAACGTGCCAAATGCGATCACAGGACCCATTTCACCGACTCTAACGTTTTCACTCCCAAATTGGAGGTGGTCGTGGCTGGAAAGGCATAAACGGAGAGCAAAGTCTGTACTTCGCTGTTGACAGATGGGTTCCCCAGGGCCTCATGTTGGGGAGCGAGAAGGGAAAGCCTTCCATCCCAAGGAGATTCCAGTGCCCTGCTCGGTCGGGAGCGGGGCTGTCTCCTGGCCAGGGGACAGATGCCCCGCCAAGCTTATGAGGCCTGGGCTTCAGAGCCGCCCCTACCCCGGGGCCCCTTCTCAGCCCCGGAAGGCACCAGGGCAACGTGTTCATTTGGTCGTGTGGTCTCTCGGAATGTTCAAAAGTAAGATATGCTTGTGTTTTTTTAAAAGAAGGTTCCAGAATTATCTAAGCTGATGTCCCCACAAAACCAGTACCGACTCCTGCTAGAGGAAGGAATTCCCCGGCCAGCCCTATACGGCGGGGCGGAGGCCTCGCCCAAAGTCTGGGGCTTCCTTATCACCCGATCTCCCCGCTGCTCCCCATTTTCCCACTCGGGACTCACTCGTGGGACTCTTGAGCTGGAGGTCTCAATTTCAGACACCCAACTTTCTAGCGTAACAACTCTCCGACTCAACTACTTTGTGCCTCAGTTTCCCCAGCTGGCATAGTGGGTACCCCTAGTCCCTACCTCATAGGAATAGATTAAAAGGGTTAATATGTGGAAAGTGCTTAGAACAATGCTTTACATTGTTTTCATTTTATTCCCGGGATCCATCCCTGCCCTCCAGATATTCTAAAATAGTCTCAAGAAAATGCCACAGGTGCTATAGAAGGGGAACCACACACACGCACGCACACACGCACACACACATGCAGAGAAAATTACAAAGAATGAAAAGGACACTTCTGAACTGGACTGAATAGGAACATTGCTTATAGGGATAATTCTTTTTTTTTTAAGATTTTATTTATTTATTTGACAGAGAAAGAGAGATCACAAGTAGGCAGAGAGGCAGGCAGAGAGAGAGGGGGAAGCAGGCTCCCTGCTGAGCAGAGAGCCCAATGCGGGGCTCGATCCCAGGACCCTGAGATCATGGCCTGAGCCAAAGGCAGAAGCTTAACCCACTGAGCCACCCAGGCGCCCCCACATATATATTCTTGATAAAACTTACTAAAATGAAACATTAGGTATAAGCGAACATAACATTATATGTTGTTTTTTTTTTAATTTATTTATTTGACAGAGAGAGAGAGAGAGAGAGAGAGAGAGATCACAAGCAGGCAGAGAGGCAGGCAGAGAGAGAGGGGGAAGCAGGCTCCCCGCTGAGCAGAGAGCCCAATGCGGGGCTCGATCCCAGGACCCTGAGATCATGACCAGAGCGGAAGGCAGAGGTTTAACCCACTGAGCCACCCAGGCGTCCCTATAGGGATAATTCTGAGCTCTAACTCAGGGCACTCATTTTACAACAATGAATATGAAACAGAACAAAGGTCAAAAAAAAAAAAAAATGCCGGCCCATTGGGCACGGGGTGATCACGAAAGCTGCCTTTGCTTGCATGGTATTTCGGTGAATCCATGGGGTCCCAGCCTGATTTCCCAACCCTATGACTTCACTCCCCAGGGAAAGAAGCTGCTGGAAAGAGGAGACATACCAAGATCTCTGAAAGCAAGAGATCTCTTTTCACTTTTGCCATTAAGCTCGTGGCTCAGGAGCGCATTTATTATAAAACTTGAGCCTTGAGATGGATTTATCCTAGAAGGGTCATGGGGTAAAGGCAGGTGTGTGGGCCACTAAGCAAAAGCATGTCGTTTGCCAATTAGGATAGAAAGCTGAAAACTTGGCCAACCGACATCGTCGTTCCACTTCTCTGTGTCTTGGGTCATCATGGGTTAGTGTCTTGGTCAGTCCACCAGGAAGATTGGAAATCGACTTTTTTTGTTGGAGTTACAATATCATTTCTTAGTTCTCCTACTAGGGGCTGCAGCCCTTTTCAGAATCTCTAGAGCCAGATGGATTGGATGAAGTGAAGCCTGTTTCTTGCAATAAAACAATTGATATAACCAAGTACCGGGGACTTTTCAAAAACTACAGAATCAGGGTAGGATCGTGGCTGTGTTGACCTCTTCTGTGCCCCATGTCGTGCTAAGCACTTCATAGGACATAGGTTAACTCTCCCCCGATCCTCTCAACAGGCCTGAGAGTTAGGAATCCTAATTAATTCCATTTCCCAGCTGAGAAAACTGAGGCTTGCCGAGGCAAGACAATGCATGCGCCCTGAGCTGTCTCACTTGACAGGGGTTTCGAAGAGCAGGGAAGGTGAACCTGACCAACTTTTTATTGCGGGGTCATGAAACATATTAAAATATGAAAGCCAGCTAGTTTCAATAACAAAAGACAGAATCCACCTGACAAATATTGAAGAGAAATTGTAATAACCAAAGCACGGTTTCCAGAATCCATTTTTAGAGGATAGGTTATTTTCTCTTTTTATTATTTTTTTTATTTTTTAAAGATTTTATTTATTTATTTGAGAGAGAGAGAGTGAGATCGAGAGAGCGTGGGAGCAGAGGGGAGGGGCAGAGGCAGAGGGAGAAGCAGGCTCCCCGCTGAGCAGGGAGCCCGAGGCGGCACTCGATCCCAGGACCCTGAGATCATGACCTGAGCCAAAGGCAGATGTTTGACCGACTGAGCCACTCAGGTGCCCCTATTTTCTCTTTTTAGCCAATTTAAGAATTATTGCTGTAAAAAAAATCACTGGAACCTAAAGCTCTCGAGTTAAATTTGATTTTATTCAGTTTCCTTAACTTTTCCGGGACAGACCTTCCTTCTAAATGAAGGCTCTTAGCAAAGAATGCGGCGCCCCCTGTAAGGCTGCGTGCCTGGAGGCTGGGAATATGGGGCCCTGGGATAGGCTTAGCCCGGACCGAGTACCAGAAGCGCACGGCTAGATGGTGTTGGGGTCCCCTTCGCTTCTCAGCAGGATTGAGTCTCAGAAAAATGCCGAGACCTGGCTGGGCCTTGGTCTGTTTTACCTGATTGCACCCTAACCTGGAGAGACATTGCTGCTACTCTTTTCGGCGCATGCTCTGCAGTCCCAAACCAGCCACTTGTCATTCCCTAGTCACTCTGCCCATCCACTGTCAGGTTTCCAGGCTTTGTTATATTCTTACTACCCCCACTCCTCCGCCCCGCCTGCCTCTTGGCCGGGACACAGTTCTTCAAGACCCAGCTGAGATCACACATTGGCCTTCTCCTCGAGCCTTCTTTCCCCAGACTCCGCCACCCAGGCTCTCGGCCGTCTTTTTTTAACTGCTAAAGTAGCCTGTTTCTATCGCCTCCACGAGCACGGTGATTTTCGTTTGTTTCATTCATAGCTGTATCCCCTGTGCCTAGAACAGTGCCGGGCACATAGTAGGTATTCAAGAAATAATCTTTGAGTGATTGGATTACAACGTTTGTTTCATGCTTTGGTAGCCACGTGCTTCCTTGTCTGTTTCCATTCGGGGTTCTGTCTTGCTCCTCTTTACGTTCCTAACACTGAGCACAGAACCTAAGGCACAGTGGATGTCCACTGGAGAGAGAAATGAGTGAACGAAGGAAGGAAGGAAGGAATGACATGCGGAATTCGTTCCTTTGCTTATCCATCGTCTCGAATGAATTTGGGCTGGATCCAGCCTCTTGCTACCTAAGGACAGTTCTGTACTGAATCGCACGATGCCTTCCTCACTTGGACCTGTCGTTCCCCCAGCCCCTGGGCTTACAGGGAGGAGCCGGATACAGCAGGGGTTTGGAAATCCTGTCCTACTGTTACGTCGTCCGTGCTAGAGACCTAGTCCACAGCAGGGGCTCCCACCTTCCCACGAGCACACGCTGCCCATTCGATCACAAGCCCCTGACACAGAGCCCTCCGTCTGGGAAATACTCGATGGGTATCTGATTGCGATGGTGACAATGCTGAACACTGATTGTCACACAAGATGACTCAGGCCACTCCAGGGGAGAGGAACAGGCATGTTATTGGGGCACCTGAGGACGCTGCCATTAGAGCTGTACCAACTGCACACCCACGTGACCTATTAGGGCTGATTAGACCAGACATACTTCTGCGCCGGGGCCCGATGTTCCCAGCTCCTAAGACAGCGCGGTCACTGAAAGCGGTCAGAGCCCTAGACTGAACGTGACCCTCTCTGACCTGCAAGCAAGTGAGTTTGTTCTTTCCCTCCTTCTGTCCCTCCATCTCTGTCTCTGTCTCTGTGTCTCCCTCTCCCTCTCTCTCTCTCTCTCTCTCCCAGGTGGATGGGAAGCCCTTAGAGGGACAGGCGTCTTGGTCTATTGCTGCTCCCCTGTCTTCATGTCTCGAGCGTTTTAGGATGGGCCAGGCGCTCTTCTAATTGTGTATGGATTCTCTCATTCAATGCTTGCAGCAGCTTTATGATGCGAGTGCTAGGATGACCATTTCTCAGATGAGAAAACTGAGGCAGCTGGCAAGCCACGTAAAGCCCCTGCACCTGAAAGCAGGGGCCCCTGCCAGTCAGAGGGCCGGGGAGCCGCGCAGGAAAGTGACCAGGAGAGCTGAGGAAGGGGACTGCTTCAGTCTGGGAGCCATCGGCCTGTTTGGGGACTGCTGACCCAACGTCGGCCGCGAGGAGAGGCACTCGGTAGAGCGCTTTATTAAGAGCATGACTCTGCCTCTTTCCAGCGGCGAGACCGTGGGCAAGGCCCTAAGGTCTCGGCGCTTCAGCTTGCTCAGCTGTGGAGTGGGGGGCAAGAACAGCACGGTAGTGCGGACGGAATAAGTGAGTCAGGATCTGGGGGTGCACCGGCTGGAGCTCGGCCCAGACAGGCCAGCCTCATCCGTTGGGAGGCCGGCTTTTTCCAGGGAAGCTTTGTAGGGGGCGCTCTCGGCGTGTTGGCTGCGCGGTAGTCTTCGCTGTCAGTGGGGGAGTGGCAGAGGGAAACGTCCCCACCTGCCACGGGAGGAACTGAGGGCGAGTACCTGGCCGAGAGGAGGGCTGGGCGCGCCCTGGGGGGACAACACGGCTGTCGTGGGCCTCGTGGCGACCGAAAGCCGCTGGCAGTGCCAGGCTGGATGAGAGAGGCGGACGGAGAAAGCCCCAGGCGAAGCACCCGCCGCCAACGGCGAGCTGATGGGCCGGGTTCCGGGCGCCTCCTCGCGGCTGCCTGCAGAGGGCGCGCTCCTGCACCCCTGCGGGCCCGCTCCCCTGCGCCCCTGCGCCCCTGCGCCCCTGCGCCCCGCGCCGCCGCCGGCCCGCTCCCCGAGCGGGGTCCTCCGCGCAGGCTGCTCCCCGCCCATATTGCGCCAGCCCACTTCTCCCAAGAAGCCCCGTCTGCCCGCCGCGGCCGCACGCTTCCGACCGAGAACCGCCCCCCCCACCCTGTCGTCCGCACTTGCGTAATTTGGAACTTGGGTGTGTGCTGGCTGGTCCCCGAGTGTGCGGATGCACGGGGCAGACCTGGGCGGCTCAACAGTCGCATAGCAGGTGTCTCTGCCCCCATCATACACAGCCCCGGGCACTTGACTTGCCTTTATGAGGTTTCCCTGAGGTGGCTCCCGAAGGAGAGCCCCAGGGGTGGCGGAAGAGGCGCCTGGCAGGATGCCTGAATGGCCTTAGTTGTCGCCTCGAGCCTTCCCTAGCCGGGTGGGACTGGGAGGCAAGGCCTCGGTGCGGAGGGGACCTGTCGGAGTCGGCGGGAGAGCCCGCTGCCCTTGGAACATTTCAGTACAGAGACCTGTGCTGGGCACCCGGGGCGTGGGTATAGACAGGCCGCTGGCCCTCGTGGGAGGCAGCGTGGAAAAACGGAAAGGAGAGATTTCCCCCCCCCCACACACACACACACTAGCTGTGTGACCTTGAGCATACCGTGTCACTTTTCTGAGCCTGTTACCCCACCAGCATCTCTGAGGGGGTCTAGCGTGGACTGGGGTGGGGTGGCTGGGGTGGGGTGCTCAAAGAATACCGAAGCCAGGTCTGTAATGTTTGCATTTTCACGAGGAGAATACATTCATCTACTCAGTAATTCAAATTACATTTTACTGTAGATTTTTAAAATTTTTTTTAAGATTTTATTTTTTAAAAGTCATCTCTACACCCCAAGGTGGGGCTCCAGCTCACAACCCCGAGATCAAGAGTGGCGCGCTCCAGGGACTGAGCCCTCCAGGCGCCCCTAAATGACATTTTATAACTGAAAAGTAAAATGGCAGTGGTAGCGGTTTGCAACAATCAAGCGATCAAATATTTATGAAAGCTCTTTGTGGGTTCCGAGAGGCTCCACAAAAGGTTCATCGGTCTTTCCATTTGCTAAAATACACAGTAGCCACTTGCTAACTGCTTTCTTGAACCAGGAAGAAAGTGTGTTCCGGGTGACGATGTGAGCAGTGGGCTGTGAGTCGGTGGAGGCTCGCCCATGGAGGCGAGGCTCACGACGGGCCTTGAGGATCGCACTGGATTTCAGTAAAGAGCCATAGGGAAGGGCATCTAGACGGAGGGAATGGCACGTGTAAAGGCGCAGAGGCAGGAAGGTATGGGCCAGAGGCCGGGGACCTCTGCTTCGGCTCACCATCATGTCCCAGTGCCTAGCACGGTCCTCGGCACATAGTAGGCCCTCAGAAAGTGTCTGTGGAAGGAACCAACGAATGAGCGAATGAATCTGGCTGAATCGAAACCGGAGTTTCCCATACACTGACAGAGTCAGGACAAGCGGACAAAGCAGCGGCTTTCAAGAACATTCTCTCCCCGGCCAGATTGGAAGCTCCAAGAAGTGGGAACAGAGCTGTGGCTGGCTTGTTCCTCCCTGTATGCCCAGCACCAAGAACGGGAAGCAGCACACAGAAAGAGCCCTATAAATATTCGACGAAGTGAGTGGCTGGATGTGGCGGTTCGTGGAAAGGTGTAGACCGTGGAGTCAGAGAGCCGGGAGTCTGAGGGCTGGCTCTGCCGGGGATTGCGTGGGTGACCTCTGACAAGTCGCCTAAATGTCTCAGAGGCTCATTTGCCCTTCTGATGGTAAGCCCCACTTCACAGCGTTGTCCTTAAGATTCAGTGACATGCCGCGAATCGGGTGCCTGCTGCCACCTGCAGGGACAGTTGGGAGCCCTCGCTATCACACCCCTTCAGCCGGGGCGCTGGCAATGGGGGAGACGGAGAGAAGGGGCTGAGGGGGAAAGGAGGATCGAGGGGCCTTGTCATTTCCGAAAGGAGACCGCAGGGCGCGTGCGTGCAAACTAAACGGGGAGATAGGGATGAGCTCAGAAAGAGACAGAGACCTGCCAAGTGGGCTTTACCGCCAAAGAGCGGGGCGCCGAGCGCTGGCTGGAGCCCCCAGGGGACAAGCAGAAGAACCCAGAAGACTCCCAAGGGGTTCTGCCGTGCCTGCTCAAGGAAAGCCACCGTGGCCGACTCCCAGACTCTTGCCAGGTTTTCAGGCCCTGTTATTTTCGCAGGAATTTTAGAGACGCGCGTGTATTTTCTTGTCTTCTCCCAAAATGTCAGAAAAGCACAGTCCACAAGGGGGCAGATGCTATCTGGCGGAGTCCAGTCACCGTAGAAACGCGGGGATATTAAAAGGCCGGCTTCCCTCGTCATTCTCCAGCACCCAAGCGAGCCAGCGAAAGCAGGATCCTTGGTGGCAGTCCCCTCCCCCACCTCATTAGCAGAGGTGTGCGAGTAGTGATGTGGCCACGAGGGTGAGCGCTGGGAAGCCGCAGGGCCCTGACTGACCCCAGGGGACATCGCTTCGTGCTCAGACTTGGCACGGCTCCCTGCTTCTGGTCTAGCTCCTGGCCGCCTTGCCGTTTGCGTCTCCCTCGCAGGGCCGGGGAGACGCAAAGGGCCTGATGGCCCGCAGGCCTCACGGGGGGAGCAGAACCTGCAAACGGATCAATCTGGCCCGTGCCCACTCCACGCAGGGCCCACGACTGGGTGTCGGGAGGTGGAAATCCAGAAGAAAGCAGAAGGAGCTAATTAATGGAAGCAAGGAGGCAAACCCACACTGATTCGGAGAGTGGCTCTGGGATCAGAGACCCGGGGTCAGCTCCCAGCTCTCCCACTTCTTAGCCGGATGTCCTAGGACAAGCTACTCAACCTCAGTTTTCTCATCTGGAAAATGGGGAGAGTCCTAACAGCCCCCACCTCATAGGGTTTCAATGAGACAACGTATCAATGAGCCAGTGCCTGGGCAAACGATACTTGATAAATGGTAGCCGGCATCCTTGTTACCGTCCGCAGTAACAACAACGCAATCTGGCACATACCGGATACAGAAAAAAGCTGGAGGACACAGTGGCAAGGTAGTAGGTGGTGGGTTTTACCCTGAGCCGTGGAAGGTTAAGAGGCAGGAGTTGTGAGCACAGAATGGGGAGGGCGTCCGGGTAGAGGGAAAGGGGGGAAGGTCTTCAAGGTTGACAGGTGGCTTCGAGTGATGGGCTCACTCGGTCTGTGTTGGCGGGGGGGGGGGGGGGGCTGCCTCCCTGGGGCCAAGTGGCTGCAGGCCCCGGTGGGCCAGGCCAGGGAGGCTGCTTGGCTCCCCATCTCAGTATTAAGAAGCTGAGGACGTGATATGAAGAAAAGAGGGTCTCCGGTGATTGGTAGAGAAGTCCCTTGGTTTCCAGCCTCAGCATTTCAGAAGAGGAAGGCAAATCCAAGAGAGCAAGTGCATTAGAGTTCTCTAGAGAAACAGAATCAATTGGAGGTAGAGATAGATCAATGGTAGAAAGGAAGATAGAGGGGCACCTGGGTGGCCCAGTCGTTAAGCATCTGCCTTTGGCTCAGGTCATGATCCCAGGGTCCTGGGATGGAGCCCTGCATGGAGCTCCACATTGGGCTCCCTGCTCTGCGGGAAGCCTGCTTCGCCTTCTGCCTGACACTCCCCCTGCTTGTGTTCCCTCTCTCGCTGTGTCTCTCTCTGTCAAATAAATAAATAAAATCTTAAAAAAAAAAGACAGATTTTTTAAAGATTTTATTTATTAGAGAGAGCGTGAGTGCACGAAAGAGAGAGAGAGCAGGAGCAGAGGGAGAGGGAGAAACAGACTCCCCACTGCTCAGAGAGCTTGATGCGGGACTCGATCCCAGGACCCCAAGATCATGACCTGAGCCACCCAGGCGCTGCTAGAGAGAGTTATTACAGGAATTGGCTCGTGTGATTAGGGAGGCCAAGAAGTCCGAAGAACAGCCACCTGCAAGCTGGACGCTTAGGAAAACTATTGGTGTAACTCTGTCTGAGTCCAAAGGCCTGAGAACCACATGGCCGATGGCACAAGTCCCAGTCCAAGTCCGAAAGCCCAAGAACCGGAGCATCAGTGTCTGGGGGCAGTAGAAGATGGGTGTCCCAGCTCAAGCAGAAAAAAAGGGGGGGGCAAATTTGCCTTTCCTCCAACCCGCATAGGTGAGGGCAATCTCGACTCAGTCTCCCAATTCAAACGCTAATCTCTTCCAGAGACACCCTCAGAGACACCCAGAGATCACCTTTTACCAGCTAGCTGAGCCTCCCTTCACCTAGTTGACGCGTAGAACTAACCAGTACAGCCAGCCGAGGAAGAGAAGAGCCCCAGTGTTGTCTCTGCAGGTGCAGACGGGGGCGGGGTGGGGGGGATAAACCGGGAGCACAGAATGAAGCAGTCAGACACTATCTAGAATCCCACCGCGGTGACCCGGCGGGACCTAGAACTCAGCTTCTACCTTCAAACACCTTACTTTCAGCTGTAAAATGTCCACTCCCAGGCAGTGCCCTCCCCCCACCCCACCCCCACCCCCACGCCAGGGCGGTCTGGCCGAAGGAGGTTCCTGACATCTTGAGTTCCAGGGCCTGCCTGGTCTAAGGCTTTTCTTTCCATACTGATTTTATAAACTTAACTTTCCCTGTTAGCAGATCTTTCTAGGGCCTTGACCCGGGCCCGGCAGAGCTGGCCTTATTTCCTGTCTGCTCAGGGGCACTCACCCAGCGAACCCTTGGTCCCACGGGCCCTTGGGGGCGGGGAGGCGTCAGCCCGAAGAGTCCCAAACAAGAGATACTAGAAGAGCCTTCTATATTTAGCTTCAGGATATCCTAAGTGATTTTTTGGCAGCACAATTCCTTTCCCGAATAAGGTTGGATTAGGCGAAGATTAAAATTAACTTTATGAGAGGCAGCGGACCAGAGTGGTTAAAAGCCTATAAGCACAGTGGTTATGGGCTCGTGCCCACACGGACCGATTTCCGACCGGTCCCCACCACCTCCTAGCTGGTTCTGCGGGGCCGAGCTTCCTCAGCTGTAGCGCGAGCAGCCAGAAGCCCTTCCTCGGAGGCGGGTGCGGGGGGGGGGATGTCCAGGAGGACCGCTTGCGAGAGAATGCACGCATAGCGCTGAGCCCCGCGCTGGACCCACGGAAGCATTCCCGAAAGGGTAGCGGTCACGGTCATGCTTATTAGCACGTACTTCCCAGCAGGTGGGATGTGCTTGGCAGAGAGGAAGCCTGAAGGTAGCCTGGGGGCCGGGGGTAGGATGCAGAAGGAAATCAGGGCAGGATTCCAAAGGGCCGGCTCGCGATCCAGAAAAACCACGCCGCACCGGAAGACTGCCTTGTCCACTTGCCCTCGCCCAGTAGCCGACCCTTGTTCTCGGGCTGGGGCTAGAGCCTCGGCAGGTTCTGGCTGCATGCAGCCCGAGGCATTGGCCCGGGGCCCGCTGGCCGGAGCCCATTGGGAAACACTTCTCCGGGACAGGGGCATGTCTGCAAGGTGACGGGCTGCCACCCACGGAGTCACCTTTGTCCGTGAAGGGCGAATGACGCGGTCAGAGCCCGTGGAAGGACAAACTCCCTTCCGCCTTGGGCAGGGCTCCACCTGCCTCTGCGTTCTTGCCGGGTTATCGGTCTCCTCGTGTGACGTGTTTGGAAAAACGACCAGCAAACAGATGCCTTTTTCTAGCCAGGACGTGGTAAGAAGACCTCTTGGAAATAACTGCCACAGTGAAAGCCCAAAGTGTGTCCCGAGCCAGGAAGGCGGATTGGTCAATTCCGTCGGTATGTCCTGGTTCCTTCGTTGTTCTCAATAACCCTGGCACTTTATTTTATTTTTTTTAAGATTTTATTTATTTATTTGACAGTGAGAGAGGCAATACAGGCAGGGGGAGTGGGAGAGGGAGAAGCAGGCCCCCCGCTGAGCAGGGAGCCCGATGCGGGGCTCGATCCCAGGACCCCGGGATCATGACCTGAACCGAAGGCAGATGCTTCATGACTGAGCCACCCAGGCGCCCCAGCCCTGGCACTTACATTTTTTTTTAAGTTTTATTTATTTACGACATCTCTACACCCAACATGGGGCTCGAACCCACAACCCTGACATCAAGAGTCACACACTCTTCCGACCGAGCCGGCCGGGTGCCCCTCACTTATTGTCCGCGTAGGTAACATGTGCCTCTGATAGCAAATTCACAAGGCCGAAGGGGTTGGCGGTGACAGCTCAGTCTCTCTCCCACTGCTGTCGCCCTCCCCGGATGGTCGATGCATGTGCAAGCATAGATTATGACAGCACGGGCGGTAGCAGTTTTACTCTGATTTGTGGTCCCTGTGCCCAGCAGAGTGTCAAACAAGAAAGTTTGGTGCTTGACGGTTTTGCTGCAAAGCGTGTTGCCCTCGTCCCAGCACTGGGTGCGGGCACCGTTGGGTTGCTATTTCCACGGAAACGGCAGCGCGTTACCTGTTGGGGCTCGCTGCTCTCGCTGTACTTGCTCAGGACTGAGGTTTACGAGGCCACTGGGGCCTTGCTCACCGTAAACGACTTGTTATCTACCCCGACGTACTCCTCTTCTTCCCAGTTCTGCTCGGTGACAAGCCAAAGCTTAGCAGGGGCTGCTTTTCGGTGGCGGTCTTTGCCTGAGGCTGGGGTTACAAGGATTTTGATGCCATGTTCATTTTTGGGGAGACTTAGGCCCACTCAGCTCAGAATCTGGGCTCGGGAAATAAACTGCAGGAGCATCCGAACCCCAGAGGTATGCCTCAGCCCCCGCCAGAGCTGACTTTTCCAGAAGCATCTGAGCATCCAATGTCCTCATTTTCTTTCTCCCTGTCTCTATCTCTGATGTGACTGGGGAAGAGGCTGGATCCACGTACTTCATCCATAGAAAAGGGCCTACAGAAGAAAGGAAGAGGGGAAAAGGGAAGGTCGCTGCCTGTCTTGCTCTGTGCTCCCAAGGATGATAAGCCCAGGGAGGCAGCAGGACAGAAGAGTAAAGAGAATGGGGTCTGAGGTCACACTGCCGCTTACCAGCTGTGTGACCTTAAGCAAGTTATTTAACCTCTCTGTGCCTCAGTTTCTTCAACAAACAAATGGGGATGATGACCGGACCTACTTTAAAGGGTGGTTATGAGAATTAATGAATTAACAGATTGCAAAGCATTTAAAACAGTGCCTGGCCTAAGGTCGATGCTATATATGTGCTTTAGAAATAAAAACGAAAAAGTTCCTGTTAGTGGTCCCTGCGTTAGATCCAGTTTCCCTAGTCCCAGCCTGTAAGTTTCAAGGCTGCCCCTGATGGATCTGGGGCCCGTTGTGCATGTTTTTCCTACTGGGAAGAAGCTGAACGCTCTGGGCTGTTTGGCGCATCTCTGACACAGAGGGAAGCCTGGAGAACAGCCTCTATTTAGACAAAAACTCTGTATAAGGCAGGACTGTGCTGGCTAAAGTCCTATGACACCAGCCTTTGCCTGGGGCTCGTCTTGGAGCCCCACTGCCTCTCTAGGGGGCTGAGAAGAGCCTGCATTGCCTGTGCTCGGGCAGGGCTGGGCCCAACTGTGCAGGGACAGCAGGGGTTCGAAGGGCACACCGCCTGGTTCCCAGGTGTCATCCAAACAGAGTTTAGCGCAGTTCCGCGGAAAGGTGAGGGTGGGGAGCTTATCCTTATCCTTATCAAGCGATACACATCCGGACTCATTCAGTAAACCTTTGTTGAGTGCCTGCTAGGAACCAGGCCCTGTGCCAAGTATTGAGGGGAGGGGAAGAGGGTACAGAGATGAATTAACTGCGGGTTTTTTTTTTTTTTTTAAGATTTTGTTTATTTGCCAGAGAGAGAGAAAGAGAGAGCACAAGCAGGGGGAGCAGCAGCGAGAGAGAGAAGCAGGCTCCCCGCTGAGCAGGGAGCCTGATACGGGGCTCGATCCTAGGACCCCGGGACCATGGCCTGAGCTGAAGGCAGCCGCTTAACTGACTGAGCCACCCTGGCGCCCTTAAGTGTGGTTTTTGTCCTTAAGGACTTTGTTCTCTACCCGAGACGCCAGCTATGTATATATAGAGAGAACTAACTAACTATAACATGAGAGCAAACTCATTCACTGATCTGACATTTGCTGAATATATATTCTGGGCGGGGCACAGCAGAAGACGAGAGAGAAAAAGTCGTACCTTTAAGGAGCTTATAGCCCAATGAGGGAGGCAAAGAAGCAAGAAGACAATTATGATATAATGTGACGAGGGTCTGCAGACGGAACTTTGGGAGCAAAAAGCATGGATGTCTGACCAGCGCTTGGGGAATCTGGGAAAGCTTCCAGGAGGAGGTTTCATCTAAACCAAGACCCCCAGCGGCCACTTGGCATGGCCGCAATGTGAATGGCGCCCCCTGGAGTTGGGCAGCATTTGTGGCAGCCCAGGCTGAGGGACGAGCAAGAGTCAGCCGGGAGTACTTGGCAGGTGCGGCAGACGGGCCGAGGCTCACAATGGCTAGAGCGCAAGGGCCAGGCGGTGACTGTGGATGGAAGGAGTGTGGGAGTAGGAGACGTGTCACTTTTTTGGAAGACTTTATTTATTTTAAGAGCGCGCACACACGAGAGCAGGGGAGGGGCAGGGGCAGAAGGGGAGAAAGAATCTCAAGCAGACTCCACTCTGAGCGCAGAGCACAATGTGGGGCTCAATCCCAGGACCCTGAGATCTCGACCTGAGATCAAAATCTAGAGTGTGGGACATTCAACCAACTGAGCCACCCAAGCGCCCTGGATACTTGTCATTTTGCAGCTATCATTGTAAGGACTGGATCGGACAAGAATTATCAATGGATGCTAAACCCAGTGGAGATTTCATTCATTCATTCGTTCATCCATCCATTCATTCATTCATTCATTTAGCAGGGGTAGGGGCAGAGGGAGAGGAAGAGAGTAAACCTTAAGAAGGTCCTATGACCAGCGCAGAGCCCCACACGAAATCACGAGTCCCACACTTAACTGACTGAGCCCCCCAGGCGCCCCCCAGTGGAGATTTTAATGAGAAGCAGGATATTTGATGGTCTTAAAGTGTCTCCCCGCAGACTGTTTATTATATGCAAGGGAGAAAAAAAAAAGTAGCTGTAGGGTAGAGACCTCGGGCGCCACCTTGAACTGCTGATCAAAATTAGCATCGCCGAGGAGAGACGGATCTAGGCCGAGCGCCCCCAGGTCGGACACCCTATCACCTACACAGTGTGCCAGCAGAGATTGCCAGCAGCAATCTGATCACGAGGAAACCCCAGGCAAGCACAGCACCAGGCGCATTCTGCCGAGAAATGTTGGCAGGAAAGAAAAACGCGAATATTTACATTGGCAGGAGGGGGAAGTGATCTGTCCAAAAACAGCAAGGTCATAAGAGACCCAAAGATGACGTGGGGTGTTCCAGATCAACGCAGGCAAAATAGAAAGAACAACTCCGGGCGACACGTGATGCTGGAGTAGCTCCTGTACTGGGAGGGAAGAAATGCTCTAAAGGGCATCAGTGGGCCACCTGACAAAGCTGCAATACGGACAGTAGATTAAAGTATTGTGACACTAGGGTCGCTGGGCTGGCTCAGCCGGTTGAGCGTCTGACTCTTGGTTTCAGCTCAGGTCATGATCTCAGGGTTGTGAGATCGAGCCCCGCATTGGGCTCCGTGCTCTGCGGGGAGTCTGCTTCTCCCCTCCCTCTTCCTCCCCCTCCCAGCATTCTCTCTCCCTCCCTCTCTCTCTTTTTTTTTTTTTAAGATTTTATTTATTTTGAGAGAGAGGGAGAGGGGGGAGTAGGAGAAGGAGAAGCAGGCTCCCCGCTGAGCAGAGAGCCCGACATGGGACTCGATCCGCAAACCCTGAGCCAAAGGCAGACACTTAACTGACTGAGCCACCCAGGCGCCCCTCTCTCTCCCTCTCTTAAAACAAAACAAAACAAAACAGAACAAAGCAAAAGGATTGTAACACTGTGCCATGTATGAAACTGAAGGCCATATGATGGCTAGGGAAGAGGATGTCTCTCTGCTTAGGAAATCCACTGCTTAGGAAATTCACCTACACTGAAGGGAGGAGTAAAGAATTGTGATATAAACAACCTACCCTGGCATGGCTCAGAAAAGTGTGCGTGTGCGTGTATAAAATGGTATACAGGATGTAGACATATAACATGCGTATATGTATGTGTGTATGTATAATGTATACACATAACGTGTGTGTGCGGGCATGTGGAGGGAGAACCCAAACGATAAAGGCAACGGCATAAAATGTTAACAATAGGCTTATCTGGGTGAAGGCTCTACAAGTGTTCCTTGTGCTATTTTTGTTTTTCCAGTGGTTTCTAAATTGGAAATTCTTTCCAAATAAAAAGTTAACAAATGATGACCACGTGTCAGGTACAAAGGAACGGGGCTTGGGGGAGTGCTGAGAAATAAAAACAGCAGCCAGATCTTTGTTTTCGCAGCTGTACTGAGCTATATTTCACAGATAACACTGTGTAAGTTTACAATGTACAATGTGATGGTTCGCCTCATTTATATATTGCAAAATGACGACGTCAGAGTGTAACTTCCTAGTTACGGTTCCTAGTAAATTTCCTAGTAACTTTCTAGTATATAATACAGTCCGATGAACTCTAATCACCACGCTGTACGCTGGATCTGTAGAACTTACTCATAAATGCAAGTTTGTACCCTCTGTCCGACATCTCCTCATTTAGCGGTGGCCAGATCTTGAAGAGACGTGCAAGTCACGACTGGAATCTGGACTTTAATCCTGAGGACAATGAGGTCTACACAACCCGTATCTGTCGGACAAAAAAGACCTTGCACCGCCATGTTGACTCAGGTTTTGTTTTGTACTTTGTAGCTTGGGGCAGTTTACAGATTTGGAAGCCTTGTCACCTCCCCGGTGCCTTACAGGGCTGTGGGGCTGTGAGAGGTAAAAAGTGGCTTCCCAAGGAGTTCAGGGAAAGGGGTTGGTCTCAGAGGAAGAGCCACCACCGGTCTACAGCCCCGCCCCCAACCCCCGCTCCCTGGTTTCTGTCTCCCTTCTGGAAGGAAGCCCAGACCACCTCCTGGGAGATCGCAGCACTCTCCCCAGGGAAGTCTTAGATGGCTCCAACCCTGAGAGACCCGGGGAGGGAAGTTTCCACCCAGTCAGTGCAGGAGCTGGCCATTCTGACCCTCCCTTCCCCAGGGCAATGCCTGCCTCCCCGCACACTTTCTTCTAGATGGTTGCTTCAGGACCCAGCCCATCCCTTCCCTGGAAGCCGCTTTTCTCCAATCCTGGGAATCTCCCCTCGCCCTGCAGGACCTGCACCTTACCCTACTCTGGGCCTTCCCCTGCCTTCCTCATTGGTGTTAAAACTTACTTTTTATTTCACGTGCCTTCCTTTCTGCCCAGGAAAATTCGATGCCAGTAGGAAAAGTCAGAGAAGCTGGGTTCTGCCCCAGAGTGAGCTAGCTAATATGTCAGCCAGGTCCCCAGAACTTACCGAAATAAGGGGCGCTTTGGGCACCTACAAGTTGGGGAGAAACGTGCGTTGGGCCTTCTCCCCGCTGCTTTGGGCACATCAGCCGGGGCTGGTTTAGGCACCGGGCTGGGGATGGTGTGGGGGGTGGAGCAGGGATGACAGGAGGGCTGGAGGCAAAAAAGCACATCAAGAAGCTGTCACCACGCTTGGAGAAGTTGGTGACCTGATCTAAAGTCTTGGCAGGGCGTGCAAGGCAGGCTGGATGAGGCCCAAGCGTGCGGGAGAGAACAGGCTTGACTTGGTGGCCGAGGGAAGTCGGGGGCTGTGGGGTGAGGGAGTGCCCAGGTTTCCCAGTTGGCCACGGGGGTGAGTGGCAGCGCGATTTCTTGAGAAAGGGATCATGGGATAGGACCAGCTGTGGGTTCGAAGGGGAAGGAGAGGACGAGAAGCATAGGGTATGTGAAATTGCAGTTGCCTGTGGGACATTCAAGCGACACATCGAATGGGGGCAAAGTCTGGTCTGGAAATAGTTTTAATATTTTAACACACACAAGCACAGACCAGAACTTCCAACCTGCTATACTCCGAGGGTCATTCAGCCCAGGAGGTGTTGAGAGAAGGGGTGTCGGTTAGGTGGGGGCGCGGGGGCTTGGCAGGGAGCGGACCGCTGATACATCTGTCCCCTGGGATCCCTCCCGCTTCAGAGGGCACTGAGCCCTTACTGTCTGCGTCCTCGCGCTGGTCACTTCCCATCCCGTGTGTCTACAGGGAGGGCGGCCGGCTTGAGGCCGGGAGCAGCCGCTCCCCGTCAGCACCTGGGCCAGCAGCCCCGGGAGGGGAGGCGCGGGGTGGGGCAGCGCACAGGCAGGGCTGAGGGGTGAAGGTGACTTTCCACTTAGGTTGGAAGGAAAACAGTTGGCATCCGGACTTCCTTGTTACCGAACAGCTAACTGGTAAAAACTGGCGTGTGCCTGGGGGTGGGGGGACTGGGGAGTTTGCTCTCCCTCTCCGCCGAGTGTTAGCAATAATAGAGGACACTCCTTGGACAAGATTCCAAAATGAGCGCTTCGACACCGGGCTCCACACTGTGATTCTGTTTCGCCAGGAAGAAACCTTGACTGTCCGCCAGGCCTGTTCTCAGTGATGCATTGGGTCACTGAGGGCCGGTCTTTGTACGGAGTGCGGGCTGGGGTGGGGCTGGGGACGGGGACCTTGGAGAGCCACCCGCCCGGGTGCGCGCACAGAAGGCTCGTTCCTGCCATGGCGTCAGAGCCGTGCAGCCCCGCATGGCCCAACCGCATCCGAGCAGACCTGCTAGGTTGCCTGGGGGTGACCTGGAGCGCAGAGACAAGGGCATGTGGCCTGGAAGGAAACAGGGCGGGTCTGTGACCCGCACGCAGAGGATGGCCCAGAATGCCGGGCAGACTTTCCACCAGACAGAGTCAGATTCCGATTCAGCACGAGGCCCAACCGAAGACCCAAAGTCACGGCCGCCCTCTCCTGCTGAAAAGGAAATGGGCCCAAAATATAGACTCCGAGAACACACATCGGATCGCCCTCGGGAGTGGCTTCCAGGGCTCTGGCTAACGTCCTAGAGGCAGGAGGGAAGGGTTTGGGCCACCCCCTCCCTAACCTACAGTCTCCAGGGTCACCAGCCTTTCTGGAAAGCCTTCAACCAGAAATTACAGCCCAGGAGTCGAGCCAAGTGGACAGAGGGCTGAGCCTGAGCTCTCTCCTGCCCTCGCCCCTTCATCCTTCCTCTCCCCCTCAGTCTTGAGTGCTTGCCCGATGTGCCTTCCAGAGTCACCGAGAGTGTCCCTGGCTTTCTTCCACCTCTGCCTTTTTTTTTCGCGGGCAGAAAGAGGCCACCCAGCCATGGAAAAGCCACTGGTGTCACTCCGTCCCCAGGGCCTTCATTCAAGGTGGCAGTTAGGGTGAGCTCTGGAATCTAGGAGCTCCCCATCCATGGCAGCGGGCTGGGAGGTCCCGAATCAATGGCAAAGGGGCGTGGGAGTGGGGGCGAGGGTCATCCAGCACCTGGAAAGATAGGCCCAGGGGTGTGCTCGTGAGAGCCAAACACTCCATTGTCACAAATGTGAGCTGGTTGTTACACTTACACTGAAATAAATTCTATTAAAAATTAAGTAAGAAATACCCCCAAACTCATCACGTCCTCATCATTTTACTCTATCTTCCGGCAATCTGTGCACTTAGGTGATTATGTCCCACATCTGTGTGGCCGAAATACCGGACGACGGGCTGAGTGCTTACGACTCAGAGATCAGTAAATACTCTTAATCAGGCTTTGCTTTATTCTTTTTGTTGATTTTCTAGACCTAAGAAAGCGAGGGGGGGGGGGAATGTTCATAATGCCGCTTAAACCCAGCTATGCGCCACGTCGGTAGCTGTCTACATTGTGAATAATAGCAAATGATGAGGCAGTAACTTTCCGGGGTCGGAAAACCATGATCGCATTCAAGAAAGAAGTCACTCACATCTTTGAGGAATGAATGAAGTTCCGACGCGTGTCTTTGTTGTTTCACACGTAAATGAAAAGAACTACATTTGTTTAGCAATGGCGACCACAAGCTGGTTACACACCCAAGAGTCTGGCAAAAATCCACAAAAGCATTCGGTGAGAATGGGTTAGCTACTGATTAACAATTAATATTAAAATTACTAATTAATACCAACGATGTAACAATAACAATAATAATGTGTTGGGGCGCCTGGGTGGCTCAGTTGGTTAAGCAACTGCCTTCGCCTCAGGTCATGATCCTGGAGTCCTGGGATCGAGTCCCGCGTCAGCTCCCTGCTCAGCGGGGAGTCTGCTTCTCCCTCTGACCTTCCCCCTCTGATGCTCTCTCTCTCATTCTCTATCTCTCAAGTAAATAAATAAAATCTTAAAAAAAAAAAAAACAATAATAATGTGTTGATAATAAACTCATTGAATACATTTCTAAAATTAAGTTATTAATTATTAATACTTTATTAATAATATTGTATGTGTTTTATTATTATATGGAATTTGTGTGGCATACATACTTATACTGGTAAACTTCAGAATTAATTTATGTACATAGATACATGCATACAGTGCCCTGCAGAGAGCTGATTGTTAAACATTTACCAACATTTCACTGGTTAAGCCCAAGGTTCAGAACAACTTTGACACCAGAAACACAAGTTTCAAAGGTCTGAGACATTCTCCAACCCTAACCAACTTGGTGGCGGATGGACACGTGACTAAAAATCACGTGTGTGTGTGTGTGTGTGTGTGTGTGTGTGTGTTTAAAGCCCACAAATAGGGGCGCCTAGGTGGCTCAGTGGGTTAAGCTTCTGCCTTCAGCCCAGGTCATGATCTCAGGGTCCTGGGATCAAGCCCCGCATCGGGCTCTGTGCTCAGCAGGGAGCCTGCTTCCCCTCTCCCTCTGCCTGCCTCTCTGCCTACTTGTGATCTCTCTCTGTGTGTCAAATAAATAAATAAAATCTTTAAAAAAAAATAAATAAAGCCCACAAATAAAAACCTTTTTTGGATCTCACAAGGCTATCAAGTCTATGAAGGTACATAGAGACTTTGCCCTTCTCGTTCACAGTGATATCCTGGGCACCCGCCCAGCGCCTGGCTTGGAGATGGTGCTCAGTCACGTCTTCTTGAAAAAAAATGAATGCTTCTGGGGCGCCTGGCTGGCTCAGTCCATAGAGCATGTGACTCTTGATCTCAGAGCTGTGAGTTCGAGCCCCATGTTGGGTGTAGAGATTACTTAAAAAAAAAAAAATCTCGAAAAAAAAAAATGAATGGTTCTTCTGTACCAACTCACTTTGATCTAACTTCCTCACAGTATTGCCCAGAGATGGCCCTGACTGGAAACCTAGGCCTGTAGTCCTTAGCCTAGAAATTCCCCTCTCCACAGGTTCCTTGGTTCACCCTCAGTCTAGCCCTGAAAGGACCCCAGCTCTCGAATGTCACGTTGGCGCCTGACAGGGAGGTCCACTGCTTTGCTTCCTGGACCCTTGGCTCCGCAGAAGTTAGCCTAAGCTAGCTTGGTGCCTCCACCACCTCACAAACCATTTTGGTCTAGCCGCCAACTGTACTGGGATGGACAGAATGAAAGGAAATTAGGACAGGGAGGGAGAGTAGGGGCAATGAGGAAAGTCCACAAAAGTACATCCCAGATGGGAAGCCATTTGGCTTAGGGAAAAAACAAATATAGACCAGTCTCCAGACTAGAAACCTATGGAAATTTCTAGTTCTACTTACCACTTAGTGGCTGTGAGATCTTTGACTAGTCACTTTACCTCTCTGATCCTCAGTCGGCTAGTGTAGAAAACGATCCCGAGGGGCTACTCTAGATCTCCTTCACCAGCTTTGCTGGCTTTGGGAGCTGCTGCTGGTACACACACCAGCAATCTGGGGGGGGGGGTGGGGACGGTGATTCTGATGCACCAGAAGACGGCATCGCTTGACGCTGGGGAGAGGTGTGTTTTTCAGAAAAGAATTTCTCTGTAGGAGGAAGCAAAAGTGTGCGGAAAACATTCTAGTTGGTGAGGCAGACTGAAAAATATAGTATTGTGACATCCGAAAGGCTTGGATAAATTCGTGGCTGACAGTTTACTAAAGGACTCAAGGGCGTTTGGGTCTCTGCATCCCATGATGTCCTTGTCTGAGTCAGAGGAATATGCCAATCTTGTGTTCTCATGTCCTTCAAATGCTCTGGCTCAAGTCCCTGCAGCCGCACAGGCATGCCCACACCTTCTCCCCAAATCCTGAAACTACCGCCCAAAGGCAGCCAAGGTGATCTGCAAAATGAAGCCAGCGGCTTCAGGCTTCCGGCTTCCGGAAAGCAGACAGGAAGCTGCTTCTTGGCTCTGCCCCCTCTTGCCACTTCCTGTCCCCAGCAGCAGTGTGGGCTCAACTTCCCGGGAATGTGAGCCCCAGGCCCCTCGCTCTGCCCCTATGTGCTGATGCTGTGAAATGGGTAAGGCTGGCATTTTTCCCTCCTGCGGCCACACAGCAGATGGGAGTGGAGCCTTCCCCAATGGTGTTTTCCTCCTGCTCCTCTTCGGTTCGGAATGCCTCCAACTGCCTGCTCACTTGAGTCCAAATTCACGGCCTGACCTTCAAAGAGACGTTACCAGGAGTGGACACTTGCTATGTGCCGGGCATGGAATCCAAGCGTGGGCATATGGCCTGAACCCGGGAGCTAGTCTAGGTTAGCCTCTCCGGTGTTTGTCAAATGAATGTGTGAGAAGGTCCTCAAGATAACCCTGAAGGGCAGGTGCTTTTACTCCCTGTTGTCCCAGTTAGGAGACTGAGACGTAGGGAAGTTAAGTAACTTGCCCAAGGTCACGGTTAATAAGGGGAAGAGTCAGGATTCAAACCCAGGTCTCTCTGACTCCGAATCCCGGAGATGCTTTGTATCTGTGGTTCTTCAAGCCTCTCCCTCCCTCGACCTCTCTCTCCGGGGAGGGTTCTGGCCTAGCAGACAGCCCTGTGATATTTTTGGTTTCAGTTATTCCCGTGGAGGCGGCTGCAGCCCTTCGGGCAGGGGACACCTGAGCCAGCCGCCCCGTCTACGGGCTCTGGCGGGTAGGTCTCTGGACCTCCTGGCGCCTTGGTTTCTTTCCCTGTAAAATGGGGGTTAAAAAAAAAAAGAAGACCCCTGCCATATTTTAAGACACAAAGAAAAGCTTCAACTGGGGGGAAATGTATGGGTAAACTCGAGACGCCAACGCCCCCAGTGGACGCTCTAGAAATTCTTGGTGCCTGGCCAGAGTGATTAGAGATCATTTGATGATATTAATCAACCTTTTTCATGTCACAGCACACACAGAAAATATTTGGCTAACACACTGGGATAGAAAGGAAGAGGCTTCTGTGGACCAGAGCTGCCCCAGGCTCGGCCCAGCTAGCCCCAAGGCCAAGGGCGTGGACAGCGCTGCATTCTGGGGCATTCTTGGAGTCCTTGGGCAGCACCTGAGCTGTCCGCGTCACCGGAGGCAAAAGCGCGGCACTGAGCCTGGCTGACATTCTCTTTCCCCTCCTTCCTGTCTGTCAGCCAGCAGAGGCCTGGGGTGGGAAGCCCTGCTCGCCCAGATACACGTGGGAGTGGTCGCTCGGCAACCGGCAAGGCTCCTCTCCCTGGCCGTGGCCACAGCGCAGCGGGCTCGCTCGCGCTCCTTCCCTAACGCAGGAAGGTGAGGCCATCAAAGCCGGCCACAGACCTCGGGGCAGGCAAAATCGGGAGAGGGGGGCATCTGCCTTCTGTCTCCTCCCAAGCTTCTTGTTCTCTTTTCTCCTCCTGCTACCCTCTGGCGCCTCATTGACTCATCCATCCCCAAAGCCCTTAATAAGTGGCGACCGATGGCCGAACCCCGTGCCCGGTCCTGGGACTACGGGATGGAACTGTTGGCTTCAAGGAAATCAGTCCGGTGGAAAGAAAGATCTGGAAGGAGAGGCAGTGAAGAAGGTGCCCTAAGTCTAATGGATGTCTGTAAAGAGGAGGGGGAAACGCGAGGGCCAGAGACAGGCTCAGAGAGCCTGGGAAGTTTGCAAGGATCCTTGCAGCATAGACTGGGGCGGGGGCAGCCGGGGAGTAATGAGGCAGCTTTCCAGAGAGAAGGATGTGCACAAAGGAGGCATTGAGACATGGGAGAGTGAAGCGTGTTCACAGCACTCCAAGTAGCCCACTTGTGCGAGAATATAAAGCACTAGACGGGGCGGGTTGGGGGGGAGGCGGTGAGGAAGCCAGGCAGCCGGTAGCCAGATCGGAGAGGTGGTGCCGGGAACCGCGCCAGTTTTCCCGGCTCGAGTCACTGGGTACACGGTGGTCCCCTCGCTGAGACAGGAACACAGCAAGGACGCAGGACGGGGCGGGGGTGGAGGCGAGCGCCATCGTGGGTAGGCTGGCGTTGAGGTACTTGTGGGACATAGGAGGGGTGTCTCATAGCCTGGGCTCGAGGGAGGAATTTGGACACCTTCGACCTATGGGGGCGGTTAAAGCCATGGTCATGAGTGACTTCAGAATAAAGAGAGGGCTAAGGGTGGAGCTCTGGCCATCACGGCATTCACGGAATGTAAAGAAAGTGGGAGAAAGCCCTGGGTCCTGGAAATGAAGAGAGGAGTCAGATGAGACAGGGCCAAAGCCAGACAGCAGCGGGCCGGCTCCAGAAGCTTGGACTGCGAAAGGGGACAAAGAACAGAAGCTTGAAGGGGGCTCTGTGTCCAAGGAGGTTTTTGTTGAAGATAGTTGTTCAGATCTCCATGCCGAGGGGAAGAGATGGGCAGGGGGGGAGGTCGAAGGTTCGGGAAAGAGAGAGGAAATGAGTGATGGAGCAAGGCCCGGGGAGAGGTGGGGGACTGGACCCCAGCACACCACACTGGGGAAGTGGGTCTCGGCCTTGGGCAGGAGGAGGGGCGTGGGGGTAGGAGAAGAGAGTGTGGCAGGTCGGGTTTGCTGAGAGACCAATTTTTTTAAAAAAGATTTCATTTATTTATTTGAGAGAGAGAGAGAGAGAACAGGCAGGGGCAGTGGCAGAGAGAGAGGGAGAAGCAGGCTCCCCACTGAGCAGGGAGCCCGACGCGGGGCTCGATCCCAGGACCCTGAGATCCTGAGCTGAGCTGAAGGCAGAGGCTTTAACCCACTGAGCCACCCAGGTGCCCCGAGAAGCCAATTCTGAGATCAAGATCAACAGTTCTTAGGCAGGGCTCTCGGGAGCACTCCTACCACCCATGGAAGGGAAGGGGTGGGAGCAGGCTGGGAGGAAGGTGTCGGGCTGTAACACAAGCTCCACAAAGCCTCAGGCAGCCCCATGGGAAGCTCTGAAGCTAGGAGTTGGGACCAGGGGGTCGGGCCTTTACACCTCCCATCAGTCCTCATGGGGTGCAGGCTGCCCTGGGAAGGGGGCCTGCCCTGGGGCAGAGCAGCTTTCTTCAGCTGACGCAATCCCCAAAGGGGTCTGAGGGTGGAGGGCCGTGAGCCACAGGCACCACCGAGTCCTTCGGGCCTCCCGGAAGCACATCCAGTGCCCACGACAGAGAGGAAGGGGGCGCTATTGCATTGGAGTTCAATCTGTGGGCCAGCAGGTGACACTGGAGGAGCTGATTGGGGACACGCGACAGGATTGCCAGGTGGTGTTGGGGTCTTAGTTAAAACTAGAGGACGAATCATTTAGGCAGGCCCAAATAGTGCTCAGATTTCAAGGACCCTCATCCTTGGCCACATGGATCCATCCCCTCTCCCTTGGGTTAGTTTGTACCAGGAAACATGTATATTATTTAGAGAACTGGGTTCCTAAATTCCCAAACTTTACCTCAACTAATTCCTTTTTTTTTTTTTTTTAAGATTTTATTTATTTATTTGAGAAAGAGTGAGAGAGCGCGTGCTAGCAGGGGAGGCGGCAGCCAGAGGGAGAAGCAGGCTCCCCGCTGAGCAGGGAGCCCGATGCGGGGCTCGATCCCAAGACCCTGACGTCATGACCTGAGCTGAAGGCAGATGCTTAACTGACTGAGCCACCCAGGCGCCCCTACCTCAACTACTTCCCTTCTTAAAAAGGTTTATTTTTTTGTCTTAATCTACACCCAACACGGGGCTCGAACAGACTGCACCCGAGATCAGGAGTCACATGCCCTTCTCACTGAGCCAGACTCCCTACACTACTTCCTAAACACAGATCCCAGGATTTTGGTAGCTAACCATTATTTTTGTTATGACAATCATTACTTACGTTAATGCCGACGATCTAGCTAATAGGCAAATAAAACTATGTGGATATTGCACGTTACAAAAAAAACCACTCAGAAAACTATTTCTGAGCGGACAATGAATAAACACTTGTCTCTGAGCAGATGAATGAAAATTACAGGCGTCAGGATTAAACCTAATTAGTAGGCAAATACAATATGTAGCAAATGACAAAAGAAAACTAATTAGAAAGCTACAAAGGAAAACCCACAGCGGTGGCGCGGTGGTGACCCGACACGGAACCAGAGGCTCATCGGGTACTAGAGTGACAAAAGAGAAGTATGCTGCCTAATTACATGGGCTTTCTAAGTCCGTACAGGAATGAGCCAGATGACCACTCAGAAACAGTGCCGGGCTGTTCTGAGAAGAAAGGGTCCCCGCACACGGGGTGGGGGGGGACAGAAGGAGAGCCCCCTCGGCTTACAGCGAGGGTCAGGCCGCCAACTGTGCCTCACTCAGGAAGACAGCTTGCCACCCCTGAGCAACTCTGAGTGAGTAGCAACCACTTTCCTAACCGGCCATAGCCGTATGGTTCCTAGGACAAAATGCAATCTCCAATTCAAGAACAAAGTCAGCCTCGGTGACGGGGCCTCACCCTGTGTCCCCACACAGGTTTGCCGCCGAGCATGCATTTTAACAAAGGCTTTGTCGCTCCGGAGGTAAGTGACTCTGATGGCAGGAAGGTTAGGACACAGAGAGTGGCAGCCAGGGAGGGGGGCTATTTAGGAGGGATCACCTTGGTGTGCCCTAAAATCATTCTAGAGACAAGGGGAGTCGGTCCTGCTGCCACGCCTGGCCTTGGGGGGAGAGATGAGGCTACAGCTGCCCCGACAGTTTCTGGGGGCAGATCCCCCCTAGCAGACACCATCTTCTAGCTCCTGCCGCCAGCCTGCCAGGCCTCTAGCTGTGAATTCTGGGAGCGCTGACTATTGTTCTCCATCCCATACCTCCTAGCCTCCGAAACACACGCATGTACGCACGCACACACATGTCCCACAGGCGATCTTCTGAATCTCCAATGATGGTACCTACCACATCATGTTCCAGACCACCTACTAGGGCTTTTGCCTTGTCTTTTTTCGCTCGAGAACCCTATACGGTAGGCACCACTGTTATCCCCACTTTATAGATGAGGACACTGATACAAAGAAGTAAAGTGATTTGCCCAAGGTCACAGGCAAGCTGAAGGTAAGGTTGTGCGTTTCCCATAGACTATTATGCCTCCCACAATTTGAGTAGATCCTCACCGTTCTTTCTTTCTTTTTTTTTTAAGATTTTTTTTTTATTTGAGAGAGAGAACGACCAGGGGAGAGAGGCAGAGGGAGAGGGAGAAACAGACTCCCCGCTGAGCAAGGAGCCCGATGCGGGGCTCCATCCCAGGACCCTGGGATCATGACCTGAGCCGAAGGCAGATGCTTAACCGACTGAGCCACCCAGGCGCCCCTGACTATTCTTTCTTCGTGGGCCCCTCTGGTGAAATCGGTGAATCCCCTTTACAGAAAAATGCCCATCTCTTGCATGCATCCAAAATATATTTAATTTCAAGGAGTGCAGGGAATCTCCGAAGCTCAACCTGAACCCCGTGGAACCCACTTTAAGAACCTCTGCTGTAGGTCGTCCACTCCCAGGAAGTGGCTTGACCCAGACCCAACTTGGCTCATCGCGCCCCTCGCTTCCTCGGGGGAGCTGGCGTCCACGCCGTGGGGGCTGCCCTCACAGCTGCGGTTCGGAATGCTCGGGCTTTGTAACCCTGCACTCCTGACCTCCCACTTCCCCCGCGAACCATGCCTGTGCCAGCGCCTGCTGCACGGGGCTGAGGTTTCTGGTGGGCTCGCCCAGCCCTGGCCCAGAGGCATGCGCGAGTCCCCTTTGAGCTCAGGACAAGTGGGGCTGACCCCGTCTACAGCCCATTCATTGAAGCAACGGGCAGTATTTGGGATTTGTTTCATTACCCGGCCCTTATCAGATGCCCGGCACCCGTGCTAAGCACTTGACAAATACGGACCTGCTGAGCGCCCCTAACACCAGGTGAGACGGGTCCTACCGGGGTTTCCACTCGACACGTGGGGAACCTGAAGCCCAAGAGGGATCAGGCGACTTGCCTGAAGTTCTACCGTGAATAAGTGGCAGGGTGGGATTCAAACTCCCGCAGTCCACGCTCTGCACCACCGTGCTCTGCAGATCAGGGACTGGACCAGGGACTGGCAAGGGAGCCGTGAGCAGCGCAGACGCTGTCTCTGCCCTAGAGGGGCTGACACTTAGCGGGCGACAGATGATCACGGCCCGGCCTGTTCGATGCATTCCCTCATCGGGGTGGGGGGGCCGTGGCCGTGCTCCAGAGCAGGCCGGGGGCGGGGTGGGGGGCGGGGGAGCAGGCTCTAGGACAGCAGCTGGCAGATTGCAGGGACTCCTTTCTCAGGCCCAGGACAGAAGCAGATAGTGGAGGGAAGAGCGTTCCAGGCAGGGGAACGGCAAATGAGAAGGCCTCAGACGGGAATGTACCTGGTGTGTGTGAGAACCCGGGAGGAGACCACAGTGGCTAGAGGCGAGTGAGTGGAGGGGGATCATAGTAGGAGTTGGGGGTCAGAATGAATGAACAAGTCGTGGAGATTGTGCGTGGTGCCTACGGGCAGGGGAACCAAACTGGTTCCCCAGCTTGGAAGCCCTCCAAATCCCTGCTGGAACTCACTGGTGGAGGGTGGGGAGGCCCCACAGGAAAGTCTATTAATAACTCACTCTCTCCAGAGCTCCATTCCAAAGGCATGACTGGATCCCCTCCTCCACCCCCGACCCCCAGCCCCCCTGGAGGATAGGCAGGGGCTTTCCGGAAGCTCATCCCTCCTCTCAGTCTGAGACTGGGGCTGAGCTGGCAGGAGCTAACTGAGATTAAGAACTGACCTTTCGGCGTGCCTGGCTGGCTCGGTCGGTACAGCATGAGACTCTTGACCAAAAAAAAAAGAAAAAAAAAAGACTTGACCTTTAGAGTTTACACAATATCCTTCTACCTCGAGAGAGCACTACGCTCGCTCGCTCATCCTTTCAGAGACTGTGATGGAGGTCATGATGGCCTGGGGCCACCTGTTCCCTTGGGTCCTTCTGAGAGAGAAAAACCCTTCCAGTGAGGGTCTTTAGACAGCGAATTCTCTTTCAGAGTCCTGCTGTCCCGCCTCCCTCCCTCTCTCTGGCTTTACCATCAGAGGCAAACAGAGTGAGTGGCCTTGCCCTCCTTGTGGGATGTCTGAGTCCCAAAGTCAAACGCTCTGTTGTCTAGATGATTTGTAGTTCTCTAGAGATTTTAGACATGAGCTTCATACTTTCCTGTATTAGAAATATCTTCGCCCGCTCTGTGGTTTGCTATTACACTCTCTTAATGGTGTTTTGTTTTGTTTTGTTTTTGATGAACGGAAGCTCTTAATTTTAATGTAGCCAAATGCATACATCTTTTATGGTTAGTGCTTTCTGTGTTTTGATTGAAAGGTATTTCATTTCCCAAAGATAATGAAAATATTTTGCTATATTATTTTCTAGACTTTTTAGAAGTTTTGTTTGTTTGGTTTAAAGACTTTATTTATTTGATGGAGAGAGAGAGACCATGCACACAAGCAGGGGGAGCAGCAGAGGGAGAGGGAGAAGCAGGCCCCCCACTGAGCGGGGAGCCCGATGAGGGGCTTGATCCCAGGACCCTGGGGTCATGACCTGAGCCAAAGGCAGCCGCTCAACCAACTGAGCCGCCCAGATGTCCCAAGAATTTAAATTACCTTGTCAAGTTCCCCCCTCCCACCCTGCCCCAAACACACGCCACATACAAATGTTGGGATTTTTGAATGGGGTCTCATTGAATCTATAAATCACTCTGCTGAGAATTGATACCTTAAAGCTATCGAGTCTTCCAAGTCATGAATATCTTTCTATTTATTTAGGTTTTATTTTTTTCTCAAAACTCTTTTATATTTTTCTATGTAAAGGCCTTACCCATGTTTCCCTAGATTTATCCCTAGGTATTTTTTATGCTATTTTAGTGACTTAATATTCATTTTTTTTAAGTTTCCAAATGCTTGTTGCTTATATAGAGAAATACAATTAATTTTCCATATTGACCACATGTCCACCAACCTATTTAAATTCATTTATCAATTCAAATGTTTATCCTTCAATTCTTTTGGATATTCTTTGTACACAGTTGTGTTTTCTACAAATGACGGCATTATTTCTTCCTTTCTAGATCTCTAATCTTTTTGTTTCTTTTTCTTCTTTTATTGCACTGGCTAGGATTTTCAATACAATAGTAACAGAGGGAATCCTTGTCTCATTTCCAATTTCAGGAGGCAAGCTTTTAAGTATGATACTTGCTGTAAAATTTTTTGTAGATATCTTTGATCATAATTAAGAATTTTTCTTCTATTCCTAGTCCCTTACTCCCATGTGTATCCTTACAATAAATCCCAATTATTTAAGATAACTCTGAGTATCTATCTGTTCCTAATATCCAAAAAAAATCTAATTGAAACAATGATCATTTTGTCACTTCCTTTAAAATATTTATACCTCTCGATTTTCTTATTTTATTCAGCAAGGTAGAACTTCCAGCCTAATACTGAGTAATAGCAATGATGGCAGGCATCCTCGTCTCATTCCTGACGTCAATGTAAATGCCTCTAGAACGGCATGTAAATTCTACTTGTTAATATCTTATTTAGCACTTTAGAACATCTAGGGGTGCCTGGGTGGCTCAGTTGGTTAAGCATCTGCCTTCGGCTCGGCTCGGGTCATGATTCCGGGGTCCTGGGATCGGGCCCCGCCCGTCTTGGGCTCTCTGCTCAGCGGGGAGCCTGCTTCTCCCTCTCCCACTCCCCCTGCTTGTGCTCTCTGTCAAATAAATAAATAAAAGCTTGAAAAAAAAAGAACTTTACAACATCTATATTCAGGATTTTTATGTGTATATTTTTAGGTGAGATTTGTCCATACATTTCTTTTTCTTGTTTCATTGTCAGGTTTGGTATCAGTTATCCTAATATAAAGAATCGGGGAAAATGATCTTTTCTATTCTCTAAAAGTTTAAGAACTACCTGTTCATTAAAGTTCTGCTAGAACTCAATGACAGAGTCTCATTACCCAGAGGTCACCGCTGTTAGTCTCTCAATGCCTATCCTTCCAGATCTTTCCCCTCCCTGTGTATGTGTGTATACACATGACCAGATATGTAATAAGCCAAGTGAAAGCACTCCAGATTCTGTTCTGCAAACTGCTTTTTTCAGCCAATAATCTTCACCATTTTAATAAATTTTCATCTCATCTAATACCACATATTTACATTTTTCCAAATGACCCTGAAATGACCCTTACGGCTGGTTTATCCAAAGCATAACCCAATCCAGAACAAGGCCTTCATTGCATCTGATTGTTTTGAAAAGGAAAGTTTTTCTAACAATTATATCTGCCTTAAAATGGAAATGGCTGCTTTGGGAGAGGATAAGACCGGAGACTCTCAAGCAAAGGCTGGACCGATACGTGTCTGGGGGGCTGCCCGGGGAATTCCTGCATGTGGGAGGTTAGAGCACACGATTCCTAAGGTGTTCTTCCGAAGTGGAGTGATGAAGATACTAGGACTGATTTTCCACAACTCATCTTACTGTATCGCTTTTGCGCTGGCTCCTCCTATCCCCTCCTGTCTACTTGGGGAGACTACTCCGGTAATTCTCTCTCCTGCATGATTGATTTTTACTTCCCTCTTGGCTTTTTCCTCATCGGCATTCAAATATGCTGTTACTTCGTCTATCTTGAAAATACCTACTGTCAATCTTACTTCCCACTCCACATACCACGCTTCTGTTTTCCTTTTACAGCAAAACTCCAAAAAAAAAAAAAAAAATTCATCTGTATTCACGGCCTCCAATTCCTCTCCTCCCGTTCTCTCTTGAACTCACTCCTGTCCGGCTTTTTTGCTCACACCGCTCTACTGAATCGCTCTTGTCAAGGTCACCAGTGACCTCCACTAAATGCAATACTCATTTCCAAGTCCTCATCTTACTCGCCTGTGCTGGCCATTGGCCCATTTGCTCTCAGAGCCATACCCCCCACCCCACCTTCTGCCCTGTTGTGTAGTATGGACAACTACATTTCCCAGACGCCCTTCCCCTCTGACTTCCGGCCGGGTTTGGCCAATGGGCATTCCTGGCTGAAGACTGGAGAGCCGGGGGAGGGGAGAAGCCAGGGTGCGCCCCTTCCTTTCCCTCTGTGTGGGGTGTCAGCTCTAACAGTGATGGCGTCCCTTCCGTGGCACCCCCTGGGTAGGCTCCCGCCCTCCACGGACCGAGCTCCTGCTGGGCGGTCCCTGATCCTGGGCTTGAGTGACGCCACCTTCTACTTTGGCCCCCCATGGCGGGGAAGCAGCGAGAAGCCCTAGAAGCCACGTGGCTTCCGGCCGTTGCTCAGTCTCTGGGTTAGTTGAGCATCGCCTCCTTCGCTCGTCAGCGCTCCCTGAGAGGAATAGCTCTCACCTGAGGAACCGTCTCCTCGTGCTCGGTTCTTTCTGCTTACAATTCTGAGGGTGGCTTGTGTGTTCTAAGTGGCCCCTGGCTGACAGGAAACACCCACTTCTCTTAGCTTTCAGGACAGTTCCCAGTGTTTCCCTTCAACCTTTCCAGCCATTTCTAGTCCGTCTTCGCTGATCTCTCCTCGTCTCCTGACCACTACGTGTCGGGAGCGCCCCAGGATTCAGCCCTGGCACCTGTGCTCTTTGCCATTCACACTTACGGCTTTGGGACTCTCATCCTGGCTTGTGGCTTTGAGTGACAAAACTACCAATCTACCAAAACCTCCCAAATTTCTATCTCTAGCTAGACGTCCCCAGCTGCTCCAGACCACATAGCCAACTGCCTGCTGGGCGTCTCCGCTCATAGCCGGTGGGCATTTCAAACATAACACGTGCCAACAGCGCGTTTGGCTTCCCGCCCCCCAAAAGCTGTTCCTCCCCGTCTCAGTAAGTGGCACTTCGATTCACCCAGTTATTCTAGTCAAAAATCCAGAAATTGTCCTTGATTTCCCTCTTCCCCTCACTTCCCACGTCCGATCCATCAGTTCGTCCTGATTTACAAAACCTCCCAAACACACCTCCATTCGCTTTCTCTAACTCTTCCTTTCCTACCCTGGTCTGACCGCTCTCCACGCTCACTCGGGCCACGACTGTCATCTGATTGGTCTCCCAGCTTCCATTCTGGCCTCCCGATGACAAGCTATTTTCTGTGTGACAGCCAGAATCATTTTAAAGCATAGATCATGTTACTCTTCTGCCTGAAAGTCTCCAATAATTTCCCCACTGTGCCTTTAAGGTCCAAACTCTTTGTTTGGGCTGCAAGGCCGTTCACGGCCTGGCTCTAGTTCATTCCTCTGACCTCACCTCTTGCTGCTCGTTCTCTCGCTCAGTACAATCTAGTCCCACTGGGCTCCTTTCTGTTCCTCCAACACGCTCAGCTTATCCCTCCACAGCCTTCGTATTTCCCGTTGCCTTCATCTGGGTTGCCTCCCCCTCCCGTCCTTACCTGGCTGCCTCCTTCTCATCCTTCAGGTCTGGGAGGCTGGACGGCCCCTCCTCAGAGCCCATCCCCGGCCACCCGTCCTTGTCTGTCACATCATGCTATTTTAACTGATCCATTTCGGGTCCACTTGCTTGGCCGGCACCCCCACCCCAGAACGGGAGCTGCTCTGTTCTCCACTCTGTCCCCAGCTCCTCGTGCAAAATCTAGCCCGTGACAGCTACCCCATACCCGGTGGTTGACTGAGGAAGGCACCAGAGTAGCCTTGAGCAGGAAGCGGGCTACCTGTGCCTCCGGGACCGGAAGGAGAGAAGGTCGGGAACGGACGAGACTCAGGGTGCCCCTATGTCCTCGGGGCTTCGGGAAGAAAAACGTCTGCCGAGAGAGAGGGGGCTTGCAGGCAGAGGGGTTGGGGGAAAGCAGTGAAGGCTCTCGATTGTTCCAGGGGAAAGCAGTGAAGGCTCTAGATTGTTCCAGGAAACACACGGAAGCACTGGCTAGCTGTGGCGGGACCCCATCCGATTCGGAAACCAGAGATTGATGATGTCAGACTCCACTCGCTTATGAGCTTGGGACACATGTATTTGGGTTAGAGGTCAGAGAAACCAGATTTCGGGGCTGCTGCTAAACCGCGAGTTTGCAGGGGCAGATGTTATCATATTAAAAGGAGGGAAGATTTATCTATTTATGTTTCCAACAAAGCACGGTTGCTGTAACAGAAATCAAGTCCAGGGTATTGATCGGAATGTTTGATAATGAGGAATCACTGGCAGTGGCTTAGCATATTTGGGCAGAAGACCGTTACCATATAAATTTCTGTAAAAATTTTTAAAAGAACTGCAGGCCTGACCTCTGCACACAGGACTCTAATCGCTGTCACTAGGATGAAGCGGCATTGCCGCTCACCCACTTCCCAGACCTGCTGTAATTCCAGACCGGCTGACCTAGAGCCCTCTGAGCCAAGAGACAATAATGCATCCCCTGGACACGGCCACGAGTACACATTATCAGTTCTCCTTATGGCCTTCCCCAACAGGTCCGGCAGCTAGCGACCAAAGCTCTGTCGGCAAAGCTCCGTCGGCAAAGCCCCGTCGGCTAGAGGAGCAAGAGCAGCCCCGCAAGACCAGTCAGACCGGGGGCTCAGAGCAGGCACTCAGGAGATAAATGCAATTTCTGCCTGAGCTTGCATCACAATCTGCCTCAGGGAGTTTGCAGATCCACTTGGAGATTATTTTCCTTGTTTAAAGGGAAGTGAGGTTCGGGGCATCTGGCTGGCTCAGTCGGTAGAGCATGTGACTCTGGGTCTCGAGGTTGTGAGTTTGAGCCCCATGCTGGTTATAGAGATTACTTAAAAAAATAAATTAAGGGGCACCTGGGTGGCTCAGTGGGTTAAAGCCTCTGCCTTCGGCTCAGGTCATGATCTCAGGGTCCTGGGATCGAGCCCCGCATCGGGCTCTCTGCTCAGCGGGGAGCCTGCTTCCCCCTCTCTCTCTGCCAGCCTCTCTGCCTACTTGTGATCCCTCTCTCTCTATGTCAAATAAATAAATAAAATCTTTAAAAAAAAAAAAAGAGGTAAGGTTTACAATAGCACCAGAAAAAGACCAAGTACTTAGGTAAAAATTTAAACAAAATACTTGCCTGATTTGTACAAGAAAAACTACAAAACACGAAAGAAATCAAAGATCTAAATAAACAGATAACTGTGTTCGTGGGTTAGAAAATGCACTATTATTAAGATGTCCATTCTCGCCAACTTGATCTTTAGTTTTTACACAATTCCAATCAAAATTCCAGCAAGAATTTCGGAGATCCCAGCAAGCTGATTCTCAAATGTATATGGAAAGGCAAAGCAACTACAATAACCAAAACAATATTTATAAAGAGCAAAGCTGGACAAGTCATCCTACCCAATTTCAAGACTCACTATAAAGCTATACTGATCAAGTCAAGATAGTGTGGTATTAGCACAAGCATAGACAATAGACAAAAGAGAAAGTCCAAAAATATAGTCAATTGACTTTTGACAAAAGTACAAAGGTAACCGAGTGGAGAAAGGAAAGTCTTTTCAGCAGATGGTGCTGGAACCACTGGATGTCTATATGCAAATTTAAAAAAAGGAACCTCTACACATGCATCGCACCCTACACAAAAATTAATTCAAAGTGGGGGCACCTGGCTGGCTCAGGCGGTTGAGAATCCAACTGTTGATTTCAGCTCAGGTCATGGTCTCAGGGTCATGAACCCGAGCCCCACGTCAGGCTCCGTGCTCAGCGAGGAGTCTGCTTGAGATTCTCTCCCTCTCCTGGCTCTCTCTCTAAAATAAAAATAAATCTTTAAAAAAATTGATTCAAAATAGATCACAGACCTAAATGTAAAATATAAAACTTACAAAAGAAAATCTGCATGATCCTGGGTCATGAAAGCTACTATACTACTAAGAGAATAAAAAGACACCCCCCACCCTGGGAGATGTTGCAAATCACACGTCTGATTAAAGATTCATATCCAGACTATACAAAGAGCTCTTAAAACCCAATGATTAAAAAAAAAAAAGTTTAAAAATGGGCAAAAGATCTGAACAGATGCTTCTTCAAAGAAGACATATGGATGGAAAATTAGCTAATAAAAATATGTTCACGACAATAACAAATCAAATAACCCAATTAAAATGACTAGACTTCTCTCTAAAGATATTATACAAATGGCCAAGAATCATATGGAAAGTTACTCAACATCAATATTTGTGGGGTGCCTAGGTGGCTCAGTCGGTTGAGCATCTGCCTTCGGCTTAGGTCATGATCCCCAGGTCCTGGGCTCTCTGCTCAGCGGGGAGTCTGCTTCTCCCTCTGCCTCTGCCCCTCCCTCCCACTTGTTCTCTCTCTCAAATAAATAAGTAACATCTTTTTTTAAAATTACTCATAGAATTAACCATATGATCCAGAAATCCCACTTCTGGGTATTTACCCAAAGATTTGAAAGCAGGGTTGCAAAGACATCAGCTATCATTAGGGAGATGCAAAGCTAAGAGCACAAGATACCACTGAGAAACTATCATGAATCAGAGGAGACTGAAGAGACACGGCAGCTAAATGCAGTGTGTGACTGATCGTGAATGGGGTCCTCAAACAGAAAGAGGACACAGTGCAACAGCTGGTGAAACCCAAATAAAGCACGTGGCTTAAGATCATCGTATCAGTGTTAACTTCTTAGTTTTGAGCACGGTACTATGGTTTCATATATATTAGTCTGCTTGAGCTGCTACAACCGAATACCATGGACTGAGTGGCAGAAACAGCAGACATTTATTTCTCACAGTTCTGGAGACTGGGAGTCCAAGGTCCAGGTGCCAGCGGATTCAATTGCCAGTGAGAGCTCTTTTCCTGGCTTGCAGATGGCCGCCTTCTTGCTGTGTCTTCATGTGGTAGAGAGAGAGGCAGGTAGAAAGAGAGGGAGCTCGCTGGTCTCTTCTTCTAGGGGCACTAATCCCATCATGAGGGCCCCATCTCATGACATCATCTAAACCTAATTACTTCCCAAAGGCCCATCTCCAGATCCCATCACACTGGGGATTAGGGCTTCAACACAGGAATTTTGGAGAGGACACGATTCAGGGACATTGAATATTAGGGAGCCTGAGTGGAGAGTATACAGAACTCTCTGAACTATCTCTGGAACTTTTCTGTACATCTAAAATGATTCAAAGACTTTAAGGTCTTTGGGGCACCTGGCTGGCTCAGTCGGTAGGGCGTGTGACCCTTGATCTCAGGGTCATGAGTTCAAGCCCCACGTTGGGAATAGAGCCTACTTTTTAAAAAAAGGAACAAACAAACTCAAGGTCAGAAGGATTGAAGGTGAGAGGACTTCAGAGCCCCAATCACAGGATCTGGCAGGGTCAGAAAGAAGACGGGTAGTGAAAGGCAATACTGGGAGAAAACAGGAGGTTCTATGAAGTGTAGAAGCAGGTTTAGTTCACCATAAGTGATGTTTTTTGTTTTCCTGGAAGAATATCAGATACTAAAAGCTCAAGTGTAATGGACTGTGCTTTGTTAGAACTGAGCAAAACAATGGAGTAGCCGGGGATGCCTGGGTGGCTCAGTCGGTTAAGCATCTGTCTTTGGCTCAGATCCCAGGACCCTGGGATCGAGCTCTCCCTGCTCAGCGGGGAGCCTACTTCTCTCTCTGCCTGCCGCTCCCGCCCCCGCGCTTGTGCTCTCTCTCTTACAAATAAATAAATAAATTCTTTTTAAAAATCTTTAAAAAAAACCAGAGTAGTCAGAGAGGTAAAGCAGCAGCAGAGTAAAACATCAAGGAAATCAAAAAGGGAAGCTTTTCCCTTAAGAAAAGGAGGCGATCCACAGTGCTAAGGATCGCAAAATGGTGGAGACGAGCTAGTTTTTAAGAAGCTTTTCAATTTTTCTTATGCAATTTTCTTATGCAGTAGAATGACACTTCCAAAGGTCACTATTACAGTGGAAATATGTTACAACATTTTACTATTTTATTACAGTTGATCATCTGCACAAACACAAAAGAAAACAGAGTAAGACTCTCCAAAATTTCAATATGGCTCTTTGTACTACATTAAAACACTGTATTTGCTGCTAAAATCCTACAAGAAAATAAAGAGAATAGAGAAACCACGGCATATCATTTTCATAAGTATTTCAATACGAAAGCAGCAAACATTAAAGAGCACATGTTTATTTGGTGCTAATGACATCATGATTTGCAATCTTAAAGACGAAGCAAAGTGCGCAATTTGAACCAGTTGTTAAAATGGTTTAGGGTTAATATCTAAGGACAAATATTTCAGAAAATACGTGGAAAGGTGACGACACATTTGCTACAGGGAGTCCTCTACGTAAGTGTCTTTACATCACATTTTACTTGGTTTCTCAAAATGAGATTGCTATCTGTTCTCAATAATAGATTAAAAAAAAAAATCTCACAGTAGAAGCAATTCAGCCTAGTTTGATAGTCAGATTTTTGGCTTTATCACTTCCTGGCTATGGGATCTTGGGAAACTTATGCTCTCGGAGCCTCCGATACTTGTCTGTGAAATGAGAATGAGAACAGTCAGACTGATCTCCCAGGACTGTCATCTTGTTTAGATTAGGGTAATGAAGTGCCTTCCATGGCATGTGACACATCATCATTGGTAAACTCTTGCGATTTTTAATTATAAGAACTCATAAAATAACCACCCTTCAAATCTAAAAACAAACAGAACATGTTTGATGGAAGTGAGAGCATGAGAGTAGCCATGTTAGGAGGCCGCGATCACAGAACAGAAGTTCGGATCTCTAGAATCTTGGATCTCAAAGGTGGTGGACATCCCGGCTGCAGTCATGGGAGTCTACGGCTGAAGTGGTGTGAAGGTAAAGGTCACGGTTTGGAGGTGAGGTCAAGGAATTGTGAGGAGATTATGGTTGGCTATCCACATGCTGTCAAAGTATCTTTCGGAACAAGGACAGGAAATGAGGTGGGGAGGAAGACTCAGTTGCAAAGACCTCACTGGATGCAGAAGAAGGACTTGGGAAGATGGTAACACAGCCCCACCGGGGTTTCCCAGGGCCCCCGCCGCCCCTCTTTCTCCCAGTTCTTGCTAGCTCGCATCTACCCTCCTACTCCAAGCTACTTTGCCGTCCAAATACGGAAGGCAGGAAAAAAAGCAAAGAAAAATGTCCTATTATTTCCCAACGGTGCCTTACATACACGTCTTGGGCGACTGCTGAGTGCAACCCCCTGTAGAGAGTACGAGGCGGTTAAAAGCCTCTTCCGGCCCCAACAGCTTATAATACAGGGGAAGAGATAAAACCACGTGTATAACACTCCATATTGCTATCACTGAAACGGCGTGACATTAACTATTTTTTTAAAGATTTAATTTGTTTATGTGAGAGAGAACTAGAGAGAGCACGAGCTGGGGAGAGGCAGACTCCCCGCTGAGCAGGGAGCCCGATGTGGGGCTCGATCTGCGGGATCGTGACGGAGCCAGAGGCAGACGCTTAACCGACTGAGTCCCCCGGAGCCCCTAAATATTTAAATAGACAACACTCCTCTACAAATAGCAAATGTGAGATACGAGCTGGCCAACAGCTACTTTTGTTTTGTCTCAGTATCATCTCTCACGCTCTGTCTCCCTCCCATACCCTCTTACGGAAGCAGCACTCTTCCTGGCTGCCGGCGGGATGGTGGTTACCTCGGGTTGCTTTCTGAGAGCCCATTTTCATTTAGACCTGGGCTACCCTACCCGCCCCCCTCACTCTAATCTGGCTGCTCCTTCCTTAAGTACAAAGGCCGGTAAGGAATAACGCACCTATAGCCTTACCATTTGAAGTAAAGGAAGTAAGACTATACTTTCAGGGATCATTTCTGTAGCTTGTTACCAGGGAGGTTTCTCCGAATGTGAAGTTAGAGGAAGCTTTATGTAGACTCTGGCTTTCCGTGGAGTCCTTTGCGACCATAGAGAGATTCAAACCATAGCCAATTCTTGCCCATCTAAGAATAGAGTCACTTCGAAGAATCAGAACTGCTGTAACTTTAAATATAATCCATGCCACTGTCTCTGTGACACATCATAGTACTTTTTTCAAAAATCTATAACCATTTTATTAGCTTCGAAGAGGGACTAAGGAGAGCTACTTCAGAAACGAGAGACACTCAAGCGCCGATGTGGTCAGAGTTTCCACACAGCTGAAGACGTTCACATCAAATGGACAAAAAATAGTACAGAAGACCTACACACAGAAAGATTTAGAAAACCCATCTCTGGAAAGCAGGTCAGATGGACTCAAAGCCCTCACCGCAAGTAGGAGGAATCAATGGGAAGCAATGGAAAGCCTTCTGCGGGGGCCAGAAGGTGGCCACTGGTCCGTAGAGTCAAGAAACAGTTCTTTTTCCTCCTCCTCTAAATGCTTGCCTCCGGTCTGGGCTGAGAGAAAGGTCCCGGTCACTTGAACTGGTTGTCAATCAAGGTCCCCTTCATCTTTGCTTTCTTGGCTTCCAGTTCAGCCTGGAAAGGCAGAAAAGCATATGCCCTGAGCTGTGCCATGAAATTCTTATTTTCCTGCCTTCTCCAAACTGCCCAGACACTATCCTGTCGTGTTCGTTTAGTATAGAAACTAGAACAGGGGTTGGCAAATCTATGAATCTCTAGAACTGCTTTCCAACCTTTCTGATATTAGGCTATGCATAGAAAATGATGGTGTCTGCGCGGTAGAAGGCTGCGGTTAAAGGTGATGAGCACAGGGCTCCTACAGCCCCAGGCCCTTCGACGGGCCGAGGGAATCAAATCCGTGGTGTACCAGTAGCCCCTTCCTGGCAGAACAGGAAGAGAAACACTGTTCTAGAACGGTGTGACTTCAGGTTTACAGTCCATGAACTGTTGGTTCGCGCAAGATCCATATAAATATCAGAGTTAGCATTTAGAAACTTACACAGTAATTTGCCAGTCATAACAAAATCAAACAATTTAACAAGAGCACTTGAGGCAAATGCATTTTTATGGCATTTTATAAATTACAAATCTGTTCTTGACAAATTGGGAGATGTAAAAAAAGAAGCAAGCCCCGTCCTTCCCCTCGGCAAATGTGATAGGCACGGCTCTAGACCACGACGGCAAGGCAATGCTGCGCCCAAGACCCACCACCTCTGTCACCGAAGAACGCTCTCTGGTCATCAGACTGCACCGGCAGACCCTCCGATGAGGCACCAATGCCGTGATGGCCGATTTTAAAGAACTAGCGAAAGTGCGTTATTATCAAGAAGACCCAGCTTGCTGGCACCAACAAACGCAAGCGTGTGCGCGCCACGACGAGTCCGTGACTCACACAGAAAGTGGGGGTGGCTCCGTGGCTTTAGGAAGGCCCGAGGCCCCGTCCTGGTGTGCCGATGTAGCACGGCTGTATGCCCTCCCAACCTGGGAGCGCGTCCACGAACCCCAACCTCCGCCTCCTGACCTTGGACCCCGGGTAGCAGGTTCAAGTTCGATTCTGGTCAGGGTTGGCCAGCGAGGACTCTAACTTGGGGCCTGGAGCCCGTGGTCACTAGACAAGGTACACTGACCGTGACAGGGCAGGGTGAGACCGCTGGCCGCCAGCTACCCCGGCGTCCCCCATCCCACACAGACTTCCCGCGGGAGCTCCCTGACCGTTGGAGGGTCTCTCAGGCCGAGACACCCTCGCCGCCCCGGGCCACTCACCAGCTCCTGCAGTCGCCGTTTGCTCATGCCTTTGCGCTCCAGCTGCTTTTCAATCACTTTGGCGTTCTGTGCATACGAGTCGGCGACTTCTCTCTGCAGGAAGAAAGGTGGCAGCCGGGACCCGGCCGTACCAGCGAGTCACAGAGACCTTAAGTAGCAATTAGTGCTCCTCGGATCTCAAAATCGTTCCTGAAATGGACTCTGTTCCCTTTAAACTCATCAGCTGTTCAATAATCCAGGAGAGCTCAGGTTTCGGCAGAAACCATTTGAAAAATAACAGACAACATCTCTCTGTAAACCTCATTATACTGAAGGACCGTAAAGGTAATTGCTCCTCCTGCTAAGGGGAGCCTCACAAACCACCCGAGCCGGACTGGATGGGACCTGAGACTGCGGAGTCCAGTAGATCTTAGGGACGAAGAGGGATGAGGGATGAGGGATTTGCCCCCTGAAAGCATCTCAAAACCAGTATGAAAATGCCACTGATCCGGTCCAACACCCTGGTTCTCACTTTACGGATGCCCTAGGGATCCGGGGAGACGGGAACCGGCCCGGGGTCCTTTCGTTTCTTACTAGCAGAGTAAGGCCTGGAAGCAACATTTCTCATTATTCCGCTACTCGAATGGGCTGGTTCTACAGTCCCAGTTCCTTCCGGGCCCACCCCTCAATCTGGTTCCCCTGGGAGCAGAAGCACTCACAGCCTCAATCTCCTCTTCCTCTTCATCAATGGTAGACACCGTGACGGAGCTGAACTTGCCCATGTCTTTGGTCCGTTTGGTCATCATCACCTGGAGTCACAGGAGGAGGAGTCAGTCTCGTTCACTGCAAGAGGCTCTGTGAGCTGCGTGTGTGCGCGTGCGCATGTGTCCACACACGTGCAGGCGCCTGACTGCAGCGCGAAGCGGTTGGGGGGGAGGACACACCTCTTTGGGACAGGCTGGACTATCTAAAAGTGCCAATGGGTTTTTTTTTTTTCCTATTTGGATTCTATTTTTCTAACATGTGCCATCAAGGCTTTTAGAGTATATTCAAAAATGAGCCTGCCTCCTTTCGTTTTAACTGTCCACACTGAAAAAAGGAAGAGACTTCAAAGGAAATCAATGTGAATCAAAACCATACAGCTTCTAACTGTACTCCCGGGACAGCTGTAGGAAAAGAAAAAAGAACACATAATAGATGTTACATGTAGCGTCTGCTCACACATAAAAATGGCATCCTCTTAATAAAGCACGCATCCACCAAGGGCGCTTTCTCATTACACGCTTACTTCAAGATGGAGGGCGATCCGCAGATTCGTAGCTATATTAACCGGTCAGTCTCCTTCAGTAATTACCTTCTTAGGAGGCTCTTGCTTCTGAGTGTAGATATTCGTTTTGCCAAAACCCTGGCCGAACTTGACTACTGCTCCATCCACAATGAAGGTCACGGGGGCATTCTTGGGCTGGGACTGATAGAAGAGGGGCAGTCCACACCTGCAAACAGCGGAGTCCGTCTCTGAGAAGCTCAGAGTCCAAATCCCCAAAACACCGATTCACAAAGCGCGCTCAGACGCTGCGAACAGTTTCGTTTGTGGCATAAACTGAGGATTCGTTCCTTCCAGTGTTTCCCAGAACTGCTGCGTAAGAATCACTGAGGAATCACTTTACCAAGTAAGGATTTGTTACAGTTGCTGCTCGGATTCTCAGCTCCTTCCGAAGATCCTGATTCAGCAAATCTGGGAGCTGAGGCCTGGGAATCTGTCACTTTCCTCAGCATCCCAAGTGATTCTCAGCGTTGGACAAACCTGGGAAACACTGGTGCCTGCTGCTGTTTGCTTTCCTATTAAAGCTGCTGCCATTCTGGGGCGCCTGGCTGGCTTGGCTTGGTTGGGAGAGCATGTGACTCTGGATTGCAGGGTCGTGAGTTCGAGCCCCACGATGGGTGGAAAAATTACTTAATAAGTAAAAATTTTTAAATAATACAAGTTTCTAAAATATATATATATATATATATATATATATATATATATATATATATATAACCTGCTGGGGTGCCTGGGTGGTGCATCCGACTCTTGGTTTCAGCTCAGGTCATGATCTCAGGGTCGTGGGATCAGGCCCCGCGCTGGGCTCCGCGCTCAGCAAGGAGTCCGCTTGGGTTCCCCTCTCTCTCTTTCTCTCTCTCTAATAAATAGATATATCTTTAGGAAAAAAACAAAACTGCTGCCATTCTTCCCAGAAGTCTGGGTACATAGCGTGGGGGTTTTGTCTAGTTTTGTCTGGGTTTCTATAGTGTCGAGAGGGGATGTAAAGGCTCCATGGCAGTGGCCGGCCAACCGCTCTGTGGAGTAATCGTCATACTTTCTTTGGTCGGTCAGTTTTGTTCTACTTTTTCAGCTACATGAAGTAGACTCATAAGACATGATAAAATGGCGGGGGCGGCTCCTGGCTGGCTCGGTCGGTGGACTGTGTGACTCCTGACCTTGGGGTTGTGAGTTCGAGCCCCATGTTGGGTGCAGACATTACTTAAAAATCAAATCTTAAAAAAAAAAAGACATAAACTGAAGTTAACAACTCCAGTGTGGCTGGGAACTAAATTGCCTTCTTAGCCATTTCCGTGCCTTGCTTCTCCGCGCCTGAGTCTTCTGAGAGTCGAGGTGTAACTGTCATGCCATCAACAAGATGGGAACGTACTGCAGTTCGGTATTCTCACTATTAACGGTCGAAGGCTGGACATGTATATATAGCTTTACAGAACAGTCTCTACAGTTCTTGTGGGGCTGTGGCCCTACAATAGGCTTTATAAGTAAGTCTGGATTACATTACGCTATGTTCCATTTACCGTATGAGCCAGCGATTCCGCTCCAGAGAAAACGCATGTCCCCGCCAAGGTTTATACTAGAATGTTCACAACAGCTTCATGCAGGATAGTCAAAACTGTCAGCAACTCAAATGCCCTTGTACGGGGGAGGAGGGAGACTGGAGCCATAGATGCTACTCTCCCATGAACAGGAACAAACTACTGATCCATGTAACTGGGCTGAAACCCAGAAGCATTAGGCCGAGTGAAAGAAAGCAGACGTAAAAGATACATGCTGTATGTAGCAAAACACACCTTGTACAATGTAGATAACGTTTTTAGAAAAGGCAGAACCGTAGCTACACAAGGCAGCTCAGCGGCTGCCGGTGGGGGGAGGCAGAGAAGGGGACGGACCACAAAGGGCACCAGGGGCCGGGGAGGGGCCCGCGTCACGGCTGTGGTGGTGTTAGAGGACTGCACGCTTCTGTCGCGAGTTCTCAGACTGTCTGCTTAACACGGGCAAATCTGGGGGGCGCCTGGCTGGCTCTGTCAGCTGAGCAGGTGACAGTTGGTCTTGGGGTGGTGAGTTCAACCCTGCAGTGGGCACAGAGATTACTTAGGGAAAAAAAAGGGGCGGGGCACCTGGATGGCTCAGTTGGTTAAGCGTCTGCCTTCGGCTCGAGTCATGGTCTCAGGGTCCTGAGATCGAGCCCCGCATCGGGCTCCCTGCTCAGCAGGGAGTCTGCTTCTCCCTTTCCCCACCCGCCTCTCCCCCCCTCGTTTGTGCTCTCTCTCACTCTCTCTCAAATAAATAAATAAAATCTTTTAATAAAAAAAAGAAAAGAAAAGAAAGGCACAAATTTGATCATATGTAAATTACATCTCTATTTTAAAAAAATGATACTATGTTAAAAAAAAAAATTTCTGTGACCAGCTGGTGGTCAGAGATGTGACTTTGACTAGTCTGTCCAAGAAGCATATTGGTATTTGTGTAGTTGGAGTTCGAAGGCAGTTGGGATTACAAGGATAAAGATAACCACAGAGAACTGTATCCACATAATTCTTTTCTGAACACATTACTGCCTCTGCTTTCTTATGCTTGGAGAAACCCACGCTGTTAAATACTTACTTTGCACACTTCTTCCTATACTGTCTTTCGATGCCTTCAGGCCTGTGCAGAAAACAGAATTAAAAAAAAAAAAAAAGATTATGAACAAACCTCATAACCTGCCCATCTCATTTCTTCAAATGCTACAAAGGCCTTTCGAAAGTTTTCATTTCCTACATGAACTAGTTAGTTAAATCTGTATTAATTTTAAAACATTCCTGCCTCCCACACGCATTTCCTGAGCCCCAAATATGGGAATATGGGTCAGGCATCTCCCTGACACAGGAGGCGGGCAGCAGGAGCTAGAGCCATAGCAGCCGGCAGGGTCACGGTGATAACAACAATAATAATACCAGCAACCACATGTACACCGTGCTCGAGAACACATGTATTAAGTCATTTGAGCCTTACAGCAACCCAGGGAGGTAGTCCCTATTACCATTCCCATTTTACAGATGAAGGCTCCTAAGCACAAACCAATCATATGATTTGCCCCAGGTCAGAATCCGGAAGCAGAATAGGCTGAATTCAAACCCAGGCACCACGCTCAAGAGTCCACAAGAGTGCCTTAGGTAGGCAACTCCGCCACCCACCCAAGATGCTTAACACAAACCCAGGACTCATCCTTGATTCTTCTCTTTCCCTTATTTCCCACGCCTACTCCATCAGCAAATCCTATGGATTTTATCTCCAAAAAAAAGATCTTGAAAAAGATGTCTGCTTTGCTCCACCTTCCGGCCACCGTCTTAGCCCAGGCCACCAGTATCTCTCCCTGGGCCGACTGTCATAGCTTCCGGAAGGGTCTCCTCACTTCCCCGCCCCTTGTCTGTTTCCGTCTTTTTTAAAAGGCAATATGCATACATGGCATATGTAAGAGTACAAAGAAAAGTAAATACCTTCCCCGCCCACCTTTCACCCACCCAGTTCTCTTCCCCAGGGGCAAATACTGTCTCTGGTTTCTTCTGTTCCTCCCGGAGATAGCTGATGATACAAGCAAAGAATCCTTATTGATATATAAAGAAAATATATTTTATTTCTTTTCCTTTTTAGACAAACGCAGCATACCTTACACCTCTTTGTTCTCCACTCCTTTGTTTGCTTAAAAAATGTGTTCCTGGTTAGAAAATACATACGGGACCCTTCCTTACCAACTGAGGTGGTAAGTTGGTACCAAATGAGGTGCCTCATTCCTCAAAAGGGCTGCATTATATTCCTTTGGGTGGATAAACCAAAATGTTTTTTACCTGTTGGATAAATTCCTAGAAGTGTATCCGCTTTAAATTCTGAGAAAGACTGCCAAATTACTCTCTAGGGAAAGTGAACCAATCTACGTTCCCACCACCGACATGAAAGCTCTGTTTCTCTCCAGTCTCACCAACACAAGATGTGATTACATTGCTCGACTGCCAATCTGGCACGTGAAAACTGTGCTCTCATAATTTGCATTTCTCTTTTTAAAGAGTGAAAAGTGAGGCATCTTTTTGTGTATTTTATAGGCATTTGTGTTTTCTCTTTTTGGGTGAACTGTCAGTTCTTATCTTTTGCCTACTGAGTTGTCTTTTTATTTTCTAGACTTGCAAATGTTGACGGCCTTGTAAATATTTCTTCCCCAGTTTGACGTCTGTCTTTCAGTACTTGTCACGTGGAAATTTTAGATTTCTGGGCAGTCAAATCGAAAGCAGGTGTGCACGTGTGTGTGGTATTCGGTTAGGCCTTCCCTGTTCTAAATTCATACCTAACATACAAACTTAAACTACTATTCTAGAATCTGCTTCCATTACTGTTTCACTCCAAATCGTTCTTTAAACAGAGGCAAGAGTGGCTTCCTAAGACACCTAGGATAAAATCCAGCCTCCTTACCATGGCCTCCCAGGCACCAGCTGAGCACAAAAGTGGGCCTGTCTCCTCTCACAGATGCCCTCCCTCCCTCCCCATGAACCAGCCACACAGGCTTCTGTTCTTTGAACAAACAAGCGCTTTCCCACCTTGGACCTTTCACACACGCACTTCTCTCTCCCCAGAATGCTCTTCTCACTGCTTTCCCATTCTCATTTTTGGGGTCTCTGCCACCTTTTCAATGAGGTTTTCATGATATTCTCTGTGTGAGCCCTTTATTTCATTCACAGGACCTCCCATCATCATAATGACTTTATTTTTCTGTCATCCCACTAGACTGTAAGGTCCATGAGATCAGAGATTAACGGCGACCATGCCTGTCTGACCACTCTATCCCCAGAACCAAGCAAGGTACTGGAAACAAAATAGACATGCAATAAACACTGGTTGAAAGAATTCTTTTAAGAATTTGGTTTAGTGAGGAAAATTACAATCACGGAGGTAAGTTCTTAAATGGAGACATGTATACCGTGTAACGGTAATGCAGAGGTGGGAGCACCAAGTCTGTCTGAGGCAGTCATGGAAGGCTTCATGAGGAGGTGGCTGAAAGCCAACGGTCCTGATAGAAAGCGGTATTTTAAACAGTGGGAATATTATGTGCAAAGTTAAACAGCACCGCATATTCAGGGAATTACAAATAGTCTAATGTTAGTAGGATTTTAAAAAATTAAGAGTACTACTGGTCTGACAGAAAAAGATTTATAAGATTATCCTACAAATGACCATATGGCAACAAATGAGATAATCGAGATGAAATGGGCAAACTCCTAGAACAGAATAACATAAACTACCAAAACTCACTGGAAAAGAAACAGAAAATCTGAATAGACTATTCCATGTAAAGAGATTTAATTAGTAATCAAAAAACTTTGCACAAAGAAAAGCCCAGGACGAGTGGCTTCACTGGTGAATTCTACTAAAAGTTTTAAGAATTAATACCAACGTTTCACAAACTTTTCCAAAGAGGAGGAAACACTTCCCAGCTCATCGTATGAAGCCAGGATTACCCTGATACCAAAACCAGACAAAGGTACAACAACCACAAACTAGAGATCAATACTGCTTAAGAATACACAGGCAGAACTCTTCAAAAAACAGAAAATACTAGCAAACTGAATCCAGGAGCATACAAAAAAGATTATACCACATGACCGAGTAGAATGTATCCCAGGACTGCAAGACTGGTGCAACATATAAAAAAAATTAATCAAAGTAAGACACCATAGTAACAGAACAAAAGAAAAAAAACACACGATCATCTCAACATCTCAATAGACACAAAAGAAAAGCATTTGACAAAATTCAAAACCCTTTTAATATACTAGGCATAGAAGGGAACTTTTTCCACCTGATAAAGGGCATCTATGAAAAACCCACAGTTACTAACAGTTACATAAACTAATATCATACTTAATGGTGAAAGACTGAAAGCTTTTCTCCTAGGATCAGGAAGAAGACAAGGATACTCACTCTTAACACTTCTATTCAACATTGTAGGAGAAGTTCTAGCCAGGGCAACTAGGCAACAAAAAGAAATAAAAGGCATCCAGAGTGGAAGGGAAAAAGTAAAACCATCTCTATCTGTAGATGACATGATCTTACACACAGAAACCCTAAAGAACACACAAACATACACACAATTAGAGCTAATAAACAAGTTTAGCAAGGTTGCAGGTTACATGATCAATATACAAAAACTAATGGTAGTTCTATATACTAAAAATGAACAATAAAAAATAAAGATAGGGAAACAATTCCAGTTACAATAGCATCAAAAAGAATAAAATACTTAGGAAAATTTTAACAAAATAAGTGCGAGACTTGTGCACTGAAAACTATAAAACGTTGCTGAAAGAAATTAAAGAGCACCTAAGTAAATGGAATGACGTTCCATGTTCATGGACTGAAGACTTAACATTAAGATGGTAATACTCCCTAAATCGATCTACAGCTTCAAAACAATCCCTATCAGAATCCAAGCTGGCTTTTTGCAAAAATTGACAAGCTGATCCTAAAATTCACATGTAATTACAAGGAATCTAGAATAGCCAAAATAATCTTGAAAAGAACAAAGTTGGAGGACTCACATTTGCTGATTTCAAAACCACAAAAGCCACAGTAATCAAGGCAGGGTGGTACTGGCATAAAGACAGACAGATCAATGGAATGGAACTGAGAGTCCCAATAAACCCATACATATATGGTTAATTGATTTTTGACAAGGGTACCAAGACCATTCAAAGGAGAAAGAACAGACTTTGAATAAATGGTACCGGGACAACTGGATATCCACATGTACAAGGTTGAATTTATTACATACTTACCTCACACCATCTAAAAAAATTAACTCAAAAAAAAATTTAACTCAAAATGGATGAAAGGCTTAAACCTAAGAACTAAAACTATAAAACTCTTAGAAGAAAATGTAGGCATAAACCTTCAAGACCTTGAATTAGGCAATGGTTTCTTAGATAAGACTCCTACAGCACAAGCAAAGAAAAAAATAAACTGGACTTGATTAAATTAAAAAACTTTTATGCTTCTAAGAATATCATCAAGAGAGTGAAAAGGCAATCCACAGAATGGGAGAAAATGTCCACAAATCATTTATGCGTTAGGGGGTTAGTATCCATAATATATGAATTCCTATGACCCAACAATTAAAAAGACAAATACACCAATTAAAAAATGGGCAAAGAATTTGAATAGACATTTCTCCAAAGAAGATACACAAACGGCCAAAAGGTACATGAGGAGATCCTCGACATCACTAGCCAGCAGGGAAATGCAAATCGAAACCACAATGAGATACTACTTCATGCACACTACTAGGATAGCTATAAGCAAAGAGACAGCCGATAACAAATATTGGTGAGAATGTGGAGAAACTGGAACTCTCATACATTACTGACGAGAAAGCAACTGCTTTTGAAAATACTGTGACAGTTCTTCAAAAGGTTAAAACATAGAATTACCATACGACCCAGCAATTCATAAGCATACACCCGTGAGAACCAAAAACATGTTCACACAAAATCCTGCACACATGTCCACACGTTTACATTACCCATAATAGTAAAAAAAAAAAAAAAAAAAAAAAAAAAAAAGGAAATAGCCCAAATGCCCATCAACTGAACAGATAAACAACATGTGGTATGTCTATACAATGGAATGTCATTCGGCCACAAAAAAGAATAAAGTACCGAGTCATTCTACATCATGGATGAACCTTGAAAACATGCTAAATGAAAGACGTTAGACACAAAAAGCTACGATATTTATGGTTCCCTTTTAATGAGGTATCTAGAATAGGCAAACCCATAGGGACAGAAAGTAGATTGAGGGTTGCCAGGGGCTGGGGGAGAAGGAAATGGGGAGTGACCATTATTAGGTACAAGGTTTGTTTCAGGGGTGATGCAAATGCTCTGGAATCGATGAGGATAGTTGCACAACCTTGTGAATATACTAAAACCACTGAATTGCACACTGTAAAACGGTGAGTTTTATGATCTATGACTTCCCCCTCAATTCAAAATACTAAGTCTCCGAGGGTGGAGCTGAGGCATTAGGACTTTTCAAAAACTCCCCCAGATGGTGCTAACACAGCCAAGGTTGAGAGGCACTTCACAGAGGTACACAGGAAGAAGAGTAAAACTGCAGAGGAATAAATTGTGTGCATCTTATAATGCCAAAGTGCTTTCCAAAGTCATTATAACTATTTATGGTCCTTCTGGTACTGCAGACACTCCTAGCTGCTCTTTGACAACACATAGGTATTATTTTCCCAGTTGATAAGGAAACTGGGGCCCAAAAAGGTTAAGTGAGTTGCTCAAAGTCTCAAAGTGGTGCTGCTCCACCATCTTTAACACCCCGCCTCTCCACTTACGTCCAACGTGCCGTGATTCACTAGCATCATGCGACCAGGGCCCTAGCCATAGTTCCGGTTCTGTGTAACTTACACTTCCGTATAACTTCCTGCCGGCACTCTAAATTCGACCTCAGCTTGAAGGGAGAGATCCACCATAGAAATGACTTCCAGAATCCTGGAGTCAGCCCATCTCATAAGCCTGAGCTTTGAGAACACAGGATTTCAAGTAAAGGGGACTATATATTTCTCAGTGAGTTAATTTTCAAATACCAATGCCAAAGGGGATTTTGTCAAGTTTACGACAACTCATGTACTCTATGTGCCAAGAATCAGACAAGACATACTAGGGGTTTCGGAAGTATAAGGCAAGATTCTTGCTCTCAAAAAGTTCACGTAAGTGAGCCAAGGTATTGAACTGGTATAAGGAAGTGATTAATATGAGCTAGATAGCTGCACTAACTGACCTTGGTTTTCTTTCCTACCCTTAATCTCTAGGATTACGTGAGGGAGGGAAGGCCGAAAACAAAACAGTTTTCCTGGTTGTGGCAATCTCTAAGATGGCCCCCAATAATCCTTGCACCCTGGCATTGACACCCTCTATAGTCCCAAAATAAATAGGGCTGACCTGTAATACCAAGAGGACATTGCAGAACTGATGGTGTGTGACTACTGAGTCTCGGTCATAAAAGATATTGTGGTTTCCACCTCACTCTCTCTTGGATTACTCATGCTGTGGGAGGCCAGCTGCCACAACACAAGGATATTCAAGCAGCCCTATGGAAGATTCTTGTGGTGAGAAACCGAGGTTAGCATTCAGCTGCCGACCACGTGAGGGAGCCACCTTGGAGGAGGAACCCCCAGCCCTAATCAAGACTTCAAATGACCGCACCCATGATCGACCTCTTTTTTTTTTTCCTAAAGATTTTATTTATTTATTTGAGATACAGTGAGAGTGAGAGAGCACAAGCAGGCGGAGCAGAAGGCAGAGGGAGAAGCAGGCTCTCCCCTGAGCAGGAAGCCCGATGTGGGGCTCGATCAGGACTCTAGGATCATGACCTGAGCTGAAGGCAGATGCTTAACAACTGAGCCACCCAGGCGCCCCCCATGATCCACCTCTTAACCACAGCCTCATGAAGATATAGGAACCTCCCAGCTAAACTGCTGTTGAATTCCTGACCCAAAGAAATTATATGAGATGATAAATGTTATTTTTTAAAAAAATCAAGGGGCATCTGGCTGGCTCAGTTGGTAGAGCATGCGACTCTTGATCTCGGGGTCACGAGTTCAAGCCCCACACTGGGTGTAGAGCTTACTTAAAAAAAGAAATAGAAAAGAAAAAAAAAATCAAGGAGTACCAGGAGACAAGGATGAACAGGCAGGCCAAGGCGAGATCATAGAGAGCCTTCAGACTTCAATTTTACCCCGCTAACCATGATTTCTAAAATTGTACTCCACCGGGACCCCTAAATGAAACTGGAGAGGGGAAGGGGAGGAGTCCTTAATGCCTTGGGCTCAATTCTTCCCCAGTCACAGCAGCTTCCTGCTTATTTATACTTCTGGACAAGCATGTCATTCGAAGAAAGGATTCATTGTCTAAAAATGTTTGAAAAGCACCGCTGTAGGTGATGAAGAGTCGCTGAAAGATTGGAAGCAGGAGACTTATGTGATGTGCATTTGAGACCACTCAGGCAGTGGACAACAGACTGGAGGAGAACAAAATGAGAGGCAAAGAGACCACATAAGGGGCTACTTCAACAGGCCAAGCAAGCGATGGTAGGTCCTGGAAAGATGGCCTTGCAGCAGGGCTAAACGGCAGGAGGCACCCACAGGGAGAGTGGAAGGTAGAGCCAACAGGACACGGTGAGCGACCGGTGTGTGCAGGGGATGGTGAGGTTGGGGATGGATGAGGCAAAGGGAGGACTGGCTTGTACACTCTGGCGTGGGCTACTGCATGAATGGGGGTGTCATCGTAGGAGGAAGAGGAGGAGGAAGGAACTGTGTGTGCCTGATACTTAGACACCTGTCTGCAGCGGCTCAACACAATGGTTTGCTCTCCTGTAAGACATCCAGAAGAGGGGCGCCGGGGTGGCTCAGTCAGTTAAGCGTCTGACTCTTGATTTCGGCTCAGGTCATGATCTCAGGGTCGTGAGATCAAACCCGGCATCGGCCTCCATGCTGGGCATGGAGCCTGCTTGGGACTCTCTCTCTCCCTCTGCCCCTGCCCCTGCCCCACAATTCTCTCCCCTATCTTAAAAAAAAAAAAAAAAGTGGTTAATGGCAGTGACTGGGACCCAAGGACGGTGATGGCAAAAGCTGTACAATTCTTGTGGCCTCTCCTTCCTGGTCCCAGGATGGCTGCTGGTGCTCCAGTTATGCCCACTGTCCCCAAAAGCAGGAAGGAATAAGAATAGAAGAATGAAAAGGCCTTTCTTTGGAAACCTCACACAACAACTTCTACTTCTATCCCTTTTACTTGGCAAAAGTAAAGTCACACTCAGAATCTTAGGGGTCATTTGGGGCAGGGGTGGGATGGGTGCTGGAATATATACCATAACTTTGCAGACGCTATACTATACAGGCAGGTATAAAAGAAGAGTGTTGTGGCGGTGCTGGGTCAGCCCATCTGCAGTATTTCCTTATTGGAGAGATGATGAGTTTGGCCTTGGTCATGTTCGATCTGAGACAGAACATCGGGGGAAGAGGCAGAGGAGGCAATTAGATATACAGTTCTGGGTATGGGAGAGAAATGCAGGCAGATCTAGATTTTGTGAGTCATCAGCACGTAAGCGTAACTGATACCGTGGGAGGCCGTGAGAACGTCCAAGGAGAGTACAAACAGAGAGGGGATAAGATCCAGGTCAGAGCCCGGGGGAATATCGACATTTAAGGGGCAGGCGGCCGAAGAATCCAGAAGACTGAGACAGCCAAAGTAGTAGGAGAATCCCCAGAGCAGCTTCACGTTAATCAAGGAAGGAGAGCATCAAGGGAGGCAGGGTCAACAGAGAGACAGACAGAAAAGCACTGGATGTGCACCGGTGGGACTGCTGGATGGGAACGGGGCCCAGGGAACAACAGTGTCAAAAGAGAGGAACCTTAGAATGGAAGACTTGGAGGCGGACGGTGATGGGCTCCGGGGCCTTTGAAGCCCTTCGGTACTCTTTGGAGCCCAACACGGGGCTCGAACTCACGGCCCTGAGACCAAGGCCTGAGCCGAGATCAAGAGTGGGACGCTCAACCGACGGAGCCCCCCACACACCCCTGGGCTCCTGGGCATATGGTGGGCAGACTGCACGTGTTCAGCAAACGGTGCTCGCACACACCCCTGGCTAAGGAGGGAGAGCAGGCCGAAATGCGCCCCCACCACCGGCCAGGAGGGGAGCACGCTAGAGTGGGCCACTGGACAGACTGCTCATGGTTAGAGCAGGAACAACGTCAACCGGGGGGAAGTTTACCCTGCCTTGTTGGTAAACTCTGAGAACCCTCTGGCCCAACAGAGTCACTTGGCCAGAGGCCACGAGCCTGGGTGGTACCTGGCCCTAAGGCGAGGTCCCAAGCTGGCTCGCTTCCAGGACCAGGCTGGTTGGATTCTGGGGTTTCTATTTCAGACTAAGGCCACTCCGTTTTCTGGCCTAGAGGTGAGGGTGTCTGCCTTTTAGAGCCATGGGGGCCTCCGGTCTGCTGTGTTGTTAGATCAGTTTTTGTATTAACTGAATAATACACATCCGTTCAATATATAGTAATACTATTATACATTAATATATGCAACTATGATATATATAATAAATATGTCATAAATATCTTTGTGACCTTATAGACACTCAGTTGGAAATTTTCTTTCTTTTTTTAAAAGATTTTATTTATTTATTTGAGAGAGAACGCGCGCGCACGCACAAGCTCAAGCAGGGGGAGCGGCAGAGGGAAAGGGAGAAGCTTAATGGACTGAGCCACCCAGGCGCCCCTCAGTTGGTAATTTTCAAAATCAGAAAACTAAATAAGGGTTAATGGAGGGAGAAAAAGATAACAGATTAGCTTTAGACAGGGCATCTTACTTGTCAACCTTCCTATTCACCATAATGGAGTGTTCTCCCCACGCTTCCCGAAGGGCACTCCTTTGTAGATTTCATCAATTTTATAATCTGGTTGTATTACTGGCCTCGAGTTGTATCCTGTGTATAAGCAATTTCCTCTTCAGCTGCACAACTCTAGAAGCCCGGATGTCACAGTGGTGCCCGAGGCCTCACTTGCTATTGAATGTCACCTAGCGGTACTTCTTTTCGTTCGTGTGGGCTGACGACAGTTTGGTTTCTTAAATTATCATGGTGAGATGTCAGCCTGTCGCTTTCTCCAGCTCCACACTAGAATACAAGCTCCATATAGGCAGGGTTCTTTGCTTGTTTACTGGTTGTACTGGGTTGGATGGTAACCCTTAAAAAGTCACGTCCCTCCAGGAACCTCGGAATGTGACCTTATTTGGAAAGAGGGTCGTTGCAGATATAATTAGTTACAATGAGGTCATGTAGATGAGTAGAATGTGCCCTTAATCCAATGTGACTGGTGTCCCTATAAAAAGAAGAGAAGAAAAACAGAGACGGAGACACAGGGAGAAGGCCACGTGACGATACAGAGACTGAAGAGTTGCGTCTGCAAGCCAAGAAACCCCAGGGACTGCCGGCAACCACCAGACGCTGGGAAGGGCCAAGGAAGGATCCTCCCCTAAAACCTTCAGAGAGACCACGGGTGGCTCTGCCAACAGTTTCATTTCAGACTTCTACCCTCCAGAAAAGTGACACAGCTTGTTGCTTTAAGCCACCCAGCTGGCGGTACTGTTAGGGCAGCCCTAGCAAACAAATGCACTGGCATCTCGCACGCTTCTGGACAGGACCCCGGCCCAGAGCAGGAGCTCAGGAAATGAAATGTACGTGAAGGGACGTCTGGACTTTTTAATTCCCTACAACTGACCTCTCTGTGGCCTCAGGCACCTGTTGACGGCCACCCTCCCCAGACATACGCACTTCCGGATACTCTCTCCTCCCGTTTTTCCATGTCGCCCGGTTCCAACTGTTTTGTCTGCTTTTTAAATGTCAGTGTTCCCCGGGATGGTATCTTCAGCCCTCTCTCGTCTTGCTCCACACGCCATGTAATGTGAGCCCTTCCCAGGTTTCAATTCATTATCTCAGCCAAGGCCTCCCAAATCTCAAACAGATACAACCGTGTCACTCTCCTGCTTAAAAGAGAGAGATGGGGGCGCCTGGGTGGCTCAGTGGGTTAAAGCCTCTGCCTTCGGCTCAGGTCATAATCTCGGGGTCCTGGGATCGAGCCCCGAATCGGGCTCTCCCCTCAGCAGGGAGCCTGTTTCCCCCTCTCTCTGCCTGCCTCTCTGCCTACTTGTGATATTTCTCTCTCTCTCTCTCTCTCTGTCAAATAAATAAATAAATAAATAAGAGAGAGGACTCTTGCCGGCAGGTAAGGTCCAAACTCGCCTACTTCCACATTTTACTCCGGCCCCACCTCAGGACGCATGAACCCCTTCCTGTAAAGTCACCTGGGCTACAGTCATCAAGGACCGTTCGAAGTTCCCAAGCACGCCGTAAGTGCCCCTTTCAATGCTTCCATATTCCCTCCACCTGGGATGCTCCTCAGCCCCCTCGTCTCCTTGATGAAATCCTAGTTCAAAGCCAAACACAAATGCCATCATGTTTTGGTGCCTTTCCTGACCACCATTCAGGAGAATGGCCCGCTCCCATCTGCTTTCTCGTAGCTTCTGTCTTACCACGCCAGCACTTTATCCTATCCCAATAGGTAGCCAGTTCCCCCACTGAGCTGTGGGCTCTTCGGTGGTAAGGGCAGTACCTTATTCATCTCCACAGAGCCAGTCCCCAGCTCGGGGCCTGGCACGCGGCTTGTTCCAAGACATCACAGACCGAATGAGCTCGTTCCACTTGCAAAAAACCCGAATTACACCTATCGAATGGCAACAGAAGCACATCTTGGCAGCATTTCAACAAAGCACAGCGAAGGTGTTGCTGCATTGACAGAAGTTAGAGAGCTAACACAAATGTCAAAGTGTTGGACCCCTAAGAACAACCTGTTTAGCACTAGGTGGGCTACTTACATTCCAGAACCAGACCGAAACACAAGGAAATCCTAGCGTCAACCTCTTACCTCCGAAGATACATGGTCTCCTCGTCTTCCGTGTTACAAAACTTGTGGGCGTGTTTGGCAGCATCGATCACGCGGGAGCGGTCCCGGGGCCTCATGGGCAGTTTCTCTAACTGACAGTCTGAAGAAATGGAATAAGACTCGGTCACTAGAGCCACTGAAAAACACCCTGGGGCAATCACAAGTGTTCAGTGGGGGCCCTTAACACTGTAATGTTTTACTATAATTACTAAAGCTTGTGGAAGCCTATTAGTGAATTTCCCAACTGAAAATGACTTGGTATCAGATCTGGAGCTCCGTTACCATCTTGGCGATCTTTGGCAAATTACTTCCTTTTGTTTTGTTTTCTCCTTATTTGAAGGATAAGTAGATGACAAGATCTCAAAAGTCCTTCCCAGCACAGCAAGTTTGCTACGTTTCTGTAATCATGGTACACCTGGTTTGTGTTCTAATGCATGAGAATCAGATGAGACAATCGAGCGTCTGGAACCGCCTATGAGGAAGGCATTGGGTAAAGTGGTTAAGTGCTTAGAAAAAAGAGAGAGGGTCGGTGCTATGCTACAAGCGGCATGCAAATGACCCAAACCAGCTCGAGGAGTGTCAATATGAAAACAATGAAAACATACAGGAAATAAACGAGGTACAGTTAAAAAGCAGATGGAAATTGATATAATGCAAATGAAGTACCTAAAGGGTCACAGAGAAGTCAAGTGATCACAGTGATTCGAGAATAATGGAGGAAGGGGCGGGGGAGTTAGCACCAGGCAGCCTGCCCGTTCATTCACCTTCACAATGACCTGCTGCAGTAGACATTTTGTACTCCTAGTTTAGAAATGAGGGAACTGAGGCTTACAAAAGGCATGAGACTTGCCACGCATTTACTAAAGAGGGAGAACAAGAATTCAGACTCAACTCTAGGTGATTAAAAGAGAACTCATTTATACAACAAGGATTTGAGGGCTCTCCATGTACTAAGTGCAGTTCAAACACGGTGTTGGGGATTCAACAAAGTGTCTGCCCTGATGAAGTTTACATTCCAGTGGAAGAGGCAGAAAATTAAAAAAAAAAAAAGAATTATATAATATGACCTTGGATAATGATAAGTGCTAATAAAAAAATTAGCAGGATATTAAGAGGATGGACAGTGATCTCAGATAGGGATCAGCGCTACCAAGAAAAATCAGGCAGGGTTAAGAGGGCAAAGAGTAACTAACAAGAGTGCCATTTTAGATAGTCAGGGAAGGGACATTTCAGCAGACACCTGAATAAAATAAGGAAGCACCAAGGGAAGAGGGTTTGAGGGAGGAAAAACAAGCAATCCCAAAGGCCCTGGGGGCAGAACATTTTGACATGATGAAGATAAATCAAGAAGGCTACTGGAGCTGGAGTGCAGTGAGCAAGGGGAAGCGTGTTAGGAGACGGAAGTCCGAAAGGTAGCTGAGGATCTAATCATGCAGGGTCTAGGTACGGACTTTGGTTTTACTCTTGGTTTTACAGGACAACACCAGTTTGGAACAGGACTCTGGTCGCTGCGTGGAAAACAGACCACTGGAGACAAAGAGTGGAGAGTAAGAGGCTATGGCAATTCCAGGTGAGGGATAATGGCGGCTTGGACTAGAGTGGCAGAAATGGAAGTGGTAAGAAGTAGTCAGATTCTGGATAGATTTTCAAGTACCGGCAGAATGTGTTGATGGACTGGATGGGTGTAAGGTAAGGGAAAGAGAGAGAAGTCAAGATCGCTTCTGAGATTCTGGGTGAATAGTGCTATCACTGACCACACTAGGGTGGAACCGTAGAGAGAAGGAAGTAGGGGATCATGAAATCGATTTGAACATGATCGTTTTGAGAGACCCATCAGATATCCAGTGGAGACAGGGAACAAGCAGCTGGAGTTTGAGGGCAAGTGTAGGTTAAAGGTGAACACTTGGGAGGCATCGGGATGTAAATGGTATTTAAAGCTTGGGAATGGTTGTGGTCACTTAGGGAGTGAATTCAAATTGAGAACAGGTTGAGAGGACTGTGCCCTAGGGACTTTCAGTGCCTAAAAATCGGAGTCAGTAAAAGAGCTAGACACTGAGGAGGGGCAAAATCAAGGTAGGAGGAAAATCAGGAGATGGTGGAGTCTTGGAAGCAAATAAAAAAAAGTGTTTTAAGAAGACGGAATCATCATCTCTGTCAAATGACACAGATGAGGACTAAAATGAGCATTGGTAATTGACCACTGGAACTACTAACAGCTTCAGTTATCGACCTTGACAAATATGGTTTAGATGGTGAGGTGGGAAGAGAAGTCTGCCTGAAGTGAGGTCAACAGGGAATGGGAAGTGAGGATGCAGCGACAGGCAATATAAGCAACTCTTTTCAGAAGTTTTGCTATAAAAGCAGCAAAGAAATGGGGTTACAGCTGGAAGAGAACGTAGGGTCAAGGTAACGTTTTATTTAAGGTAAGAGCTGTGACAGCATCCTCGTATGCAGCAGAAAGGTTACAAAGTTTCTAGAGGCAGAGTGGGAGGAAAAGGAGATAAACAGTTTTTTTCTGAAGGAGGGATTTAGTTTTGAGGGAAGCCTGGATATACTAAGGTTAAACAGAAAAGCTGCCCTGGAGTGGCGCGGGGAGTCATCAGCATGGAGCAGGAAAGCCCACCAATCTTCAAAGAGACGCGCCTCCCAGATCACAGCCAGAGAAAATCCGCCCTAGAGAACCCGAAGTTTCGCTTCTTTCAGACGCCCTCCGGTTCTCGACTACTCACCCAGCACCAGGACCATCTGGCCACACAAACAGTAGTAGACGTGGAGGGGCTTCTCGCCGTCGTCATACTCTTCCCGATCCCGGGTGTCGGAGCAGACCACCGACCGGGACACAACTTTCGGCATCGTTCGCAGGAGCAGCGCGAAAACTCTACGCCAAAAATAAGGGTCGCGCCGAAATGACGTCACAAACGGGCGTCGAGCCTTTTCCCAGCCGCAACGCTGGTCACGTGTCAGTAGCAGGCCTGTGGACTTCCGGGCCGTTCCATTAGACCCGGATACGCGGGGGGAGACCTGAGCCCTCAGAACCTCCCTTGCCTTGGCCTGAGTTAGCTGGGACTGCTTTACTTGGGAGACTCTTAATGCCATTTAAATTAGTCATATATATTTCTGTACGCGTATGTATATGCAGTTACATAAAACCAGATATAACAAGAACTGTGTTTACGTATTATAGGCATAGTACGGGTTTTAGGTGTTCCTCTAAATAGGATTTTGATTTTAATGGCTGTATTCAGGATGAGTACCTAATGAAGTAGAGGTATCGTTTTTAACTTGCGCTATAATTCATATGACATAAAATTCACCCTTAAAAGATGTATAATGTGGTGGGTTTGAGTATATTCACAAAGTTGTGCAACCATCACCACTAATTCCAGAACCTTTTCATCTTCCCCAGAAGAAATCCCATATAATTAGCAGTCACTCTCCACTTTTTCCCAGCGCCTGGCAACCACGAATCTACTTTCTGTCTCTATGGATTTGCCTCTTCTGGACATTTCATGTGAACGAAATCATACAGCGTGTGGCCGTTGGTGTCTGGCTTCTTGGCATAATGTTTTCAAGGTTCATTCATGTTGTAGTGTGAACGGGTAAAAATTAGTAGTGAATCAGTAAAAAGGAACTTCATTCTTTTTCTTGGCTGAAAATCCTGTTGTATGGCTATCCCACATTTTGTTTATTCATCAGGTAATGGACATTTGGGCTTTTCCCACTTTTTGGATATAATGATTAATGCTACTGTGAACATTGGTGTACAAGTTTTTTGTGAGGACATATGTTTTTAGTTCTCTTCGTTGTATACTTAGGAGTGGAATTGCTGGGTTATATGGTGACTTTATGTTTCACCTTTTGAGGAACTGCCAAGAGTGTTTTCCAAAGCAGCTCTACCATTTTATATCCCCACCAGTATATATATGGAGTTTCTTCATAATCTCACCAATAATTATTTTTCTCTGTCTTTTTGCTCATAACCATCCTGGTGGGTGTGAAGTGATATCTCACAGTGGTTTTGATTTTCCTTTCCCTGGTGGCTAATGTTGAGTACCTTTTCATGTGCCGATTGGTTATTTATGTATCTTCTTTGGAAGATACCGAAACTGAAGATACTGAAACTCTCCCATAACATTCTTTGTGGAGGACAAGAGCCTGGAGCAATCCAGAATAAGGACACTGAGACAGTTTACATTGGCTAACTTCAAAAATCCAAATGAAGAGACCGAAATAGTGGATTTTTAACGGAGAACTTAAGGCAGCAGGAGCTTGTGACTAGAAATTGACAGTTTGGCTGGAGGAAGTGTAGTGTTCAAGACATACAAGATTGATTATAGTTGACACAAGATGTAAACCAAGGGGAATTTAAAGCCATCTGCTAGACCTCAAATGAACGTGAATTAAATAAAATATAAAAGAAATGTGGTGTATATATACACAATGGAATATTACTCAAGCATAAAAAAGGAGGAGATCTTGCCATTTGCAACAGCATGCATGGACCTGGCAGGTATAAGTTATGTGAAATGAGTCAGACAAAGAAAAACAAATACCATATGATTTCACTTATATGTGGAATTGAAAAAAAACAAACAAAAAGCAGAATCAGACCTATAAATACAGATAACAAACAGTTGCCAGATGGAAGGGGCATGGAAGAATGGGCAAAATGGGTGAAGGGGAATAGGAGATACAGACTTCCAGTTATGGAATAAAGAAGTCATGGAAACAAAAGGTACAGCATAAGGAATATAGTCAATGGCATTGTGTTAGTATTGCCTGGTGATGGATGGGAGCTGCACTTGTGATGAGCACAGCATAATGTATAGAGTAGTTGAATCACTATGTTGTACACTTGGAACTAATGTAACATCATGTGTCAACTATAATCAAATTTTAAAAAATCAATTCAAATCTTAAGGAATCACAATGTTTATTCCTTAGGTCTTACTCCAATGTCATCCCTATGATTTCATGTTATTCAGTATTTATTGATCTTCTACTGTGTGTTAGGCACCTCACTATATACTAGTTGTATAATGATCAACTATAAATAATCTCACCCCCTCATGTGCCTTAGTCTGGTGCAGCGTGAGTAAATTTCTCTGTAAAGGGCTAGAGAATAAATATTTTGGACTTTGAGGGCCAAGAAGCAAAATCCAGAAAATTACGTAAGTACCTATATAACAAGAGAGAAAACAAATTTCCTCAAGTGTTTTATTGATGAAATTCAAAATATAACAGTAATTAATTATATTTTTGTAATAGGTCTGCTAATGAGAAGAACAGCATTCTTTTATGGAGGGGGATGATAATATTTCACTTAATTAGGGTTCAGAGTGATTGTTCTCTGCCATCAGAATCATTTGCAATCTCAATAGACCTTTATAGCTTTTTAAATTGCTTCATATCTGGTCAAGTTGAGATTTTTTAAGGACCTCATTTTTTCAACTGCAATAAAAGTTTAGAACTTTTTTCAAGAGTCAACAAACTGAAAGCACCTGTTAATAAAGGTCTTTTTTAAAAGATTTATTTATTTATTTTTAGAGAGGTGGGAGGGGCAGAAGGAGAGAGAGTCTTAAGCAGACTCTGTGCTGAGCATGGAACCCAACGCAGGGCTTGATGTCGCGACCCTGAGATCACGACCTGAATCAAAACCGAGAGTCAGACGCTTAACCGACTGTGCCACCAGCACCTGTTAATAAAGGTCTTAATGAAATAAATCAGTTTCAAATATTCATCTGTTAATACTTATCTATAATGAGATTTTACGTATTTCATCTTTGAAAAAAATTTTTAACACAGATAACTACTGCCAAATACTGATACCGAATACCTGATTTTAATTGAGCGTATTCATCTTTTAGAAGGCATTTATGAAATTCAATTAGATTTTTCTCTTGATATTTGCCTTTTAGCATGTCATTGCATACAGAATAATCACTTCCAATTGAAATTTAGGTGGAAGCTCCTAAAATGCACAGTGAAAATGATTTTTTTTTTAAATGAGAGAGAGAGAATGAGCTCAAGCAAGGGGAGTGGCAGGTAGAGGGAGAAGCAGGCTTCCCGCTGAGCAAGGAGCCCAATGCAGGACTCAGTCCCAGGACCTTAGGATCATGACCTGAGCCAAAAGCAGCCACTTAACTGGCTGAGCCACCCAGGTGTCCCTGAAATTGATTTTTTAAAAAAGATTTCATTCATTTATTTGACACACGAAGAGAGAGCACTAGCAGGGGGACTGGGAGCAGGAGAGGGAAAAGCACACTCCCCACCTAGCAGGGAGCCTGATACGGGGTCTCAATCCCAGGACTCTGGGACCATGACCTAAGCTGAAGGCAGAGGCTTAACCGACTGAGCCACGCAGGTGCCCCCAGTGAATTTTATTTTTAAATATAGAAATTGCCTTTGCACTTTGCATCAAGTTCTGAAAAACACCGCTGGAATTGTAATTTGAGCTCAGAAAAGATATTCATTGCAAACTGGTATGGGAATGCAAATCTTGATTTTTGTTTTCATTTTTGACAGCACAGGAAGAGATTAAAGTAATGACATTACTTGCAATTCAAACAATGTTTGTTGTCATTGAAATGACTTTACTGAAATGTAAGTTTCACATATAAGCAGTGTTTTGCCTTGTAATTTTAGTTTAAATGCATTAAGTAACATTAAGTCTACAGCAAAAGTTAAGTTAAAAAACTATCCAGTGTTCAATAATAGTGGCTGCAGGTGGGTCTTCTCATTCAGAAAACTTTCAATCTCAGCCCTAAGCTCAAAAAAAAAAAAAATGCTTTTTAACTTGAAAAACTTCGCCGCTGCCAAGCTATTGAACTAACAAGCTATTGGTTGGGCAAGTCAGAATCCTCAGCTTCTGTTTCTGACAAAAATTCGTGTAACTGACAGTGGTTTAGTCCGTGAGTAAATGAAGCGTTGACACTCATGGTTGAAATACACAAGATAGACTCAAATATTTTCCTGCAAAATACCTGCAGTTTAATAATACAATGAATAACCAGAGGGTTTAAACAACTCAGCATTCTCACAAGCTTTGTACAGTTGTCCAAATAAGCTTTGTTCGGCTCCATACATATTCGTAACACATCTTAGCAAAGTTTACTTTAGGTTGTACTGAATTAGTATTTTTCTTGACTTCTTTGGAAATATTCTTATCTGGGGCGCCTGGGTGGCTCGGTTGGTTGAGTGTCTGCCTTCGGCTCAGGTCATGATCCCAGAGTCCTGGGATCGAGTCCCACTCAGCTCAGGCTCCCTGGTCAGCAGGGAGTTGGCTTCTCCCCCTACTCGTGTGCTCACTTGCTCTCTCTCTTTCTCGCCCCCCTCTCAAATAAATAAGGGTTACGGTTAGAAGATTTATGTATTTGAGAGGGGGAGAGAAAGAGAGAGAGAGCATGAGCAGGAGGAGCAGCACAGGGAGAGGGAGAAGCAGGCTCCCCGCTGAGCAGGGAGCCCGACGTGGGGCTCCATCTCAGGACCCTGAGATCATGACCTGAGCCGAAGACAGAGGCTTAACGGACTGAGCCACCCAGGCACCCCCAAATAAATAAAGTCGGAGTTATTCCTCACAGGCCAATTCTTCCATCACTTTAAACTCGGCATTGGCTCTTTGAGGAAAGTACAACTGAGCAGTATTGGTAACAATTGTCACGTCATTGAGAGCTGAGGAAAATCACTTGAAATCATTTTCCCTGTTTTTTGTGTTTTTTTTTAAGATTTATTTATTTATTTGAGAAAGAGGGGAGGGGCAGAGAGAAACTTAAGCAGACTCTGTGCCGTGTACAGAGCCTGACTCGGGGCTGGATCTCAAGACCCTGAGATCAGGGTCTGAGCTGAAACTGAGAGACAAGTCACTCCATCGACTGCGCCCCCAAGGTGCCCCTGCCCTGTTGTTGTTTTTTTTAACGACTGTTGGTGTTGCTTCCAACGTCCTCGACTCTGAGCCACTATTCTTGACGAAAGGCTAATAGTCTTTGAAAAGTTTATTTTCCCTGGACTCGTTTCTTTGGCTTCGGCAATCAAACACAATTTAATTAACTCATCATCAGTAGATGGCTTTCCTTGCTTGGCTAACAAATGAACCACTCAGAAAATTACTGTGGCTGCAGCCTCATTTTCATATTTTTATTTTTGTGAGGGATTTTTGCTGTGATAAGATATTTCATTTAAAACTTTCTAGTTTTTCTAACCATTGCTTTCCTGGGAGTCAGGAACATCGCAATGAGCGCTTATTTCTGGTAATGTTGCGTACTGGATTCTTTTAGCAACACTACAGGGTCATTGCGTAATGAACACAGGGCTTTGACATCTAACATGATAACCAAGTAATCTACATTCCACTGTGCCTTAAAAGCATGACATTCAAAACCCCTTTTGCTTTCTTTTTTCGACATGATAGGTATGCACGTGTAATTAAAAAAAACAAAAACCCGAAATGCCATAATCTGGTGATACACGTGACATTCGAAATGCTGTCGTTATAACCGCGTCACCACGCCGCATACAGTCTCTGTCACAGCTCCTCAACTCTGCTCCAGGAGCACAAAAGCAGCCACAGACAATACATGCTTGAAATAGCATGGCTGGGGGCGCCTGGGTGGCTCAGTCGTTAAGCATCTGCCCTCGGGTCAGGTCATGATCCCAGGGTCCTGGGATCGAGCCCCACATAGGGCTCCCTGCTCAGCAGGGAGTCTGCTTCTCCCTCTCCCACTCCCCCTGCTTGTGTTCCCTCTCTTGCCGTCTCTCTCTCTCTGTCAAATAAATAAAATCTTAGAAAAGAAATAGCATGGCTGTGTCCCAATGAAACTTTATTCAAGGACATTGAAAATCTGAATTTCATATTATCCTCACGTGTCCTGAAATATTATTCCCTTGATTTTTGCAACCATTTAAAAATATAGAAGATCACTTTGGGCTTGCAGGCCCTAGGAGAAAAGATGGCGGGCTGGATTTGGTTGTGGTTCGCTGGTGGCTGTAGCCAGTTTGATTGAATTCCTAAACCCAAGTTTGAAACCATGTGTATTCGTTTTCTTTTGCTGCTGCAACACACTACCACAGAATTTGTGGCTTCGGAAAACCCAAATTGATTATCTTCCAGTTCTGGAGATCAGAAGTCCCAAATCAATCTCGCTGCTTTTTTTTTTTTTTTTTAAGATTTTATTAATTTATTTGACAGAGAGAGAAAGAGAGATCACAGGTAGGCAGAGAGGCAGGCAGAGGGGGAGAGGGAAGCAGACTCCCTGCTGAGCAGGGAGCCCGATGTGGGGCTCGATCCCAGGACCCTGAGATCACAACCTGAGCTGAAGGCAGAGGCTTTAACCCACCGAGTCACCTAGGCGCCCCTAATCTCGCTGCTTTAAAGTCAGGATGTCAGCAGGGCTGGTTGCTCCTTGAAGCTCCAGGGGAAAACCCATTTTGCCTCATGCAGCGTCTAGAAGCTACCAGCATCCCTTGGCTCCTTGGTTGGTGGTGGTATTGTTCCAGTCTCTGCTTTCACAGTCACATGACCTTCTCTCCGAATTCAGACTTTCTTCCCTCTTGTAAGGACTCATGTGATTACATCAGGCCCACTGGTTTTATCCTGGATAATCTCCCCATCTCGAGATTCTTAATTTAACTACATCGGCGAAGTCCCTTTTCCCATATAAGGTAACATATGCACAAATTCCAGAGATGAGGACAAGAAGATCCTGGGGAAGGGGTGCATGCATGATTCAGCCTACCTGCCACGCCTTTGTTCCTGATTCTGCAACTTAGCAGGTAGCGAAGTCTATGTTCATGGCCCTAATGTCCTCCCACTTCTCTAAACTTCACTACATCTCTCTCCCCCTTTCTCTACTTATATCCTAGGGTCTAAAGATGGAAAACAGACCCCTACCCTTACTGCCGAGAATACACATTGCGACAACTGTCGTTTCCTATGAGCAATTCTCTTGGCTTGTCTTCTGAGGCTATTGGAGTCAGGAAAGACCTTGTGGTTTTATATTCTATTGTTTCTTGGTTGCCATTTGTACCGTTAGCAGTAGAAATGGGAACCACAGGAAAATAAAATTCCTTGCCTTCTCTGGCTAACAGAAATACAAACTCACAGCCTCAAAAGGCAGGAAATGATAGCTTATTCAGTCTCTCTCTCTCTCTCTCTCTCTCTCTCCCCCCGACCCAAAATAGTTCAGGAAAATCACAATCCAGTCTGCATTTTGAAAGCCTCATGAATGAAATCCCACAATTCCCCTAGTTATAGATTATTCCCGTACGCCACGGTCCTCCCTTTTAGGAAAAATTCTCAAGTCCTTGCCTGGGGATGGTTTGGAACTTTTTATCTCCCCGGCAGCTACATTGCTAACACACTTTTCTTTCCACTGAAAAGGGCTTCTACTCTGGACTCCTGCTTTTGGGGAGGGGAGTGGTGCTTGGTTGGGCAGAGGGCATTTCTTCAAGATGTCAAGGTGAAAAGGGGATGGAAGGAATGCTTGGGCCAACTATGCTGCAGTTAGCATGTTCTAGCCTGATCATCATCTGTGCTAGAGAACAATCTTCTGTCTTGCTGCTCGCTATGACAACGCTGCTCCTGGTGAGGAATGGGGGGGGGCACCGTGTTTCCGTCGTGTGACTCCACTGTGCCCGTCAAGGGCACGCTCTCCCCATCTCCTGGGGCCGTGGGGCTTCCAAACTGCTGTGGTTCATGGCCGCGAGGTTTCTGGATTAGACAGTCAGAGAACTACTCATGAGCTAGGGCAAAGGAATTTCAGAAAATCAACAAGCCCACCACAAACTTAGCTACATCTCTGGCCTCCAGTGAGTTTTGGACGTTTTTATCCAGCGGCAGGAGCTTCCCGTCCCAGCCCTGTCCCGGCTCTCCAGGACGGTGGAGGCAGTTTCTCAGCCCCTAGACGAGCTAGACCTGGAAAACCTCCAAAAGCTGCCTATCGAGCCTCAAGCCCTCATTCTTGCATGTGAGGGCATCTAACCAGCTTCTGTCCTCCTCACTTTTCCAGGCAGGGGTCTCGTCATCCCCCGTTAGCCCCGCTAGTCTGCCCAGTATCCCCAGAACACGCCTGAGCTCCACGTGCTCCCTCACACTGTTGCCCTCGTAGAAACTGCTTGACTTCTCTCCCGGGGACGTCTCCCCCTGCTGTCACTTCTGTTGAAACAAAACTGAAACAGACCCATTCCAGGAAGCTCGTTCTAATCCTCACCAGACTGAGAGTTTCCCGTGCTGTGCGGCCCCTCCGCCTTTGTAGATTCACATGCTTCCGCTAGTTTCTTGCTGCTGCGCTGGGAGGGAGAATTAGAAGATCCCTGGCCATAAATGTACACACACCTTCTCTCAGTTATTCAATCAAATACTCATCTAGGTTCTGCTGTGAGGGAGTTTTGCAGATGTGATCAGATGATACTGGAGGGGGATGCAGTTTAGCCCGGGTGGGCCTGACCTAATCAGATAAGCCCTTAAAGTGAACTGGGCTCTTCCTGAAGAAAGATTCCAAGTGTGAGGGGGATTTCATGCGAGAGAAGTTCTCTATTGCTGGCTTGAAAGTGGAGCAGGCCACGTGGCAAGGAATGTGGGTGACCTCTACGAGCTGAAAATGGCCCCTGGCCGGCAGCCAGTGAGCAAACGGGGGGCTTAGTCCTTACAACTGTAAGGCACTGAACTTGGCCTACAGCTTGTGGTCATTTGTTAAGTAGCAATTGAAAACAAAGGCACTTGCTTTTGTAGATTACATGTGTGTATTAGCAGACTGCCAGTTACTGGATGAGAGGAAAAGGAGATTTTAAACTTATTTTTGTACCCCTTGCCCACTACAGTCACAATGTGATGCTATTAGGGAGACTTGCCTTAACCTCTGATATATTGGAGTCAATGGGAGCTATAAATCCTTGCCCATGAAAGTACCTGCTGTTACGCAGTGGCTAGAATCACGCCCATTGTCAAGGTCTCCCACCTCCCACCTTTGAAACAAATTTAAGCACATCTGATATTTATGGACATCTTTGCTCGGATGTCTCACCAGTCGCGTGCACTCAGTAAGTTTCCAAACTTCCTATCCCCAAAGCACCCCCTTCCCCACTCTGTTCCCGAGTTCTGTTCATGGTACCTTCAAAGCCCCAGTTATCTTGGGGCTTAGAACTCCAGCCATTGTTGACGCCTTCCTCTCTCTTGCCTCCAAGTTCAATCTGTTGCCCAGTCCTCTCCATTCATCCCGCCCTCTCTGTTTTTGTTGTCACTGCCGGGTTCAGTGTTTCTCACCTAGACTACTCCACGTGTCTCCTAGCTGCTCTCCCCGGACCCATCTCTGACTGGCAGGGCTCTAAGTATGCACCGCCTTTCAAGGAATCCATTAGCTTGACGTTCAAAACTCTCCATGACTTAACCCAAACTTACCTTTCTCATATTTTGAAAAATTCTTAACATGAGTGTTTTGCCTACCTTCTAAGTTATTTGGGGTTGAGCTTTACAAATTATTCTTTAAAACTGTTATTGCTTTTGCAGGTCCACATACTAACTGTGACTCTTCTCTGCAACCTGCAGCTTTTTCCTGTGCGTCTTACCGTTACTTTTGCTTCAGACTCTCTGCCCTTCCAATTCTCCGCAGTCGGATATTCTCATACCTTGGACTCTTCCGAATATATAGTAGCCGCTTGGCTTGTTGAACTGCCAAGGGGAAATGTGGTTCCAGAGCCAAATTGTGAGTGCCCAGAGCTAAAAACCTCATTGTGCTTGCCTTAAGTTCTCATTCCCTCCCCCAGGACACACACCACCATTTTATCCTGCTTGGGGGTGATCACTGGCCTAAACATTGGGACCAGAATCCCGCACGTTCATCTCACAGACGAGGGACCCACAAGCTCCCTGTCGTAGCCGATTTATTCTTTTGATTTTCAGTGATTCGAACCAGTCGCACACCCTCCTCCCCAGCCTCCCGGGTCCCTAGAGTTCCCGCTTCCGGAGAACCAGATGTGCCTCCACCCACTGTCTCCTCCTTCCTTCTACTTAGGGACTTCCATTCTCCTTCTCCCACCTCCCCACCCCCCCCCCCCGCCCGCCGTCCCCAGCCACAGGGCGCACAGTCAAAAGTGATCTGATCTCAAAAATAAGAAAAAAAAAAAAAAAAAAAAAAGATAGAAAAAGGAAATAGGAAGAAGCCTCCCAGGGTTCGCCTTAGCCTGGCAGGTGGAGGCGGCCTCCATCCGCGCGGTAATTCCTAGCGAATTGCAGGCTTCCGCCCGGCCGGCCGCGCGCCTCTCCCTCCCGCACGAGCCCGACGCTCCCCGCCTCCCGCTAGGGTTTAATGACCTAAGCAACTTTCCCGGCCGCCCCCCCCCCCGTCTTGGTACGGCCTGTCCGGCGTTCGGCGTTCGGCGTTCCACCCCCCCCCTCTCCTTCCAGGTTGGTTCAGCCCCCGTCTACTCCGGGGTGGTGCTTAGCCGGCGCCAGACCGACCCTCGACTTCGGAGGGGCAGTGCCGTTCCCCTGGGCGCTCCCTCGGCGGCCGCCCCGGCTCCTTCGGCCTCCTCGGCCTCCCCAGCGTCCGCCGGGCCCCGAGACCTCGGTGTATGCCCCACCCCTGACCCCGCTAGAGATATGTCCACCCCGGCTCGGCGGCGCCTCATGAGGGACTTCAAGAGGTAAAGGGACGGGGACCGCCGAGGCCGGGGCGGCGGGGGGTGGGGGGGGTGCTGCCAGGCGGGGCGCAGGGCGGGTCCCGGGGCGGGCCGGGGGCGGCGGTGGGTGGGGGGGGGGCGGCCCGGAGCGGGCGCGGGTGCCGGACCGCGGGGGCCCTGTCTGTTTCCCTGAAGGTTGCAGGAGGATCCTCCGGCCGGAGTCAGCGGGGCTCCGTCCGAGAACAACATAATGGTTTGGAACGCGGTCATTTTCGGGTGAGTCTGCGTTCCGGGGAGGTGGCGGGAGGTTGGAGGTGGGGGGGACTCGAGCCGGCCCGGCCTGCCGTCGGGGACTGGCCCCCCCGGCGGGGACGGAGGGGGAGAGGGGTGATGTTTGGGTCCGCCTGGGCCTAGGCGCCTCCCCGGAGCCTGTGCCTCGATTAGTTCGGTTCCCGCTGCCAAGGGAACCGTTTGGGGTTCTGAGGGGGGCGGAGCGGGGAGTGGTGGCGGTTAGGCGCGGGGCCTGCGCCGGGTTTCGGGGCCCCAGACACCCATGTGGAGTGGCTCTGGGACCCAGGAAGCGGTGGTTTACCAGAGGGAGAGTTGGCAGAGCTGGGACTAGCCGTGTGTCTTAAGGGGAGCCCCTTAAGGGAGAGGGGAGCCCCTGAAGCGGGAACTGACTCTCTCTCTCTCTCTGTGTTGCAGGCCTGAAGGGACCCCGTTTGAGGATGGTAAGAGAGTTTCTTTACCCACCTTTCAGGAGCCTGATCATCTGGGGGAGAGGGTTCCCAGTCATCCTGGAAGTGCCTCCTACTTAAGAACCCGCTTCTCCCTAGCCTCTGCCTGCTACAGGCTCCAGCGGACTCCCCATATGTGGCAGGTGGTTCTGGCCATTGTCGGCTAGACTAGAGCTGCACCTTTTTTCTTGCTTGCTTCTTTAAAAAAAGAGAAAATGGGTAAGGCAGTCACTTTTTAGAAGGAGCATCATAGCACTGATGTTAAAGATTCTTGAGGTTTGGGCTGTGATCCTGCTCAATTCAGCACCCTATCAAGATACTGACTTAGTATCAACCCAACCACTTGCTGATAGGCTCAGAGGCCCCAGACACCACCTCGTTCAGAATTCTGCTGCAGGGGCAGAAACTGTGTTCAGCAGGTGCTTAATATGTGTTTGTTAGATGTTGGATGGGCTGGGTGCGAGTCCCTTGCACAGAACGATCCGGTTTCTACAATCTGGTGTTGAACGCCTATCAGCCTCATGGCTCTAAGATGATCTTTAATGGCTGGTTTGAATATAACCTTGTTTCTTATTTTTAAGTGAGTTTTCAGTGTGCTTTTGTCAAGACTTTACCTACGGTCAGTATTCTCAAAGTAGCTTCAGAATTGAGGGGAACCTTGATGTACTCTCTTGACAAGTGTCCAGCCTACTAGAAGGTACTATGTGTACCTATAGGTACAGGATTTTCAGTGGATTTAGGCTTGACTTTTAAAAACACGTTACTTGCTTTTTAAGTTTTTTTAAAACTTTCTATTTTGAGATAATTCTAGATTCGTGTGCGGTTGTAATTAATAATAATACAGAGAGACACTGTATACCTTTCACCCATTCCCCCGCCCCTTTGGTAACATCTTGAATGACTGTACTACAATTTCACAACCAGGAAATTGACATCGATATAGTTTTATGTGCATTCAATTGTGTGCATGCGTGTGTAGTCGTTTTTGGAACGCTTAATACATTTAAAACACAATTAAAAGTATTTGAACTACTGATCGACATCTTTAATATTTGAGGTATTTAAAAAAGAAAAGTATCTTTGTTACTTTTTTCAATGACCATCTTCCTTTACTCATTTAGCATTTGATACACACACACACATGCACACACACACACATACACAGAACTCAGTTTGAAGGTGGGAACAAAAACATTTCTGCAAAGTAGTAAGGATATACCTATATTGCCGAGTCGGATTGCTTTCTGCTATTACCGGCCTGCAAGATGCGATGAGGGAGGGCAGTGTCAACCAACTCTCTAATTTGTCTCAAATACTCAGATTTCCTTAGGAGACTGTGGACAGTCACCTGAATACTTTCGGCTTCCTCCCTGTCTCCACCCCTGGGTAAATGTCACTGCTCTTCAGAGCTGCAAAAAAAGAAATGGCAGCAAGAGAGTGATTCTAAAGGCATACTACTTTGGTGCAATAAATCATTTGAACTGATCCATGGCAAGAGCTAGCTCGACTTAATTTCCCTCTCCTAGATTGGTGCTAGTTCTTTATACCTAAGCATTGTGTGCAGATTAACTGATTTGCTTTAGCTCTGGCAGGCTGTATTTTCATTGGCTTCTTTTTTTCCTCCTAACTTTACTCGGACGGCTTTATACTGGGCACAGCTTTATTAATAGTGCATTGCTTTGCTGGAGGATTGGCTACTTAAATATTTTAAGGGTGCTTCACTCGTTTTAAGTAGTATGAATTGAGAAGGTACTTAAGGAATCCATTATCTACCTGGATCTTCCCCGTTGACATCACCGGTTCTATTTTTGATGATGTGTATCTTCATACCTGCATTACTGAAAGGAACCACTCGAGCTAAAGGACAAAACCCTTTTCTGATTCATTCTCTTGAACAGTGTGCTGTCCATGAATGCTTCCTCAGGTGTCTAGAACATGGGCTGTGGCTCCAAAAAAAAAATTTGACCATTTTTTAATACGCTTTATTTACAGTTAGGGAATTTACTAGAAAAGACTGCCTAGGGACAAGTGGCATAACTGATTTTGCTATTTCCAATGTATTACCTAAATCAACAACCCCAAAACTACTTTTGCTGTTTCCTTGTAAATCATTTGTGGTGGACATTTCTGGAACAGCCAGGCCCCAGTTAAAGAGATGAAGACTTAAGAAAAGGAACTCTTGAAGGTATTTTGATTTAACTTCACACACTTAGAGTAAGAGGAAAATGTTCTCAAGAACTTACACTACCAAACAAAACACTGGGGGGCAATGCTTCCTCATCAAAATATCTTGGCATGTATGCTGAATACAAAGACTATGGAATAAAGTATTCTCCATCACATCATCTAAAAATTGTTAATACACACAGTGAGATACTAGTATTTGCTTTTTGTAAGAATTTGGTTGTCTTATAAAAATTACTTAAAGTCCACTGGGGGGCGTTCTTAAGGTAAATACATTCTACGATGAAGAGTATTTGGGTATTATCTTAAAAATCAGAATTTTCATTCATCCAAAAAAATTTTTTTAGGTGCACATACTTTGTTTTCTTCTCCAGGGTCACAAGCTGGTGGCCAAATGGCAGAAAACACACAGGTGTTTTCTTTGGCTGACGCAGTATTTTCAAAAATTTGAATTTGTGAATGTCTGTAGCAGAACATACACTCTCTAGTCTAACCATATCACTCCTTATTGCCATACCCTTGCCATTGAACACATACAATTTTCCCAGTCCGCTGTATAGATGGATTAATTGATACTTTCCTAACAATGTTTTGGCCTCCTCAGGAAGATGAACAAAAGCAGTGCAGATTGTGTACAATGGTGAGGCTTAAGTCTTGCGTTATTTTAAAGCCTAACCTTCTAAATATCCAGAGGATAAGCGCTAGTCTCAATCGCATAATATTCTAGGATTTTAAATTTCCTTAACGTTTGTTTTGGATCTCAGAAATCGCATTGAGGGTTGTATTAAAAAGGTTCCAATAGTATAATGTGGCTAAAAGTATGAACTATCCCCTTTTAAATACGTATTTGAAATAAGATTTGGGGCAAGTCCTAATTTATATTCAAGTAGACATAAGCAGGTTGTTTCGCTTCTCAAGGTAGTAAACGAGCTGTTTGAAAAGACTCGATTAACTTATTTGGTAGCTAGTGTTGAACTTCTGGGCAAGTATTAGGCAGAAAGTTCAAGTCAAGGGCTTCGAGAGCCACCAGCCTACATACTCAACTTGAATTCAGCTGTGAGTGTTTGATGTAGGTCAGAAAGAAAGTAATATTTAATATTTAAATTCATTAATTGTATATTTCTTACTGATAGTCAAGTTGGGATGTTTGGTCTTTGCCTCCTTCAGTTGGATCTAGGGATGTGAAACTTTAGAATTATTATAGCTATCATATTTATGGAGCACTTATTTTTCTTTAAAGATTTTATTTATTTATTTGACAGAGACACAGCGAGAGAGGGAACACAAGCAGGGGGAGTGGGAGAGGGAGAAGCAGACTTCCCGCTGAGCTAGGAGCCCAATGCGGGGCTCGATCCCAGCACCCTGGGATCGGGGCCTGAGCCAAAGGCAGACGCTTAACGACTGAGCCACCCAGGCGCCCCTGTGGAGCGCTTGCTTTGTGTCACTGTGCACATGTCCCTCATTTAAACCTCAACAATGTAATGTGGTAGGTACTATTACTAACCCCATTTTACAGATGAGGAACTTGAGTTTTAGTCAAGTCGAGTGGCTTCCTCAAGGTCTCACAACTAGTAAGTAGCAAAGCAAGGAATTGAGCCTAGGTCTGACTGCAAGCCTGTGCTCTTCCCCACTATGCTCTGCTCTTGCCACTTATGGCTGTCTTATGTGTTGCTTTACCACTCTTGGATATCAGATTTAATGATGGTCTTCATTTAAAGGACCTGGGACCTGGGACCTGTGTGCTATTAAATCCACCCACTTTTAGAGCAATTCCGTGATGGTCAGTCTCTTGCCTATAATTTAATCAGATTTCAGCATTGAGCCAAATGTGTTTATACCTGAGATGCATAAGGAAGCTCACAGTTTTGAACTCTTTAACACTCATTCCCACTTTTTCCTGCATATTATGATATCAATGGTACTGAAAAGGAAGAACCAATATTTCTTCCTCAAAAATAGGAAGATTTATGACCAGGTGGTAATAAGGTGAAGTATGTTCTGATAGACTATAGCATGTTTCTCCATTCCAAAATATTTCACTTTTTGCCCTTATTTTTAATATACAGTATCTTCAGATCTGGCTTTCACACAGTTTAAGGAGTAACAGTAGTTTGGGGAATATGTCTCTGTCGCGCTTTAAATTATTCCGAAACTTTGGAACATACGTTCATCATACTTAGGGCAACTCTGTTAGCAAATTGTTTCCTGTGAGTTTGCTGGTAGGAAACAAACTTTGGTATTGTTATGTAAGGGATCTAGCAATTGAGTATAGTCTTTTTATCTTATGTGGTGATAAACCTATTAGTGGAAGGAGGAAATTGCCAGCTCTGAAGGAACCACTAACAAAGTATGCTCGACCTGAAGTGTGGTCTATAGTATTAGAATAAATTTATTAAACGGACTGGAGTAATATGGTGGAACATCCATTACCTTATACCAGGCAGTGATTCCTTCCGTTTACCTGAAGAGATTTCAGTGGGGAAAAAAACAATTGCCCAGTTGTTTTCTTGGATTTATTAAACCCAATTTTAAAAATATTTTGAAGGAAACATCCTGCAATTCTTGAATGAGATCCATTTTGTTCCTTCCTTATAAATAAGTCTATAACCTACTATATGTCAGGGCCTTCTGCTACCTGAGCTGACACGTATTCAGGGAAAATAAATTCATTTCAACAGTAGCCTCAACAAACATCATGAGAAAGAGAAATTTGCTGGAGACATGAATGCAATCTAATGTGATTTTTAAATTATTTCTGCCATTAATTCCCTCCATTAGTGTGAATAATTGAGTTGATTTTATAGCGAAGTACCTTGTGAGTCATACTAAAGGATTTTTGAGAGAGACTATAAAGTTTTTTCTGGCTTACATTCAATTATGTTTTCATTACAGAGTTGCTATTGTATGAAAAGGAGCCAGTGAATGCTTTTATAGTTATTCCCTTCCATTTTTAACGATAATTTGGTTATCGATTTGTATCTGTAGCATTGATTTTGGAACCTGTGCACCCGCGTTCTCTCTAGCCCGTGTCAAAAATCACTGGAGAGTTTAAGATGGCGGCTGGTTAAAATAGGCCTTTGAGGTCTCTCAGTCTTCTGAGGCAAGAGCGTCAAATTTTGGCGCTAGTTTCTTGCAATTTTAAGGATATCTTCAAAATGGACAGTGGCTAAAGTTATCCTGTAGGCAGTACTTTTGAGTTTAAGACGACTGTATTTAAGTTTGGGGGAGAATGATGGCAAAACCAATCCCCTTTGGGTGGTGGTTCTTACAATATCTATCTTTAGAGCAGTTCCGAGAGGTCTTACCTTGTCTCTTACCTGGCCTTTCTTTCCTCTCTACCCTGTATCTTTGCATTATTTCATTTAGTACTGGAAAAAAAATGTCATGTAGCATTAAAAAGAAAGTACTACTGAACAAAGCAATAAATCTGTTTCTTAAACCTTTTTTTCTAACTACAGGAACATTTAAGCTTACAATAGAATTCACTGAAGAATATCCAAATAAACCACCTACGGTTAGATTTGTCTCTAAGATGTTTCATCCAAATGGCAAGTATCACTTTCAGTACACTGTTTGAAACTACATTGTTAATTATGGGAGCTGTTCCATGTTTCTTAGGTATTTGTCCGTAGTACCTGAGTGTTTAGGCCTCTTGCCGTTTCCGGAAAACAGCTTGTTCAGGATGGTCTGTTGCGATCTTGATCTCTAGCCCTAGAACGGGAGCAGTGAAGGTACTCTGGCTTGGCTTGGAGTCTGCAAGCCTCCTGGTTTTGATGATCTTTATCATTTACTTATTACACAAAAATAAGGACGCTCTTGACGTTTCCTTTTAATGTTGGATTGGGGTAGTCTTGTGTTGTGACTATTTTCCCAACATTTAGAACTATTTATTTAGAACAATAGTTTTCAACTTTAGATGCAGATCAAAAGTACTGTGGAACACTTTAAAAATAGAGATGCCTTGGCCCCACTCAAGACCTACTGAATACGAGAATCCGTGGCTGAGGGCTACGGTGTATTGGAAAAGCAGCACGGGTAATTCTAGCTTACACTCTGCTTTTTTGGCTAGCAATAAGCCTAGAACAGCTTGCTTTTTATTCAGGTTAATAAAGTATTTTCTGGGATATCGGATATTTTTATCTTCTTGCCAAAATGAGACCTTGTGAACTCTGAGCTAGCTTTTGTTATTTCAGAGAGGAGACAGAGTTTGCACATTTAGTGGAATAAATTTCCCACGTGTCTGGATGGCTAGGGACTCTGTTGGAAAACGTGTATGATTTCCTGGTTCATAGGGCAGTCCTTTCAGAAGAAAGGGCACTAAATATCTCCTAGTTTTATATCAATTATATTTGACATTCTTTGATTATTTCACTAGGAATGATTAGGAATCTTCTTAGGAAGGTAACCGAGAAGCAGTTGAGGAATCTTTTTAAACCTCACAAGCAAAGTATTCTTGACTATGTTTGTCTTGACCGTGATGTTCAACGTGGCAATGGTTTTCTTACGTCTAACACGCCTGCTTCTGTGCCCTCAGTCTATGCAGATGGTAGCATATGTCTGGACATACTTCAGAACCGCTGGAGTCCAACCTACGATGTGTCTTCCATTTTAACATCCATACAGGTGAATTTCCTGGGTGTCACTATGGCCTTCGATAGGTTTCTCTTAGCACTTGACTTGTTTCTGCAAGTCCTCACTTATGGTAAAGGGCAGGTCATTAAGACCCAAGCCCCCAGAAAACGTGTATTTGCCTAGCTCCTAGCAGCTTAACGGTACTCTAGTGTGCTAAGAGAGCGACTGTAGTTGTTACCGAGGACAAGTCAGTCGACTGTTATATATATGTATGTATGTATAATTTTTTTTGCCCTGAGGAACTGACCTTTCACAAATTGTCTCTGTAGTCTCTATTGGATGAGCCCAATCCCAATAGTCCAGCCAACAGCCAGGCCGCTCAGCTGTACCAGGAGAACAAGCGGGAGTACGAGAAACGGGTTTCGGCGATAGTCGAGCAGAGCTGGCGTGACTGCTGACCCCAGTGCCGCAGACGAAGAGGCTGGGCAGAAGGAACATATATGTTGACGTGTTTGTCACCTTCCTATTCCTCAGTGTCATTACATTACTTTATTAAAAGCAAAATAGCTGTCGTGCTGTTTCCATCTTCCCTTGCCGAGCTTTTCCTACCCCGTCTCCCCTCTCCTTGAACATCAGAAAACACCCTCTACGAGATCCAATGTACTGTACCTGGGTTACGTGCGGAAATTCCCAGTGCTTCATCCCTCTTCCGCTGTGTCTCATCTCCAGTTTTAGGGCAGTATTGTGTTACTGTACTTTACACTAAGCTTTTAAAGTTAATTGTTATACAAGTGGTGCTTATGCATAGCTTGATGACCGGGATGTTATTTTTAACAGAAGGATTGCTAAAGTGTTTCATCCTGGCTGGTCCTTCACGTGTGCTGGATTTAGAAGTGAATGTTTGGAACACGGCCTGTGAGAAACAGGGGAACAAATCCACATAAACACCCGTTCTGAAAGAGCAATGGAGGCTAAAAATGCTATATTACTAAGATCTAACCAAAATGGGTTACAGACGGTTTTTTTTACTGGTACCAAGGAAAAAGATAAAGGACTCAGCCAAAGGAGCGCAGCAATAACTAACTGACACATCCTCCTTGCAAGAGACCCACTGGGCTCACCCATGCTAAGTTTCAGAATACTCGAGTCTTCTGGGTTTTTGCTTTTGAAAGAGGCGTGGGAGCAGAGGAATGGAAACATTCATTTTTAAGCTAGGGAAGGTGGGAGATCCTTTAATCTTTTTAAGGGAGCAGTGCCACCCTAGACAAACTTACAATCCCCCATCATTTTTTTAGAGTTTTAATTAACCCAAGGAAGGGAGCATACCTGTGGCAAACCATTTTCCACTCAAATCCTGAGTTCACGCTGCATGCTTTAGTTTCGTCTTCCCTTTCAGTATTCTAAGAACCTCAAAGTCACGTTTGTGATCTTTTTTTGGCTATTTATACTTTAGATAGACAGTACCTTTAAGTAGCAGTGTGGGACAAAGCTTGTACATGTTTTGTCTAATGTTCCATTGTCACCTTTTGTGCATTTGTCACTCTTCTAAATCTAACTTTGCACAAGTAACCCATGTAAAAAATGTACATTTTTCAAAACTTGTAAATAAAAATAACCTTAAAATTTTGTAGTCAAGGTATAATTATATTTTAGCTCACTATGAACTTTTAGTATTAACTTATTGGAATCTCGTATCTACTCACTTTCCCCCTTGAAATAAACATGGTAAAAGAAAAATACACACGCTGGGAGAGGAAAAAGGAGTAGATACTGTGGGAGAGGACCTTCTTTCTCGTCATAAGTGTTAATGCTTTGTTCTTTTTTTAACGTTTTAACAAGAACGTAAAACTGTTAAATAAAACAAAGTTCCTTCAGCACATAGTATGGTCAATCAAGCGAATGAAATTGTGTTGGGGAGGGGGGTGATAGACAAACCTGGGTATTTACCAGTGCCCCCAGAGACCAAGCTCTCCCTTGTTGATCCTGACATTCCACCTCTTTAAGAAGCCCTAGCTTAAAAACAAATAGTACCAAACTATTATAAAATGGTATTTTAGGGGCGCCTGGGTGGCTCAGTGGGTTAAAGCCTCTGCCTTCGGCTCAGGTCATGATCTCAGGGTCCTGGGATCGAGCCCCGCATCGGGCTCTCTGCTCAGCAGGGAGCCTGCTTCCCCCTCTCCCGCTGCCTGCCTCTCTGCCTACCTGTGATCTCTTTCTCTCTGTCAAATAAATAAGTAAAATCTTTAAAAATGAATAAAAATAAAATGGTATTTTAACTCCCCAGTGAAGTTTGGGAGTACAGGTATCCTCAATCTTGTTTAAACAAAACTGCTTTCTTCTGGGGACAAACCAGTCTCATTTTAAAGAGCCAAGAACAGTGACTTTGTAGAAACGCTCGCCTCTCGTCTGGGGTAGGGGGCTAAATGGAATTAAACTAAGTCTTCATATGGGGCGCCTGGGGAGCTCAGGTCATGATCTTGGGCTCCTGAGATGGAGCCCCACATTGGGCTCTCTGCTCAGTGGGGAGTCTGCTTCTCCCTCTCCCTCTGTGCTCCTTCTCTCTCAAATCCTAAAAAACAAGTCTTCATGGGGTATGTACTACACTCATCCTTTAAGACATGGCCCTTAAAGGAACCTCAATGTGGCAGAGTTCGTTCAATGCATGAATTAGTTGGTCCCACCCAGGAGCATCATCCTTAAATGTGCTTCCTGGTTTCCCTCAAGTCCATTTCTGCTTCAAAGTAGAACCACATTAAATTGGTCTTTATTTGGTAGATTAGTTTTACACTAACTTTTTCATCCTACTGTGGCTGGGTACCTTAAATAGTGACACTGTTAGTCACACTTTAAAAAATTAAGGTGAGATCCGTAACGGGCAGATTTAATTTTTTCTTTTCATACGCCTCCTGAGAAACACCATCCATCTTTTCTATGAGATTATCCCATGGAAACCTCACAACAGAGTCAACAAGCTGATCTCTAAAAGCATCATGTAAAAAAAAAATAAAAATAAAAAAAATAAATAAAAGCATCATGTCCACGGTCAAAGGCACTACAAAAACCATTCAAACATTTAATGCTAATTTGCCTTTTTTTCTTTACAATGTTGTTGTTGTTGTTGTTGTTTTTACAAATGCCACAGGCTGCCCGCATATAATTAGAATGGTAAGGTTAAGGGGCGCCTGGGTGGCTCAGTGGGTTAGAGCCTCTGCCTTTGGCTCAGGTCATGATCTCAGGGTCCTGGGATCGAGCCCCGCACCGGGCTCTCTGCTCAGTGCGGAGCCTGCTACTCCCTCTCCCTCTGCCTGCCTCTCTGCCTGCTTGTGATCTCTCTCTCTCTGTCAAATAAATAAATAAAATCTTAAAAAAAAAAAAAAAAAGAATGGTAAGGTTAAAACAGATTTGTGAGGTCCCCTTACAAATGGCAGTCTGATTTAAACTTGAGTTTTCAATTCTGCACCTGCCGATATGGGGAAGGTGGCATGAGGGAGAACCATGAGGATTATAACCAAGTTATATTCAAGAGTCCTCTATTTAGGACCCATCTCCAGCTTGAGGGCTAACTCGCAGCAAAGTGAATGCACTGTATCCTACTAAAAAAAAAAAAAAGTATCCCAAAAGAATGCATGAAATGCCCATTCACTTTGCAATCGAAGGAGAGGGGAAAAAATCTAAAAAACAGATCTGTGAGACTCGAGGCTATATATGTAACTGCAAGTTACTTCCTCAGTATAACTTATTTAAGTAATTCAAATAAAACTTGAAGCAGTTCGTTTATCTGTGGTTTTACAGCAAAGTTACTGAGTTACAAATGACTGCTCTTTAGAAGAAAAGGAAAATACAGGATCCAACAGAATGGGGAACAGAATGGGGACAAAATAGAACGGCAAGGTTGTCAGCAGCTCAATCTCAACGTATTTTATTGTCAAGCAGAGTTAAGTGACTTCACCCTAATTCCCCATCAATACCAAAGCCAATCTAAGAAGTCAGGGAATCTGGACCCTCAAACCCAGAACCAAATGTCTAGTTGGCCCAATTATTTGGGAGCCCTAACTCTATGTTAATATTGTTCTGTTAAACTTATCTAAGAAAACCAGATTTATTTGGGGAAAAAAAAAAAAAAGAAAACCAGATTTATGTGTAACATGTCTCTACTCCCCACCGCCCTTCCCCTGCCCAATCATTTTGGGAAGAGAAAGAAATGTAAAGGGAGAAATGAGTTTTCACCCCCTGCCCTCCTTGACCCGCAGAGCCACTCTTACTCAAGAGTAGTGAGGCTGGCTTTTCTAACTTGCTAATTGAACCACGGCTTCTCAAGGCTGGCATGAGCCCTGTAGGTTAAAAAAAAAAAAAAAAAAACCTATAAAATCTATAAACATCCTAGCTTATGTTCCCTTTGCCACTGTTAAAACATCAAGTGCCAAGTGCACTTAATGTTTTAACATAAACATACACATAAAATGCACACCCCATTTCTCTTCCTACCAACGTTAGGAAAGGCCACGCACTGTAAGAGAAAAGGGAGTTAGTGCAAAGCAAATGTCACACAGTTAATCACCGCGGGGGACTACAACTTACAGATCCAGGTACAAAAGCCAATCCCTTTATATTTTTAAACTACTGATTTAACTACAATGGGCAGCCTCTTGGTTCCAACACATAAGAGAGGGGAAAGGAAATTACTGTTTATTGTGGGCCAATTACATGTCAAGTATGGTGCTAAATGTTTTCAGACACTGTAAACAACCTAATTGTTCTATCGGTTCACCGGAGTGTTTAACTATTGGTATTACTATCCATCTCTAAACAGTGACACTTGATTTATCGGAGCTACAAGACCAAAATCGTGTAAAAGGGCACAGCCAGAGATCTGGCTGCGGCCGGTGTGTGGGTCCATAGGAAAAACGTGACAGACGACCGGTCACTGTCCGTCTCTAAGTCACTACGTTCCGCCGCATGTGCTCTGGTGTTGAAACGTTTTGTGCGAACGCCACTTCTCCTCCGCGGATAACCCACAGTGTCACTCCTAGGCTGCTGCCCAGAAATAAGCACGCTGCCATTTTGATCAACATCAGCTCCTTTTTTATTCAGGAAGCATACACTAATTCTTTTTTATACATTTGTTTTTTACATTCCAGAAATAAGCGAAAATAGCAGTTTTAAATATGTTACAAAGTTGGCTTTGGGGGCTTAATAAGCTGTGTGAGAGAGGGACCGGCCAACTGACCTTTTCGTCCAAGCACCAGTGTGTGTTCGGTCTTCTACCCGGTTCTGCCGCCGCACGCCCGAGCGGCGGGAGGGCCAGAGCGCGGCGCTGCTGTGCGGCTCTGCAAGGCGCCAAGAACAATGGGCTCCAGCTTCCTTTCCTCGGATCGGGTCAAAGTTTTTGAAACTTTTCAACTGCTCGCTCAAGTAGCGCTCTCTCGGCATGAAGACTAGGATTTGTTAAAATTCATATATCACAAGGTAACAGTAAACCACTTCCAATATTCTGGAAACCACATGGTAGAAGTTATAAATAAATGAACGCTAAAATTACTTTAAGAAAGTTTTACATCGAGTCGGTAAGGACATTTACACGTACAGCACAATTTACCGTTAAACATTCTTTAACTGGCTTCGCACAAAGATGAAAATAGTAATACAAAATGATCTGACATCTTCAGGAAGTCTGAAATTAAGACTGTAGTTTTATCGTAATCAGTATCAACTTTACATATTGTTGCAGGTTGCTGTGCTATGCCCTTTAAAATGGGAATTTCTTTCTCGGGGTGAAATTCCATTTGGATATGTGTTCTTGCTTTGTACAAACTACTAAAATCGGAGGGACACAGCAATATCAAAGACACAAACAGTAACTGCACAATATCATCTGCTGGATTGAAGCTAATACAAGTGGACAGAATTCTTCAGGTCCCGATATCTAATAATGCACTATATGAAATGAACAAGGTGAAACATCTTAAGAATGAATATACTCTGCAACAGGACATGTGGCATTTCTTTAATTCACAAATCTGCTTCCTTGGGCGTTTACAAAATAAATTAGTTAAGAGCTCAGTTGGCTTGAGGCATCACAAGCTCGTAATGCCCCACTTGGCCTTCCTGTTTGAGCTGATCTAGTAGGTCTTCCTTCCGTCTTTTTCTTCCTACCACCAGGTACCTATCGTGGCCTACCCCGTGTGACTTACTCTTAAGACCGTACTTCTGGGCAATCTGGTGTATCTGCTTCCGCTCGTCGTTAGTCAGCTCCGTGGAGAAAGTCAAATCCGTGTGGCTCTCCGAGCGGGCGTAGTTTCTGATGATCTGCTCGATATCTCTCTTGGCGATTTTGTTCACCCTCTCTACATCGAGACCGAGCCCTTCTCGCTTATGCTGTTCTTTCACGGAGATCGGCTCCCGAATGCCCTCGCCAGATTTACCCAAACCACCGCCCGTCCAGCCCATCTTTCTCAGCAGCTGGTTTCCTATGTTGTCTTCTTTGATCTGCTGCTTGTAAGCCTCCTCCGCCGAGCGGCCCTGAATTTCATTTCTGGAAATCACGTCTTCGATAGCCCCCTTCTTCAAATTGTTAATGACGGTCGGCTGGGTTTTCTTGAGGGTTTTCACAGCTTCCCCGGCAGCCTCGTACTTGACCGTTTTCTTGACCCCGACCGCTTCTGCGATCACTTCGCTCTCGAGGATCACCTTGCATTTCCACCGGAGGCCTGTCATTCTTTCGTAGACGTACTCGACCGTCATGCGGTTGAACTGGGCCGTGTCGTTGAGGGTGCACACCGGATTTGAAGAGTTCTCATAAACTACCAGATCCTTTATATCCTTCTTCTTTCCAGACCCCCTGGGTGAAGAGCCCGTCTGGCACTGTGAACTTTTGACCGAGGGGTAGGTGGGCTGAGTTTTCTGAAGGATTTTCAAGGCCTCATCGGCAGCCGCGTGTTTACTTGTTTTTTTGGTTCCGTAGCCTTCAGCTAAGCAGTGGTCCTGCAGAAACACGCGGCAACGCCACGTGCGGTTCGGCATCATCTCGTATTTGTATTCGACTGACATCTTGTTGTACGAGGCAGAATTGTTGAGGATGCCGATGGCGTCGTTTGCATTTTCGGTAAGGACAAAATTGGTCCAGTGTTTGGCGGAAGCGTTAAAGATCGGCTGCCCAGAAGCATCCTTAGCCAGCACCACCAGCTCTTCGGGCGGCTTCAGAGCCGGGGGAAACTCGTAGGCCGGCGCGCCCACCTGACACACCACGAGGTCCTCTCCGACCGTGTGCTTGAACTTCCGCCGGACGACTCGAACTTCAATGCGCTTCTGCAAGAGTTTCACAGCCAGCTCAGTAGCTCGATCCCTGGACCCGTTCTTGCTGCCGGCGTAACCCGTGGTCAGGTAGATATTTTGGCATCTAACTTCACACGCATAACCGTCTGTTAGAAGTTTTTTATTTTTGGGGATGTCAGCAGGAGGGATCTCTTTTAAAGGAGCGTATATGTACTCGGGATTTGTCTTACATGCCTGAATACACCGAGTTAACATATAGGTATAATTGATTTTATCAGAGCCAGAAGTCATCTCCGGGTTCGAAAGGTTCTTCCAGATAGTCGCTGTCAATTTTTCAATAAAATACTGCTTCTCGGCTACCACCGACTCAGGAAATGTCTGTGACGGGGAAGGCTCGGGGGCCGACTGAGAGTTTGCCGGCTGCGGCTGCGGCTGCGGCTGCGACGTGCTGCTTGGGGCGGGGTTCCCGCTGTCAAAATACACGTTGGCTGTTACGGGCTGCTCTTTTGTGAAAATAAATCCTGACGAATCGCAATACTGAGAACTCCCGTCTTGCACACTGAAAGAGTCTTGAGTATAATCTTGGTAGCTGTCTCTTGGCATGCCGGCAAAATGTGTTTGTTCATTTACCTCTTTTGTTTGAGGGCCATAAGGATCTTCCTGTCTTTCATCTTTTGAACTACTAGCTACAAAATGTACAGGCTCAAAACGAGGTCTCGCATGGAATTTGGAACCGGCTTGCTTTTTAGGAGGATTCTGACCTATAGAACGAGTGAAATTTACAATTCATTAAAAAGGGAATCTTTCAAAAGAAGCAAACAGGAAAATGGTACCAACCGTATTATCTGCAAGTTGCACCGTTGGTACAAGATACTTCCCATCACAGAAACTTCAGGACATTTAGGGGAAGGGACTCAAATATCAACGTAGGATTCCGGCAGAAGAAGGGATGCTCCCTGTCCCACGTGTAAGGGAAGAAAGTTGACGGGAAATATGCCGCTGAATCCCGTATGCAGGTCACCACCACACGTGACTGGTAGGTGCTTCTGCATCTAGCGAGGCAGAGCACAGGTGACGTGCACTGGGTAATAGGCTGCTCCAGCACAATCTCATCCCACCTGTGCTGGAAAGCGCCCTTCTTAAAATGCTGCAAATAGAAGAGACGGCTCTCTAATGCAAAAGGGGAGATGGCCAGGGGCGTTTACACAGCCTCTCTCTTTGGCAGCAGAGGTAACTCTATCCCAGTTCTTTATGTGGTTGTGACTAAAAATCAAATAAAAATAATTATCAAAAGATCCCAAAGGTTTTCAACTTCAAAATCTTCGTTCTGACCTATTCTGCACAAAAGGGTGGTTTGCTGTATTTTATTTCCAGAACCAACAGCAGCTGGAGACTAATGATTTGTGGGGGATATCGAACTGAAAGCTACAGAAGGACGAGAGCTTCCTCCCTATAGCACCGTTCAGGACAAAGCTGGTCCGTCCTGGACCCATCCAAGAGGATTTAGTTACTTAGATGTTCAAATGATCAGAGTATAAGGTTGTTCTATTTAGAGGGAGGTTCCACGGCACGGACTTCAAGGACAGTGTTATCGTGTGACATCAGTATTCTCAGTTTTCAGTTCCTTTTAGCATCCTCCAAACAAAACAAAACTGTACATAACTAAAAGTTACAACTCTTTAACATATGTGTAAGATCCAATGTTACCAATGTTATTTAAGACCATACACCACACTCATGTCGTTTTTTTTAAAAGCCATGTTGTTTCTTCAAATTCCCCCTTCCAGAAACGAGTATACTCACCGTCACATGCTGAGAGGTGACGTTTTTGACCTTTGGAAGGTTTGGACAGCATCAGATCATATGAAGGCATCTCCCCAATATCAATACCTTCAGCCATTTGGAGAATTTTTTCCATCAGGCGTGGGCTGTACCTATTTAAATTAATATAATCTACAGTTAAAACAGGTAAGAATGCAGTTTTTAGAAAAGCTTCTAAATGAGCTAATCTCGTAATTGCTCCCACAGGACTTTATCAACAGAGCACCTGAGCTATAAAACTGAAGAATGTGCCCTGTAATATTTACCTGTCAAAAGAGGAATTATGTTACTGTCATTAGAAGACATAGGAACATAAAATCAAGACATTTAAGTGAAGATCTTTTAATTTGAATTAAAAGCATTCACATAAACTCATGATTTTTCTCTATCATATATGTATATCATGTGTAAATAATTACATTTGTATATTTACAGAAGTACTCAGAGTGTTAAGAGTGGCTGGGTTGTTAACATCCAGACTGTGGTCTTTACCATCTCCCACAAAAGGGAATCAGGGTCCTTAGAGAAATGGCTGATTCCAAGTCTGGGGGAAGAAATGTATGAGATGAACCTGGGAGATATTCCTGTGCCTGGAAACAAGGAAGCTGTGAAAGGCCTCAGGGGTTGTGTCAAATGGACTCAGAAGCCGATCTGAACACACTCCTACTGGCAAAATGGCCAACCGGAGTATCAATAAGAATAACAACCTGCAGTGGATTCAGACACAACAAGTATGCTAATGATCCGTTAGTTTGTAATGATACTTACAAACTCATTACTTGTCACCTTTGGAAGACGGTAGGGAATCAGGTCATTATTCCCAAAACAGGTAATATTAAAGGAAGAAAGCAAGCATTTATCTGCCATTTTCCCGTAGAATTGTACGTCAGAGTAACTAAGAGTTGATGAGAAAAATCTCTTTTATGGAAGCATTCCAGCTAATAACTGAAGGAATGATAGACTACTGCCATTCTGCAACCCATCATAAAATAATAAATAATCATCGATGGCTGCTAGGCCTCTAAGGTGAAAAGTTGATGGGGAAGAACCCAGAAAGAGACCCCCAGAAACATGTTCAAGCTGCAAAAGCAACTCAATAGAGAAGGACATCCTTTTCAATAAATGGTGCTGGAGTAAGTGGGCATCTATTGGCAACAAACAAAACCCCAACCTCACTTCTCATCCAAAAGTTCATTCAAAACGTGTCACGGACCTAAATGTAAAATGTAAAACTAATTAAAAAAAAAAAAAACACAGGAGAAAATATTCAGGATCTAGGGCTAGGCCAACAGTTCTCATACTTGACACCAAAAGCAAGATCCATAAAAGGAAAAACTGGTAAAATGGACTTCATCAAAATTAAAAACTTTGCTCTCAAAAGCCCCTGCAAGCGGCCAAAAAGACAAGCTACAGACTGGGAGAGATATTTACAAACCAAACACCTGACCCCCCCCCCCAATAAAAACCCACAACAACTCGTATCCAGTATAACCGTCTCTCGAAATGCAACAATAAAAAAAATATATATTAAAAAATGAACAAAAAGACACGAACAGAACATTTAGCCAAAGAGGACAGCATATGAAAAGATGGTCAACGTCATTAACCAGCAGAGAAATGTAATTTAAAACCACAACGAGGTATCACTACACACCCTCAGAATGGCTAAAGTAAAAAAGAGTGACAACATCAAATGCTGGCAAGGACACAGAGAAACTGGATCATTCATCAACTGCTGGAGGGAATGTAAAAATGGCATGGCCACTCTGGAAAACAACTTGGAAGCGTCTTATAAAATTAAACATGCAATTACCACACAACCTAGCAATGGCCCTTTTTTGGGCCATTCATCTCTGAGAAATCAAAACTTACATTCACACAAAAACCTGTACATGAATGTTCACAGCAGTTTTATTTGTAGCCGCCAAAAACTGCCATCAGCTCGGAAGTCCTGCAACAGGTGGATGGTTCAACTCTGGTACGTACACACCTCAGAACACTACTCAGCAATACAGAGGAATAAACTATTGATACGCACAACACCGTGTATGAGTGGGAAGGAAACGGATGTGATTTGTTTTTAAAGATTTTATTTATCTGTCAGAGAGAGTGAGAGAGAGCCCGAGCGGGGGAGGGGCAGAGGCAGAGGGCGAAGCAGACTCCCCACTGAGCAGGGAGCCCGATGCGGGACTCGATCCCAGGACCCTGGGATTGTGACCTGAGCCGAAGGCAGACACTTAATTGACTGAGCCACCCAGGTACCGCCAGATGTGGTTATAAAAGGGTGACGTGAGGGATCTTTGTAGTACTGGAACTGTTCAATATCCTGACTGTGGCAGTGGATACACAAACCTACACATGTAATAAATTGTTTCAACTAAATACGCATGCGTGCATACACACACACACACACACACACACACACACACACACACAGTACTAGTAAAACCGGGAGACTGAATAAAATCAGTGGGTTGTTAACAATGTCACTGTCCTGGTTTTGATATTACACAATAATTCTGCAAAATGTTATCACTAGGGGAACGGGGTAAAGAATGCAGGGCATCTCTTTATATTATTTCCTACAACTGCATGTGAATCTATAATTATCTCAATAAAAATTCTGATTAAAAAAGTTGATGGGAACTTTATAATCTTACTATCACTAAGAAATGAGACAAGCAGACATGTGTCCCCTTACATGACATGACAGGAAATATAATGCACCATCATAAGGTACTGTCCTTCAAACAACTGAACCTGACCCTAAGGCAAGCCCCTCACTCCCAGAAACAGGTTAAACATCACCGTACGAACACAGCCAGCCAAATCCAGAATGAAGGAAAACACTATGTGACAATCCAGCTTCTTCATCAAATAAACAGCATGAAAATAAAAACATAGGGGAATGGGTTATAGATTAAAGGAGATGGATGAACCAAATACAATGCACAGACCTGGTTTGGATCATGAATCAAACAAATGAAAATACAAATGAAGGGCGCCGGCAGGCTCAGTCTGTAGAACAGGCGACTCTCCATCTCAGGGTTGTGAGTTGGAGCCCCATGTTAGGTGTAAGAGATTACTTAAAAATAAAATTTAAAAAAATATACTTTGAGACAAATGGAGAAAACTGAACATGGCTTTTAAGAAATTACTGTTAATTCAGTTGAATGTAAATAATGGTATTATGACTCTGTTTTTTAAGTAGGCTCCACACCCAGCATGGAGCCCAACGTGGGGCTTGAACCCACAACCCTGAGATCAAGACCTAAGCTCTGAGCTGAGATCACCCAGGCACCCCTATTAGGACTCTATTGGTAAAAATCCTTATCTGTGAGGCGCCTGGGTGGCTCTGTTGGTTAAGCATCCGACTCCTGATTTTGGCTCAGGTCATGGTCTCAGGGTTGCAAGACAGAGCCCCGTGATGGGCTCAGTGCTCGGCGGAGCCTGCTTAAGATTCTCTTTCTTGCCCTCTGCCCCTCCCCCCACGAAAAAAATAAAAATAAAAACTCTTGTCTGGTACAGATACATACTGAAGTATTCGCAGGTAAAATGTTTTTAAGATTTTCTTTAATGTACTCTAGACTGTCCCCCACAAAAACACTGGGGGGCACAACCGAAGAAATGGGAAGGGCAGCAGGACAAACTGTTGTCCCTGCGGAAGTCGAGTGATGGGTACATGGAGGTCCACTAAACTCTTTTAACTTCTGTGTCTGACTTTTTTCCACAATAAAAAGCTTCAAAACATACAATTTTTAAAAGGCTTCCTCATAAAGTAGATTGGCTGCTTGGCAGAATATCATATAACTGCAGAGAAACAAACACAGAGGCCTAAGCGAAGTTTTTGTTATCATGGGGACCCACTCACCCCCTTCCTACCTTGAGAGCCTTTCCTGGCCTACGACCCAAAAAGAGACGCCTGGTGGCATTTGGGAAGAAAGTTCTGAATACGAGTAGCTATCACACCTTGACATGAATAGGTTCTGAGCCCGAAGGAGGGTAACATCTTCCATTTTTGGCACGACTGGTTCCACACCCAGCAGACACCTCTCCTTGCAAAGCCGAGAAGTCAGGACATGGTGGCCTCTACTGAGATTAGCACAAGCTAGCTCGGTTGTAACCTGCACGTCCCACTGATAATTGCTCCTCCTGCTGCTGCTGCTAACATCAGTATTTAAATGCCACAAGTAATTTGATTTTCATTTATTCTTATCTAAATATCAGAAAGTATAGCCTGAAAAAAAAAAAAAGATAAGACAGCCCTCCCCCCAAAAAAGAAAGTACAGCCTAAAACACCGTACTTTCTACATATCACTTCCATTCAGATTTAGGAGTCCAAATTCCAAGGTACAGGATAAAAACAGAAGATTATGAAAAGGAAAGTCTATAAATCTTGAACTGGTGATGCCACTTTCGCTACCTGAATCGGTACTACACTCCAGCCACTCACCGTGAGTTCCAGTCAAAATTCTCCAGACTTCCATTCCGGCCCAATTCCAAGTATGGCACACAACTGTAAACGCCACGTACGTCAGACATGCGGCGCGCACAGATGATGCATTTGGGGCTCATTCCATTCACTTTTCTGTCAGGCTTCTTCCAGCAGTAGTAATGATTATACCTACTTACTGCTCCCTATTCATTACATCTGCCACAAAATTCAACATCACCCATGGGCTATAAAAATAAACCTTTGCGTAGGCTGTGAACACAGTCAGCTTCTCAGTCCTTTATTAGGAAGTCATAATACTGAGGAAACCCAACCAGCTCCAACAATAATGGAAAAGACTGTATAGTACCTAACTCTTGACTATTCACAGAACAATGCAAATATTAATCTAGAGTCTTCAATAAGGCCACTAGGATTTCATTCCCATTTCTAAAATTCTTCAGAGAGTAGCTATCCAAGAACAAAGAAGTGGTTCCACAAATTTTAAATAAGCCAAGCCAGTAAAATTTTCATTACTGGCTTCCACTATGTATTTTTTCACTGTAGATTTACTTATTTTTAAAAGATCTGTTTATTTATTTGAGAGAAAGAGAGCGCACCAGCAGGGAGAGGGAGAGAAAATCCCAGGCTGACTCCATTCTGAGCACAGAGGCCGAGGCAGGGCTGGATCTCAAGATCCTGAGAGGAGGACCAGGCCGAAGAGTCGTTTGCTTAACCGACTGCACCACCCAGGAACCCCTAAAGGCGTTACTTTGAAATCTACTATGAGGGGTGCCTGGGTGGTGCAGTCGGTTAAGCGGTTAAGCATCTGACTCTTGATTTCAGCTCAGGCCCTGATCTCAGGGTCATGAGATCAAGCCCTGCCTCAGGCCCTGTGCTCAGCGCTGAGTCTGCTTGAGATTCTCTCGCTCTCTCTCTGCCCCCACTCCTGCTCTCTCTTAAATAAACAAATAAATCTTTAAAAAAATGAAGTATCATCTTTACTCCAGAAATTTTAGAGAACCCACCAAGAAAAGCACCTACAAACCCAACCACTGATAACTTCATTAACATCTGAAGTTTACTTTCTTTCCTTTCTCTATGCTTTCCATACCACCGCCTCCTCGCCAAATCTCCTACAGATCATCTATGTTGATTTGCATTTTGGTAGGGTGGGGGGTTGTTCTTGATTTATGAGATCATAAGTTTTTTTTCTATGTCATTACCACATGAGTTTTAATGGCTATACAATATTTTACCTTATGGAGAGACCATGATGCAAAGTATCATTAAGGCAAATCTAATACAGTAATTTTAAGATGCATGCATATTATATGTTTAAGTCTGTTAATTTACCCATTTGATCATAAATGCTTAAAAAAACAAAACCGAAAAAACTTTAGCAGGTCTTAGGGTTTTCAAAGATAGCTTATTTTGTACCAAGCTTTTGGAAATCAGGATGCTATTCAACTGTCCCACCATGCCTGGTATACATAAAGATGATTTATAATGGACAAAGACATGTGACTTCATGAATCTTACATTCTTGGAAAAAGACAGGTGCATACTTATGATCTTCGATGCACCTGAAATTTAACAAATATGTAGTAATGCTTCCAAAATTTAAAAAAATTTATTAAACTACTCTACTAGGTCCAAAAACAGCTGAGCTTTGAAAACTAAACAAAGATCAGGACTTCCGAGTATAAAATTATTTATTCAAAACATTAATAAGATATCAGAAAAATGCCTTCAAGTGTACTAATTTATTAATAAATATTAGGTGTTTGTTAAAAAAAAACTATTAATAAAACTCTTAACATCATAAGGGAATAACACACAGCCAGATTATTGATAAACCTTTTGAAAGCTCCCACTCCCATTTCTTTAGCTGGTGAGTGATGTGGGCTACCTTTGTGCAAAGTTAGTTTCACAACATGAGCTCAACTGGCATCTGCCTTCCAAAAATCAGTCTCATAGCAGCAAGGAAGAGACAAGAATCAAGGCAGCAAACCTGGTTTCATTTTAAGATACATTTTTCCTATAAATATCTCATCAAAAATCAATAGGCCAGGGTTCTGCTTCTAATCCTATTGATAAATAATCGAGAACCTGAATGCTCTAGTTAACCACTCTGCTTCATTAAATATAGGTACATTATCTACAGTTTTTAAGTAAAAATTGTACAGTTCCCAGACATTCATATGAACAATTACGTGAGTGCTATAGAGTGCTATATACAGTCGCTTAGAAGACTGCACTTTTTGTTAGTTTCAGGGGTAGAATTTAGTGATTCGTCAGTTGCATATAAGACCCAGTGCTCATTCCATCAAGCGCCCCCCTTAATGCCCACCACCCAGTTACCCCATCTCCCCACCTACCTGCATGAACTTTTCATTTGCCCCAAGACATATCTTAGAAATTGCTTGCAGAAAAAAATCCTTTTGCCAGGTTGTTTACTTTTATGAAACAGACAAAACAGTGAAGAGAAATAATTTCAGCTATTTGAGCTTCCTGGTTGCCTGGACCATGAGGGAAAATGATCAAAAAGCACACTGGAAAAACACTGCTTTATTTTATCCTATAAAGCAGTGGTTCTCACGGTGTCATCACCGGACCAGCATCACCTGGCCATGAGCATCACCTGGGAACTTGTTAGAAATGCAGATTCGGGGGTCCTGCCTCAGACCTACTGATTCAGAAAGCCTGGGGCGGGGCCCGGCAATCGGTTTCGGCGAGCCTGCCAGCAGACGGTGATGCTCGCCAAAGTCTGAGAACCACTGCTGCAGAATCGAGGTAGTCAAGCTCGTTCCATGAAAATCGCCACTATCACCAAAAGGAATGAAACATAGTTTGCCTCCCTGGACATGTGAGCGCCTCCTGCCTTGGTCTTATGATCAAGGAGTATCTCAAAGATACCCTTGACCTAGGAGTTATTTCAGCCCTAATAAAAGGGAACACAGAAAGCCCTTCATTGGGCAGGAGGGGGAAAGTGCTACTCTTAACAACGTGTTCCCAAAGTCAAGGGATGCACAACAAAGTAACAATGAAATTGAGAATAGGCCGTTACACCACGTATGCTGCAGTTGCCTTGAGAGAACAATCGTCTGTCACAGAAGAACAGACCAGAAAATGAGCTCTGCCAACATCAACCTTAAGAAGTACTGGATTGTAGATTTACCGCCCCCCCCCCGCCCCCACAGCTGACAGCTAACATAAAGCCTGACTAAAGTGGAACACTGCACTTGGTCCCTGGCTTCCAAGATTCTTTGTTGCCCCTTGCCTTTCTCCTGTATCTATATTATCAGATACAATGTAAACATTATTCTTCAGTTAAGCTATTTGATGATGTTATGACAATTCTTGTAGTGACAGAACTGACCTAACTAAAATGTGACATGAAATGTGTGTATGTATGTGTGTGTGTGCATATATTCATTCATCTTGTTACACACACACACACCCTATACACAGATGTGCTTGGGTGAGTGTATACACACAATGCCCTGGATGCTAGAGCTTTTAACATCAACTACCATTGGCCCGCTTTGTGTTGGTTAATGCCCTAGTTACATAAAGGGCTGTTGTTCTTGGAATGAAATCCTGAGATATAATAATGATGTGGCTTGTGTCAGTTACTTGCTTTCACTCCTGGTCCATCCTTCCCAAATATAGCAGCTGTGTCTCAGTGGAAAGAGCGTTAGAAGACCTGAGTCCTAGCCCCAACTGTGGGACCTTGGAAAAGTCACTTAACTTCTTGGCCTCCATTGATTTAGCTGTAAAAATGAGATACCATCTAATTCCCAAGGTTGTTGTATTAAGAGAGATACATAAATAAAATATGTTGTACATTATAAAGCTATATTCATCTGTTTATCCCATACATATTTATTGAGTGGCGATCGTACAGAAGACACTCTTCTAGGCACTGAGGACAAAAGTGTGAACAAGAAAGCAAAAACCTCTTTCCCAAAAGAGCTTACATTCTTGTGGGAAGGTAAGATTTATTATTAACACAAAGGATAGCTATTCTCCCCCATGTGAAATTTTTTTTTTCAGGATTCAGATTTCCCATGGCCTTCTGTGATATCAAGGAGATGTAGGATTACAGAATAAAGGTACTTTTTCAACTGCAAAAACAATATTGTTAAGTGAAGGTCAATTAGATTTATCTGAATTGATTAATAACTGAGGCTTCCCCAGTTGTAACCAGTTCCTCCAGTAAAATAATCATTGTCTCTGGAGGCAGAAATTATACTAACTTAGAGAAAATAGGAAAAAATAAATTATGGTGATCAGAGCAAAACAAAGTCTACACTAGATGCTATGTTCAACAATTAAAGGTAGAATTGGACAATCCTATTTTTCTGTATCTGCTTTGGTCATTCCTAGAACTGGACTGGCTGAATTTGATCTGATCATTTTCCAGAATTTCCCATCCTTCCTAATAAAAAATTCACCGGGAGGCAGGAGTGTCCAAAAAAAGAAGCGTCTCAGTCTACCAAAGGAATGATTAGTCTAGGACCGATTTGGGGGTGCAGAAGGACAGAAGTCCAAGTAGTCTGTTTAAAAAAAAAATGCGTTGGAACCATACTGCAGTTTCCATTGAATGCAAAGAGCTCTCAAAGAGGCCTGTTCAGAACAAGCACCAGGTTCTAGGAAAGGGGGGGGAGGGTACACACACAGACACACACACACCCCTAAAGCCTCACCCAGAGGCCAAACACTAATTCTCCTGATCACATTTAAGGTGAAAGGAGAGCAATCCATTTTTAGAGTAAGATATATCCATCTCTTTGTTTGCGTCCAGACACATTATGCGCAAATCTACAAGCAAGGCGGACCCCGCAGCTGAGAGACCTCATACAAACAGTCTCCCCAGGAGAAGACAGTAAAACCCCGCCGGGGGGCTGGTGCTGTTTTATTTAATGGGGAGGGAGAGAGGGAGTGGTCAGGAGGAGACTAGCAGAGTTCCCTTCGCCCTCCCCCCCCCCCCCCACTCCGCCCGCAGACCCTCGAAGCCCCGACTGTCGAGTATCTCTGCGGATACCGCATCCTTGTAAGGTCCTACGCAGGTCCAAGATTCTGCTCTTCGTCATTTCCCACGCCCTCCAAAACCACCGCCACAATGACCACCCCTCAACAATCCCCTTCCAGCTGCTGCTTCATCTCCATCCCTGGTCCTGGAGGAGCTGCTCCCGCGATCCCTGCACCCTTTTTCTGGCTCTTATGTCATCCTCTACCACCTCGCTCGGCCGATCCCCCAGGCCAGTATTGAACCCTCTAGTGTCCTCCAGCACCTCCAGATCTCCAGCCCCTAATCCCTCATCCGTCTCCTGCCCCCGTCTCTATCCCGAACCCCATCCCCGAGACCCCTACCGGGTCCCTAAGCCAACCCTCACACCTTCCTCACCTGCAGCCCAGGAAAACGTGGTTGGTCCAGGCGGCGGAGAGCGCGAGGAGCTGGTCCAGGGCAGCCCCGGGATAGCTGTGCAGGTGGCGACAGATGAAGCTGCGCCGCAGAGCCCACTGCCAGTCACTTTCGTGGCTATAGCGCCACTGCTCCAGCACTGGCTCGGGCGGGGGCGGCGGGAGGGGCGGCAGCGGCGGCGGCGGGAGGGGGGGCAGCGGCGGCGGCGACAGGAAGTCGCCCCCCAGCAGCAGACGTCCGCCAGCCATCTTCTCCGCCCCCAAGCAGGGACCCCGGGGATGAAGCCGGCTACCCACCAGGAGCGAACGGGGACGGGGGTCGGTGGGAGGGGCCGGGTGAGGAGGGGCGCGCCTGGGCGCGAAGACCAACTCGCAGGGGACTGGAGTGTGTGCGTGGGGGGGCGACCGTTAAAAAGGAAAAGGCGAGCACGAGCTCACGTCCCGATGCCGGGGCGCACACCGGCGGCACTCCTCCAACTCGTGGAGGCGCAGGAGGGCGCCCGTCGCGGTCACACGCGCGCCGGGGAGGCCGGGCCCGGCCCGGTGCTCCGCACCTCCAGCGACCCGCAGACCCACGCACTGCGCGGTGACCGGGGGGCGGGGGGACACCAGCACGCTTTGCTCCCCCTCCTCTGGGCTCTAGCCTACCTACCCGCGTGCCGCCCCGAGGTTGTGAGGCCAGCGCGCGTGCGCCTCGGCTGTTCCCTAACTTCGAAATCCCGTCGCCGAATCTCGCGCGACGTTCATCTTTCCCTCCTGTGACGACTACGGGCCTTTGACGCGCTACGGTGACAAGCGGAGGGCGGGGACTTTGGGAAGGGAATTTTGGAAGGTTCTCTAAGGTTCGGGAACATGATTCCCTGAAATCCCTGGAAGGAGCCCTCAGATGATTGCTGGCGCAACGGCTCGCCTGATGGCTTTTGCCTGGGTTTTTGAGCGGTGCGACGGTGCGACCGTGCCCTTTTGGGGGGGGGGCGGGGGACTTAGGTTTGGATTTTACACTTTTTTTTTGAATGTCAGCTCTCCGAGGCGCCTTTTCTCCAGAGGCTAGCTTGAAAACCTCTGCGTCGTGAGTGATTAACTTCGTATTTTATTGTGTAAACATAGGAGAAATGTAATACTGTATCACAAAGAAAATCATGCACAGCGCTACTTCTCAAGTCAGACACGTGTATCATCCATATGCCATTTCAATTGATGACAAATACAGGCACCATGTTTACACAGTTCTGATCGCAACTGCAAATAACTCTGTATGTCATGTATGAATTTAAAACGTGCAAAATATGGCAAAATACAAAAAGAGCTCAAAGAAGAGGGTTAGAAGCTGTGCAGCAGCAAATGGCTAAATCATTCGGTCGTCAAACGTATCACTCCACCTGTGGATCTGCTCCGGGCAGTTTCCTCAGTCCTTGTCTGCCGCCAACCTGCGATTTTCAAGTAATCAACAAATGTCTCTCAGCGGGAATTTACACAGCACCTACTGTACACTCGATATAGTAGAAATTCAAAGGAAAAAGAAACAGGGTTTTCTCTGTTGTTTGTCCTAGAACTGATTACGCTCTTGGTGGGAAAAAATAGTCCTGCGTAAAACTCAGCGTCGCACGCTCAGCAGGACCGCTGGGTGAGGTGGTTTTGACCCATCGCCTTCTTTAAATGATATATTTTTTAAATGACATATTTCTCATTATATGACCCATCTTCTGTGTAGGGGTATATTGGACTAAGAGCAGAAGATAACAGCGGTTTTCATACTGTTTCATAATGATTTATTTCCATGTCTTTCCCATTACACCGAATGTGCTTTGTAAGGTAAGTATTCATGTTTATTGAAGTAATGGTCTTCAAACCATCAAATCAGAGAAATCGATACTAGGAGGGAAGCTTAGAGATCCTACATTCAAGTCATCCTTGTATGAGTGAGAAAAATAAGGCCAGAGAGGTGAACTGACTTGCTGAAGGCTGTAGAGACTGTTTCTGGCAAAACTGAGATCAGAATCTCCGACGCCTGACTCCTTACCCAGTGTTCCCCCAGTCATTGGCTGTTGCACTGCCCTGGGTTTTTTTTTTTGTTTGTTTTTTGTTTTTTGTTTTTTTTCTTCTTCTTCTTCTTCTTCACAGCATGTATCAACTTTTGAAATTTTTTTTTTTAAGTTTAGCTCTTCCCACCCCCCAAGAATGTCCACTCCATGAGAACAAGGAGCTCGTTCATCTTGCTTTTAGCACCTACACCTGGCTCCTGTAGACACTCTAGAGATATTTGTTGAATTAAATGAATCATTGAATGAATGAATGAGTGAATAAACAAATGAATGAATGAAGGCTCTTCCCAATGTCCCAACCTTGTGAAATTCATTTTCTTGGAGCCTACGTTTTAAGCCAATTTGTTATTTCATGGCTGAATTAATTTCAGCCTAAATTGCCAACATTGATCAAAATCAGCATTGTAGTCAACACACATCATGCCTAGAAAAAGATTTGAAAAAATAAAAACTACTTCCTCTCGGCTTGGATTAAAACTTTTCCATCATATAGCAACAAATAATTGCAATCTGAGTTTTGAACTTGGATTACGAAATGAAAGGCAGTGAAACTGATATTAGAGGCCATTTGCTCTGCGACAGCCATAACTGGATTCCAATTGTAATTCCCACTATGGAAAAAACATTCCATCCTCTAGAAAACAGAAAAAAAATTTGCATGATTCTCCATGACCTTCTTTCCCTGGTAATCCTTCCGATCAAAAAATCCTTCAGCCAACCTATGTTCAGCCCATTCCCTTCTCACAAGCCACAGATATTTTCTCAGTGAGCAGGAGCTGAGACCTCGAAGCAGAAATAAATTGTCTGAATAATAGTTGAAGAGAGGTGTAGGAGGGAGCAATGATAAAGGCAGCCATCACAATCCTACAATGCTCCAGAAACTTCTGTCGTCATTCATCCTCCTCTCCTCCATCATCTTTCTCTGCTCTAACAGGGGCTCTTGCCACCATCTTTACACTGCACACATGGATAGCTCTGAGATTCCTTCCCTTCCCTTTCCTATGGAGGAGTCAGTGTCTGTTTAAAGGAGAGAGACCCAGGGCTCCTGGGTGGCTTAGTCAGCTAGGCCTCTGCCTTCGGCTCAGGTCATGATCTCAGGGTCCTGGGATCAAGCCCCGCATCGATCTCCCTGCTCAGCAGGGAACCTGCTTCTCCCTCTCCCTCTGCCTCCTCCTCCTCCCTGCTCATGCTCTCTCTTTGTAAGATAAGTAAATAAAATATTTAAAATAAGTAAATAAATGCATACATACATAAAGGAGGGAGACCCGGAGCCTGGCCCCAACCCCCATAAACTACCCCAGAAATTAACTCACCGAAAGTTCTTGACCAGAGTAGTCTGCACTGCAATACCCTCTTGAGGAACGTTTCCTGGCGGATTAAAAGCAAAGCTAGGAGCTCCCACTGGCCAAATCTTGGTAATCGGAGCACCAAAATCATTAAGGACAGCAATGAACTACTGAAGAAATAGGGAGTCATAAGTCCACAGTGCTACAAAGTAGCTAAAGAAGTAATGTGGGAGAAGGGAGGGCCTTGGCTTACAATAGAATACTGTGTGCAGATTGGTAAACACGAAGGGAGTGCAGAAGTTGGCAAATCATTTTGTAGATTGGCTCAGGCAAGAATTATCAGTAGACGCTAAATCTAGGGGAAAATTTTTGATGAGGAGTAGGATATCTGCATGGATTTATAGCTTCTTCCCCACAGACTGATTATTAGTAGCAAAGAAGGGGGGGGAAACCCCAGTAATTATATAGTTGAGAAGCTGGGCAACACCTTGACCCAAATGAGAACAATCTATTTTTTAAATTGAATTTTAAAAATACCAATGTCATGGGGCACCTGGATGGCTCAGTGGGTTAAGCGTCCAACTCTGGATCTCACCTCTGGTCATGATCTCAGGGTTATAATATCGAGCCCCGTGTTGGGCTCTACACTGGGTGTGGAGCCTGCTTAAGATTCTTTATCTTCCTCTCCATCTGCCCCTCCCGCCTCCCTAAAAAAAAAAAAATATATATATATATATATATATATCAATGTCAAAAAACACAAAGAAAGATTCTATATTAAAGGAGAATAAAGAGGGACGCCTGGGTGGCTCAGATGGTTAAGCGTCTGCCTTTGGCTCAGATCATGATCCCAGGATGCTGGGATCAAGTCCCGCGCCGGCTCCCTGTTTAGCGGAGGGTCTGCTTCTCCCTCTCCCTCTGCCTCTCCCCCTGCTTGTGCTCTCTCTCTCTCAAATGAATAAATAAAATCTTTTAAATTTTTTTTTAAAAATAAAGAAGAATGGGGCACCTGGGTGGCTCAGTGGGTTAAAGCCTCTGCCTTCGGCTTGGGTCATGATCTCGGGGTCCTGGGATCGAGCCCCGCATCGGGCTCTCTGCTCAGCGGGGAGTCTGCTTCCGCTCCCCCCCCCCCCCGCCTGCCTCTCTGGGTGAGGTGGTTTTGACCCATCTCTGGGGACATTTTGGGTTATCACAACTCGGGGGGGGGAGGGAGGATGCTAAACACTTGTGATCTCTCTCTGTGTCAAATAAATAAATAAAATCTTTTAAATAAATAAATACATAAAGGAGAATAAAGAGACATGACACAATGGGTCATCCTAGACCAAATCCTGTATGGCAAGAAAAAAATGTTACAAAGCATGTTATTCGATAGATAAAGGTGTTGTAAGAATGTTAAATTTACTGAAGTCAATAACTGTGGTTATATAAGAGAATATCCTTATTATTAGGAAATGCCCACTGGAATATTTAGGGGTAAAGAGCCATGATACATATAAATGACCTTCAAATGGTTCAGAAAAAAATACGTATAGCTATCTATAGCTCTATATCTGTATACACAGAGATATACACAATGATAAAGCAAACTGGGCCAAACGTTATCAACTGGTGAATCTGAGTCAAGAGTATGTGGATATACTTTATAGTAGTCTCATAACTTAATTCCAAAATTAAATGTTTGGAAAGTGCAATAGCTCCCTACGTTGCTGAAGAATCTCAATCTTGCTACGTCTTGCTGATTTTTGGTTGTGTGGCCAGCTCTTTGTGGAGCTCTCTGAAGGGCGATAAATGTTGTTCCTACCCTTTGGAAGCTCGGCATCTCTTGAGGAGGGAAGTCTCTCCAACAGGAGGCAGAAAAGATTATAAAACTTCAACTAGGAAGTTTGAAAATGGAGAAGAGATCGGGACACGTGGATGTGGATGGGATCAAGAAAGACTTCAAGGAGAAGGTGGGGTCTGAGCCTCGAAAGCAGGATTTAAATCGGTAGAAGGTATTTCAGACAAAGCCAACAAATAGTTTGCCTATCTCCAGGAGAGGCTTGTGGGGACTGATGAGGCGGAATGAAGACTGGGTATTAGGAAGGACTGGAAAATAGGGTTGAGTAGATAAGATGCGGCCGGTCCATGAGTTCCTCAAGAGCAGTGTCTACCTAGATCTCCTGCAACAATATCCCCCATAGGGCAGGGCACCAGGTCAAAGCCATGGGAGGAGTTCAATACATCCTTATTATTGGATTGAGAACAAGTAATGTAAGCCCCAAACCAAGATAAGGACTTTGGCCCCAAGTCTATATAACAGATCGACGTATAATTTTTTATAGGTATTGAGCCCAGGGCAGGTCCCTTCTAAAGCCCAAGCCAAACGAGCTAAGAGGTAATGCAGGGGCTGGATAGACACGCACGTTAAGGTAGCACCGGGGGGGGGGGGGGCAAAACCACTCTGAGTTTCTACTGTCTGATGCACAGCTCTTTCCAAGGGGACCCGCCTTTTAAAAGAATGACTTTGCAAGAAAGCTGCGCTTTTAGTAAAGGGAGGAATCTCCCCAAGTGGGGGCATTTCAGATAGGAGAGGATACTGCTTAACCTCAGGGCCTCCAGCTGGAGGCCTGGCTGCTAGGCTCTTTTGAGGGTTTTAGAGGCCTGGTTCTCTCCGTAGGAGCAGTTGGCATTGTCACCCACTCAGCGATGCCCCAGGAGCAGGCCCTCATTGCCACAGCAGGCCCCTGCCCCCGCGTCCATGCTCTAGCAGAACTGTATGCAAATTCTAGTTAAGCCCCTTTCCCCCAACTCACTTGCATTAAGTCTTCAGCCATTTTTCTTCATTTGTGATTTTTTTATTTTTTTAAAAGGATTTTATTTATTTGACAGAGAGAGATCACAAGTAGGCAGAGAGGCAGGCAGAGAGAAGGGGGGAGGCAGGCTCCCTGCTGAGCAGAGAGCCCGATTCCGGGCTCAATCGCAGGACCTTGAGATCATGACCTGAGCCGAAGACAGAGACTTAACCCACTGAGTCACCCAGGCGCCCCATGAGTTCTTTTATTTTTTAAAGATTTTATTTATTTATTTGAGAGAGAGAGAGGAAACACAAGCAGGGAGAGTGGGAGAGGGAGAAGCATTCCCCCCCCCCCACCCCACCCCTCTGAGCAGGGAGCCCGATGCGGGGCTTGATCCCAGGACCCTGGGATCATGACCCAAGCCAAAGGCAGACGCTTAACCGACTGAGCCACCCAGGCGCCCCTATTTGTGATTTCTTTTAACTGGCCAGTTACTTCTAACACCTTTAGGTCTAATGATACACCAACCAACACTAAGATACATTAGAGGTGGCGTCGGCAAACCATGGCTCACTGGCCAATTCTGCTCCCCTGCCTGCATTTGTAAAGCCTTCATGCTAAGAATGCTTTTTGCATTTTCCAGTGGTTGAAAAAAAATCAAAAGAATAATAGTTCAGGACATGGGAAAATGAAATTCACGTGTGAACTTAAAATTTCAGTATCTATAAATAAAGTTTTATTGGCACCTAGCCATGCTCATCCTTTTACATATTATCTATGGCTGCTTTTGTGCTAGAGTGAACAGTTGCGAAGCCACATTGCCTGTGAAGCCTAAAAATAACTTACCAGCTGGTCCTTTATAGAAGAAGTTTGTTGACCCCTGGCCTACAACACTGGTTCTCAATATGGGACTATCTTGCCCTCCAGGAGGCATTTGGCAATGTCTGGGGACATTTTGGGTTATCACAACTCGGGGGGGAGGGAGGATGCTAAACACGCTACAATGCATAGGACGGCCCCTACGACAAAGAATTCTCTGGCCTCAAATGTCAGTAGTGCTGAGGTTGAGAAACCCTGGATTAGAGGAATCTAAGGTACTTCGAGTAAAGGGAAATCTCCATCCTTAATAAGGGATGTGATTTAATGAACAACCAGGTTGTTAATTTACATTAGCTCATGTAGCTTTCACGATCACCCTGCAAGGCAATTACTTCTATTCTCCTTTTACAGAGAAGTTTTTAACCCAACTTGCCCCAGAGCACACACAGATAGCAAGTGTGTCAGGCTCCAGAGCCGGTGTATTTCCACACCTAGGAGCCGGCCGCTGCTCAGTGACGTCATAAGCGAGTGTTGGCTGTGTCTCTCTGCTGCCCTCTAGTGGGCAAGCTGCACAAACGCAGGACAGTGTCGTTTCCTATATCCCTATAGAGGATAGGTAGGGACGTTTCTCAGGTCTCCGGTCTCCAGCCTCTGGCCAATCGGGAAATGAAACCGAGGAGAGAAAACCCCACCTCGACGGCAACCAGAATTGTAGAAAGCTGACTCTTCTCCCCTCTCGCCCACCTTGACGCTGGGGGCAACAGGAAGCTTCCCTCCCGGGTTGACCCAGGACATAAAGTCCTACTTGCTATCTATAGAATGCTTTTGGAGTCATAGAGCACCGTCATATTCAATGAATTTCTGGGATGCTCACATCACAGGAGTAAATGAAAGAAGACGTGCAGTGCAGAGTTCTTTTCCTTCAGGAATTAAAACTCACCAGAATCTTGTTCTGCAGGATCCGGCACTCCACTTCCTCCACCTTTTATCCTAGGTGACAATCGGCTCAATGCATCAGTTAAATCCATGCTAATGAAGGAAAATAGAGGACTTCCTGCCCACCCCCACCCCGCCCTGTGGGAATTGCAGGCTCACATGGGGGAGAGGGGGGCACAGCAGCGCACCTGCGAAGATTATATATGGGCTTGCCTCCCTGAGCCGCTGGCAGTCACCCACATGGAAGGCAGCTACCCACTCCTCCTAGGGCAAACCATGGTGGGACGCGTCACCTAACGATTTAAGATCAGATCACACAGCCGTGGAGCATTTCTTTGAGTTTTATTGAAAATTGACATGGACATTAGAAAGGGTATCAAGCTAAACAGTGCTGGTTTGGGGGATGTTTCTCCTGGCGAATGAAAACCCCAGAGGGGTGGTGACTGGTCACACTTCTCAGCAAAAAGAACAAAGGAGAAGAAAGAAAAACACACAGATTCTGGAAAACATGCAAATAGGTTCTCGCAGGAGACACCAGACAGTGGAATGGCAACAGGTGTAGGGATATACCGAATGAGCGCGCTCACATGGTATTTTGATGCAAGTTAAGCCAATGAATTCAAGGCAGATCTATGAACACGAAAGCTCTCCTTGCAGACCCCAGGTTCAGCAGAAACCTCTCGCAAAACCCCAACTGGCCCTGGAGGGTTGAATGGAGTAATTTTGCTCTTACTAAGCTGAAATCCCCTCCTGCCTCTCCCTTCCCCACCTGGGGGTGAATGGGTCCATTTTCCCCCTTGCTGGGGGTGGGGGGGTTCTGCAGAAGGCCTGTGAATGCTGAAGAGAGGACTCTCGCTTGACTTTCTCTTCCATGTTCAGAAACGTTTAACAGTGGCCGTCGACAGTCAACCCATTGGACCAGAGAATTGGCGTTTAAAAAGGAAAACCGGGGAACGTGGGAACACGCACAGCTGAGGTCCCCCGCCCCAGTCACTTGCGATTGTCTCTCTGAGGTTACATTTGGTCCATTCTCCGGCTCGGAAGGTTCTTTTCCTGCCTTGGTTAGGTTAGGACAAGATATTGCCATTTAAAATACCACGTAAGCCAGGAGAACCCTTGTGGAGTGTGTGGTGTGTGTTAGGGGCACAGTTTGAGGGGAGAAGGGGATTAGTTGGTTTCTGCTTTGAGACAATGTAATGGCAGTCTTCTCCTTTAGACTTAGCGCAGCCGCTGAAGACAAGATTAAAAAAAGCTGGAAAGGAGAGAGAAAGAGAAAGAAAATGTGAAATTAGCCAAAGAGAAAGGACACTCAGAGTAAGACAAGGCAAGGGGAGAGGGCCACGTGAGGCAGCACACATGACATTTGGAGAAGACGCGTCAGGAAGGGGGTCACCGACACACCGGAACCACCGGGAAGTCTGCTGAGAAGATCTTAAGAACACCACACACCGGTTTGAAGCTTCTTGCTTTAATCAAAAAACAGCCACATGTGAATGCCAAATGATTAAAACCAAAACCAAAAGTGATTTGCACCACAGCGAGGAAAAGCAAACTTCTTGGCTTAAGAGGAATGGTGTGTGTGTGTGTGTGTGTGTGTGTGTGTGTGTGTGTGATCACATGTGGGGATTTTTCAGGAAAGCCATTCCGTTCCAGTCTGGGAAAATAAAAGCGCAGACCATTTCTAATGACTGGATTCGTTTCACCAGAGGTTAACAACAGAGTACTTCGGGTATTAAAAAAAATAATAACAACAATTGTACGAATTACAAAGCCTCTTCGCTGAGGGGGGGGGGGAACGTTTCTGTCTACAGTGAGAAAAGCTATCCAGGAAAATAACTATTTGAATCCTTTTAGTTGACTTTCTAAAGGCTTTCTGTTCCCTCGAAGGTTAGATTTTTTTTTGTTTACGCGACTTCCTTGATTACAAGGGTCCTGTAAGGCACCTGGTCGACCCTGGACCCCCGTCCAGACTTCCAGGACAGGTGACCAGCCAACAGGCACCGTCGGCAGAAACACTCAGTTCAGGAGAAGGCCTGGAGTCCTCTGCTTTGCCCGGCCCTACCCACTCCTTCCTCAGAGAGCTTTCTATGGGGGCAGGGGGCACCCTCAGAGGCCCTGCGATGCCAACTATCCGTTTTCTCCAAACATCAGAAGACCTTGGTCTCCAGCAACGAAGAGGAACACGTTGAATCTATTTGTGACCCGGAGCCAGGCTCAGGAGACACTGAATTTCGCCTGGTAGAACAGCACTGGGACATCGGCCCCATCCCTTGACTTCTCCGGCTCTCCATTTCCTTTGGGTCGTATCTGCTGTTGGACGGACCAAAATTTCTCCCTGGCCCCGACCTTCCCGCCTAGTCCCTCAAGTTCTCCCCAAGGCTGGCTGGCTGGTGGTCTGCTACTTGAATATCCAGTTTTTGTTTGTTTTGTTTTGTTTCGAACCTCCAAGCATGGGATCTCCTAAAATGCTCCCCTAGGACGCTTGGATTTTTCTCAAGAAACTAGCGTATTCTCCAAACTTGCCTCTCGCCACCGACCCAAGAGTGACTCACCCAACGATACACATCAAAAGCGCACTCGCTCTGCCGAGAACAGAGAACGTGTGCGTAGGTTCGCTTCTTGTTGCTTCTACTTTTCGCTTCCTGTATTATTTATGATCTCTTAGGGAAGAGAGGAAAGCCCCTCCCCATTCTCAGCACTTCAGAAAGCCCTGAAAATTTGGCATAGCCTGGTTTAACTGTGTGGTTTTTTTTTGGGGGGGGGAGTGATCCAAAAAAAAAAAAAACAAAACCCTCAAAAAAAAAAAAGGAAAGAAGAAGAGGGTCGTGATCAATGCCAGCAGACTCGGAGGCAGAGCTCAGGAGAAGAGGGGGGACTCAGAGTGGGAGTACATGGCAGGGGCGGGGGTGGGGGCTGCTGTGTGCCCCCCCCAAGGAAAGCTGTCAGTTAAAATAGGAACCTTGGCTTAAAGGGCTAAATGGAGTCCAGTCCAGCTGTAGCGGGGGATACTATTCAGTACACAGCCATGGATTACTGCAAAGGAAGGGCAGAGAAACGGCGCGTTAGGCACACATCATTGCCACGGGACCTTCAGCGCTCTCTCTCTCTCTCTCTCTCTCTCTCTCGATGGCCAAACACCAAAGGCCGCTGTACCTCGTGGCCCTAACAGTAGAAGGCTCTCTACTTCAAAGGGGTTCCCAAAGCCACCATCAGATGGGCCCGTTATAAAAATTGGGGCTGGGCTATGTTTTAAAGATCACATCCTTAGACTGGAGATAAAGTCAGAAACCTTCCGAGACCTGACACCTCTTCTCTCCTCCCCAGCTGATGGTCTCGCCTCTTCTTATGGTGGGGGGGGGGACACACATGCAAAATCCAGATTAAAACTCATCCCATGCACCAAATAAATAGACCGGAAGACGCATCAGAGCAAAGCTGAAAACATCGCTTCTTTGACCGCGCAGTCTGGCAGTTTCCAGCATGAACCTGGGACTAGGCCTGCCTGAGTGGGACGGTGTGGAGCCCTCAGGGACACTACAGAGACACTGACACACCTCAGAATTCCAGAAGTCTATCATTGAAGACACTAGGCTGATGATAACATTCAGGTTTATTCTCCCTTCTGCGTTGTGGGGTACCCGGAATTAGAGAGAGCAGAGATTTACGCTCTTTTCTTCAGCAGTCATGTTTTCTGGAAAGGGCTTGGTGTCAATAAACTCGCTCTGGATTTTTAACACAACTTGGAGCAACTCAGAACTGGAAAGGGCGGGGCTGAGAGGCCAGAGGAAAAAGGCACCAGAGGATCTCCTTTTGGAGCTCTCTCAGAAGGGGCCGTGGCTCCTGTTGGGGGTTGGGAGGGGGTCAGGGAAGCCCAGCGCATGGGGACTAACTGGGACTAAGTGGCGCTTACGCAGCCACAGCAGAGGCAAATAATTCAGGGAAACAAGCAGCAATCAGAATTCGAACAGGGAAGCTGGTGGTGGAGAAGAGCCGATGGGACCCTCTAACACGTTACAGTCTGGCAAAGATGGCGGGCGAGTGGCTGGCGGTGGTGGGCGGGGGGAGGGACTGGGATGCAGGAGGCATCTCTATTTCCGAGCCACGGGACTGCTGGCTTCTTGACCAGAGGCCAGACACCATCCTCAGACTCCCAGGCTTCTATAAACTTTGGCAGGAAAAGAGGGGAGGGCATGGGTTGCGTGCCCCCTCGGGCGTGTTAAGGGGGGATTAGAGAAAGGGAGGCCCAGCTCTGTTGCGCAGGAAAAGGGCGTCTACAGGAAGCCCAAACTGAAAATGAAAAGAGAAGTTGGGTTAATGAATGGATGGATTAATGTACAACAACAACAATAAAAGGTTAGGAGGAAATTGTTGTGATGACTAATGGATAAATTAGGATATAACTATGTTAGAATAAGGGCTTATTGCATTGGCTCCTGGGAACATGCTTTCTCTCTCACGTGCCCCCACACCCCTCTGAGTGACAGGAGAGTGGCATTAGCTAAGCAAAGTAATTATCAACAGCCACAAGAATACTTTCTCTCTTCTTAATTACTAGGTCCTGACGCCCCCACCCCCCAATACTGTACAGGGGTCCAGTGAGCAAATCTCCAACCAGGGGGCCTCAGGCCGCTGGGTAGAGCGCCAGGCTCTCGGCCACGGCTTGCCTTGTCCCACAGGGAAAGCAGAGGGGGTGGGAGTTTCTCCTCAGGTAGACTTTGGAGCAGCCCCACTTAGCTAACTGGTACCCTGAGGCAAGACTGGGAAGTATCTGGAGATGGTTCAGGGGTCTGCAATAGGGTCCAGACCACGGTTACCTGCCACTAACTCATTTTGTGAGCCTTGGTAAGTCCCCGAAACTCCCCACTCATCCATCCATTCGTCTTCCAAATTGAAGACTATTCCTTTCTTCTCTACCTCACAGGATTGTTGTAAGGGGAAAATAATATGTCATCTGGAGAAACGCTTTGAAGAGTATTAAAATGCCACACGAACGCTCACCCCTTCTTGTTCTAGTCTTTTTCTACTTCCCGGGGAAGGAGAGACCTAAACAACATGGCGACGGCCTACGTTCTGGGCTGCGTTGGAAGGCGGACATATTTTGGTACGTGTATCCTGTCCACATCCTGCGTGCGCGCACCCACACACACACACCCCATGGGCCAAGGGGCCAGTAACCATTGAGATAACAGTATCACAGTGTAGGGGTCCCAGAGGAATTTCTCTTACAAGTGCAGACAGCGGGCCCCTAGTGCCTCCAGCCATTTCAAAACCAGCGAGGAACAGCGGGCCTCCCTCTGCCCACGCTCCAGTTAATGAGGGGTGGCCTTTGTGACCCGCCCCTGGAATGAGGGCTTCGGGGAGGGGACAGGCTGCCTTTGTGGCTTTCAGATGCCCTGGAGCCCAGGCCCCCCTCCCTTATTGGGTTTGAAACCACTCTTGTGGTCTGCTGGGGAGAAGCCTTCCAGGAAAAGCCAATCTCCTTGGGGTTGGGGTGGGCTGTCCCCACTGGTTGCCAGCTGTCTCTAGCTTGTACAGCATGGCTTTAATTATAGTTTTGCCAGAATTCATTTTCGTAATGGCTACTAACAATGATTTACTCAGGGAAACCTGAACCAAACTGTGTCAGGCCCTGGGCACGGCAACCGGAGTCAACTGAAATCTAACCCACCAGGATTCGTCTTTCCTGCGGTCCTCCCTGGAAATGGGGGCAAACGAACGGAGCCCCTGCAGGCGTCGGACACTCTGCGAGAGGCATGAGAGCCACGGCAGTGGACAGACGCTCTGGGAATTCCGAGTCTTCCCAAATGGAGATCTGCAGTTTCATTCCCATCAACTGACAGGGGCTCCAAGACTTGCCTTTAAGCCAGAGTATAAATCATTGCATTATTCTTTTAGGGTTGTTTCCTTTGGCCCAATTTCAGGAGCCTCTGGGGACTTCCTCCCGGAGATTTGCTTGAAAGTAGGATGTTTTGCCAGCTGCCCGAAGTCCCCAGACCAACACCTACAGCCCCCGGTTTGGCGACTAACGGCAGGCTCTGCATTTAAATCATCAACTACATTGGTGAGTGGGGAGAAGCCTTCTCAATAGTTTACATTCCCTGAGCCAAACCAACTAAATGTGAAAGGCATTTATGAGACAACCGGGTATTTGGAACACTGGCTAGAAATGTGATGGTAACACATTGTGCATTTTGTAGGTGTGGTAATGGTAGTGGTGTGGTTATGGGTTTTTTTTTTTAAGAGTCATCATTTCTTAGAGATCCCTGAGAAAGTATTTACAGACGAAATGGTACAGCTTTGGCTTTACGATAATCCAGCAGGTTTGGGATGATGGATGAGATGGCATTGGCCATATATTGAGAGTTTTCTAGGGGCTGAGTTGTGGGCACAGGGGGCTGCATTATACTCTTTTCTCTCTTGTTCCTGTCTGGAAGCTTCTATGGTCAAGTTTAAAAATTAGCAGTAAGCCTAATCCTGTGAAACATACTTATGTTCCCTTGCTACTCACTGAGTCTAGAAGAATAGACAGAAGGTGCTTAATCGTTGCTATAATCAACTTATAAACTACATGAGGCCGAGGACTGCATTATTCACTCCACAGACATAATAGCCCTCAGGAATCCATGCTACCGAAGGTTACCTGCTTGCCTTCTTATCGAAGGTGTTCATGCAGCTGGTCTTTATAGAATGAGATGTAAGGAAATCTCTATCATATTTGAAATCTCTTCATTTTCTTCCATTTTTATTATATCTTTTGGGGAGGGGCACACAGCCAAAGGCAATTTGAGAACTTAAACCCTTTGAATAAGAAACGGCCACCAGAGGGAAATAGAGAAGCAAGTTTCCGTTGACTTGGAACATTCCCAAACCTGAGGCTCAACGTCAACCGTGACATTACAGGACTGACCAGCAAGCCCACTGATTTCCCTCATCACTACCCGTTAGTTAATTTTGAGAGCGATGATTAGGGCACTTTTAAGAAAAAGGAACGGCCACAAGGGACACCTAAGCTACCAATCACAGAATCCACCCAGGCTACCCAGCTGTCCCAGCGGCAAGTTGGAAAACACTCCGCTTGTCCCCACGCAGGCCATCATTCCACACACACCCTTGAGACTACAGCAAACTGTCGGTCTGTCAGTCACAAGAGCTAGAACCGTGAAGCAGTTTCTTTGGTGATTAGGTATGTGTGTTGAGTGGGGAGCAGGATTTGGGGAGATGTGTTCTAGAAGCCACCGCCAGTTCGATTTAGAGTTAATGAAGCTTACCAGGACCTGGGTCTCATGCAGCATGCAGCGAACAGCAGAGTTAACTGTAAAACAGTAAGAGCTGATGAAGATGGAGTGAGCTTGAGGGCAAATCCAATATTACGAGTTGACACAAACAACGAAGGGTTAGCGATCAGAGGAAATGAGGAAGAGTGGGGGTGGGGGAGAGGGAGGGTCGGCTGGTAGGGACCCCTGAAACACGGGTACTCTTTCTTAACCTCTGGAGAGACACGTCTCACTATGGAGGGTCTTCTGCCTGGAGGGGGGGCGGGGGGTGTGGTGGAATCCGTCCACGTGAGACTGCTAGTGGGGAGAGCCCGGTCTGGGAGGAACTTCCACTGAAAGTCTGAATGGGGAATATTTATAGTTTCGTGTCAGTGGGGTCCAAACAAAGGAATCTTCTCATTCCTGCAAGCAGGCTGTGAGGCTGCCCCAGGGATTGAGTTCACAAATATCCCAGGCCAAGAAGGCAGCAGGTTAGAGCTGGAAGACAAATGTAATGTTTTTTCCGATCTTAAAAACAGGAACCCATTCTTGCTGGTGTGACTCACACACAACCCCAGAACAGTTAATATACAGTGGGTCCAGAGAGGCTTTTTTCTGGCTAGTTAAACTTTGTCCATCAGGTAACACCAAAACAAGTTCATTAGTCAGTGAATCCGACGCAGAGTCTGGGGACTCAGTAACAAAAATCTCTGGGCTCACGGGTGACAACGTTCAAATTACACTTTTGAATAATTGGACTGTGGCATTGAGTGCCTTCAGATAGTAACTCCTTTACTGTTGTACCCAAGACACTGTTTTCTTCCTAATTAGCCAAGCACGGAGGAAAGGAAGAGGTTTCCTCCTTCAGGCCGATATCCCTTAGTTGAGTCCAGAACAAGTCTCTAAGAACAGAAGGCAAAGACCGTGGGTACCTTTCGGATCCTTGGGTCCCTTTAGTAAGGACATGACCCAGGACTCCCCGTGAGGGCCCCCCGCGTCACACTGCACAAGCAACTAGAGCACAGGGGACCCCCTGGATAGGTCCCACTGGGAATCCTTTCCTCTCCTCTGGCTCCGGGATGCCGAACGGGGAGCTTGGGCCAGCAAAGGGATGGCACAGAGTGGGAGACCTGGACTGGGCTGCAGCCTTCAGTAAAAGCAATTAAACTGCTGGCTGCAGCTAAGTCAGAAGGGGGTTGGGGGGCTACGGGCATGGGGACGTGAACACCTCAGACACAGGATGAACAAGCAGGCCCGTAAGCCAGATCGGTGCCAACCTCTCGGGAAGAAAGAGGGTGCCTGGGGGCTTCTGCTAAGGCGGGCTCTCTCCTCTACCCTCTAGCTCTCCTCCTCCTTCACCTGTTTCCTGCACTACCGCAGATCTCACTGTTTCCTCCTTTCTTTCTCCCCTCCCACGTTCCATTTGCCTCCCTTCTGTCCCTCCCTCTCCTGCTACCTGGACCTTGCAGGGCTTTCCCAACGAGCCGAGCAGAGGGGCCGGGCCCCGGGACCACAGCCCTCCCCTACTCTCAGGTCCCCCAGCTCAGGGGACACAGAGACCAGTTATAGGGACCCAAACGCAAAATGCACCTGTCAGCCCACAGCCCACCTCTGGCCACCAGCGCCCCCCAGCCCGCCCCGGTCTCCAGGCCCTGTGCCGAGGGGACGAGCAGGAGGAGAGAGAAGCCACAGCCCCGGAGCAGCCTACCACTTACTTTTTCTTCTCTTTGTCCCTTTTCAGAGTCTGTGAGCCTCCGGCCTGGGAGCCCTGGGACTGGAGCAGCTCAGCCGCCGTCTTCCTCTGTTTGAAGGCGTTCACTTCATCGTCCAGGGATTTCTTCTTATCCTCCAGCTTCTTCTTCTCGTCCTGGTGTAGTTTCTTCAGACGGTCAAACTTCTCGTGCAGCTGGCAGGGAAGCACAGGGGGTCTGAGGAGAGGCCCCCCCGGGAGCGGCTCCTTGCGGAGCTGAGTCCAGGGCGGGTGGGGACCGGCGGGACCCTCAGGGACCCGAGGAGACGTTTCTGCCAGGGACTGCTGTGATGGCACCAGAGGGCACGGTGTTCGGGGTAGGTCCCTTCCCTGCCACTTCACCTCCACGTTTCTGCTCTCGAATGTGGTCGGGGGACTGTTATTAATGTATACTAATTAATAATTAGTATCAAGAACCATTCTGGCATTATTTGTATTTTATGAGGAAACAGGGCAGAGAAGTGAAAGGATTTGCCCAAGGTTAATCCATGCTTTGGAGAATTATAGGCAAGATGGCCCGATATGAGAGGGGGCCCCTGTCTTTCCTTACTCCCTCTGGTCAAGGAGGATCTCCATGGGTTGCAGAGAAAACTTCAGCAATGCCAAAGCTGGTCAAAGGAAATACTTGTCCTCAGACATGGAAAGAGATGAAAGGATTTCATAAAATGGAATGAGTGCGGAGACCTCTGCTTTGACCAAGGGGAGACTCAGCTAGCCCGGGATAGAACCAGACCCCCAAAGGAGAACGGTAAGAACATTCTGGCACACCACTGTGCTAACAACCAGAACTTGATAAAGTCCCCTGAATACTAAGAGCAGACCAAGCATAACCTCACTTTCCTTTGAGGGTTCTGGAGAGAATTCAGGATTCCGTAGCACTCGAAGCACACTGAGGAGGGCCGGTCTCCGGGTCCTACAGGTGTTTGGGACTGCCACTTAGTAAGGGGTGGTGGGCGACAGGCTGGCCGTGTAGACCAGCTTTTACTAGTCCCCTGGGGGTAGGGTAGTGGAAGCTGTGGCCATTCGTTGCTCTAACCTAGCTTTCGTTTGTTGGCCTTTCACTCATTCATCTTTGAGATTCCCCTCACGTCTCCTCCAAAAGTACCAGGTGACATTTTGCTTTTGAAAAAGTGAAACCAAAAAAAAAAAAAAATTCAATATCCATGCCGTGGACTTTTCTCTTGACTCTTGATCAGCGCCGCCCCATAGAACTTTCCGTGGGGATGGAAATGTTCTGTAGCTGGGCTGTCCAATACGGCAGCCACCAGCTGCAGGAGGACTGAGCGTTTGAAACGTGGCTAACGCGACTGAGGAGTTTTACATTTTATTTCATTTTAATCTGTTTAAGTGTAAACAGCCTCACGCGGCTAGTGGCTACCGTACGGGAGAGCGAGGCTCTGGAGAATTAAGGAACAGGGAATGAGAACGCATCCCGGCCTTGGGGAATGAGGGATCAAGAAGACACAGATCTCACAGCGTCCTCGGTGCCAGCCAAGGCAGGGGTGCTGATGCCGGGCCCCATTCCTTCCTGGAAGCTTCGAGGCTCCTGCTGGCTGTGCCCTGGGGGCAGAAGCCTCCGCCGCCGCCGCGTCCAAGCTCAGCCCCCTCTTCCTGTCTGCTGGCCAGTCAGGGTCACATTTACCTCTTTCTCCGCCTCTTTAAGTTCAGCTTCCTTCTCTTTGACTCTCTGGACGAACATCTGTCTCATCTCCTCTTCTTTTTTCTGGAGCTCCCCCAGGAACTCATTCCTCTTGGCCTCATAGGTCTCCTGTAAGCTGCGAGTACGGTCAGGTTAATTCCCCTGCCTCTGGAATGGCTCCTAGTCAATGAAAACTGGCCCCAGTGATCCTCCCTGGGCCCCCCCTCCTCCCCCTCTCCCCAATTCTGGGAGAGGTGCAGAAACAGAACTACAAAGCTCCAGGCAGCTGGCTTGGCGTGTGACCGCGGGGTCACGGGCTGCTCGCGGGGGGAACTGACGAGCTCCTCGGAACTGAAAGTGACTCGGAGCATCTGTTTCTCTGCCCCGGTTACACGGGTGAGGAAGGAGGACCAGAGAGGTCAGGTGAGCTCAAGACCACATGGCTAGATAGAGGCAAGGCAGGCACCAGAAGCTGGGTCTCTGGTCTCTTAATCTGGGTCCTTCCTCTGCACCTGCCTCCCACATCCTGGCTCCCAAATGGACCACATTAGTGGACTATTTCAAAAAACACCTGGTGAGATTCCATCGTGTGCAAGATTCAGGACCAAGCGACGCTACGCTAGTCATTCCGCGTCTAGAGCCAACAGCCACAGGCCCGCCATCAAGGAACTCACGGTCAGGCTACCGGGAGATGCCCGGGCCAAGTCTCCCTGTCCCCAGCCTTGGTTTTAAAGCCACAGGAGTCAGCCTAGTGAAGAGGAGGAGGGATCATGCTCCAAAGAGGAGAGCAGGTGGAAGGGCACATGTGGAGAGATGATGATGTATTTGGAGAGCCGGGCAGGGTCCAAGATGGCCGGAGAGGATCGCGGAAGCTGTGGAGTGGAGGGAGGGGAGGTTCCCAAGTCCAGCGGGACAGAGCAGGTGTTGGAGGCCGACTTACACACTTGGCCTTTTAGCCACTGTAGGGTTTCAAGCAGGAGGATTGACTTCACGCCATTCGAAAATGAGAAAGACCCCTCTGGCTATTGCGTGAAGGACAGACTTCCCGACAGTCCAAAGAAGAAATGATGGGATCGCTCACTCCCACAAGAAAGCCGGAAAAAACAATGAGATCTTGCCATTTGTCACAAGACAGATGGAGGAGGGTGGTAAGACTAAGTGAAAGGGGTCAATCGGAGAAAGACAAATGCCAGGTAATTTCACCCGTATGTGCAATTTAAGAAACAGAACAAATGAACAAGGAGAAACGAGAGACAGACAAACCAAAAAACCAGACTCTTAAATACAATGAATCTTGGAACACTGCATCAAAAACTAATGATGTACTGTATGGTGACTAACATAACATAATTTTTAAAAATACAGAGAATAAACCGTGAGTGGTTGGCAGGAACGGGTTGGGCAGGGGGTGTTGGGAGGAGGTGGGTGGGGGATGGAGGAAATAGGATAAAGAAGAAATGATGAGATCTGAATGTTAAGGGCCGGTAGGGATGGCAGATTTGGGAGAACCTAAGGGACAGTGAGGGAAGCAGAACTCCTAGGACTTATGAGGACTTTCGAATAATTCGGGTTTTTTGGCTCGGGCAAACAGGTGGACGGTGGACCCAGGAAGTGCAGCAGGGAACCCTGGGAAAGGGGTGTGTTTACAAGGGGACAAGATGAAGTGAAGCATAGACCACTGCACTTGGGGGTACGTCCTCCGTGGGACTTCTGAGTGAGAATATCCGTCGGCAGTTGGAGCAATGGGTTTGGAGCTCGAAAGTACGATTTCGGTGTGGGAGTCATCTCTTTCTAGGCAGTAAGAAGGGCTGATTGTAGAAAGAACTTGCCGCCAAGAGAACACAGAGGGACAATAGCAGAGGCCCTAGGAAGGAACTCTGGGGCACCCCAACATTTAAAGGAGTGAGCTGAAGAAAGAGAGCCTGCCAGTGTGGTCCAGAAGGAGTAGTGAGAGAGAAGGACTTGACTGAGCCCAGCCAGTGCAAGAGAAGCCAAGGGCAGAGAGAATTTCAGGAAAGAAGCGGTGGGGAGGGATACCCAACGACGCGGTGAAATGGAAGAAGATGGGACTCCGAGGCCCCATTGTAACCGGCCATGAGTATGTGATTGTTGACCTCGGAGAGGCGCGGTGGGGGCAGAAGCCAGTGATTACAGACCGCTCTTCCTCTTTCCCACCAGAGCCAAACTTCCTGAAAGGGCGGGGGACGGTGAGGAGGAAGAGTTAAGGGAGCGTTTCTTCCGGACGAGCATGTTGGCTTGCAACGTGGAAAGGAGCCAGGGCAGAGGGCGAAGACTCGGGTAACAGGTGTCTAGGATGGAGCGGGAGGAGGGGAGGGGACTAGAGCTGAGCAGCAGGGACACAGCCCCTCCCCCACAGATACGGATTAAAGCTGTGGGATGGGGGCGCCTGAGTGGCTCAGTCAGTTAAGCATCTGCCTTCGGCTCAGGTCATGATCCCAGGGTCCTGGGATCGAGTCCTGCATCAGGCTCCCTGCTCGGCGGGGAGCCTGCTTCTCCCTCTGCCCCTTCTCCCGCCCCCTGCTCGTGCTCCCCCTCTCCGATAAATAAAGAAATAAATCTTCAAAAAAATAAAATAAAATAAAGCCGTGGGAGGAGAAGGAGAGAGAAAACTGAGGCAGTGCCCAGCAGAGAGGTGAGCACAACGTCCCCCTTCCCCGGGAGCTCCGGCAGCCCCTGCCCCGAAGGGGAGCGCGTCTACCGCTCCGGAACCAGGCCTCCCTGCAGGACTGGCCACGCTCTGACCCCAAGCCAGCTTCGTGCTGGGAACGGGTACTGTGGGATCTCGGGGACCATCTGAAAACCTTCTTGGCCCTGAAGCGTCCCCCTCACTTTTCTAATTGAGGCCTGACACTTCCCGAGAGGGGACTGAGCTGCAATAAGGGACACGCCATGGTGATTTCAAGCGTGGGGCTTCTGTCACGCATCACGCAGACAGATCCGACAATGACACTTGGCCTACGGCTCCTGTCGGCAAAGGAAACCGCTTTCAGGAACGTTCCTCTTGTCTAAAAGCATCTCAGACACTGATTTGAGAAGTATGTCAAGGATTGTCAACATCCTGCAGTCAAAACAAAACTTGCCCCTGAACGCAGACACTAGGGACAGTGCCGGAAGAGCATGAAGGTCACCGACAAGTGCGCAATGACTGCTCCCCGGTCCCATCATCTGGGCTTGACAAGGGGAAGGAGGGGAAGGAGCAGCTCGGAAATCTGGCAGGGCAGCTGGAGTCCGAGGAAGCAAGCGGGCCGTGGGCAGGGTCCGGGACAAGCCTCCCACAGTCGCAGGGCGGGCCGGGCTGGCCAGAGGGGTACCTGAAGGGTTTGCTGTCGGGGTCGGTGTCCTTGAAGCCCATCTCCTCCAGCTTGCAGCGGCGGTAGAGCTCGTAGTGCCGGCTGTGGGTCTGCTCCCGGAGGTCCTCCATGTTCACTCTGATCAGCATCTCCCGCAGCTTCACGAAGTCGCAGTGGGCCTCGTTCTCCACTGCACGGCAGGGCAGGGGGGATTGAAAGCGCACTGAGAGGAAGGCCAGAAGTGGCGGAAACGGACGCATCGAGAGGCCAGAGGCCTCCCGGCCACATGGCCTTTCCATCTGCGTATACGCAGCCTGTGAATTGGCCTCCTGATTCCCTTTTCCACGGAAAACGCACACGGACAGTTACAAGACTGACAGTGATGGAAAACCGCACGACCATAAAAAAATATCTAAGAAGGCCTTCCGTGGTGCCTCAAGGCCCAGGCACCAGCCGCGCCCGCACGGGAATGTCTGTGTGCTCTGTGCCACGTTCGGGCTCACGGCAAATGCACATTCGGCCGTCTGTCCGATGAATAGTTCGAGCAGCTCTGCTCCCGGGATTGTGTGAGGCACCGGGAATTCAGAAACAAAGTCAGGGAGCCTTGCCCTAAGGAGCTTACAGCGGAGTGGAAGAATGGAGGCAAACGGGCAAATACAACGCCATGCAAAAACTACCAAAATGGAGGTCTGTGCGGTGCAAGCCCAGAAGAGGGGGGGCGAAAGGTGCCCCAGCGGAGTGAAGGCTCCACCAGAGAAGCAACCCTTAAGACGGCTCTTGAGGGAAGGATCAGAATTTATCAGGCAGATCGGGAAAGGGTCCGTGCAAGGTCTCAATAACATTAGGCAAGCTTACGTGGCTAGCAAGTGGTGGTTGAGGTCGAAACCCAGGCGAGCTAAAGGGGAGGCAAAGGCTCCGAGCAGGTGCCAAGGCTCCAAAGAACAAAGGGGAAGAACTAGGACCTCTGTCTACGGCAGTGACCAGGAGGGGTGTGGACCAAGATGTGGCTCGCCTGGATGGTAGCTCGTAGCTTCAAAGGAGGTGTGTTTTAGAGGGGGGATGATAGACTGACAGCAGCAGTGATGACTAGGACAAAGCAGATCCCACTTTCTGGCCCGAATGAATAAGCCCCCCCAAAAAAGAGTACGGCAAAGATCTGCAGTTGGGTTGCGGTGGGGGTGTCTGGCCTGACCATGTGGGGACAGTGGTGTCTGAGACGACAAACTGGCCTAGTCATCCTAGGTCTGTCTTCCAGGGACTGGGAGAGGGGAGCAGGGGCAGGGAGGGGGTCTGGGATGACAGAGTGACTTTTTAGAAGCTCACGTTGGCTCACATAACCCCTCTGCTTGAGACCCATGGCCTTGGGGCACAGGGCTGGCTCATTGGAAGAGCATGCAATCCTAGATCTTGCGGTTGTGAGTTTGAGCCCCACATTGGGTGTAGAGATTACGTAAATAAGTGAAACTTTTAAAAAAATTTAAAAAAAAAACCCCATTGCCTTGGGGATAAAGCCCCTTGCTGCCATAGAACATAAGCTAATATTAAAAATCACAGTGCTTCCTGGTGGCCGGTCAGGATTGACTCCAAGGTCACTCAGACATAACAGTGAACTTCCAACTTACACGAAAAACCTTCAAAAACCCCTTTGCCGGTTACGTGTGCGCGATCTAAATTGGAGGAAGTCACTGGAACCATATCAGCTGGTTTCTCCTCATTTTACTCCATGTTCCTGTCTCTCAGACCACAGACTCATTCCCAGCTAGGACTATGGGTCCAGGAACCATTCACCAATGTTCCTAGCAGAGCATCTCCGCCCCAGATGGCAGAGAAGACCAAAACACCAGGCCCGGCTCTGATAACCAGTCTTGTCCTACCTACAGAAAAACCCAGCGATCACTGGAGAGGCTCTGGCGTGCCCGGAAGCATGCCAGCCTTGTATGCGAGGTGGCTGACTGCGCACCCAGTTCCCGTCGTCGGCTCAGCGGCAGGGATGCGCGTACACTCAGTCAGTCGCCCTCTCGCACACGGTGCCCCTCTAAGACCCAGCTTAGAGCTGAAGACTTGGAGGACCAGAAGCCTCTTCGGCTCACGGCAGCGTCCCAGGCCTTGCTGTATCCGCAGAACTGATTAGTTCCACGGGTAACTTACCACGGGTCAGGCAGACCACGAAAGGAAGTTTCCTGAGTGTATATACGTCTGTTTTGAGATTGTACAATAATTATATATATACATATACGGAAATAAAGAAGAAAAAAGTGAACACCAATGTATCTACAACTCCGATGAAACAGTAACAGCACCTTTGTGTCTCTGCCTGGACTTGAAACGAGACTTAACCATATTCTTGTACGTCTCCTGGTGCCCTGGGGACACCTGGGGCCGCTACCCATGCTTTCTTGAACATTCCTTCTTACCTGGCTCCGAAAACATTCGTTTTTGTTTTAGGAATACTTTCTCCATTAGAGACCAAGAGAATCGCGGCAGAGAACACAGGGGTGGGGCCCCCGAGGTGCTGGAAGCCTGAGCCATTTGAGTAGAGACCAGAGACAGGTGAGGGACCAGTCACACAGCGGCTGGAGACGGAAAGGGCCCCCATCTCCTGGAGACTCACTCACCCTGCACGGTGCCCCAAGGATACTGCCGCGCCTTCATCATCTTGTTGCCTATCTTCAGCTCCTCTGTGCTGCCGATGACAGCGAATGGCAGGTGCGCCTGGAACAGAAGGCAAACCGAGGCTGAGAGCAGAGCTCCGGGAGAACGGCACCGGGCGACCCTTGGGACACGTTGCCCGGCTCTGGGGCCCCGGGCCTGTCACACCGTGCTGGTGTCCACCCCGTCGCCATCATCAAGATGCATTTCTTAAGCTCTGAGCTGCGTGGGGCTAAGAGGCCTAGTTCAAGTTTCTGCCGTCCAGAAATTCTCAATGACATAGCCCGACACACAGGGAACAAAGGCAGAAAATAAGCCAAATACTGCGCGGATACCCAGAGTAGCGCGCTGTTCAGAACACACACATGCTGAGGGGGGCTACGTGTGGATAGAGAGGCTAAAGGGGGCCGAGGGGGCTAGGATCGCCACCCCCTCCCTGGAGTGTGAGGGCCCCGGGAGCCGGTATATACTAGAACCACACTGCTGACCGAGCTGCGCGCTCCTCGTTCTCATTCTTCCCCGAAGCAAGAGCTCACGCAGAACTCTTGAGCCTGGAAGTCAAGTTCGCAGATATTTTCTCACATGCCCATAACTGTACTGGGCTGTTTTAAGGGCCGTAAGGGACACAAAAGAAGTAGAAGACACACACTCCCTCACCTTCTAGGAGCTCACAGTCTTGTTGGAGACACCAGAATTACATACTCAGAATCGTGTAAGACAGAACATGACCAAGGGTTCAAATGTAGGGTCCGGGGCCTGCACATAGTCCGTACTTAATAAATACTCCCTGAATGGCAGTAGCAGGGCCACGAAAACAGTAGAGAGGAAAGAAAGGCAAAGCACAGACAGGGGTACGAGCATGGTGCTTGCAGGGTAATGGGGAGCTAGGCCTGGTTGATGAAGTTTTTGGGGGTCAGAGAAAAGGCAACTGCCCACGGCTGGTAGTGGGGAGCTTGGGAAACGCTTCCGGCACCCCGTCTCCCGGGGAGCGGGCCAGGTCATAAGTACTATGAGCCTTCACCAAGTAGGACCACCGAATGAGCATTGTTTCCAAACCAAGTGATCCTGGTGGGGCTTTACCCAAAAGGGCTCTCCCCAGACAAGTGCAAGGTCACTGGAGCAAGCTTTCTTAGCCCGCTTGGAGAAACAGGCCCCCATCGCAGATACTTGACTCGTTTGCTGACTCACCCGTGCTACGCGTATTCACTGAGCCCCTGCTATGTGCTGGACATGAACAGAAGAGTTTGAACATGAACAAGAGCTCGAAGACACTCAGAGCCCTCTCCTGGAGAGCACACAGTCTGGTGAGGGAGAGAGACACGCCGACAATAATGATACAGTAAAGTCTCGATTATAAACAGAGGTTCAAGAGCTGGAGGAACAGAGGAGGGAGCGGCTCACTTGATGAAGTCCGAGCAGGCTTCACAGAGGAGGCAGCGGCAACTGTGCCAACAGTTAGGGTCGCTACAGAACTGGCCGGAGCCGCGGCGGCAGCTTACGCGTCTCGCTGACTCTTTCCCACCGCACTGACTTAGGTATTCTTATCCCCATTTTACAGACGAGGAAACCGAGGTCCAGGTGCCAGCAGGCACACAGCAGCGAGGGCCAGAGCTAGGGATGGAACCCGGGTCCCTCTGGCTTCAGAGCCCGCCACAGGTCTGTCACACCCGCGTAGGGGGTCCGAGCAGCAATGGGGGGAGCGCTCTAAACCCCAGGGTGATCTGCTCACGCAAGGCCAGAGGATAAGAAGCAGCTCGATTCCGGCAAGCCTACGGCAGATGTCTTTTGTTTGCCTGATCTTTTCACCGATGTCACAGCCAACCCTTCCTCTCCATTTGCTTTAGCACGTGCCCCTCCAAGAACATTCTTCAGGGTGGAAAACCACAGGACTTAATCGGGAGCTCGGCTCTAGGACACCTGTGAGTCCCCCAGGCGCTTGGTATGCCCCTGAGGGGACTGTCCCGTCACCTTCTGTCAGCTGCTCTCAAAGCGTCACCTCAGCAACCCCCTCCGCCCCTTCCCACTCCGCTCACTGTGCCTGAAGTGGGATCGGAGGAGAAAGGACGTTCTGGGTACACGGAGCACGGGCCGGGGTGGCCGCGGGAAATGTTGCGTCGGTCCTAGGAGGGGCCTGAACGTGAGGGTCGTTGGCTGTGCCACACGTGAGGCGTGAGGGGGGCACTGAAGTCAGAGGGACATCCGGCCATTCCCACTCAGGACCCCAAGATAAGCGGCGATCCTCAAATCCACCCCCAAGCGCTTTCTGGGAAAATGCCGCCCCTCTGGCCGAGACCCAGGGCTTCAGCCACGTGACACAAAAGAGCCAGAGGGCTAGACCGGGGGAGGAGGTGAGAAAGAGAACCTTCTGGCGCACGCATCTCTGCATCCCTCACTCTCAGCCGAAAGTGATGGAGGAGGGCGTGTGATGTGGGCGGGGATTTCTCCGGGCTCAGGAGGAAAGGAGAAAAAAAACCCAAGAAGAAAATAAAGGCATTAAAAAAAAATCAGTTTTGTCTTCCCTTGGGCCTGGTAGAGTTATCCCCACAGGCCATGGTTAGTTCGGGTGACAGCGTCACCGTCACCGGCTTCCCCTCTTGCTCGCCGCCGCGCTGTCATTCTATCCCCTGCCCACCGTAAGGAAGGCCCAGCCCCCGCCAGGGCTCCCGAGCCCTCCCACGGCATACCCTTGGCAACTGGCAGCAAAGTCTGTTCCGATAAGCATCCGCGAGCCGAATTTTCTGGGTGCTGCCGGCCAGCTGTCACTGGCTTCTCGCGACAGCCCTACAAGGTGATTCTCATACACCCCATTTGCGATCTGGGGGAAACGACTCACCCATGTCCCTAACTCCTGGGCCCAAAGCTTACCAGGGAGCAGTGAGGCCACCGTGCTTTAGCTGCTGGGCGCTCCTGGCCCCCCGCAGCCCCCCGCACTCTGCCTCCTGGCTAAATGGCATCTGCTGGAAGCCAGCTAGCCACGAAGGGCAGGAAATCGTGGGGCCGGGCTTCGGCCCGTGTTCCGCTGCTCTTGAGAGATGGGTGGCTTTGACGACCCGGGGAGAGTCAAGGAGAGCAGGGACAGGGTACGCCCTCCAAGCAAGCACACTCCCGGGGGTGGCACTTTGCAGGTGTGGGCCCAGGGAGAAGACTCTGATGGCGGCAGGACAGCGCTGCCCTGGCAACGCGGGCAGAATTGTCCCCCGACGTCAGATGTCCAGTCTCCGAAAACTCCGAGAGACACTCGCAAGCCTCCTCTTGGGAGTCTGTTCTCAGATTCACTACCTTTCCTGTCTCATGTCTATCTTAAATTCCTCTCAGTATATTTTAAAGCGTTGGATGGGGGCACCTAGGTGGCTCCGTCAGTTGGGCGTCTGCCTTCAGCTCAGGTCATGATCTCAGGGTCCTGGGATCGAGCCCCACATCGGGCTCTCTGCTCAGCGGGGAGCCTGCTTCTCCCTCTGCCTGCCGCTCCCCATGCTTGTGCTCTCTCTCTCACTCACTCTCTCTCTCAAATAAAAATAATAAAATCTTCAAAAATAAATTTAAAAATAAATAAATAAAAGTTGGATGACCCAGTTGGATGACCCACGAATGAGTCTATTCCAGTTCCAGAACATCCATTATAGTTGGGAGGCTGGGTGACCATTCTCTTCAGCCTGGTGAAATAGGGACGGTCAGCACTGTTTATTCCTTGTCTAAGAACCCGGTTGGGAGTGGCTTCCTCCCAACATAGCAATTTTTAGAATTAAAGTCTACAACCTTGAGAGTTAGCAGGGCACGGGCTGAAGAAGCGGACAAGACCGCTCACTCCCTTCTCTTGCCAACCCCCAATCTGCCGTCATTTTCCAGACCCACCCACAGGACAAGGGGGAGGCTGTGACCTCATTAGTCTTATTTCCCGCCACGAAAATTCCTAGTGGTGGGGGGTGCAGAGGGATGGCTGGACACTCTTCTCCACTAAGGCAAGAGGCTTCTTTCCCTTCCTCCAATCCAGTCCCTATGACGACTGGCTGGGGTGGCCGCGGCTGCAGGGCTGGAGTTAAAGCCGGAATTGAAAGGCCAGCACCCTTGGGGCGCCTGGGTGGCTCAGTGGGTTAAAGCCTCTGCCTTCTGCTCGGGTCATGATCCCAGGGTCCTTAAATCGAGCCCCGCATCGGGCTCTCTGCTCGGCGGGGAGCCTGCTTCCCCCTCTCTCTCTGCCTGCCTCTCTGCCTACTTGTGATCTCTCTCTCTCTGTCAAATAAATAAATAAAGTCTTTAAAAAAAAAAAGAAGAAAGAAAGGCCAGCACCCATTTCTCCTACCGCCCAAGGCTGGGTTTCTGAAGACCCTGGGGGCTTTGGACACAGTTGTTCAGGTGGCAGACAGGTTAAGCAGTCCCGCCTGCGGACATTCGAGCGGCGACTCCCTGCCCTTTCCCCATCATAAGAGCTAACACGGGGCGTTCACACGCACGCCCCCCCCCCACGGGCACGCCCAGCCTCGCGAGGCACACTCTTCCCCACTCCGAAAAGCACGGTGGTACGTCAGGGAATGTTGAGAGATCGAATTATAGGGATAACCCCAAATCCACTCAATTCAGGGATAGCCCGGAATCCACTCTAATTTAGTTTTGCAGAGTGAAACGCCAGCACACTTTGGACGGTTGGAAGAAATGACCCAGAGTCTGGCTGAGAACGGCTGCTTCAGGGCACGAGAAGTTTCCCACCCCGAGGCTGAGCCTACCCTGGGATCAAGCAGGAGGGCACAGCTGAGCTGAGAGCAGAGCCCCGAACGACGGTCACTCCCGATTCACAATGTAACGAGCTGTCGTTTTTGGATGACACCTCGAGATGGCTGAGAACTCTTCCCCCTATGTATTCTTAGCAAAGCCAACCGCAAGCCCGAAAGCTACCGGGTGACAGAGGGAACCCAAGTTTGACGGTATCTACGGGGCCTGATGCTCCGAGGTAATTAAGCGCCTCCAGACATCGTGCCGGTGACACCCCATGACGCTCCTGTCTAGGTTCCCCTTTTTCTTTCTCTTTTTTTTTAAAGATTTTATTTATTTATTTGAGAGAGAGGGCGGGAAGGAGAGGGGAGAGTCAGAGGGAGAAACAGACTCCCCACTGAGCGTGGAGCCCAACATGGGACTCGATCCTGGAACTCCGGGATCACACCCCGAGCCAAAGGCAGACGTCTAACCAACTGAGCCACCCAGGCGCCCCAAGGCTCCCCCTTTTTCTGCAGGCGAGGCGCCCTTTCAGGTTTTCTCATCTTGGCAGAGCCTGGTTGCCATCGAAACACCCCGACTGCCTGAGAGGACGAGCACTCATCTTTGTGTTCTCCCTTTTTTCACGCTCGCGGGGGGTCGGAGAGACCAGGACTCCACCCACCGCAAGCCACGCAGCCTTACTCTTAGGCCAGATTTGTCAAAGAAGATGAGGGACTTCTAGTAACTCACGCATCTCGGGTGTACCGACGGGCGGCAAGGCGGGCGGAGACAATGACTTGGCCACCCAGCTATGCTAATTTGTTGGCCAAATTCTAGAAGGTAGCAGCTGATACCATAATGATAACTCGGGGGTGGCGGCGGCTGGAAAGTCTTCTAAAAATGGCTTTTATTAGTAGGCTTTCCTGAGTTTGGCTATACCCGGGCATTATGTCATTAGGAAAAACTGATGCCTCTCAACAGAGAAATGGAAAAAAAATCTGTTCTCAAAGCAGAGGCTTTCTGAAAGCTATTAGCTGTCTCCTTGAAATCACAACATTGAAGAGTTCGCAGCAACAGCATCAACACATTGTAAAGAAGCTTGAAGAGATGTTTGACTCCTCGCCTTGCTCATTACTCATTCCTCTAGTTGGGGGGGGGGGTGACGCAGGAGAGGAGAGGAAAGATGGCAAGTTGGGATGGTGTTTTTTTTTTTTATTCATTCACACTTAATAAAGCAAAGCATCACCCTGAAACTTAAAAATAACATTTCTCTAGTCACCAGAAAAATCAGAGGCTATATGTCATTTTTTCCTCCCCCGGTGGGGAGAGGGCTCGACGACCTGGAGTCTCGGAAGCCAGCCAACTTCTCCCTGCTGCGGTTGTCATGGCATTGTTTTGGTCAGACAGGAAGACTGTTTGCCTTTCTGGCAGTCCCGGGGGGGAGGGGGGCTTAGACCGAAGCAGCAACAAAGAGGAGGGTGGAAGGAAGGAGAGGTCCGAATCTCCGGCTCCAGACTCTTCCTGGGGTTGGCCTTTCCCTCCCTCCATCTCTGGCTATTAATCTGCATCTCCGAGGCTCTGAAGCAGCCAAGGCTAAGGGAAAGCAGGTGTTTGGGTTCTGGATTCCTTCTCAGAAACACCCGCGATTCAGATGATGGAGAGTTGAGCGCAGTAAAATGGATGGCGTTGTTCGACCAGTTTGTAAAATAATAATAATAAACATAGGGACGCCTGGGTGGCTCAGTCAGTTAAGCAGCTGCCTTCAGCTCCGGTCATGATCCCACCATTCTGGGATCAAGTCCGCCATCGGGCTCCCCCTGCTCAGCGAGGAGCCTGCCTCTCCCTCTCCCTCTGCCTGCCATTCCCCCCTGCTCGGGCTCTCTTGATCTCTCACAAAAATAAATAAATGAAATCTTCTAAAAAAGACAAATAATAACAATAAACAGCAAATGGTCAGAAAGTCGAACCCCTCTGCCCCCACTCACGTTCATGGTTCCATTGATCTCCGCCACTGACTCGTCATCTGTAGGGAATTGGTAGATCTGGACCCCGTTGCTGACAAGTTCGCTGGTGATTTTGATTTTGAACTTTGTTAGCTCGCTCTTCGAGATGGCATCTGATTTGGCGATGATGGGGATGATGTTCACCTGGGGAAGGGAGGAACCAAGCGGGATCACTGTTGGTAATCTGCAACCAATGGTAGCGTGACAAAGGACTTCCACCAGCTCAACCCAGGACTGGCCACCTCTGTAGCCAAGTCACTCTGTAATAAATGACGACAGGGACCGCTTACCGAGTGCTGGGTACTGAACTAAGTGCTTTACACGGATTAACACAATGAATCCTGACGACACCCCTCTCACTTTACCAATGAGAAACTGAGGCGCAGAGAGGCTAGGTAACTTGTCCAAGGCCGCAGAGCAGCTAAGTAATAGAACTGGGATCCAGATCCAAGTTTAGTCTTCTTCCTAATTCCAGAGTCTTAACCAGCTCGGCTCCAAATCGATGAGCTGTGTGGTATCTTAATATCGAGGTCACTGCTTGAGTGATTCCGAGCAGAAAGATGACAGCTGGGAATCTGTGCCTGACAAGGAGGGGAGGTGTCAACAGCAAATGGTCCCAACCTATCCGGGGCCAGCTCGCCCCAGCGTGGGAGGGACCCACCCCCTTTCTGGCAGCAAACTTATGAACCAACCCAGCTGGATGGAGAAGACCCTCTCAGTCACCAGCGTGATCCGAGACTTCATGCAAACGAGAGTTACCCTGCCTGAGTTTTGCAGTTAATTTCCGCACGAAGCAAGCAGGTGCACACGCCCAATTGCCGACAGCGGGACAAAGGCCTAACATCCCCCCAAGGTTCAATCCACCTGAGCCCTGCCCCTTGAAATGACTCCAAGGAGAGACAGGGCTTTTGCGGCGGGAAGGTAAAGAATTGTGACCTCACGTGCCTTCGTGAGACAGAGCACTCCTGGGCTCAGGTGCACGTGGGGGGGCAGAGGCGTTGCCGTCGGAAGACTCGGGGGACGCGGGGAGCATCACCGATAGTCCTCGGGCCCCGAGAAGAGCTCTCCACTTGCAGGCCGAAGCCCGCCTGCTTTATGCTTTGCCTGAGGAGTACCCACAAAGGTTGCCTCCGGTTTCACGCGCCGGGTCAGAGAAAGACTGGACCCCGCAGGTACCTTCCTTGAAGTCTTCGCAGGATGGGAGGGAAGGGGGCCAAAGCCCTTGCCAAGGCGGAACAGCAGACAGAGCCAATTCTCCTTGTCACTTTCCACCGTGTCCCCATGGACACACGACAAGCATATGCCAAAGGCTGCTTCACTTCACCCAACCCACCCACCAGGCCACCGGCGCATGGCTCTCTGCTGCCCCATACAGGACACGCAGGGCATAGCGACCTTTCCAGAACAGCCTGGTACTCGTGGGTGGTGAGCTCCCTGGGGCAAAAAAAAAGAAAAAATTGCTCCTATTTTGATTTGAGCTGAATGTCGCTTTTTATCACGGATAGGCTACTAAGTAATGTATATAAATTAGAATTTCATAAAATAAGATACCTTGGAGTCAGAGAGCCAGGTCCGAATCCCGGACCCCTTACAAGTTGTCTGACCTGGAGAAAGCCACTTGGCTCTCTGTGCCTCAGTTTTCTCATGAGGAAGTGGGCATAATCGTATCCACCACCGTGGATTCTTGGAAGGAGGAAATAAAATAATGCATATAAAATACTCGTCACATAGGAAATGATAGGCATATAGGAAATGTTAGGGGGAAATGTGTTAGGCTTTTTAAGGAATCTTGCCTCAATTCTTTCGTACAGCAAATAGTCCTTTCACAGGACGAATCCTTGTCTGATTTCTATCTGGTGCGGGACTTACATTTTTTAGTTCCTTGTAGAGAAGGACACGACTGATTCCCGCAGCCACTTTCTCAGGCCTGGAGGCCACAGAACGTGGTGCCAGGGATCTGAGTTAGAATCTAGACTCTGCCAGGAGCTAGCTAATTGACAACAGGCAAGTCCCTTAACCTCTTAGAGCCTCCGTGTCCGCTTCAGTAAGTGGGGGATAATGACGGTGTTTGCCTTACCCGGTTGTGAGAATTCAAGGAGACTCTAGATGGTGCTTGCCTCATAGTGGCATATAATGAGGATTTAACAAACGTTAACTGCTGTTACTAAAATTATTATTAGTAATAGAAATAGTAACTTTCAAATCAAGGTTGCATGTTCGATTCTCCAACAGGCTGGTGAATTCTGGGGCAAAGAAAAAAACACCTCTCCGTTGCTAAAGGCGGAGCCCCTAGGCCCAGGCGGCCATCTTGCTTGCAGGCGCCTTAACCCCCAGAGGGATCAGGGCAGAAAGACGGCTCAGGGTAAACCCACGCCCAGCGCTGGGAAAACAGATCACAAAGCATATAAGGCGGGTGCTGGATCAATAACACCATCTTTCTGGAGGGACAGGGAATGAAGGAGAGGATGAGGAGGCCACAGAGCGTCTCCTGGAATCTGGCACCTGCATGGCCGAGAGACCGGTAAGGGTGATTCCGGTGTGCCCGGCCTCCCGCCCGCCCTCGCCCCCCGCCTTCGTACCTTACTGTCCAGCTTCTTCATCGTCACGAGGTCCAGAGACTTCAGGGAATGGCCCGTGGGGGCGATGAAGTACAAGCAGGCGTGGATTCGGGAGTCATGGTAGGTGTGTAGCACCCTGCGGATCTTCAACTCTTCCTGCAGGTAGGCCTCGAACTGGGCGTCAATGAATTCCACGATGGGCTTGTAGCTGGGGGGGTGGGGACGGGGGAGAGCAGGGACATGGCCCGACCGCTTCCAAACCCGGGCTTGCGAGACAGTCCCTTCTTGAAGTTTAGAATGCCCTGGGTCATCTGGCTCTCCCCATCCAGCTGGGTTCCTCCATCTCCCATCCACGGGCCTGCCCGTCCCGTCGGGCCGGCCACCTCCTTGGTCGGACTTCTGCCTCCAGGCGTCCCTTCGCTCTGGAAAGCCCGCGTCTCTTTTCTCAGCCCCGTCCTGCCCCCCCACCCGTGGACAGGCCATGGGCTGTCTACCTCCTCTTCCACACGGCCTTCCCACTTCTGCCAGAAATCCCTTCTCTGACCCCGGGGCATAATAATAATAATAATAATAATAATAATAATTAGGCTCTCGGATCGCTTACTCTGGCTTCCCAAGGATTACCGTTCCCTCAAATAGACTGCATCCCTCTGAGGGGCCGAGGCCGCGGAGGGCACTCCTCTCTCCCCTGTGGGGCCCCGAGGCAGCGTGGGGCGTCTCCCCCGGTGCCTAGTGTGGGAGCTGGGGACCCGGCGGGGGCCAGGACCTCTCCTTGACCCACTGCGGGGGGAGCCGCTCAGAACACCCCGAGTTCCGCTCAGTCTCGCGGGGTTTACGGCCCCGCCTACACGGCTCCCCTAAGGTCCACATATTCTCCCGGTTCTCATTTCCTCCAAGAGTGTGACTTTAAAATCTAAGCATGTGGACAACATTTGGTAAAGATTCTCCGCCACCAACCCCACCCCCCCACACACACGTACACACACATGCCCAGCTCACTGAGTCTCCACACAAAGTCCCCTTTATGACCCCAAGTCGTGCCAGGGTGTCTGAAACCAGAGCCAGTCCCCTGCTCCTCCCCTGTCCCTGGAAGCTTCTCTCTTCTCTCCGGGGCCACTCCCGCCACCCCTGCAGCCTCCCTCGGCTCTAACTAGGTCAGCGTGGCTTCAGCTCTGCCTCTGCTCTCATCCCCCCCCCAACCCCGGTCTGCCCGCCGCCTCACCATCCAAAGCCAGGAAGTTTGCTCTCAAACCCCACGCGGTGAGCTTGCAGAGAGGTTGGAAGTTTCTACCAGGCAGAAACGGGATCAAAGGGAGCCGGGCCCGGCCAATGCTTCCCACCGGCCACAGCTCCCAACCTGAACCTTTCTGAAAGATCCCCCTGCTAGAGAAGGGAAAATAGCTTAAAAAAAAAAAAGAACCCCTAAATCCTAGATTCTGAGCACTACATACAGGGGAGAGATCCAGGTGCAAGGTATCTCGGAGCCCCAGAGAAAATCCTAAAAATAAAATCCTTTTTTTTTTTTTTCTTTTCTTCCTTTGATCCCGCTGAGCCAAACATCATCCTGAAGGGTAACAGCATCCAAGAATCTCTTGGTTGCGGAGGTCCTTAGAAGGTTCCTGAAGAATTAGGAGCAAGGGTGGGGGTTGCATCCCTTTGACTTAATTTTTGGATGATCGCCTCATTTGAATTATCAAATTATGGCACTGCTTTTTTTTTTCTCTCCATTACATAACTTTTTTTTTTTTACTTCATTTTTTTTTTTGTTCTGCAAAAGGAACCAAAGGGGGAAAGAAAGGAGTGCGTTTGGAGTTTTTTCTCACCCTCCCCCACGCCCCGGTCTCTGGTGACACCCTGGGCCTATCTTTCTGCTGCTGCCTCAGGCCCTTAGGGGGTCTCGGGATCAGACCAGCCAAACCCGCCAATCAGCCGACAGCGTGTGTTTAGACTAATCATAACGGGTGATTCATCTCTGTCTTACTCCTCTGTGTATCCGCGGTGTCCAGCGTGCTTTTCTGGAATAAAGGAAGGATTCCACCCCGCTCTGCTGTGCTCACTGGCCTCCGGTCCGCGATAAAGCAAACCCCTCACTCGCACAGCCAGCGTCTGCACAAATGTTTCCTTCCCCCGGGCGATACCCGACTCCCCTTCAAAGACGGGGCTTCCCTCATATACCTTCTCAGCCGGAAATTTCTACAGCGCTCACACCCGAGTTCCATGGAGGGGTGGAGAAGGCAGCTTTCTCCTCGCTCATTACTCCTTGGCCTCCTATGATGGCTTCCATCTGCTACAAAACCCCGGCTCGAAGGGCACCTGGGCAGCTCAGTCGGTTGAGCGCCTGACCTTTGGTTTCGGCTCAGGTTGTGATCTCAGCGTCGAGAGATTGAGACCCGCGACAGGCTCCGCACTCAGCAGGGAGTCTGCTTGAGAGTCTCTCCCTCTGCTCCCCCTGCCCCCCCGCGCCCCCCGGCTCATGCGCATGCACACAGGCGCATGCTCGCCCTTTCTCTCTCTCTCTCTCTCTCAAAGAAATAAAGTCTTCCAAAAAAGCCCAGTTCCAACATAACCCACCCCTCCTCGTCACTACTGTTTGTCTTTCACATTTTAGGGCAGGAGCTCTTAACCTGGGGTCCACAGACTTCCAAACGGTCTATGGAGAGAATTCGTAGGATCCACCAACTTGGATAGGAAAAAACCACATCGTTTCCACGATGTGCCCTCACTGAGCCTTAGCGGTTTCTTCAGGTACAAATGTAGGGAACGATCTACAGTAATTTTCGCAATACCTGTGATTTCACAGTCAATAGAAATCACCGATGTTTTTGCTTCCTATTACAGTTGTTGCAAATAGCTCAAAATAGCATTTATACTCGCACATCTTCTAAATTAGGATAGTTATTCGAGCTGCGTGTAGATAGTACTTCAGGAACTAATAAAGAAGGACGTGGGTTACTAAATCACAATTTGAAAATATCTTGGGAACTGTATTGTTAGTATAATGGGCATATTTTAGGCATTTAAGGCCATTATTTGAAGAATGAGTCCATGGGCCTCATTGGATTGCTAAGGAGTCCAAAGGCACAAAACAGTTCCTGGTCTGGGGTGCCTGGGTGGCTCAGTCGGTTAAGCATCTGCCTTTGGCTCAGGTCATGATCTCCGGGTCCTGGGATCGAGCCCCGAGCCCCACATCGGGCTCCCTGCTCAGCAGGGCATCTGTTTCTCCCTCTCCCTCTGCCCCTCCCTCTGCTCATGCTCTCTCTCAAATAAATAAATAATAATCCTTGAAAAAAATATTAAAAAAAAAACACAATTCCTGGTCTGGACGCTACTTCTTATTCCTTTCAATAATGGGGATAAAAAGTGACCATGAAGGCTTCCCTGACAATGTGACCTTTAAGCTACACGGATGGGAATAAGAGAGCCATGGGAGAATCTAAGAGAAGAGCATTCCAGAGAGGAATAACAAAGGTAATGGTCCAGAGGCAGAAACGAGCTTAAGGAGATTGGCAATAGGAAGAAGGCAAGGGAGCTGGGAGCTAGTGTGGGAAGGAAGAACTATTCACAATTGCCAAAAGGTGAAAACAACCCAGTGACCATCAACTGATGACTGGCTAAACAAAATGGGGGAGGGCCAGACAATGGAATATTACTCAGTCTCTAAAAGGAAGACAATTCTGATGCCTGCTGCCCCGGGGACGAATCTTGAAAACGCCGTTCAAGTGAAAGAAACCAGGCACAAAAGGACAAATACTGTATGATTCCAGGAGGTGCCTAGAATAGTCATGGTCATGGAGAAAGAAAACCAAATAGTGGCTACCGGAGAATGAGGGGCGAGGGGTGTGGGGAGTTAGTGTTCAGTGTTTCCTTTTGGGGCGATAAGAATGTTTGGAATGAGGCAGAGATGACGGTTGTGTCACACTGGGAAATGTATTAAATGCCACTGAATTGTTCGCTTTGAAATATTTCATTTTGTGTCGTGTGAATTTCCCCTTATTAAAAATAAGAACAGGGGCACCTGGGTGGCTCAGTTGGGTAAGTGTCCGACTCCTGATCTTAGCTCAGGTCTTGATCTCAGGGTCGTGAGTTCGAGCCTCACATTGGGCTCCAGCCTGGGTGTGGAGTCTACTTAAAAAAAAGGGGCGGGGGACCAAGAACAGTAAGAGATGAAGCAAGCGAGGTAGCCGGGGACAGATCACGTCAGGTCTGTGGGCAGGATAGAGTAAGGGGTTTTTACTGTGAATGAGGTCTTCTGTTCCATAGTGGTTTCTAGTTAGTTGTTGTCGGTTGATAAGAAGTCCATGGTTTTCTTCATGTCTCTTTTGGAACTGGCTACCTAGGGACGCCTGGGGGCCCAGTCAGTTAAGCGTCTGCCTTCAGCTCAGGTCATGATCCCAGGATCCTGAGATCGAGTCCCGCATCGGGGTCCCTGCTGAGTGGGGAGTCTGTTTCTCCCTCTGTGTGTGTGTGTGTGAGGTCTCTCTCTCTCTCCGTCTCTCAAGTAAATAAATAAATCTTTTAAAAACTTGGCTACCTAACTGAACTGAATTCATTAGAATTGTTTTCCAGACGACTACCTTGGGTTTCGTAAACAGTCATATTCTAGAAAACTAATGATTTTACCTCTCGGTGAGCACTTTTCAACTGTCATCTTTCTGGACACTGATGACCAGTCCCTTCCTGAAACACTACCCTCTGGCTTCACTGCCGCCATTCTCTCCTACCCCCAGAACTCTTCTTTCTCACTGGCCCTAAATCTTGGTCTGTCTCGAAGGTTCCATCCCGGACCGTGTTTTGCCATCCTTCTACACATTGCTCACACATGATCCCTGGGTGGTCTCGCTCATTCCCACGGCTGCAGTGGTCACCACCCGCCCCCCCGTCACGCTTCCTAGACACCTCCAGGTCACCCCAGAGTCCTCCCTCTCCCACGTGGCGTCCTCTGTGTAGCCACAGCCATCAGAGCCCTCCCCCTCCCCCGCCCCGTAACCTCACAAGGCCCGGTCACAGACGTCGTGCTTGAGCACAACCATCCCAGCCAGCAAAACTAAGGAGGCACAAGGTCATGTACAGGAACAAAGCCAAACGTGCGGGCTGGTGGGAAATGCAGAATCCCCAGTCCCACCCGGCGGTCCTCTCTGAAGTAGGCTGCTCCTTCTCCCACAGCCTGTGTGCCTTGGGGTCAGCGGGGTGGGCCTTCCTGCAGCCCCCCAGTGCCTCTTCGAGACCCTTCCTCCTCTACCTCAGCGTAAAACCCTTTCTTCACTTGAGACCTATTCTGTCATCTTCTGGTGGCGCCTAACCCACGCGGTCTCTCTCCCCAGTCTGGGTGACAGCAGTGTGCTTGTAGACAACCCATCAAACTTCAGCCTCTTTATTCCCCGATTGTGCAAACTCCACAACTTTCGGGCTCCGTCTGCTTCAGCTGCCGACACACCTTACCACTGGCCCGGCCAGCTTCCCCCAAGACATCCCCTCTCTAACTCCCCGCTCTCTGACCATGACCTCTCATCTTTCCAACCCTCTTACACCTTGGATCCTCCCACACCTGCCCTTTCACCTCACGGAATCCTCGGGTACCCCGACCTCTCTATTGTCTCACCGCCAACCAGCCCCTCGCTGGCCTCATCTCCTTTTCGGCCCCGGCCGAACCCCATGACTGATTACCTGAAACACTCTTTTATCAGCACCTTCATCTTCCCGACGCCCCTGCCTTGCACCCTAGTGGCCCAGCAAATTGCTTCGCTGAAAACATTTCGGGATCTGCCCTCTGCTCCCACACGGCTGCTGGTGACATTAGCAAGGGGCCATCATAAGAGTCTTGGCACTCAAAGCCATGGCCTCCAACCTCAGACTGAGCAACCTTGACCTTGACTGGCTGCCTTCCCATTGCCTCCATTGACCTTCCAAACTTCCACTACTTTCCTCGAGCTCCAAAACTTGCTCGCATGTGACATCTCCACTCTCACGAGATGGTCTTAGCTCCAACATCACCAACAAAATCGGGGCCACCAGCCTCACACCAGCTCAACTTCCTGCCTCAGTCTCTCCCCTCTAAAATAGAATCAGCCCTTCCCGACCACCCTCTTGTCTCATCGTGTGCAAGGCCCATCCCCCTCCGTGCACTCACTCTCATTCCTTTCAGGCTCTTTGAGAATCTTGCTTCATCTACTGGTCCTTGCCCCCTGCTGACTCCTCCTCAACCTGTAAATATGCTGAAGTCTTCCCTCATCTCAAAAGAAAGATCTTTCCTCAACCCAACCGCCCCCAACCACACGTTTCTCTCCAACTACTGCCCTATGCCTTTTCTTCCCTTAGGAATAGTTTGTCTTCTGCTCCTACCACAGGGCCTGGCATATAATAGAAGTTCAATAAATATTTAACGGGTAAATGGAGATCTTTTGGAAAGAATCATTCATTCATTCATTCATTCATTCATTCATTCATTTTCATTCAGTCCTCAATGCATTGTAGACTGTTTCCTACTCTCATAGACATCCTCGTTAACAGTTAGTGGATCCGTTTGGTCTTGAAAGATAAAAACTTAGAGGTATTTTTTTAATTTTCTTTTTCCCATCAATGTTTATTTCATTCACTCGACAAATAGGTACCGAATACCCACAGTCTGCCGGTTGGCTAACTTGTGCACATCCCACAAGATTTCAAGACTTAGCTCAGCCATTCCTGACCCCCTCCTCTCCACCTTAAACCCCCACCAGGCTCTGCTGATGGCTACACTTTTCCGCACAGCTCCCTCCATGCGCCTTTGTTATCGTACTCACTACGTGGTGTGGAATCTGTAGGCTACATTAGTCCCTTCCACTAAACTACAACCTCCTTATTCCTTAGAATCCAGGGCACCTCGCACTGTATCTGGCACACAGCTGACATTTGGTATAATGTTATCAACTGAGCTAGATCCCCCATGTCAATTTGGTTACTAGGTGTTGTGGATTCTTTCTCTTATACCTGCCTCCTCCTCTCTATCCTCAAAGCTTCTGTTCCTGTTCAAGCCCTCATCCTCTCTCTCAGCCTCAAAAACATCACCCCTGGGGGCGCCTGGCTGGCTCAGTGGGAAGAGCATGCGACTCTTGATCTCGGGGTCATGAGTTCGAGCCCCAGGTTGGGTGTAGAGATTACTACAAAAAATAAATAAACTTTAAAAAAAAAAAAGTCGCCCTGACCTCTTTGCCTCCCTCTATACACTGCCTTATCTCTTTTTCCCAGTTCAGGAAAGCTTTTTAAATAAGTGGTCTACACCCACTTTATCTGCTTCCTTTTTTAAGACTTCATTTAAAAAAAAAATTTATTCTTAATTGCGTGACCGATGCATGTATACTCATGCTCCCCTCCTCAGAGGTAATTACGATTTTCAGTTTGTTGATTCACCTCACAGATCTTTTTCTCTGCATTTATGTGGGGGCGGTGTTTGGTGTTCCATTGGGAAGGGTGGGTTTAGACAAATGGCATCATGATCTGTGTATCATTCTGCAACCACTCTTTTCACTTAATAACACTCCGACGTGAGTGTACACAGATCTGCCTTTTTTAGACTGCCAAACGTATTCCATGGTAAGCTTGTACCGTAGCTCATTTAGTTGCTCTATTGGTGGAAATTTCAGCTGCTTCAATTTTTTTTTTTTCCATATCCAACGCTGCAGTGAACACCCTTTCTGTATGTTTTTCATGAACGTGTGCAATTGTTTTCCTCGGCTGTATCCCTACAAGTGGAAGTGCTGGATCATAAGGTAGTCACATTTAAGATTTTAATAGGTCCCACCACATCTGCCCTCTAAAACATCTGTGTCCAGTTACATTCCCCAGCAACATGAATGAAGTTAGCTGGTGTTAGCGGCCATTGTATTTTTGTCTCTTATTTTGGCAAATCTGATGGATAAAAAATATTTCATTGTTTCATTTTGCTCTTCCTTAATCACTGGTGACTGTGGGATGAGCCTGTGTTTGTAGGTTAGCTGGCAATTTCTATTTCCCCCTTCTGTCAGTTACCTGTTTATTTCTCATTTAACTGGAGAAGCTCTTTTTACATTTTAGAAAAATCATTTGTCTGTGACATAGGTTGCAAATATCTTCTCCCTGTTTGTAGTTTGTCTTTACTTTTGTTTATAGCGCCTTTCAGTATGCAAAGAGTTTTTTTTTTCCGAATTTTAATAAGTTTAAATGTGTCAGTCTTTTCTTATATGGCTTTGGGATTTTGTGTCACAATTAGAAAAACCTTCTTTATCCCTAAAGCTATAAAAACATTCTCCTATATTTTCTCCTTATATTTTTAGAATTTGTTTTTAATCCATCTGGAATCTATTTTTGTGCCTGGTGTTTGTGTGGGACAGTCTCATTTTATTTTTTCCTGATGGATGGCCTATTTTCCCAGCACATTCTCTTGAATAGTCCATTCTTTCCCTGCTGACTTACATATGCCAAATTCCCGTGTAAACATGAATTTGATCTTGGTCTCACTTTTCTGTCCTATTGCTCTTTTTGCTATTCTGATGCCTTTACTTATCTTCCATTCACTCATGCCCATTTAGCTTCCACCCACAACTTCCTTGGAATTATTATTCCTTAGTGTATTAATGACCATTATGTTGTCAAACCCAATGGATATTTTTCAGTTCCATTTATTATTCCCTCTCATTATGCTACATGGTGCAACTCTCCATCGATTCTTCTACCAATAAAAGTCAAGATCGTAACAGTATCTTCTGTTCCTTAGTTACTCTGTGCCAGGCACTGCTTTTTTTTTTTAAGTATATATTTATTTATTTGAGAGAGAGAGAGCACAAGTGGGAGGAGGATCAGAGGGAGAGGGAGAAGCAGGCTCCCCGCTGAGCAGGGAGCCCGGTGTGGGGCTCGATCCCAGGACCTCGGGATCATGACCTGAGCGAAAGGCAGACGCTTAACCGACTAAGCCACCCAGGCATCCCTGTTCCCAGCACTGTTGAAGCATTTCATATGCCAGACATGTCAAGTATGCCTCACCACAGCCCTCTAGGGTCGATACTAGTATTATCGTCATCCCCACTTTACAGGTGGGAAAACTGAGCCATAGAGAATTTAAGTGTCTTATAGTGTAAGCTCCGAGAGTTGGCTTTTTTTTTTTTTGCCATGAAAGTGCCTGATTTAAGTTTTATTGCCAAGGCATCCATTTCAAAGACAACTGACTATCTCAAATAAACACACTGCCACACACCTAAAGGTGAAGAGTCAGCCCTCCCTCCGCTCCCACCACCCCCACGGGGCTCCTATGTTTCAGAAATCTTGGTTGATTTCCGTAAGAGACCATTTGGGCCACTTGTTTTTTCTCTTCTGCTACTTTAAATTCTTATGCCTTAAATTCACTCATCTAGGGGCGCCTGGGTGGCTCAGTAGGTTGGGCGTCTGCGTTTGGCTCAGGTCATGATCCCAGGGTCCGGAGATGGAGCCCCAGGTCCAGCTCCCTGCTCAGCGGGGAGTCTGCTTCTCCCTCTGCCTCTACCCCCATGCCTCCCCCAGCATTTATATATAAATGAATAGTGAATAAATAAAATCCAAAAATTAATTAACTAATTAATTAATTCACCCATCTAGAGCAAGCCCACCAAATCCTAGACCTAAACCGTCCACCTCAATAAAAGCGGAACGCCAGACCCACGCCTGCTTTCTCTTTCTCTACCCTGCGACCTCACTGCATGGTCCCAGCTGTGCCATGTGCTTCCCAGGACCTGTGAATAATAAACCTTTCTGGTCTCCAAGTTCCCTGATGGGTTATTGCTGAGAGCGTCTTGCAATCATAAGAACCCACAAGGGCAGGACCAGCTGGGACATTACTTATCAATAGGCTGAGAGCGGCACAGAACACTTGTACCAACATCGCCGGGCTAATCAGTGGCAAGATGGGATATGAACCCAGGTCCGTCTGAGACCAAAGCCTAAGTTCCTAAGCACACCTCTTTCTGGCCTGTCCTCAGTCTCCCTCTTGAGTTCCTTTTGCTCCTGATTCTTTTTTTTTTTTTTTTGAAAGATTGTATCCATTTATTTGACAGACACACACACACACACACACACACACACACACACACGCATGCGCGCGCACAAGCAGGGGGAGGGGCAGAGGGAGAGGGAGAAACGGACTCCCCGCTGAGCAGGGAGCCGGATTCGGGGCTCGATCCCAGGACCCTGGGATCATGACCTGAGCCGAAGGCAGACGTTTACCCAAATGTGCCACCCAGGCGTCCCATGCTCCTGCATCTTTTAAATAGTGGCTTTCCCCAGGGTACGGCCTTAATCACCGCTCTTCTTAGAAGAGCACGCACCGTGGGTAAAGGATCGCATTCTGGTTCTCGGCCTCAGTGCGGCCGCATTGACTTATCTGTGCCCAAATGATCCCATCAGTATGGAGAAAACACTGCTTTTTATTACGAATCCCTGGAGCTCGCTCCACCCCTGCTCTCCGGCCCAGTTTCTGAGAGGCTTTTCATTTCTACTTATTTGAGTTTGTACTATTTGATTTTGTATTCGTATGCATCATGTTTATAATCAGGAAAAACAATAAGGATATTACCAATGTAATGGAAGTAGATTAGCCTCTAAGGGGCCGTATCAGCTCAGCCCTCCCAAAACCGTCATTACCAAAGCGGTTTCCAATGTCAGATATGTTAAATGCATGTTGCCGAGAATTGTGAGAAATTTAATTGAAAAGATCCCGAGACGTCTGCGGCCGAGATAATCCCAAATATCCATCCCCTTTCCCCAGAGTCCAATTTATTCTCAACCGAACAAAATTAGCATAATAAGCAAAGCTATAAAAAGCAGAGGTGTCTGTCTAGAATTTCCAATGAAAAACAAAATTCAGTTCAATTATTAAGAAGCTAAATATATTTACTCATTATCGGGAAATGAGTACGGCAGTTGGAACTTCAAGGGAGAAATAGGAGAGCTGGGGATCCAGTTCGGCTAAGAAGCAAGAGAATCCTCAAAGGAAGGACAGAGACTGCTCAAAATGATGAATGGCCTCTTCTGAGACGGGCACTGTGCTAACCACGTGACGTCTCGTGAAATGCACATGGCGCCCGACCCCCGCCCTCAACACGTCCCGGTGTCTAAGCCGCCCCACTCCTCCTTCACACTCCATTCTTAACATCCCGCACCCCTCCCACCCCCCCCACAGTCTCTCCTCCCACCTCTCCGCATATTCCTGCTCAGTCTCTTTCCAGAATGCGTCCTTTGCTCCATTTGCTGACTTAACACCCTAAGCTTTCTGTCTGTAGCCCAGTGTTTACCACGCTCCACTCTGATCCCTGAGTGATCTTACATGTGTCTGCAGTTGGAACACAGCACCTCTACCTTGATAAACCCCATTGACATTTCCAGGGCCGACTCTCTGCCGACCTCTAACCCCTGTATATTCAGCTGCCTACCGCGGAAGGTCATCAGCGGTCTCAGTAGTCCACGGACAACTCAAACTCAACAGGTCTAAAATTAATTCTCCTACTGGATGCCGCCACCATTTGTCCACTCTCCAAAGCCAGAAATCTGGGCTTCATTCTAGATCCTTCTTTTGCCTTCACAACCGCACGCCAAGTCTCTGCCGAGTCCTGTTGATTTCTATATACTCCATATTTACCAAACCTGCCTCCTCTTTCCTATCTCAGCACCTGTGTTACCTCTGGCCTCGATCTAATTGGTCCAATAGTCTCCTAATTGGTCTTCCTGCCCTCCCTACCCTTCCAAAGAACCTACTTCAAGGCCAATCAGGCTATCTCATTCTTTTTTTTTTTTTTTAAGATTTTATTTATTTATTTGAGAGAGAGAAAGAGAGAGAGCACAAACAGGGGGCAGACAGAGGGAGAAGCAGGCTCCCCGCTAAGCAGGGAGCCCACCGCGTGGCTCCATCCCAGGACCCTGGGATCGTGACCTGAGCCAAAGGCAGATGCTTAACCAACTGAGCCACCCAGGCGCCCTAAGACTATCTCATTCTACTTCATAAAACCTCTCAATGGCTCCATGTCTGCACATTCTAGAAATTTCCCCAGGACCTGACTCCTGCTTCCCTCTTCAGGCTCATCTCCCCCGACTTTCCCCTCGCTCACGCCAAGCCCCAGCCCAGGGGCAGACACAGGTACTGCAGGACCTCAAGCTTATGCAGTTAGAAGGGCCCTCCAGAAAGTCAAAACAACATTATGACTAAAAATTAGTTCCGGGAACTTGGCAGGGCCTATACAAGTGAGGGCCGTGAAGCTGAAGCTTCATTAGCTCCACAGTCCCTCTGCCTCGGAGCTAGCTAAACCGATCAAGCCACAGATCCCTAGAACACTCCGTAGTCTCCCACACTTCTTTGCCTTTCTACAAGCGTTCCCCCAGCCCAGACTGCCCTTCCCTCCGTTCTCTTGTCTGTCTGGCAGCAAAAGAGTTCATCCTTCAAGGGCCAGCTCAGGAGGGAAGGCCTCCCGGACCTCCCCACATGGAGTGGGCCGTTGTCTCCTCCGTGTGCTCCTTGTTACTCGTCCTGTACCTCTTCGTACCCTGTCCTTCCCAGAGCGGATCACACTTGATGGAACTTATTTGCTTAAAACTGGCCTCCCCTGTGAGCGCCTCAAGGGCAGAGACAAAGTCATTCCGTTTTCGATTACCGGGGCACAAGGTAGGAAGGAGCTCAGTCGTGTCTGCCACATGCAATGGAGACCGCGCCCATGTATCTCGGAAGGACACCTTTCTTTTGGCAGAGCGCGTGGACTAGAACGGCTGGTGGAAGCCGGGATCCCGGCGGGGGCGGCGCTTGTGACATGTCTGTGGCCATTTCTGGAGAAGGTCCAGGCAGGACCCCGCGGTGGGCTCCTCCCCGTGGCCGCCCAGCCAGCCTCCACACCCACTCCCCTTCCTCACCTGTCCTCCTTGTTGATCTGGTCCCCAAAGCCCACCGTGCTGACGATGGTGAGCTTCAGCCCTACGTTGCTCTCTTGGAGGTCGTACGTGTTGGACCGAAGCTGGACACCCGGCTGTGTGTGGGTGGCCGGCTCCCCCTCAAACTTGGTGTTGAACAGGGTGTCCATGAGGGTAGACTTGCCCAAACCAGTCTCTCCTGAAAAGCAAGAGATTAAATTATGGTCCGTTCCCACAGCGCCCCTGTGGACGCCACATATGTTTTGGGCGTATATTCATGACGTGGGAGCACGTGTGCGGTAAGACACTAAATGAAGAGCGTGTAAAACTAGATAGACTGTTGGCTCTCAGTTAAGTGGAAGAGACTGGAAGGAACCACATCAACGAATCAGCAGTAGCATTTCAGGAGAGTGGAACCTGGGTAATTTTCCTTTCAGTCTTCCTATTTTTGTGTCATTTGAAGGTTGAGGACGCATGGCTTTTATCGTCAGAAAAAAACTCTGTTGCAGGCAGTGACGGAGAGGTAGCAGTGACGCCTGGAAAAAGTCCAGAAGGACATACAATACACTCTTAGCAAGACGGCTATCACCGCGTGGTGGGGGTAATGTGTGGTTTTCCTTTCTCTCTTCATGCTTCTGTGTATTTTCCAAGTTTTCTAGGTGGAACATGCATAGCTTTTGCAATAAAAATTAAAGGGTTGTTTTCGATTTTAAAAGAAAGGGACAGCGGTCCCTCAGCAAATAAATAGCCTCTCCTTTTCAGCGCTGCCTCACCTCCCTGCCAGGCCCAGACTGCGCTCTGCACATGCCCGGATGTGTATCCCAGTGGGGAGGCCATTTTTAGCTAATGGGGAGGGAAGTTAGCAGGCCACACATTCTTCTTCTTAAATTTCAAACAAACCAGTCATTTGTTTGTTTAACTAACAGGCTGCGGGATACTAATAAATTAAACCATTGGAATTTCAAGTCTTGACTTTCACACCAAGGGAGAGGAGTGGGGGAAAGCCTGCAGAGACCGGCGAAGGTTTTTTGGACGTCATTCCTGGGAGACCCAAGGGAAGTCAAGCCACCGCCAGGAACCAAGGGGTCCGCAGGGAAAGAAGACGTTGGAGGAGAATTAGTTGGTGGCCTGGGAGTTGGGCAGGAATGTGCCAGGAGGCCCCAAGCTGGGCTGGGTGCTACAGAGGCTTGTCGTCTCCAGGGATCCAAACCATATTGGGGCTTCCACCCCGCCCCCCCCAGGGAGTCAGGAATGCCAGGAATAAAGGGTTCAGTAGCTAATCACCCCGATTGCCGCACAACGTGTAAACGCAAAGGGCCCGCTTCCCTTCCACCCTCTGGGTGTGTCTAGCTTTGCGTCCTGCGTGCCTTTTATCCTTTTTCAAATCTCTGTCTCCGATGAGAGCTTTGTGTGTGTGTAGCGATTGGCGAGAGAGAGAGAGAGAGAGAGAGAGAGAGAAAGAGAACAAGAAGAACATTCAACTCAGCCTGCTCCCCAGCCCCCCAGCCCGGCTTCGCAGTCAGGTCTGACTAACGTGCTGGATTGCCAGGGTGCAGGGAAATGGTTCCTCCCCCAGATCGTGTTTCCAGCCGAGGTCTGCTACACCTATTAGTGGCAAAGATTCTCCCAGAAGAGGCCCCCTTTTTTCCCCTCTCCCTAAAGGAACGGGAAGTAATTGGGTCTCCAGAAAAATTCGGTGAGGTGGGGCCTTTGCCATGGGAGGTGACAGATCTGGCCAAGCAACGGAATATATCAACCCCCCCTCCCCACCCCGGGTGGGGGTGCAGCTCCGTCGCACAGGGGACAAGCGTCTTTGATGTGGGGACATAGGGGTGACTCCCTCCCCTCCCCTCTGGGCACGAAGGTTCCAGCTCCATTTGAGCCCATCTTTGTGTGTGCCTGATGAACGTTCCACGTACATCCCCACCCCCTTCTGTTCCGTGAGCTTCCGCAGCTCCTAGAGTGCTGGGCCCTGTCCCCCCAGCACCCAGAGCTGGCTCCCTGGCCCCTGATCCCAAGGGTCCTCAGAAAGCAGGGGATGGGGCATCTTCCCGAGCTCCTCAGAGGGGCTAGCCCGGGCGTGCCCGGAGGCGGCCCCGGGCTCAGGCGTCTGCTGTTTGCACAGCTGGAGGAATGGAGGGCGTCCAGGCAGGGCAAATGACCACGCGAATGCCTGCCAACACAAAAGGGCTGTGGAAATTGGATGCCCAACAATGAGTGGAAGAAAGGAACCCGCGGGTGTCCAGGGAATTGTGATAAATGCAACCTGAGAAGAGGAAAGAAAATCAAGCAAGCTGGTCCCATGGCTCTGGAGGGCTCCCGTCCCACTTTGCCATCAGTGTGAAGCCTGTGGGGCGTGGGGTCCCTCTTCGTGGTTGGCACGGACCCAGCCTGAGCCTAGAATGTGGTCCCCTCCCACGCTGCCCCGGGGGGCCCAGCATCGAGGAGGATCGGTCAGCGCACTCCGCACCCCTGCAGGAAGGTGGGGGACTTGGCAGATTAGAGCAGGAAACTGGGGAGTCCCCAGGGGTCAATTTCTCTCTCCTCCTCCGACAGCGGGATTTCTTAACCCTTTTAAGGTCATCATCACCGGCCCAGAAGATTCCATCTCGCTTGGCTTAATGGAGACAGGATGCTGGAAACACCCGGTTTTTTAAAAAAGAATTTCCATTTAAAACGTGTAATGTGAGATCCGCTTTTTCAAGCTAAACTGCCTGGGATAATCCACTCTTGACCTCTCTACTCAGCCTTTTTTCCTTGTCTGCTGCTAAAGTCCACATCCTTTGCCCGGCCAGACGCATTCCCCAGAAGACGAACAGGTTCGGACTAATAATAATGATAGCGGTGGCTTCTGAAGCACTTAATATGTACCAGGCACAGCTGTGATATGTAACTTTCCTTATTTGTTCCCCACAGTAAACCTAGGAGGTAGATATTACTATTTGTCTTTCGGTTACAGGAGGCTTAGCCAAGCCGCTTGCCGGCCGTGTGAATTTGCCACACTGCCCAGTCTCTCCGCTCCTCACCTTCCTCATCTGTAAAATGTGGGGGGAAGAAACTGGTCTAGGTTCCCCGTAACCTTGCCTTCTTCTCCTTCCTGACCTTGCCGAGGCCTGGCCGCCGGGGGCGTGCCGGAGCCGGCTCCCCCAAGCCTCTTGCAGATCTGCTTCTCGGGTGTGTTTTATTCCAAGTTCAACACAGCCCAGTTGAGCCTGGAATCCTGAGCAGCTTCACAGTAAATATTATCATTGTGACTCCCTGCACTCCTCACGGGCGGTACTGTTGCGGCACATTCAGAGGGCAGCGTCCCTCCGGAGCTCCTTCTCGGCAGAAAAGAGCAACCGGCCCCAGGACATTGGTCCTGCTGGCTCCGGCGGCTGAAGCCTCCAGCACTAGATCTAGGATCCTGGGATCTTTGCCATTTCCAGAGCTAAGCGATCAGTGCCTGTTTTTTGTCCGGGGTGGGGAAGGGGTGGGGAGGGAGAGGACAACCTCACCCCACTGGGTAATTATTGTCAACTATAGAAAATCTGTTTCAGAGGAGTCATAATATGCCCTCTAAAAATAATAACTGTGGGTGCCATTTATTGGTAGCCTTACATATGAATTAGGCTCTGGAGTCACCAAACTTCTCTCTCTCAGTCCCACCACGCACCTGTGCTCACGGGCACACACCTACATCAGGGTCGGGGGTACTCACTCTGCCGGGGCTTGGACCCCTACGGCCAGCAGCCCAGCACCCAGATAAACAATGCTGTGATCCAAATGTCCTGGGTCTCTGTTCATAATCGCAGCTAGCGCTACCATCAGTTTGCTCTTAACATGCAGTATAAGAAAAGAAGAGAAAATCCTTCGGGGGAACATCGTCTCGGCCTAAACAGACTCGTCTGAGAACAGTCATTACAGGAGTAAACCTGATAGTTATGCACCAGCCGTAGGCCTGAAGGAACAGCCACCGAAAGTCCTGCGGGAGAAAAGATCACCTCCCGCAGGCAAGCTATGGACCCTTGGCCAAGCCGGTGACAGTACCCAGTCCCAGGCTGGGCTGAGATTGCAGCCTGAGAGCCCATCTAAACCGCTCGTGACCTTGGCCCAAATTGCGGGTTCTCTGAGCAATGACAGGGTTGTAAGAACAGACCAAGAGCAGGAGGCTCGGGCTGCCGGCTTATTTGGATCAGAGATGGGGAACGAAGTGAACCCAGTCCAGGTAGGGGCATCCACTGTGCACCCCCGCAGCGCCAAGAGGGGGGCTACTAGGGCGATTTCCTGGGACTTGGCAGGTGCCGCAAGAAAGAGAGGGGCTGACTCTTTGGGGGTGAGGATCTCCTTCCTGCCCCTCCCCTCTTGAAGGGTCTGGGCGGTGGAGCAATTCTACCCCCGCAGATGCACTCCGAGCCATGGGTGGGAACTCGAGGTTTACTATTTCTCCCACTCGCTTTGCCTTGAGCTTGGCTGCCTCCCCTTCAGGGCCCTGGGGGAGCCCATGGTCCCCAGGTCCAAGCGCACTACACTTCCTGCCCAATCGCATTACACTTCCGGCTGTCGGGAGAGCCATTCCAATTTCTGTGGGCTCCCTCCCCCCTCCCTCCTAGTCACCTGCCCAGATGGCACCTCAAATGGCACCTCCTTGAAAGGCTGATGAGGGTGGGTCTCTCACGTCACTTTTCAGCTCTCAGCTTCAGTGCAGGTCATACTGAGCTCTGGGAGGGACCCCAAGGGAATCCAATATGTTTGTGCAGAAATTTTTCAGTAATCAAATATTATGCGAAGTAAATTGGCAAACGGCCAAAGATCGGAGCGATTTGGCAGTGCTGATATTGGACGCGATAGCATCTTGAGGCCGATCACGGTGGCTTCTATTTATTTTGTGTCCTCCTTCTAATAGCATCATATCATAACCACGAGTAGTAGACTTCTGCCATTTGAAGGATTGCGGGCCTAGCTCTGGATGCCGAGGCCCGCGGTATGTAATTCTGCAAATCCCATATTGTCATTTCCTGGGTTCCCAAGCTGACGTGTGGGAGTGAGTCATCCCGGCAGTGAGCGAGCCTAGCTGACTGCCTCTCATCCATACTGAGAAGTGGCCTTGTTCTCTACTCGTCCCTGAGCGCCCAGTTATTCCACAGGAAATGATCGAGAAAGAGCGCTAAGGGGGCCCCTGGGTGGCTCAGTCAGTTAAGCGTCTGCCTTCGGCTCAGCTCATGATCCCGGGGTCCTGGGATCGAGCCCCACATCTCTGCTCAGTGGGGAGCCCACTTCTCCCTCTCCCTCTGCTGCTCCCCCCACCTATGCTCTCTCTCTCTCTCTCCCCCGCTCTCTCTGTCAAATAAATAAATAAAATCGTACAAAAATAAAATAAAATAAAATGAGAGAGATTTTATTTATTAATAAAATATTTTGTTTTATTTTATTATTATTTTATTAATAAATAAAATCTTAAAAAGAAAGAAAGAGAGCGCTAAGGATGAGGGAAAAGAAAAAGAAAGAGTCCAAGAAAATGAATGACCCTAGTTAGAAAATAGAACTTTAGATGACATTAAAGAGTAAAATGCCCAATTCAGCGGTGGTTTGGGGCTTCAACATGAATGAGTTCCCCATACGCTCTCTAGAAAAATAAGAAAGGGCAATCAGCAAGAGTGTCTGAGTGTTCTAACCAGCGGGGAAACAGACTCTATTATAGTATTTATATAGTCATTAAGGTTTGGAAGTAGGGCGCTGAAAATGTGCAGGTAGCCTTTGCTGCACAATAGAGTGAAAATCACATGATGTGATCGTGTTTGCAAATTTGGGACTGTGGAAGGTCTAGGGAGAGATTCTTAAAGAATGTCAAAGAACTACTGTTCCTCATATTTGTTGGGCTGGTCCCTGACCGTTTCCAAAGTGACCTTGTGTTCTCAAGAGATGTCGCTGGCAGCAGTTAGAGAAGCTGTGGGAGGGTCCCGGGGTCACAGCCAGACTGGGGGCCTTTATGCGCTCCGCCGCTTGCTCTGCGTCGCCCCCGGTCCCTGGTCAAGTCTCTTATTCTCCCCAAATGTCTGGGTCTCCGTCTGCTGCGTGAAGATACAAATGGTGCTCACTCTGCCCACTCCACAGAGTCCCCGGAAGGACTCGAATTGCTACTATGGGAAAGTGTTTGAGAAACAGAACGAATAGTGCCCGTGGGGTTAACTCATTCATTCATTTCACAAACATTACTGAACTCTCTTGGCGCTGTGATTAGCACACGTGAGGTGGCTAAAGCCTGGTTCCCAGATTTGAGACTAAAGGTCCATGTGGAGATATGCTTTTTTTTTTTTTTAATTTTTATTTATTTATTGGTCAGAGAGAGAGAGAGAGCACAAGCAGGGGGAGCGGCAGGCAGAGGGAGAGGCAGGCTTCCCACCGAGCAGGGAGCCCGCCGTGGGACTGGATCCCAGGACCCTGGGATCATGACCTGAGCCGAAGGCAGAAGCTTAACCAACTGAGCCACGCAGGCGCCCCTGGGTGGAGATACGCTCAAAGGGAAGAAAAGAACTTTTGAACCGTTGAGCTCAGACTGTTCGGCGCACTGCAGGGCTGCGGAGGAAAGAGCCCCAGCCCACTGCCCACAGCCGGTGAGAAGGCATCCTACCACAGCCGTCAACCTCCCTCCTAGTCCTGCCCTGGCTCCTATTTGCTGCAGTCCAAGTGAACTTGACCACCGGAGCTGAGCCAGCCGCTCCCTTACAAAAATTTCCACTGGGTGTCACAGCTCAGTTTCCCCCCAAGGTCCGGCCCGTGTTCTGGTCTGAGCAGGGAAAAATATCCTCACCGCTGGCTGCTCGCAAAGGCAAACAGAGGGATAAAAGAGGAAGAAGGGGGAAGACACTTCTGCAAATCGACCAGAATGACACAGTATTTAGCCTAATTACCTGCCAAGCCACATGCAGCCATTAAAGGATCCATATTCTGTAATAGCGTTTCCTGCTGTGGAAATACTCACCCACGCACAGGATGTTGAAGCAGAAGCCCTCGCTGACGGACTTATTCACCAGCTGGTCGGGCAAGCTGTCAAACCCCACGTGTCCAGCCAGGGGGACCGTGCGGCAACCTTCACCCTAATTTGGGACAAGGAGGGAGAGGGGAGAAAACGAAAATGTGCTTAAAAGCAGTCTGGGTTCTCCCTTCTCATCCAAAGGACCCGGAGAGAGGAAGTAGTCCTCCCCACACCCCCACTCCCCCTCACCCCCCCCACCCCACCCCCACCACCCACCCCCCCCACCCCACCCCCAGGCCCGGTGGGTCACGGCTTCCCTTAGCTCCTCCCTGCCCCGAGGCAGAACGGCCTGCCGGCTTAGAAGTCATGGGTTCTCAAGTGCAGGCCTCTGCGGGCTCCGGGGTGAATGTCGCCACGGGTCCACGCAGAGCCAGCTGCCCAGGTGGCTTCTGGGACGGCGGGGGAGGGCGGGGTCAGGGGACGAGGTTCACGGACGTGGGGTTACGCTCCACGCAACCGCTGAAAAGCCGGGTCATCTCCCCGTGACTCCCGTTCCTTACGCGTCTGTGCGATGAGCTAAAGAGCCCCGATCTGACAGGTGGTCGGGGGACTCGAACAAGCTTCGCACAAGGCCCGGTCCGTGCCTAAGCGGCCAGTAAATACTACAAAAGGACTTCAGAAAGCAATTTCTCCTCTCTCCAGGCCATGGGGGGGGCGACCACAAGAGACTAGGCTTGGAAATGAGACTCAGTGAGAGTCCCACCCCCTTCACCTTCTGACCTGGGACAAGTTACTTAAGTCCTCAGGGTTTCCCCATCTGTAAAGTCAGGGACAAGTAGCGACTAGCTCCTAGGTCGGAAGTGAGGATCACACGAGCGCCCGCTCCGCGAGCGCTGGGCCTGGTGCCTGGCGCGTGGGGATGCTCCCATCCACAGAAGCCGCTCCTGCTAGGGCTCGGCGAGGTTACCCCTCTCCTCCGACTCCCTAAATAACACGTGATGCCATGGGACACTTGGGGATCCCCCCAGCTCGAGAGAGCTGCCTCTGTGCTTCCCCCCTCCCCCCCACCCTGCCCGGTTCCCTGGTCTCCAAGGGGGTCAGGCAGGCCATTCCCAGCCCTGGAAAGCAGAGGGCCCTTGCTTCACCTGTTAGTCCCCGCGCTTCTTACTGTTAATGGTTTTGTAAAACAGGGAGAGCCTCAAGCTGGGGCAGGCTTCCAAGGAGCCAGGGGGGAAGGAAAGAGGCCTGCCTGTACTCGAGGAAAGCGCTAACTGCCCACGGCCCCGCGGAAGAGAGAAGGGCAGTCAGAAGCAGCTAGATGAACGCTATGGGCTATGTAAGGCGTCGGGAGTTTCTGTTGGGTGGAGGCCACACCAAGATTTCAGGGAAACAGAAAGGTACCCAGAGCGAGCCAAGCAGGGCATGGTCCGTGTCAGGAGGTCCGCCCCGGCAACCCGGGCTGCGCTAACGCGCGGCACCTTCTGCTCACCTGCACCTGCTTTCGTGCTAGGTCCCTAAGTGTGCATTTGCACCCGGAGAGGGATGGGCGGAGCCCCTCAGCAGCTGCTGTTGCCAGAACGGGGGCCCACGTAGCCCCTTCACCCAGTCGTGCCATTGGGTCTTCCAAGAGCGAGAGGCAGGGCTGGGGCCGGGACTGCCATCCGGAAAGTTTGTTACCCTCACACATCTCACCCCACGCACTCCCAGCGGAGTATTCCTGACACACAAGCATATGCCATCGTTCAGTCTGAGCTGGCGTCTTCCCGGCCCCAGAGGGGCACCTGCAAACAGCTGGGTTTCATGCGTGGGCCCCGGCCCTCGGGGGCTGGTTCTACGTACACCCCTTTCTGCTCCCCCTCACCCCCTCCTCCTCCTTTTTCTTTTTCTTTTTCAAAGATTTTATTTATTTGACAGAGAGAGAGAGATCCCAAGTAGGCAGAGAGGCAGGCAGAGAGAGAGGGGGAAGCAGGCTCCCCGCCGAGCAGAGAGCCCGATGCGGGGCTCGATCCCAGCACCCTGAGACCACGACCTGAGCCGAAGGCAGAGGCTTTAACCCGCTGAGCCACCCAGGCGCCCCATCCTCCTCCTTTTTCTTAAAGCCAGCAAATGAAGATGTAAGTTTCCCACAGGTTGTCCTTGGTCCTCAACACCACAGGGGAGACAGAGACTTAAGGGCCAAAATATGCTTTCTCCACGGGTCCTCCTACGTAGCAGGCATCGGAAATTGGGGCACACCCGGACCTGAGGTTTCCTGAGCCATATTTTATCGCCCCTGGGCCGCCTCTTCCTGTCTCCAAATTCGGCACCATGAAACTCTGGCCTCTGGTCCAAGCGCCGAAAGGAGAGGAAAGGGAATTTTCAAACTGAACATAGTGGAGACGTGGGGCGAATGCCACCCCTTCTTTTCTTTTCTTTTTTTAAAGACTTTATTTATTTATTGACAGAGAGAGAGAGAGAGCACGAGCAGGGGAGAGCAGCAGAGGGAGAGGGAGAAGCAGACTGCCCACGGAGCAGGGAGCCCATCACGGGGCTTGATCCCAGGACCCCGGGACCTGAGCCAAAGACAGACGCTTAACCAACTGAGCCACCCAGGCGCCCATCCTCTTCCTATTTTTTTTTTTTTTTTTGTTATTATTAAGAGAGGGAGAGAGGGGCGCCTGCGTGGCTCAGTGGGTTGAGCATTGGACTCTTGGTTTCAGCTCAGGTCTGATCTCTGAGTCGTGGGATCGAGCCCCGTATCAGCCTCCATACCAGGTGCACAGCCTACTTGGATTTCTCTCTCCCTCTCCCTCTGCCCCCCCCAGCACTCCCTCTCTCTAAAATAAACGAACAGCTAAATCGTTTGAAAAAGAGAGAGAGAGAGAGGGTGGGGGGGAGGGGCGGACGGACAGAATCTTCTTTTTTTTAGAGAGAGAGAGAGAGGGAGAGGTGGGGAAGAGGTGCAGAGGGAGAGGGAGAGAGAGAATCTTAAGCATGCTCCACGCCCAGTGCAGAGCCCTACAGGGGGCTCAATTTCACAACCCTGAGATCATGACCTGAGCCGAAATCAAGAGTCGATGCTTAGCCGACTGAGCCCCCCAGGCACCCCTCCACACCTTATTCTTAAAGACTTCCTTCACTGTCAACAACTCGCCAAGAACCTCCCATGTGCCCCCCCCCACTGTTACCTCCCACCCAGCACAGTGCTGTAAAGAGCCCTAAGTGGCAGAAGAAAGAGTATGGGCTTTATTCCCTAGGCAGTGGCGTTTAGGGGGCCCTGTGAGTATTTCGAGCAGGGAGAGCTATGGTACAAGTAGCGTTCTTTGAAAGATCATTTCAGCTGCGGGACGTTTGATTGATTGGAGGAGCGAGGGAGCTGAGGCAGGAAGACAGGACTCCACTAACATGAACCTGGCAGAGTGACATCCAGGCACGATGCCAATAAATGCTGGTTGAGCTAAGCCGCTCTGACTTGGGACTCAGGAGGGAGGAACAGACTCGAGAGATGTCCTCAAGAAGGGTGATCGCTCCATCAGTGATCGGGTAAGTGGGAGTGAGGGGCAATCAAAGCACCAAGACTATAAGGTTCTGAACCTGGGAGCTTGGGTTGGTAGCACCACGGGCAGAAAAGAGAGAAGCCAGGAAAGGGTGCTTGCTTAGTGGGGAAATGGAGGATTCTGGCTTTAAATAAGCTATTAGGAACACATTACATTTATGGGAGTTTTTATTTTCTAAAAAAGCAAGCAACATTCACTGTAGAAATTTTAGAACACAGGGAACATGATAAAGGAGAAAACAACAAACACTCATAACACTCATATGTGTTTCCCTCCAGTCTGTATACCTTTTGTTTCTTACAAAATAGGGATAATTCTGTATATTCCTGTTCGTAGCCCGATGTTTAATAGAGTGCGGATGTTTTCTTGAGAAATTAAGCATACTTCTTTTTTTTTTTTAAGATTTTATTTATTCATTTGACAGAGAGAGAGAGATCACAAGTAGGCAGAGAGGCAGGCAGAAAGAGAAGGGGAAGCAGGCTCCCCGCCGAGCAGAGAGCCCGATGCGGGGCTCGATCCCAGGACCCTGAGATCATGACCTGAGCTGAAGGCAGAGGCTTTAACCCACTGAGCCACCCAGGCGCCCCACATTTTGTGTGTTAAGGAAAATAAGACAGTTTTGATTTTCTGGTGAAATATGCAGGAGAAGAAATCCAACAATTACTTACCCATATGGGACTGTAGGCTCAAGGAGAATTCAGGACTGGGGTATGAATTTAGGAGTGGGAGGTATGAAACTGGATGTGTTCTCCAAGAGATAGTACAGAAAAGAGCTAGAGATTGAATATAGGAAATGCCCACAAGTAAAAAATGGGAGGATGGAAAGGATTCTTCCATGAGAGGGAAATGATCAGAAAAATAAGACATGACCCAATAGTTTTTTCTAGCACCAGAGCCAAGGTTGAAGTCAGGAAGAATTACAGAGAAATAACCATTAATCTGGAATTTGGTGAATTTGGTGACTTTAGAATCCTTTTCTTCTGCATCTTTTTACCTAGTGTCCATCCAAAACACAGAAATTAACTGGAAGATTTAGGGACAAGGGGACATGGGAGCTGGTTACTGTGTTTTTCTTGCTAAGATTTAAGAAGCAAACTTTTTGTCTCAGTGCTTATAGTTGAGAAAGCTTCAAAAATGTATTTGTGTATATATTTCCTGCTTTAGGAAATCCTGTCTAGCAAGCACCATTGACTCTTGTTTTGATAAATCTTATAAGATGTCAAGGTCATCATTATGAGTATTAGTCCTCATTGTTCAGAGCTAAATATGTAGAGGTAAAAAGGACATTGGACTGAATGTACACTGACCCCAGGACAGCCCCTGGAAGTTTCTGCCCCGTCCCTCATTAAAGCTCTGCTATCTTATCTCTTTCCTCTTTCTCCTTAAGGTGGCCTGATTAATTGAGGTCTTAATTACTCTGATTGCAGTTAAGTGGACGTTCCCTGGATTACAATGTGCACAAGAGAACATGGAATTGACAACTTGGCCCAAATCTAATATCTCAAGTTATCATCTTGAGTAGCAGGTGGTGGGTACCGTGTTTAAGTCTGGAACTGAGATGCCAGAAAGGCCACGGTCACCCATCTCTGGGGCATCTGGGTGACATCTGCTTCGGCTCAGGTCGTGATCCCAGGGTCCTGGGATAGAGCGCTGCATCGGGCTCCCTGCTCAGCGGGGAGTCTGCTTCTCCCTCCCCCTCTGCTCGTCCCCCCGACTTGTGTGCTCTCACGCTCTCTCTCTCTCTCAAATAAATCAATAAAATCTTCTTTTTTTAAAAAGGCCCATCTCCTGCCACCCTGCAACCTCCCCCTGGGAATCTATTCTGCAGAAACTCAGTATCCGTACGAAGATCCCTGTACAAGGAACTTCATTACAGCATTGATGATGATGCTGAAAAACTGGGGGGAAAACCCATAAGTGTCTGATAATAGAAAAATATTTAACTAAATTATGGTACATGCATATTCTAGAATATTCTGCAGCCATTAAGAAGAATGTGGTAGGTCTTGGGGCACCTGGGTGGCTCAGTTTGTTGAGCATCTGACTCTTGGTTTCTGCTCGGGTTGTGATCTCAGGGTCATGGGATCGAGCCCCACATCAGCCCCTCTGCACTCAGCGGGGAGCCTGCTTGAGGTTCTCTCTCTCCCTCTGCCCTCCCCCTACTCATGTGCTCTCTCTCCCTCTCTCTCTCTCTCTAAAATAAATAAATAAATAGGGGCGCCTGGGTAGCTCAGTCAGTTAAGCGTCTGCCTTCGGTTCAGGTCATCATCCCAGAGTCCTGGGATCAAGTACCACATTGGGCTCCCCACACAGGAAGGAGCCTGCTTGTCTCTCTCCCTCTGCCTGCTGCTCCCCCTACTTGTGCTCTCTCTCTGTCCAATAAATAAAATAAAATCTTTAAAAAATAATAAATTAAATACATAAATAAATCCTTAAAAAGGAAGAAGAAGAATGCAGCAGGTCTGTATGTTCCGACGCAAATATTTCCAAGACATATTCTAATGTAGAAAAAAGAGGTCATAGAGCAAGTAGCACAGGGGGAGGCCACGTGTGCAAAAAAAAAAAAAAGCCCGCTATGTGTGTGCTTGCACATAAATGGATGCAAATGCATAGAAAGGAGCCAAGAGAAGATTCCAGCAAACCCAGGAACGTCGGTGGCTACCTCAGGGGAGCTACGCGGAAACGGGGGCTTCCACAGGGGGCTCGTCAGTATGCTTCCGTATTGTTTGATCCTTTTACAGCATGAATGTATTCATACACTACCTGTGTCATTTAAAAACATTTTTAATACAAGAAAAGAGAGCTCTCACTCAGCTTTGCAGCAGGGGTAATTAGGATGCCGAGTCTGAGAAGAGCTAAAAGGAAGGCAAAATGAAAGCCTGCTCCTGAGAATTGGGAGAGCCCCTCCTCCCCTCCCCTCCCCAATTACATTTCCTGTTTTCTCCCCATCTGCAGTCACCTGCGGTTTGAAATACGTTATACCACATTTCATATCATGGGCAGAAACACCGCTCTCTTTCTCTTCCGCCTCCTCCCCTGGGGACACACCAATTTCATTTTTTATTTGAATATTCAAAGGTTCATGTTACGAAGAAGGAGTTATGGCGGTTCCAGCTGTGCGACTTGCTCCCACTGCTGTTGTTCTGAAAATAAAGAGCCCCGTAAGCACCCCGATGGGCAACCCCTGTGCCCCTGTCCCCCTCCCCCCACCCCGTCCCTCTTCCCCTTGGCAGGGACCAAGCGGTACTTGAGGCCTCTGGGAACTGAGGGTACGTCTGTGTCAATGGAGTTTCCCCGCCTCCGTTTCGAGTTGGAGTGGCTGAGTTAGTAGCTGACATGTTCAAGAAGGAAACCAAAACAAGGCGCCTGGCTGGCTCAGTGGGTAGAGCATGGGACTCTTGATCTCAGGGTCGTGGGTTCAAGCCCCACGTGGGAGGTAGAGATGACTTAAATAAATAAAGAAGTACGGGAGTATGAGACCAAAACAAAAAGGCTGGAACTCATCGTTGATGACTGGCCTTTCCCTGAACTGTGTCCTCTGGCCTCTTCACGTTGTAGATACACTGGAAGTAGGATTCACTCCAGCAGTCTCATCTGTCACTTCCTGGTGGGCCTGCTATCTCACACCTTTCCTTTCTCCATCTCCATAACAGCCTTGAACGCTGATCTTTGGGAGAGGGGTAGAGGGAGAGGGAGAGAATCTTAAGCAGGTCTACGCCCAGCACAGAACCCGACTCCAGGCTTGATCTCACCACCCTGAATCATGACCTGAGGCCAAATCAAGAGCTGGAGCTTAAGCGACTGCGCACCCCAGGCACCCCTAAATACTGACCTTTGATAGACCCTGCAACCCTCACGATGATCAAAATCAAATAATAGTTCAATGGCGCACAATGGAATATTAAGCAGCTGATAAAAACATTTTCTAAGAATATTCAGTGACATGGGAAAATGATCACCAAATACGCAAATAACAAAACAAAACAAAACCCTATATGTACAGGATCATTCCAATCACAGGGGAAAGCGTATATGTATTTTTTTAAAGATTTTATTTATTTATTTGACAGAGAGAGACACAGCGAGAGAGGGAACACAAGCAGGGGGAGTGAGAGAGGGAGAGGCAGGCTTCCCGCTGAGCAGGGAGCCCGATGCGGGGCTCGATCCCAGGACCCCGGGATCTCGACTTGAGCCGAAGGCAGACGCTCAGCGACTGAGCCACCCAGTCGCCCCACCTAAATGTATTTTTTAAATCTTGGAAGAATACACGGTTGACCCTTGAACAGTGTGGTTTGAACTGCCCGGGTCCACTTATACATGGATTTTTTTCCCCATAAATACAAGACAGGACTGTAAATGTGTTTTTCCTTCCTTATGGTTTTCTTTTTTTTTTCAACAATAGGCATCTTTTACCTTTTTGGGGGGGCAGACTTTTATAATCAGAATAGAAATGTCTTTTGTTTTTTTTAAAGACTCTACGATGATACTTTCCAAGGCCAGAAAGTAGCCTCAGCTATTTTGGCAAAATCTTCAACCACAGCTACGAGAAAGGTGCTTTACATACAGATAATCAGAAAATCCGGTTAAGTAGTCCACTTTGGGGCAGTTTTATTGTATGTAAACATTTATTTTACCAATAATAGAACAAAGCCCTATTATTATGCTTACTATAACATTATATATACATAACTTATTATTATACGGTATAACTTATTATTATAAGGATTCATGGGAACCAGAAATCAAATCACATATCCTCAAACATCCAGCAAAACTGCTTGCTGCAGCGATCAGGTGCCTCCAGTCAGGGGAGTGGACGCCACTGTATTATCGGCCATAAGAACCACAAAAACACCGATAAATTCCCAGAGATGAAAAAAAAAAACCCTCCAGTGTGCCTCCAACAGCAAATGTCAGGATTTCCCTCCTGCGGATTAAGCCAGGCTAAGAGGAAACTGACAAGAGTAGCAATGCCCTGAACTGGGAGAGAGACATTTGGGGGGGGGACTTTCCAAGGAGAAAGAAGTCTTTTTTTTTTAAATATTAACATATTTTATTTATTTATTTATTTATTTGACACAGAGAGAGAGAGATCACAAGTAGGCAGAGAGGCAGGCAGAGAGAGAGGGGGAAGCAGGCTCCCCGCTGAGCAGAGAGCCCGATGCGGGGCTCGATCCCAGGACCCTGAGATCATGACCTGAGCCGAAGGCAGAGGCTTTAACCCACTGAGCCACCCAGGCGCCCCCAAGGAGAAAGAAGTCTTGCCGACCCGGGCCTTTCAGTGGAGGAGCAGCTTCGGGGACCCTGGGGAAGCACAAAGGAAACCATCTTTACTATGCAGGGAGAAGGCCCATTTCTGGCAAATCCAATAGAAGAAACTCTAGATTTTAATACACCAGATCAGTTCCTGAGTGGCTTTTCATTCTATAAAAGGATTCGCAGCAGGATTCTATTAAATGGCCAGCTCTCCTAGTGCATTAAAATGGGATTCAAATAGACAGAAATTCAGCCGTCATGTACCTTTATAGGAAGACAATAGCTAGCTACACCTAAATGGGCAGACTTTCCCCGCGGCTGTTTCTGTTCCGCTTACAGAGATCCTGCTGAGCTCAAAGCACAGACTGGCCTTTCCCCCAACGCTCCCCACCCCGATCGCGAGGAGTCAAAGCAGGGAAGAGGCGAAGTTCAAGTCGGCCACCTCGGCCGGAAGTAGAAGCGGGCTAGAGCCTACGAAAAGTTAAGCTGGAGAAGAAGGAAACAGAAGGACCATACAGCGTTAGAGCCGGTCGTGCCCTGAAGGCTCACCTACTCCAACCCGCTCGCTCATTTTACAGAAGGGGAAACAGAGACTCAGAGAGAGGAAGTGACTCGTCCGGAGTCACGGAGGGATTTCGGGGCAGAGAGCGGTGCGGTGCGGTGCGGGGCTCCGGGGCCCTGCCAAGCCCAGAGCCGCTTTCCAGTGTGGAACCTTGACTCCAAGTTGGCAGGTATATTCCTTCAAGCTGCTAAAGTTCTGGGGGCATCAGGCTTGTGGCTTAAGGACAGTCAAAAGGGACAAGGGTCGCGGATCACGACCTGGACCCCTGTGTGCTCACCGAGGTGGGTCTGGCCCACGGAAGGCAACTGAGCCGTCTGATTTGGGCCTAACTAAACCTGAGCCTCAAGGCGACCGAACCCAACCAGCCACATTCTAGACAAAACCCGGTTTCGCCTCAGGCCGGGAGCCACTCCTGCTGGCAGCGGGTCACCTTTCCCACATAGAGCCAGATTCCTTCCGGGCCAGACTCTTTAAACAGAGTTTTGAGGCGTTCTGGCTACTGTTATCTCTAATCTGCTTTAAAAAAAAAAAAAAAGAAAAGGCCTCTGGATGAATGCCCAACTGTCCTCTAGGGAGCCTGAATTTGCCTCTGCCTCCATCTGGTGTCATTTAAAGTGGATCTAAGAAAACCCAGTTCCTGCCTCCGCGCCGGTGTTCCGAGCCGGGGCCTCCGCTGGGAAAGGAAACTCAGCACCGCCTCACACCTCCTCAGGGTCAGAAAGCAGAGATCTGCGGGCCGTTACCCCAGGGCCTTCATTAGGGGGGTCGCAGGGGGGGGGGCCCTGCCAGGAGAAACCTGAGCCCTGATCCTGTCTCCCCGCCCCCTCCCCGGAAAAGGCCTGCAAATCTTTTCCCCAGTCACCTTTAAGCAAGTGGAACGGATGACCCAAGTCCAGGGTCAGCAGAGAGCACGCCGCGTAATTCTCACCCTCCTTGAGCGCATATGTGGCCTCCTTCCTCTTGCAGGCGGCGGAGAAACCCACGGTTTCAAATCCCAGCAGCAGAAGCCTCCTGCCAAACGGAGGAGGAAGGGTCTGTGTTTCTAATTTATTCGGCTCCTCCCCCCCCCCAGTTGTTACTTAAAATAATCCATCATTACACGGCTGGTGGCTCCAAGATTTTTATTTAAAGCAATATGGGAAGCAAGAAAAAGAAAGAAAACCCACATGCAACCCATGACTGCGCTATCTGGGATCGAAGCTGCGAATCTTTTCACCATCACTGAGTCTTCAAGGCACCCAAGGATACTCTTCTCTGAGCCCCCCCCTCCCCACGGGTGCGCTGGGGCGGGGAGGAATGCAGTGAAGAGAGGGGGGAACTTAGGGTCTGGCAGGATTTTTATTTCTTAGAAACTTCATGAAAAGGGCAGGTTTGGTTGTTTTGAACGAATCTGTGTCATCCGGTGTGGGTTTCATTGTTTCAGCCACTGAGCGACATGAACACACACTTTGGACTAAGTCTCTTGGTCTCCCTGTACCCATAAAAGAAGAAAACACGAACACCCGTCCGGGAAATATAGATGAAAGCATTTGGAGACCATTGAAAGAAACCTGTTCTACTTATCCATGGTATTCTCTTTCCTTTCTCTTCTTCTCTTTCTTTCTCTTTCTGATCTTAAAAGTACACGCCACTTAAAAGCCCTTCTCAATTGTTCGTGCTAATACGAAACCATGGCTCTGATAATCCAGAAACCTAGGCAAGTCTAGAGATCAGTGCTATTTGGTTTTGGAATACCTTTTTCTGGGGGACTTATCTTCCTAATTAGTTTTGCTCAGGCACATGCAACGGGTTTGTTCCCTTACAGCGCACAAAGGGAGGGGCCAGGCCGGGTAACAAAGCCGGCAATTAACAGAAAATTTACAGCAGAGGCTCTGCAAGGTAAATGCTATGCACGTGACTGCAGATCAAAATCTCATTATACTATACAGACAAATCGCTCAGCTGTAATGCAGTTTTGTAATAAGAACAATGCTAACACTCGGCATTTCCAGGATTTAGGAAATGAAAGGAAACGGCCCGATTCCTGCCTATCATCTGGAAGCTCTCAGAGGGTACGGTCCTGTGTGCCTTGGGCACCACATAACCCCCCAGCACCTGGCCCAGGGTCTGGCAGAGTGAGGGCCTGATCAACACGCGTTGAAGGAATGAATGAGAAGAGAAGCGCGTGAATGAACAAATGAAATGCTCCCAGCCCAGGAGCACCCACCTTCACACCCACTCCCTTTCTTAGCTGAAGCCCTCAGGAGGCCTTTCTGGTCACCCACCGCCCCCACTGGAGGCTGGATTGGGTCTGCTGGTACTGAATTTTTACAGCAGGCGACAGCTCAGCTGAGATGATAATTATATAGTTATTTAAGTCTGCCTCCACTACTAGACCATAAACTCCCTGAGGGAAGGGGCCGTATCCCTTTGGTGGTGGTGGTGGGGGGGGGGAACATGGTCATTTTCCGCCCCACCCCCAAGCTTTTTCTTTGGAAAAGTCTCAAACACATAGAAAAGTTAGAAAATCGTACCATGATCAGCAATGGTTTAGATCAGCTTGGTTTCGATTCAATAATTTTTAATATCGGGGGCCATGTGAATTTTCTTTTTATGTTTAAAGATTTATTTATTTATTTGAGAGAGAGTGCAGGAGTGTGCAAGCAGGAGGCGGGGGAAGGGCAGAGGCAGAGTGAGAATCTCAAGCAGTCTCCCCGCTGAGAACGGAGCCCTCTCCCATGTGGGGCTTGATCCCATGACCCTGAGATCACGACCTGAGCTGATAGGAAGAGGCGGCCGCTCAGCCACCTGAGCCACCCGGGTGCCCCGGCCATGGAAATTTCCTTCTGTGCTGTTCCCTCAGTGGAGGTATGGGTACATACTGGGGCTTTGCTCTCCCTGCTTGGGGTGGAATATTCCCTTTAGTGAGGCAGGGAGCTTCCAGGGGGAATTGAGGGTAAATGCCATTTGGTAGCAAGACCAGAATGCAGAGGCAGGCGTCTCCCAGCCCGTAGGCAGTTGCCCAGGTAGGGCGCAGTTAGTCCCTGCAAGGTCTTTCATTAGGGAGAAAGACCATTCCCCGGCTGCCACCAGGGGACAGCATCACGGTCCACCTTGCGGGCCTGGTTCAAGCCAGACTCAATGAGCTGTTCCTTCTTCAGGCCAGCACTTAACAGTCTGGACCCCCAAAGGCAACGCTGAAAGAAACAGCTCAATGAAAAAGCCGCAAGATGCAGCCCCTGAGGCCTGCTGGGCTGTGCCTTTCTAGGTGACCTTGGACAAGTCATGTAACCTCAAAAAGTATATATTAATAGCAGCCCAAGTCACCACATAGGCAGGGGCAGTGGGAGTGGGGACAGCCCAAGAATCTTCTAAAGTTCTCTGATTATTTCACAGTGTCCACAGTGTGTCTCTCCAACTAGACCATAAGCTTAAAAGCCAGGAACTGGGTGCCTGGGTGGCTCAGTCGGTTAAGTGTCTGCCTTCGGCTCAGGTCATGATCCCGGGGTCCTGGGATCGAGCCCTGCATCAGGCTCCCTGCTCAGTGGGGAGCCTGCTTCTCCCTCTCCCTCTGCCGCTCCCACATCCTGCTCATGCTCTCTCTCTCTCTCAAATAAATAAATAAATAAAATCTTTAAAACAATGTTTTCAAACACAACCACAATAATGAATTGATAGCAATCAAACAAGTTGCTTCTATCACCTGCTATTTGGAACCCATCAAAATACATGTCTCAGGGGCGCCTGGGTGGCTCAGTCGGTTAGGCGTCTGCCTTCGGCTCAGGTCATGATCCCAGGGTCCTGGGATCGAGCCCCGCATTGGGCTCCCTGCTCTGCGGGCAGTCTGCTTCTCCTTCTCCTCCCCACTCATGCTCTCTCTCACTATCTCTGTCTCTCAAATAAATAAATAGAATCTTAAAGAAAAAAAATAAAAGCCAGGAACTATGTCTGCTACTTTTTTTTTTTTTTTTTTGGAGAGTTCACCAGGGCTAGCCATAGTGCCGGACACTTACTGGTCAAAAGTCACCGAGTGGACACAGTGGAGAAACGGTCTTGCCAGACAGAATCTTCGTGGTGTTCATTCAGGTGGGATGGGATTGGATTGCGCACGAAAGAGCTGAACTTCCAAGCGGCACGCATGGCCAAAGAAGGGTCCTATCCAACAACTCCATGGCCTGTTTTAAGTCACTAATGATGTTACCTAACTAGCCACGATGACCTTCAACTGATTCTGGAAAGAACGCCTCCCCCGCCACGCACACAGCAGAGCGCTGCTTGGATGGCACCATGTCTCAGAGCTCATTCAAAAGAACTCCTACGCTAGGCACACTTAAGTTGATTTTCCAGTCTTCTCTTCCCAAACCCTGGATACGCGTTCCCTGGAAGAAACAAGCAGCAAACAGACACCAGAGGTCTCCTAAGTTAATTCCATCTTCCCCTGGTGAATTACAACTTCTTGCAGACACAAAGGAGAGCAGAGAGACAAATGACACATAAACAAGAGCTTTACAGACTGGGGGAAGGGGGGGCAGGGAGAGTGACGTCAGTTTTCCCAGAAACCCATTTATCCTGATAACAAGGTCTCAAGTGCCTGGGCTGCTCTTTCAGCTTCAGAATCTGGCATACAATTATGTTCTTCATCATACAGTATGGGCAAGGCCAGCCAGAGCAAACTGGAACCCCGCAAAGCAAACCAAAAGGCCCTAAATCACCCCCACCCACCCACCCCCATCCGCCGAACAAAGGGTACCTTTGGGTTGCCTCAATCTGCCTAAGGTGAAACACAACCTTCTGGAATGTTCCCCGTTACAACATCTGCCCTGCAATCCTAATCCAGGCAAGGGGGACTGGTGTGAAAGCAAGGACAGGTCGATGCAAATTAATTAACTGACGAAGAAAATCATTAGCATCCTTTTTGGTCACTGAAGATGGGGCATGTGTTATCCAGGAGATTAATCCCTCTACTTGAGCCATGCCATCTCTAAAATGAAGGTAACGGGGAGCAGAAAAGCACTCTGCGAACCTTCAAAATGCCACAGCAATAAATATGACAGTGCCAATCTCAGAGAGAAGAGAATTCTCTCAAATTCCATTATCACAGAGTCCTGTCTATCTACTCCTGGTCCTCCCACGTCATGACTGCTTAAAGAGCCGGTTCTGGGGTCTGCAAGGGTTGGGGAGGTTCAGAAGAAACCACCCTGCCCTTCCAGACAGAGACAAGAGGGTGGAAAAAATTCATATATATCCTGTAGAGAAAATACTACCAGATTCTGGATTCAGATTTTGAAAATAAAAACAAATCAATTTCAATTACAACAAATACCCAGAGGCTTTTTTTTTGCACTGGAATTGCAGTGCCTGGACTATTTCCCTAAATAAGTAAGCCACCAGGTTTAAAAACTTTTGTGTGTGTGTGTGTGGTTTGGAGATTTTCACCCAGTAGTATTTCGTGTTATGGGGTTCGCCTACCTCTACTTCACTCTCCCCCACCCTGGAGTGAGTGAGGGTAACTGTGGGCTTCTGAAGACCTCAGATACCCACGGAGAAAGAGAAAGGTTAGATTGTTCCCCCAAATGGAATCATCCCCTCCCTTTACAACCAAACTTCTGGTCTAAAAAAAACCCCAAACGAACAAATATGGAGCCTCAGGTCACTTCAGTATGATTTCTCCCAACATCCCAGGCTGGAAAACTTCAGTTCTTCAAAAGAAGGTTTTTGTTTGTTTGTTTTTTGTTTTTCCAGAGTCTGCTGCCAACAAAAAGAGAGACGGCACCGCTTTTGCAAGCCTCACACTTATTTTCCTGAGTCCCCATAGAAAGAAGCCAGCTCCACAGGTTTGGGCATACAAGCCCAGTTACACGGAACACGCGCCCGAGGCAGAGCCCCAGGGGCCGGCAAAACCCCGGTCAAGGTATCCAGAAACATGCCAAAACACGCAGCCAGCCCCCTCCAGACCAGCGAGCTGCACACACACACACACACACACACGCACGCACGCACACACGAGACTCAGAGGCACCCGGCACAAGCAGCGGGGGGTCGGGACACACGGACACACGCCACGGAGGTGAGCGCCCACAGAGAAACAGGCGGACTCATCTAGGGTCACAGACGGCCCCGGCGCCGCAGCCCGCCCGGGAGGCACGAGTGCGCGCGCGTGCACTCGGACGCACACGGTGATACACACACACAGACGCAGTCACATATGTAATGCATATGGAGAAACCCTACCCCAGCCAGTCACCCTCCCGTTCCCCCCCTCCACTACCACTCGCCGCCTCCTGCCCCGGGCTCTCCCCAGCACCGCGCCCCTCTTCCGCACGAGGCCGGGGTCCCGGGGGTGGGGGGCGGCTGGGCGCAGGGGCGCGGCCCGACGGCCGGAGGAAGCGAGACCAGGGGGCCTGGGACCCCGAGGGCTCGGCGGCTCGTTCGGCCATTCATTCGGCAACGCCCCAGCGGCGCGGCGGCAGCTGCAGCGAGGGAGGCGGCGGCGCTCACTGCAGCTCTAGGGCAATGCAAGTTCAGCGGCCGGCCCGCAGCCTCCGCCAGCGCCCCCCCGCCCCCGGCCGCCATCCGCGGGGACAGGCTGGGGGAGTGTGTCGCTGACCCCGGGAGCAGAAGTCCCGCCGCGCCTTGGCTCCTGGATGCTGCCCGCTGCCCTCGCGGCGGCCGCGGCGGCGGCCAGGTCTCCTCCGCCCTTCCCAGGCCCCCGGCCCCCGGCGCCGGCACCCCAGCCCGGCACTCACCACCTGGCGAGCTATATCGGTCGCTGCCATCGCTCCTGCGTCCGCCAGGGCTGTCACGGGTGCCGCCGCAACCGGAGCTACAGCACAAGAAACAGCGGAGCTCCTCCGACAAAGAGAAAGTGTTACACTTCGGGCGCGACCAAGTCCGGTGGGGGGAGGTGCGAGGGAGGGGCCCCCGCGCCGCTGCTCCAACCCCGACCTCCCCTCTATCGCCCACCCCCTCGGAAGTGGGGTACGGGGAGGGGGCGGATTTCACGCGCCGCTTCCCCCTGCGGCGAGCCCAGTTCCAGTTCTCCCTGCAACCTCAGCTGTAGGCCTTTGCGAAGGGGGGCGGGGGCTCCCCTCGGTGACCACGTCCTCTGGCCCCCCCCGCCACTGGGCTCCGTGGTACGTCCCGACCTCTGCTGAATTGTCACACCCCCCTGCTCTCGCCTTACATCCCAGAGTCCCCAGACCCCGGAGGCTGGAAGGGGAGCCCCTGCCCCTCCCCCTCCCGCGCACAGCTCGGCGGCTGAGCTCTGCAGTCCTCCTCCCCCTCCTCGCAGCCCCCTGTACCCCCTCTGCCTCTCCACCGAGATATCAGGGTGCTCCGATGCGAGCGCCCGCAGCTGGAGACTCGAGGCTCCACTACACCTCCTCCCACCCCCCATGGCCCGGGAGGGGGGCAGCTGCGGCACCTGCCGCTCCACAGTGGAGCTTAGAGGGGGCAGTTGAGGGGATCCGCACTGCGGCCCCGCAACTGAGCTGTGACGTGCGGAGTCCGCGCGGACTCGAGGTCCCCTTCTGCCCCGGGGTTTCCAAGCCTCGGAAGCTGTGGGCTGTAATTTCGTGGAGCCGAGCTCACCACTGCTGGGTACTTAATACAGACGGACCCCGCGGAGTCCTAGAAGCTCAGCGTGTGAGCGGGGTATCAGACCCCCTTCTAGTGCCTGGGTCGCCGGGGAGTCTCAGAGGAGGAGCTTGGGGATGAAGACCCCCAGCTCTGTCGAGCGGGATGTGGGGGTGACGGGGAGCGGCCTCCGGTGGCTCTGTCCCGCCCGGATTTCCCCTTCACCTTCGCTCAGCCGGGGAGAAGGCGGCCGGCGGTGCGCAGTGAGAGCGTCCGAAGGCAGAGGCTGTGCCCGCCTGCTTTCCTGTTCCTCCTGGCCAGCCGCCGCCGCGGGTCCTCTCCCTCGCCCTGGGCACCTCTCCCCCCTCCAGCCCTGACGCCCCCACCCCTCCCGGGGAGTGGCCCCTTGCTGGCTGCCTAGGACTAGCGAACCCTAGCCGACTTGGCGTGCCCGAGGCCCTAGCGGGGGGACACTGCGCTCCACTCCTCGGCAGGGCTAGTGCCCCGGACCCCCAAGTGAACCCGGGGACCTCAGGGGGAGGCAGGCCCATGAGCAAAAGCCGGGACACCGAGGTGGCCCGGATAGGATAGGGGAGGTGGTCCCACAGCGGCCCAAAGGCAGGAGGAGCGGCTGAGCGGGAGGCAGGAGGGAGGAAAAGGAGAAAAACAGGAACCAGGGGGAGAGAAGGAGAAGGGAGCCGATGCCGAAGCCCGGGCCTGGGGAGAAGGAGGGAAGGCAGAGAAATGGGGCGGCCACACGAAGTGCTTCGCTGGCACGTGGTTCCACCCGCGGGGACAGTGCTGCTCACGCCCTGTCAGGGAGCTCGCTAGGTGCCGTGTGCCCCTTGAGAACAGGGACTCCGCAAAATGCATCCCCAGTGCCTAGTTCGGGGTCTGGCGCCGCAGGAAGCGTCCAATTCAGCGTTTCCTGAGCAAGAGGGCAGGGGATTGGGATGGGGGAAGGGGGCGGGTCCAGAAGAAAGAGACACAAGGAGGGGGTAGCAGTCGGGACAGTCGCCAAGAGCCAAGTATTGAGGGTGCCCCCGTGTGCCCATCATTGCTCTAGAGACCCAGGAGAGGCCAAAAGAGAAGAGCCTGGCACAACCAGGGACCAGTACAGGGGCGTTCGGGAGACAGCGCGGGCCCTCGGGCAGATGGTGATGGCAAGGAAGAGGGGCAGCGGTAGTCTCCGAGGTCCACCAGGGTGCTGGGGCAGGGCCTGGGGGAGGCGCCAGGCACTGGATTGGGGTGGCAGCGACACGCGGGACCAGCGCTGTGTATGAGGAGCCGCTGGAAGGCTGGGCCCAGACCGGATGGGGGCGGGGAGTCAGAGGTGACTGCCGCTTCCCGGCTGGGTGTCTGGGAGGGAGACAGGTCCTCCCTGGCAAAGGCTGGGCTTTGGTGGATGGAGAAGGGCCCGAGGTCACTAAATGATCTGGACGTGGGACTTGGGGGGTGGCGGGATGAGAGGGGCACATCTGGAAGCCAGAGGCGAGAGCCGATACCCAGCGGAGCCGGGAGGAGGGCCTGGTGCAGCGGGGCTTCCCAGAATCCCGCCTGCTCTCTGGGGTGTGGCTGCACCTCATCCCCTCAACCACCCCTACCAACTCCCCCCCCCCGCGCCCCATCCCCCACCTGAGCGCTCTGTGCCGACCAAAGCTCAGTACATTTCAGCCCTTCCAGGGGGTACCTTAGCTCAAGATCCTTGGTGCCCCCCCCCTCCGTGTGACCCACTCCACCCGCCTGTCCCTAGGGACCCTCAGAACCCAGGAGGCCCCCTCCTCCGGAAATCTGGACCTCCAGACTGGAACCAAGTGTGTAATTCAAGTCTCCTGCAACCCTGTGGTCCCTCTCTGAGACCGGCTGCTGCAAATCCTTGCTGGGTCCTGGACACCCGGGTTTCCGCGGGCTGTGGGGTGGTATGGACGTGGGACTAGGTGTGCATTTGTATGTGTCAATGTGTGTGTGTCAGCTACGTGTCTCCGTGTTTCAGCATGTGTCGATGTGTGTGTGTGTGTGTGTGTGTGTGTTGGCTTGTATTTACTCCTGTTTGTGTTTCTTGGTGTGTGTCTGCTGGTGGGTGTTTGTTTCAGTGTGTGTGTCTGTGTTGATGTGTATGAGCGTATCTTCAGTGTGTATTGGTATGTGTGTAAAGGTGTGCATGCCAATGTTGTGTGCTGCTGTGTGTGTGTGTGTGTGTGTCCGAGTGGGTGTGTGTATGTGCAGAGAGGTTTCAGCTTGCTGTGTTCCGGTCTTCACATACCTAGGCCTCACACAATCCGGTGGGCCGATCACTGAGAGGCGTGGATTACAGTGTTTATTTCAACAAAGAAGTCCAGACCCTCCCTGGGTTGGTGTCTCCCAATCTTTGATCCTGGGTTACGGGCCCAGGCACAGGGCGGGCGGCAAGGCTGAGGCAAGAGGGCTCAGGAGCGGTCAGTTTCTTCCTTGAATGTCAGTTTCTTCGCCCTCGATGAGTGCAGCAAAAGATCCCCTTCATGAAGAGGCATTGTGGACCCATGATCCATGTGTCCTGGGGGGATCCCTCGGGCCCAGCGCGGTGTCTGGCCGGTGCTCAACCCATGTTTGTTGAGTGAATGAATGAACGGAAGCATTTAAACGTGCTGTTTTCAGTGTTTCCACCGTCCTTGAGGAAGCTGGAGCGCTCAGCGGTTTCCCAGGGCCAGCAGGTGACTGTCATTAGCATGCTAATGTTGTTTGTGGAACCAGACTCCTGGGGAGGGGAAATGGCTACCCTTGCTAGATGGGAGTGGATCGTAATTGGAGCCAAGCTTTAGAAAGGTCACTCACTGCTGGGGTGGGGGGTGGAGGGGGTTAGACTGAATGGGGGAGCGGGGAGGGGAAAGAGGGCGATGAAATGGAGCTAAGAGCTCAGGAAAGCCTTTGTCCTGAAATGGTGGCTTTATGAAAGGAGGAAGGGAGGGATAGTAGCATTGGGCTAACTCGAAGAAGCTAGAGAACAATCTGAAAAGATCAGAAAGTTGGAAGAGAAGGACAAAACAAAGCAGAGGGGAAAATGATCTGGGATGAAACAAATCCAGATACGCTGACAGAATCAGATACTCAGTGAAGGGGCGGAGTCAAGACGAAGTAAGTATTCCTTTGTGCTTTATTACCCGCCGCCCCTGGTTTTGCGCTGACTTATCCCAGTGGTTCTCAAAAATGTGGTCTTTGTCTAACAGCATCACCTGGGACGTTAGTAGAAATGCAAGTTCCCAGCCCCCACCCAAGATCTACTGAATCAGACCCTAGAGGGCTGGGAGCCAGCAACCCCGGGGTTTGAACTTAATGCCGAAGTGTGAGAACGACCGGTTCACCTGAAATCTAGCCCATGGAGGGATGGGACACAGGACTGGTAAGGCACAGTAGGATATGGAGGGAAAAGCTTGAAGCCTGAGCTCCAGCAACGATGGCAGATCCTGGTGGATTTCTCCATGGACAGGATAAGGTTACAGAGCGCCTTGGGCCGGGGAAGGGATGCCAAAGAAGGTACAGGTGGTGCCCCTGTAGGGAGCTAGGAGATTCTAAAAATAAACTTCACTCCCTTTGCAATTGTACTCATTCATTCCACAAATATGCCCCAAGTCCCCACCGCACAGCAGCCGCCGTGCTAAGTGCCAGAGAACTCAAGAAAAGATGGGTGACAAGAATCCCTACTGCGACCGGAGGGACCCCCCCAGGCCAGCTGGCAGATAGCTCCACAAACAAGCAGTGATGTCATCAGTCCGGATCGAGACCTTGGGGAGACAGAGACCCAGAGAGATGGAGAAGTCACCTGAAAGAAGAGTCACTGGGTAGAGTCTTGAAGAATGAGTAGTAGGTTATCTGATCATCGAGGGGGCGGGGGTTGGGGGGAGGTAGTAGAATGGTATTTGTAAAATTACAAGACAGAGAACATTTAGCGAATTCCAAGTCTTGGCCCCGGGAGGTGTGTGTGTGGGGGGGTGGGGTTCAGTGGTTATAAATGAAGCTAGAAGATAAGAGGGGTCAGATCTGGAAGCATCGCATTGATCATCCCAGAGTTTAGACTTTGCGTTCCAGAGAGAGAGAGGGTTCTCAAGTTGTGCTCTCCAGGGACAAGTTCTGCTCAGTCCGGAAACATGCCCGCCGCAAATGGATGGATGCTCAGAGTGAAAAAAAAAAATCAGATAATGGGTAGAAATTTCTCTATTTTAACTTTTTTTAACCATAAATTTTCCCTAAATCTTTGACAGATGCTCCTGCTTATCTGCTAGCAAGCAACAAAATGAACAAGAAGCAAGTGAATATTAAACAGACAATCCCAGTATTGAGCATGCTTAATTCAACAGTTTATTCTTTTCATGGACATCTGTGCCTGTGGCTATGATTTCATATTGCACACACATAATGTGGACATATTTTCTGCTAGCAGGAGTATTCTTTTGAAAAGTGTTTATTTCTTTTTTAAAAAAGATTTTATGTATTTATTTGAAAGAGAGAGAGACTGAGCGAGAGAGCAGCAGAGGGAGAGGGAGGAGTGCGAGTTTGTAACAAGCCTCCCCGGGGGCATCGCCGCTGGAGAACCGATACATGAACGGTCACTGAGCAGTGGCTCGACACAGTGACATCTGTCTCCATACAGGTCACTCGAGTCACCACCCGAAGAACCGATTGAACGAGAGCATAGACGAGAGACCCAAAGGCCGGTTGGGAGGCTACCCCAGTAGTTCTAGGCTGGCTTTCTACATTGGGCAAGAGCCAGAACTCAGGAGAAGGCTGGGCTGACGGCCCACATCGTGATATACTAGTTATCCTTATACCTTGTTCTGTACCCACAGATTTAGACAAACGATACGATTTTGTGTTCCCTCCAACAATTCTCTTTTTCCGAAGTTAGCCCTCGGTGGTCTTCCCAGAGTCACAGAGTTCATCTAAGATGCCGAATCCTGTAAAATGCATCACCCACCTACTATATCTAGGGTGCTCACCGCACTAGGCACCGTGGGAGGTATAAAGAAATATAAGGTATGATTTCTGTTCTCAGGGAACTGTCTCACCGAGGCGATTTGCCACGTGTGCGCTAAAAGTCAGGTAGTAAGTACCAAATGTGCTGGAAGGCAGTCTCTAACACGCACCATAGGCAATAAATACCAGTGCTCTACTTCCTTAACCTGGTGGTGGTCACATGGGTGTTTGCTTTTTAAAATACCGATTTTTGCTGTATATGCTTTAGGAACTCTTCCAAAGTGTGTTACATTTCGCAAGATAAAAAATGGTTTCAAAAGACAAGGGGCGCCTGGCTGGCTCCGTTGGCCGAGCGCACGACTCTTGGTCTCGGCATTGTAAGTTCGAGTCCCACATTAGGTGTGGAGACTACTTAAAAATAGAAAATCTTTAAAAATTTTTTTAGGGACGCCTGGGTGGCTCAGGCGGTTAAGCGTCTGCCTTCGGCTCAAGTCATGATCCCAGGATCTTGGGATTGAGCCCCGCATCAGGGCTCCTTGCTCAGCAGGGAGCCTGCTTCTCCCTCTGCCTGCCGCTCCCCCTGCTTGGGCACGCGCGCTCTCTCTCTCTGACAAATAAATAAATAAAATCTTAAAAAATTTTTTTAAAAGACAGTAAGTTCTGTGATTTGAATATTAATCCACAGCCCCTAGACATGATACAGAATCTAGAGAAACAAGGTCTCTACCCAGTGCCCTTACAGTCCACAGATGAACCCCACGCACTATGAAAGGTTTGAAATATGAGACGGGGGTGGGGGGTGTGCCTGGCTGGCTCAGTTGGTGGAGCATGCGACTCTCGATCTTGGGGCCCCATGTTGGGAATAGAGTTTGAAAAAAAAAAGAGCTGGAAAAAATATGGTAATGACGCATGGATAAAGCACTGGCTTCACCATCACCACTACCATTGGTTAAGATGAGGTCTTAAAGAAAGGGATGAGGGGCGCACCTGGGTGGCTCAGGCGGCTAAGAGTCTGACTCTTGATTTTAGCTCAGGTCATGATCTTGTGGTTCCGGGATCGAGCCCCACGTGGGGCTCTGTGCTCAGTGGGGAGTCGGCTTGAGGATTTTTTTTTTCTCTCTCTCCCTCTGCTCCTGCGCGCGCATGCACTCTCTCTCTCTTTCTCTAAAATAAATAAATAAATCTTAAAAAAACAAAAAAAAAGACAAGGCCTTCATTTGTATCAATCTCTCAACCCCTTGCATTTAGGTACTGATTTATTTTTGTATCCATATACGTATCCATATACGTGTTCGCAAGCGTGTTGCAAACACATGCACAGGTACACACAGCATCTTACACCAAAACCGATTTTACGGGTCAATAAACTAGGAATAGAATGCCAAGATTAAAAGAGATGATTCACATATGTTATTTTTAGAGGGTTGATACGATTACTGTGATTAAGCTTTAAATATGATTCTTAGCTTCCTGGGAGCCTTAATAAAAGGAAAAATACTAGCTGGCCTGGTTTTATGAATTTCCTATATGCAAGAATCACTAAGTGATTCATTAATCCTGCCAATATTAATTATGTACCTACTGTATGCCAAGTCTTAGACTAGGTGCTGGAGATCAGTGATGAGCAAAAAAAGATTTAGTCCTTGCCTTCGTGGAGTTTCTGGTCTAGTGGGGGAAACGGACAATAATCAAGTAATCATACACATAAATGCGAAAATAAAACTGTAATAAGAGCAGTTAGGGAGATGTTTAATGTACCCTGAGAACCTACAATGGCCGAGGGGTTGGGGACATGCAGATTGGATTTATTCTAGCACGTCCGTGTGGGAGGCTGCATGGAGGGAAGTGACATTTTTTTTTGTAAGATTTTATTTATTTTATTTGACACAGAGAGAGAGATCACAAGCAGGCAGAGAGGCAGGCAGAGAGAGAGGAGGAAGCAGACTCCCTGCCGAGCAGAGAGCCCGATGCAGGGCTCGATCCCAGGACTCTGAGATCATGACCTGAGCTGAAGGCAGAGGCTTTAACCCACTGAGCCACCCAGGCGCCCCAGGAAGTGACATTTGAATTGAGATGACCGATTAGATAGATAGGAGTCAGCAAGATGCAGGGAGGACAGGAGGGGAAAGAGCATTCTGGGCAAAGGGAAGAGGATGTGCGAAGGCTCTGTTCAGGAAACCAAAACAAAATTGGCGTGCCAGGAGTACAGAGGGACAGGAGTGGCATGAGATGAAGCTGGAGACATGGGCATAGAGCCAGATAATTCAGGGCCCGAGGTTGTTGCAAGTTTTTTTTTTTTTTAATCCTAAACATGGGAAGCCATTGAGAGGTTTAAGGCAAGAGTGTGACACGATCAGACTCCTGTTTTGAAAAGTTCCCTTGGCGGGGGGTTGGGGCGCAGTGCCTGGGTGGCTCAGTGGGTTAAGCATCGGGCTCTTGGTTTCAGCTCAGGTCATGATCTCAGGGTCATGAGATCAAGCCCCCCATCAGGCTTTGAGCTCAGTGAGTAGTCTGCTTGAGTTTCTCTCTCCCTCTTCCTCTGCGCCTCCCCCCTGCACGCATGCACGCCCTCTCTCTCTTTCACTGAAATAAATAAATAAATCTGAAAAGAAAAGGACTCTTCATTGTGGAGAGCATATCTAAGGGAAGAAAATGGAGGCAGGAAGACCAGTTAGGAGGCTGTCCGGCTGAAAGATCATGGAGGCTTGTACTAGGGCAGTGGAAATGGACATGGAGAAAAGAGAACTTACCTGGGCAATATTTGGAAGGCAAAGACAACCCAGACTTGTGATGTGGGAGATGAGGAAGACAGAGATGCCAAAGTTGGCTCCTAAGTTTCTGGCTTATATCATGGTGCATTTTATTGAGATGGGGAACACTAGAGAACCTCTGGTTTGAGGGAAAGAGAGAAAGTCTTTGGCTCCAGTTTGGGACATGTTGAGTCTGAGATGCTTCTGAGACACTGAAGGAGTGACATTGTCCAGTGGGCAACTGGAACTCCGAGGAGAGGCCAGGTGCTGGAGATACGGATCCAGAAGTCATTTGCATATAAGTGGGGAATGGGGGCACCTGGGTGACTCAGTCGTTTGAGCATCCAACTCTTGGTTTTGATTCAGGTCATGATCTCAAGATCCTGAGAATCAAGCCCCAAGTTGGGCTCCCCACTCAGCAGGGAGTCTGCTTCCCTCCTCTCTCTCCCTCTGCCCCTCCCCCTGCTCATGCTCACTCTCTCTCTCTTTCTAAAATAGATAAATAAATCTTAAAAAAAAAAAAATAGGGCACCTGGGTGGCTCAGCAGGTTAAGCCTCTGCCTTCAGCTCAGGTCGTGGTCTCAGGGTCCTGGGATCGAGCCCCGCATCGGGCTCTCTGCTCAGCAGGAAGCCTGCTTCCCCCTCTCTCTCTGCCTGCCTCTCTGCCTACTTGTGATCTCCTCTCTGTCAAATAAATAAATAAAATCTTTAAAAATAAATAAATAAATAAATAAATAAATAAATAAATAAATAAAATAAAGTCACGGGAATGGATGACGTCAGCTAAGGAGAGAATAGAAAAGAGAAGAGGACGCAAGACTAATCTCTGGAAAGCACCAGCATTTAGATGTGAGAAATGGAAAGACGAATCTGAGAAGGGAACTGAAAAGGAGGAGCTAAAAAGGTTGGAGGAAAACCAGGATCATGTGTCACACTGAAGCCCAAGGATAAGAAGATTTTAAGAAGGTAATGGTCGACAGAGTTGAATACTGCCAAGAGGTCAGAAAGGTAAGGGAAAACTCTCCATAGAATTTAGGGTTCGCAGAGGTCACGGAGCTGGGCAAGAGCTGTTTCAGGGGAGTGGTGGTGGCAAAAAAAAATGGCTTAAGTGTGTTGAAGAATAATTAGGAAATGAGTAAATGGATTCAGCAAGTCTAGTGAATTCTTTGAAGAAGTTTGATGTAAAGGAAGACAGAAATGGTATGGCAGCTGGAGAAGGATAAAGTATGGGTTCAGGCTTCTTTAAAAATGGCAGTGAAGACTTGAGAGTGTTAAACGTAGTTGGAAAGGAACCAGGTGAGAGAGAATAACTGAATATGCATAGTAGCTTGCTGGTAAATGTTTAACAACCTGTTCTCCAAGGAAGAAAACCAAACTCTGATACGCAGCACTTGCTGGTTTCCATGGTGGAAATACTCTCCCCGTGACTGATTTCGAGTTATCAGTATGAGGTCTCAAGCCCTCCATGAGGGTCCAGCATTTCACTAACAAGAGAAAGAAGGATTGAAATGTTCACGTATCACCCAACTCTATCTTTTCTTTTGTGAAGTTCCTGTTCATGTCCTTTGCCACTTTTATATTGAAGCACTTATTTTTCTGTTAATTTGTATGAGCTCTTTATATAGTATGGATATTAATCCTTTGTCATTAATTTTATGATGGATTTTGGTGTAAAGAAATTAAGAATATTTATACAGTCAAAATCGATCAATTTTAAGCAATTTTTAAGCACACAGTTCACTAGCATTAAGTGCGTTCACGTTGTTAGGCAATCATCACCACCATCCATCTCCAGAACTTTCCTCATTTTCCAAAACTGAAACTCTATACCTATTAAATAATAACTCCCCATACCTTTCGTCCCCAGCCTTTGGCAACCACCATTCTACTTTCTGTCTCTATGAATGTGGCGACTCTAGGACCTTGCAGAAGGAATCATATGGTATTTGTCCTTTGGCAACTGATTTATTTCACTCAGCAGAATGTCTTTAAGATTGGCCCATGTTGTTAGCATTTCTCAGAATTTCCTTCCTTGGGGCGCCTGGATGGCTCAGTCGGTTAAGCGTCTGCCTTTGGCTTAGGGCATGGTCCCAGGGTCCTGGGATCAAGTCCCGCATCGGACTCCTCGCTCAGCGGGGAGCCTGCTTCTCCCTCTGTCTGCTACTCCCCCTCCTTGTGCTCTCTCTCTGAGAAATAAATAAAATCTTAAAAAAAAAGAATTTTCTTCCTTGTTCAGACTGAATAATATGCCATTGCGTGCATATAGCACATTTTGTTTATCCAGAGGCTGAAGTGTTTTAAGTTGCAAAGGTAAAGGACAGACTGTGGATCTTAGTAAATTCACCAAGGTACCACCATCCTGTGATTTCTCCTGGTGGCCAGGGAAGTCCACTGATCTCATCTTTTCTACTAATTATTTCCAATATTGTAGTAGGTCGGAAAGCACTTTCCAAGAGCCTGCCTTCTTCTCTTTAAATTTCTCCTCCAATAATCTGAATCAGCATTTCAATCACCTGGACAGATGTTCTCCCCTACCATGGCAAATAGACACGGGGACCTTTAGTAGGCTGGTGACATGATTCTATCATCACCTGTCAAGAGGTATCTCAAAAGATAATCCGTCATGGTATTTTGTTCCTATTAGAATTAATTAAGATGAAATTGTAATCATTGCCTTCAGCACATATTTTCTGTACTCAACTGGTCAATATTGAATAACTTTATAAAGTGGGTTCGGTGACCTGGGGGCCTACTGACTTGCAGCTAATCCAACCAAGCCAACTCATGGGGACGTCATGTTACTCAACATCGGACATTTCCTAGTGTCGCTCTCCAGCTAAGGGTTCAAGTCAAGGATGCAGGCAGGGTTTAAAGGAGTGGGTAAGCCAGTGGAATGAGTTCACTTATTTGTTTATTCAGTAGAGGTTGACGGGGCCGTGCTGGGCACTGGGCCTGACCCCAGGGGTGCAGCAGGGAACGAGCGCTATTATGCTACTTACACTCTAGATGGGTGTGCGGGGAGAAAAAGACATACAGGCTCTTTTCATACAGAATGATAAAGAGAACAACAGGACGCTCTGGAATGCTTAGTGGGATAGGCATCTAATTCAGACTCAGATCATTCATTCAGCAACGCTTTCCAGAGGTCGCGATAATTAAATCGAGGTGTCAGTGGCGGTAGCAGTTGGTTGAGTGAGGAAGACAAATGATCATCTTATCAGGATGAGGTCTAAGAATCAGACACTGGGAACCGGAGATGAGTTGAGAAATACCAGGCGATCAACAAAGGCTCAGAATGAACTCCGATGGTATGAGTCCATTACCTCGAGCTGGAATCAAAAACCAAAGGTGAGCATGGATGTGTATCTGGGAGGTGGGGCCGAAGGTTCTAGAATTAAGAAACTTTGGTTCTCCCTGCAGAGACATGGGATATGGGAACGTTGAAGAGACCTCTAAATTAAGTAAGGCTGAAATCATCATGCCTCAAGCGCAGGTGGGATGTGGTCAGAAAAGACAAATACCCCTTACCGAAGTGCACTTTCATATGGTGTGCCCTGCCCCCACTCCCCAACGGGGGCCTGCACGGTCTTCCCAGAGCTGGAATAGTATTGAGGTGACTGGTTAATTCCATGCTTCATATTGCGAAACTCAGGGACTCCATCAAGCACTTTTTGACACACTGGCAAATAGCCAAAGTCGCTGTAAGTAGCTTCATGGCCCAACTCCAGAGGTCCTGTTACCTTCCATTTAGGTGAGACCAGAGGTTAAGCTTCTCAGTTTCCGGAACAAAGTATCTCCCAACCACCTCCTCTATTGGTTCCAAAATAAATGGATTAGCCCTCAATAAACAATAGAGATAAAATAGTAGCTCTCTAAGCCCCTTATCAGATATTACAGGTTTTAAATGACTTCCCATGTAGTTCTGATCCGAAATCTAGACAAGAGAACCGAAATTTCAGTAAAGTTTGTTTAAGGCGGGGCATCCACATTTTTTTCCATCAGAGGTCGCATAATAAAAGATGCAGATACATATAAGCCACATAAATGGATAGTAACAGTGAAATATGGCCCGTTGGCTCTTCAATGATAGGGACTATAGGGACAGGAACCCTAAAGCATCCAGAAAAAGTTAAATCAACTGCAAAGGTGCACATTTATAGGCCTGTTGTTGGTCACTGGTCAATTTTCACTGGTTCAATGAGAATAGAAGACTGATATTTACCAGAATGAACAGGAAAGGGGGAGCTATTCAGTCTGGGCCTGTTTCATGCTGACTCCAGAGACAGACCGTCCAGGGTTTCAGTTTTGGCAGTTTTAAGAGAGAGAGCACACTTTTCAGCTGCATCAGGAAGACCCCAACCTTGTCTGAAAATGGGCAATCCAACTGGAGAGGCTGGAATGATGTTTACCTGCAAAATTCTTGGTGGATCCAGTCCACTGGGCCGAATGCTGACACACACTAATAGTAGTGGGTCTGATCATTTAGCAGCAATAGGCAGGGTATACATACATAAATGACGATCTAATATCCGCACTCTCAAGGCAATCATAAAAATGTCTTTTAAATTATATTTCATGTGTTTATGAAAATTAAGGACTGTTTGCACTCATCAAAACATATAAGCCGGATGAATTGTGTGGTGTGTGAATTACAGCTCCCTAAAAGGGTAATACTGGAGAAAACAAAACCTAGCAGCGTCTTCTGACCATCCCACCCCGATGCCTTAAATTCAGCCGGGCCCTCTGCACCCCATCAAGGCTGCTATACAAAATGCAGGGCAATCAAGCATGCTTGGTGCCTGCCAAGCATGGCCCAGGCCTGGAAGTTGGCTCTGGTCCTGCTGTCAGCGCCGCTCTGGCCTTTTTGGCTTGCAGATCTCTGGCTCTGGATGTCTAGTCCAAGGTAAGAGACTCCCTCCCTCCTCCAGTCCTGGGATCTCAGGATCCAGTGGTCTAAACTCTCCTCTGCACCCCTCCCCCTGCATCTTCACACACGTTCACTTATTTTCCACCCAATGGAGTGCAGCATCCTTCAAAATCTATGAATGCATTGAACTGGAGCTAGCTTGGTAATGGAAAACGAGCAGCTTCTTGTCACCATCTGCCCAATCCACATGTCCAGTTGGAGTCTGCATTTCCTTGAACAAATCAATGGAGCTTTTGTTTGTCCCCCGAAGTTTCAAGTTCAACGTGTTTAGATGTCTTGTCACAACCATACGGAAATATAATCTTGTGAGTCACTGGAGGTCTAACAAATTGGATTTGGGAACTCTCATTCCAAAAGCCCTTGATTGGAGATGGCAGCTCAGTAAATCTCCGTACTTGAGATCAATCTCTTCTAAATAGCTCATAAACTGCTCGTGATTAAAGGCATGAGCACAGATAAAATTCATAATCTTTATTGCTTTCTCCGTCACATCACGTGGTGAGCCGGACTTGCAAAATTCATGACATGAGGCATGAGGCAATGACAGCTGGCCCACCAGATTTCTCTTGGCTTGAATAAATTGTTTAAACGTGGGTTTAAATTTCAACATGCCTCTTACTAGCTATGTGATCTTAGGCAAAACGAACCTCTTTGTGCCTTGGTTTCTTCTCTCAGGTAATGATTATACCAGTACCTATTTTACAGGGCTAGTATGAAGATTTAATTAATTGATCGATTGATTGATTGATTTAGAGAGCATGCAAGCGGAAGAAGGGGCAGAGGCAGAGGAAGAGAGAGGGGGAGAGAACCCCAAGCAGACTCTCCGCTGAGCATGGAGCATGACTCGGGGCTTGATCTCATGACCCAAAGATCATGACCTGAGCCAAAACCAAGAGTCAAATGCTTAACCAACTGAGCCACCCAGGTGCACCTAAATATATTTAAATTTGCAAAACCTTAGCAGAGTACGGGTATACAGTAATGTCGTGTGTCAACTGTATCTCAATAAAAAAAAAAAAGGTAAAAAAAATAGGCAAATGATCTGAATAGAAATTTCTCCAAAGAAGACAGACAGGTGGACGATACATTTGTGAAAAGATGCTCAACATCATTAGCCTTCAGAGAAATGTAAATGGAAACCAGGAGAAATACCCTCTTCGCATGTACTAGAATAGCAACAATAAAAGAGACATACAGTAGCAAGTGCTGGCAAGAAAGTGGAGAAATTGGAACCCTCCCTCAGAGCTAACTGTAATGTGTGAGGGTGCAGCCGCTTCGGAAAGCAGGCTGGCAGTTCCTAAAATGTGAAGCATGGTCATCATATGACCCAGGAACATGACCCAAAAGAAATGAAAACATATGTCTACCCAAAAACTTGTACGTGAAAGCACATAGCAGCATTCATGGTAATGACCAAAAGGTGGAAACGACCCAAATGTCCATCAATGGACAGATGGAGGAAAAACATATGGTACGCCCATACAATGGACTATTATTCTGCCTTAAAAAGGAACAAAGTTCCGATACGTGCTGCAACATGGATAGACCTTGAAAACATGATTCTAAGTGAAAGAAGCCAGTCACCAAAGACCATATATTGTATAATTCTAATTTTACTAAGTGTCCAGAATAGGGAAATCTATAGAGACAGAAAGTAGATTCCTATTTGCCAAGAGCTGGAAAGGTTGGAAGGAGTGATTGTCAATCGCTATAGGGTTTCTTTTGGAGGTGAGGAAAATGTTCTAAAATTAGATTGTGACAATGGTTTCACGTATCTGTGAAATGCTAAAAGGCACTGAATTGTACCTTTTGAAAAGGAGAATTATATGATATGTGAATTATATCTCAATAAAGCCATTATTAAGAAAAATCTTGGGGTGCCTGGGTGGCTCAGTGGGTTAAGCCTCTGCCTTCGGCTCAGGTCATGATCTCAGGGTCCTGGGATCGAGCCCCACATCGGGCTCTCTGCTCAGCAAGGAGCCTGCTTCCTCCTCTCTCTCTCTCTGCCTCTCTCCCTACTTGTGATCTCTCTCTCTCTCTCTCTCTGTTAAATAAATAAATAAAATCTTAAAAAAAAAAAAAAAGAAAGAAAGAAAAATCTTTGGGGCGCCTGGGTGGCTCAGTCAGTTAAGCATCTGCCTTCAGTTCAGGTCATGATTCCGGGGTCCTAGGATCGAGCCCCGCATCGGGCTCCCTGCTCAGCGGGGAGTTTGCTTCTCCCTATCCCTCTGCCATTCCCCCTGTTTACGCTTTCTTGCTCTTGCTGTCTCTCAAATAAATAAATAAAATATTAAAAAAAAAAAGAAAAGAAAAATCTCTGCAGTGACAGATGCAGAAAAGGAACCGGGGGCCACAGAAGTGACTGGTGCATGGTCGGGGAGGGAGAGGATGAGTTCTGAGCTGGAACAGGGTTGATGGAATAGATTCAAGAGAGAGATTCCAGATGGAGATAGGCCAGGACTCAGTGATGATTGGGTTTTGGCTTGATTCTTGGTTCCATAGTATCTGTCCCGACTACCAGAGTTTGTGTCTGTGCGTTGCTCCTCGTGTACAAAGCTGCCACATTGCTCTAAGCCAGCACCATCATCATTCATCTCAACTACCACCCTCTTGGATGGCCTACCTGAATCCACTCATGTTTCCTGCCAATCTCTTATCTACCCCAGAGCCACGGTGATCTTTTCATGCTGCAAATCTGATCATGTCATCCTCCTGCTTTCAACTCGTCGATGATATCCCTTTGCACTTCAGTTAAAGACCGAAATCCTTAACCTACTTGACCACCCTGAATGCCCTAGCCCTGGCCTATCCTTCTGCACCTGTCCTTCACTCTTTGTGCTCCAAATCTACTGACTGCTTTTCAGTGCCTCCCTGAGCTCTCTCCTACCACAGGGTCTTTGCACATATTGTTTTCTCTATGGAATACTTCCTTGCTTTGCTTGATGACTGCAACTCTCCCGTCAGTTACCAACCTCACCATAACGTCCTCCAGGAAGTCTTCCCTGATGGCCCAAGTCCCCTATTTTATATCCTCAAAGCTCTTTGTACTTCTCCTTCATGAGCCTCGCATCCTTCGATTAACGTCTGTCTTTCATTCAATTGTAAGCTTCATTAAGATGGGTATCTGTGGCCATTTTTGTTCACCATCGTGTCTCTGGTACCCAATACAGTGTTCAGCACATAGTTGGTCCTGAATTATATCTGTTAAATAAATAAACCCCGGGAACAATTTTAAATGCGAATTAAAGCCAACAGTGATCTACCCTATTGCGCCCATAGATTGGCAAAGTTGAAAAAGATTAAAAATACTCAGCAGAGGCAAGGACTGAGGAAAATGGGCACCCTCATACTCTGGGTGCTGGGTGTGTAGATTGCTATGTCCTTTGTGGAGGGCAATTGGACCTTCAAATGTTCACACTGTCGGACCCCACAATTCTACCCATGAAAATTTATGCCAAGAAAATGATCACTCATGTGCATAATGGTCTACACAGGAGGATGTTTACTGAAGCACCGTGTGTAATAGGAAAGGGTTGAAAGCAACCTAAATGTTCAACAATAGGGTATTAGTTCAATAAATGACGGTACATTCATACAATGGAATACCGAGCCGCCATTAAAAATAACCATGTAGGGGCGCCTGGGTGGCTCAGTGGGTTAAAGCCTCTGCCTTCGGCTCCGGTCATGATCTCAGGGTCCTGGGATCGAGCCCCACATCGGGCTCTCTGCTCAGCAGGGAGCCTGCTTCCCCCTCTCTCTCTGCCTGCCTCTCTGCCTACTTGTGATCTCTCTCTCTCTGTCAAATAAATAAATAAAATCTTAAATAAAATAAAATAAACAATAACCACGTAAATTGTATTTATTGACATGATACGATGTTCACGATAGGATCTATAGTAAAAATAAGCAGTTACCAGTAAGCGTGATAGAAGGATGCAAGGTTTTCTTTTTTAATAGTATGTAATGCAGATCCCTAAATTCAGAGAAAAACAGCTGCCAAGACAAATGCAAAGCTATTTACTATGAATTGCTTCTGGGGTTTTTTCACATTTTACCCTATATTGTTCTATATTGTGTTAGAAGCTTTTATGAAAATGCGCTCCTGTATCACTTGCATAATTGAAGTTTCAAAAAAAAAAAAGAAAAGAAAAGAAAAAGAAAGAACATCAAAGGTAAATAACCACACACGACCATATGGATAACAATTGTAGATAAATGTACATATTAAAAGGATCCAAACTCATCACAAAAGTACTAACACAAAATCACAAAGGTACCAACAGTGGTCGTTCTGGGTTGTGAGGTTTATGGGTGACCTTTATGCTCTCGCCTTGCTTGTCTGTATTTTCTATAATTAGCATCCAGTCCTTCTGTAATAAGAGAACATCGTGAAAAACATTTCATTTTGAAAAAACATTACAGTGAGAAACAGAGGCCGAGAGAGAGGGACTATTTATGCGGGCTAGCCCGCCCATTATGCCCTCTGGGTAGATCCACGAGAGGGGCCACATTTTAATGAGAAGGTTGCTTAGTGACAGTAGAACCAGAGCAAAGGGTTTAGCTTAGCTGGATGGCTTTCATGTCCAAAGATGGCAAGCAACGGTAGCGCGCTACGTTCACCTCCACTGCGGTTAGAAACTGCCTGCCCCAAATAAACTGCCTTTAAAACAGCCTGACATGCCTAGGGCCCCAAGAATCCACCCCAAGATCGCTTGATCCCATTGCACTGCGTCCTTGGACTTCTTGAGGCTTCGTTTGCGGCCTCTCCCCGGTGGATTTCACGCTGGACTTGCTCCTCCAGTCTTCCTGCTAAGCTTCTCCAGCTCTCCAACCCCAGTAGGGGCCCTGCTTCTACCTGCCCCGCTCCTGGGGTGGGGGCAGGGCGCGGGGATTCAGGCACACCCCCGACGGGTAACCCAGACATTTCAAGAAGCTGAGGGAGCCCCTGAGACGTGAGAGCACTGGGCGGGCCCTGCCAACTCTTTTTCTAGGTCCCGCTTCTCCGGAACCTCCAGGCCACTGTCCCCAGTGTCCTCACGGTCGCCAACCCGAAAGCTCTGTGAACCCCGTACTGGGGGGGACTTTATAGAGGCTCACTCACGCAATCACGATTGATCATTAGTTGCATTTGCAGCCCTTGGCCCTTCTCCGGGAAACAAGGGGCAGGGCAGAAAACTCCAGGCTTCTAACCAAGGCTTGGTCTATCCGGCCAGTAGTCCCCATCCGAGAGTCATCCAAGAGCCCACCCAGAGTCGCCTCATTAGGACACTCCTGTCACCTTGAAATGATAAGGGTTCAGGAGTCCTGTGTCAAAAATTGTCAAAAAACCCCCAATAGTAGAGTCAAAGAGGCTCCTAGTGCTCTTATCGAAATCACAATGGCCCAAGAGCCCCCCAGGGACCGGGAGCAGAGACAAATACAGCTCACCCCCTGGTCTCCAGCCACAGAGCCCTTACAGCAAAATGATACACGAGTCAGAATGTCAGTCATTTTGCCCTTACAGCAAAATGATACACGAGTCAGGGTCGTTACTAGAACCTCCCGCAGTCATTCATCCCTCCCCGGTCCGTCATCTTATCGTAGGAAACCGTCTCCCAGCTCAAGGCCGCTCAGGCGTGCTGGCTTCCGCTCCGTCTCGTCCCAGAAGCAAGAGTGGTTTCAGCAAGCATATGGTCTCACCGTTTTAGGCATCTGGTATAATTAGCTAAGAGCCGAAATCCTCATTTGCTCGGAGCGTCCTTCGAGGCGTTAATGTAATATTGGATTTCCCGTTATTACATAACCCATGCGTTTATTTCCTTACCCTCGATGACTCTTTTTCCTTCTCTCCTCCATTTAGACACAGACTTTTTCACCTCGGGGAGGGAACACCAGGTCCGGCCACCGGGCTGGTCTAGACCGCAGGCGGCACCATCAGTCCGGCACGTCACCTGCCCTCCGCCCACTGCCGTGGACGCGGGCACAGGTCACGGGCACAGACCTCGCGGGCTCTTCCCCGCGGGTGGTACAGAGCTACATTCGCTGCTCATTCCAATTTTGCCGGAAGAGGCGAAGATACATCCTGCCCCGTTAGGCGCTTAGAAATTCTGTCTGACCTACAGGTGACAATCATAGTTAACGGTGTCTCATTCCGAAATCGGCCCTGCTTCCAGACCCTGGAATTGCAACGCCGGCCCCATGACCACTGCCCCCAGTAAGGGGGGAAAAAAGTTGAGGTGATGTGGGGAAGAAGAGAACGAAAAAGCATAGCATGATACCTGTGTCTTCCCTTGGCAAGAAGTGCATCAATAATGTAGGATGCTAAATGAAATAAGTCAGAAAAAGAAAAATACTATATGATTTCGCTTCTGTGTGAAGTCTCAAACACGAAACAAAGGAACAAACAAAACAAAACAAAACAGAAACAGGCTCGTAAGGACAGAGAACAAACTGGTAGGTGCCAGAGGGGAGGGGTGGGGGTAGCCAAAGGAACCAACTCCCGGTTATACGATCAGTGAGTCGCGGGGATGTAAAGTACAGCCCTGGCAATGCGGTCAGGAAGATCGCAATGACTTCGTAGCGTAACTACACTCATCAGAGTGAGCATTTTGTAATGTGTAGAATTCTCCAATCGCTATGGTGCATGCCTGAAACTACATTTTTAAAAAGAATTGGATCTTTTTGAGATTTTATTTATTTATTTGAGAGACAGAGATCATGGGGGGGAAGGGTAGAGGGAGAAGCAGACCTCCCGCTGAGCAGGGAGCCCGACTCGGGGCTCGACCCCAGGACCCCGGGATCATGACCTGAGTCGAAGGCAGATGCTCAACGACCGAGCCACCCAGGAGCCCCGGACAGCCACTGCTGTATTTATCTGTTCCCTTCTCTGTCAAATCAGAGCTCCGAGCACAATTCTCCGCCCGCGATTGGACCTCATGGGCTGCAAACTGAGTCGTGTGGTCTGAAGAAATGACAGACAGCTGTCCAAACCGCTGCATGTCCTCTGTTATGGTTCCTTTGGGACACTCTGAGCACTGGCGTCCGCCACTGGGCAACCACACCCAAGCTGGAGCCAGCGTCTCTTTGTGCCGGGACCCACCGGCCGCCCCCAGCGCCGCCACCGCCAGTCTCACTCAGCCAGCTACGTTCAGGGCCTTCCCACCCTCGGCCGCACAGCCGCCCGCGGTCTCTGTCTCTCTTGATGGCAGACAGAGCCGTTTGTATTGGCATTTTGTGCCTCCGAAGGGCCAAGAGGAACCTGTCCGCGCTCAGCCCATCTCTGCCTTGCTGGAGACCTCCAATGTCCACTTACTTCAGGGACCCAGGTGGCCATTTGTCGATTCCGGTCATCTTCCAGACCTGGAAGGGAGCTCCTCTGACGGGCATGGACACACCCTTCTTCAGTGCACCCATCCAATTTCCGGAGAGCCCTGCCCCACCCAGGCATCCTTTCAATAGGCCAGATTTCCACCGTCCTCCTGTCCAACCACATGACCTGGCCACTGGCCACTTCTTATGAGTCTGTAAAAATCCCAACATAGGGGCGCCTGGGTGGCTCAGATGGCTAAGCGTCTGCCTTCGGCTCAGGTCATGATCTCAGGGTCCTGGGATCGAGCCCCGCATCGGGCTCTCTGCTCAGCGGGGAGCCTGCTTCCCCCTCTCTCTCTGCCTGCCTCTCTGCCTACTTGTGATCTCTCTCTCTCTGTCAAATAAATAAATAAAATCTTTAAACGCACACACACACACATACAGTTAAAAAAAATAGCAATTACAAATTTCCACCTCGGATAAGAGTTCCATGACTCTCCCCTTGGCCTCTCCCCATTCCCTTGTTAATTAACCCACTGGGGTTTTTGTTCGTTTTTAAAGATTTTTTAAAAGATTTTATTTATTTATTTGAGAGAGAGAGATCATGGGGGCAGAGGGAGAGGGAGAAGCAGGCTCCCTACTGAGCAGGGAGCCCGATGCGGGGCTCGATCCCAGGATTCCGGGATCATGACCTGAGCTGAAGGTAGATGCTTAACCCACTGAGCCATCCAGGTGCCCTGAGGTTTTTTTATCTTACGTAGTCTTTGGCGACATTTCCCTGTTATGCGACTACGTGTCTTGAGGGAAAATGTGTCTCAGGTAATAAATAGCTCTCCTTCTGGTACCGGTGTAGAGTTAGGCAGTCGAGGGGGCAGGTAAAGGGCTTTTCCTGAACCAGCTGGGCTTTGATTGCCTTTAGCTCAAAATCATCCTCGTGCCCAAGTGACATCTTTCGGGGTGGTGAATTCTACTCCCCCTTCACCACGAAACGAAACAACTCCTTCACGCTATCCCCCTGCTCCCCCGCCCCCGTTTTCAGCGGTTTCTTGGTTGTTGCCCTTCCCCCACGTTGAGTACCTCCTTGGGGAGCAGAGGTTTAGCCTCAAGGGCGGATCAGGCACTTTTATGGGGGGGCGGGGAAGCTGGGAGGGTTTTCATAAGCACGGTGCTAGGGCCCCATGGCCCCCCACGGTGATGGCCAAGAGGATATGCTTTGCCGGCAGCTTCTGCCATCGCCAGTAAAAAGAGTCACCTTTCCCGGGGCAGGAGCTAATTGCCCCCAAAGTCTTCAGAGAGCTATTCGGATCAGCAAGATGTAGCCTTGCGCGCCCCGAACACTTCCAGAAGGTCCCCCCAAGCTCTCAGAATTTATACTCTAAATGTCCCTGTGCCATAGTTGCTCCTTTATATGTTTTTATTGACGATCCCCCAGTGGGGCCTCTCAGCAGCTGAGCTACTGAGTTCTTTTTAAAAAAAAAAATTCATTTATTTATTTGAGAAAGACAGAGTGCACGCACGTGCGCAAGGTGGGGAGGAGCAGAAAGAGAGGGAGAGGGAGAATCTTAAGCGGGCCTCACGCTCAGCACGGAGACTGACACAGGGCTCGATCTCACCACCCTGAGATCATGACCTGAGCATCACGCCAACACACACCAGTCACTCGGTGGGGTCTGCCTTTGCTGGAGCTATGGTCTTCCTGCGCTGGGAACCCCTCTGACCCATCGGCAGGGTGGGCCCGGCGTCAGTTCCCTAGGGCTGCTGTCCGGTGAAGTACCACGAATTCGCTGATGAAAACTCCAGAAATGCATTGTCTTACAGTTCTGGGGACTATGAGCTCAAAATCAGGAGTCATCAGGGCCGCTCGCCCTCTGCCACCTGCGCAGGAGTCCTTCCTCGTCTCTTCCTAGCTCCTGGTGGTTGGCCGGGGATCCTTGCCCCCGCCCTCCAGGTCCGGAGCCGTCCTTGCCATCCTCCCTGCGAGCCTCACATCGTCTCCGCTCTGGCCGTGTCTCTGTGCTCAGACTCTCCCTTTCCACGAGGACGCCCGCCATATTGGATGGGGCTGTACCTTCTTGACTTCATCTCAACTTGATTACCTCTGTAAAGACCCTCTCTCCAGATAAGGTCACATTCTGATGTCCTGGGGGCTAGGACTTCAGCATCTCTATTTTTGGAGGGACACGGTTCGGCCCATAACAGCCCCCAGGAAACCGCGTTAAGAACGCAGGGCTTGCCTCCCGCCCATGGCTGATGGAACGAGGGTGACCCAAGATGAACCAGCCGGGCTTTTTCTCTCAGGATGTTGGATCTAGAACCGAGAACCATAATCTTGAGGTGTGAATCGAGAGCTGAAAAGTGCCGTTTTGCGCTCCGTTGGACCAGAAAGGCAGAAAAAGCCAGTCCGTAGAGGGAATAGAGGCAGAAAAAGCCAGTCCGTAGAGGGAAGCAGATGCACATAGAGAAACAGAGGAGGAAAATAGAGTCTACGCAATTCCCACGTACTGAATAAGGCTGATGTGCAAGGTCTGGGCAACTGCTTTCTATTCATTAGCTGATTGCCTCATCTTAACATACATTATGTTCATTGTAAAGATGAGAAAAGTGGAGGTTAGAAAGGCTAAGTTGCTTGCCCAAAGCCACCCAGCTATTAAATCACAAAGCAGAGCTTCAGATCTGCCTGGATCCACAGTTCCGTGTTCTCAGTGCTCGTCCTAGATTGCTGCCCTGGCTTTAGTCCCACCCTGAGGCCCACATACATTTCTGCCCTTGAATTCCAAGTCACATTATAATAAAGTACACACAGCTTAAGGGTATAGATCAATAAAGTTTTACATATTTTGGGGGCGCCTGGGTGGCTCAGTCGGTTAAGTGTCTTGCCTTGGGCTCAGGTTATGATCCCGGGGTCCTGGGATAGGGCCCCGCATCGGGCTCCCTGCTCAGCGGGGAGCCTGCTTCCCCTTCTCCTTCTGCCTGCCACTCCCCTTGCTTGTGCTCTCGCTCTCTCACTGTCAAATAAATAAATAAAATCTTAAAAAAAAAAAATGCATTTCCCTGTAGGAGTCATATTAAAAAAAAAGTGTTTCCAAAACACGGCATTAACTCCCACAGGTGCCTGGGAAGAAGGGCGGCCGCTTCTCTGTCCCAGGCCTGGGGATGGGGGGGTAAGCCATTTCGGCTGGCCGGCTACCAGGCCCTCAGAAGACACACCTCTCTGAGCCCTGGGTCGCTCTGTGGGGTGGCTCGGCTCACTCCGTGCCGGGCCGTGTGTATCTGTCAAACCCCAAGGCGGTGTGTCTGTGCGTAAGACAGACAGCAACCAGGCCGGCTGCCAGCTAAGTTGTGCCCTTGGATCTGGGGCCCTGACCTTGCGCTGCCCTTGAGTCCGCCTTGCGCTGCCTTTCAGATCACGTGGGACGGGCCGCTGTCCCGCCGGCCTGGTGTGTTATCTTAGCGGCCCGAGGTCCGCCGTGGCCGACAGGAAGGCAGCCTGAAAGCTCAGAAAGGGCTGGTGGTCCCTGAGAAACAGAGCCTTTTGAAACTGGGAGCTATCCCGGGGTTCTGTGCACAAATCTTGCAGCTTTCCTGAAAGCTAGAAATCATTTCCAAAATAAAACATTTTAATCCAAGACCATTTAATTGCCTTCTGGAGACTCCCTCCCGTTAGAAACAGCTCAAGGAAGTCAGGGTGGTTCTCGCTGGACCCCAGGTGGCAGGTGCAATGGTAGAGGTTCCGAAAAAACAAAAACACGCATTTTCATTCCTTCGTTCCATAAATATTCATCAAGAAGCTGCTCTGTACTCAGCACTGTCCTAGAAACCGGGGACACAGCTGAGGGAAGGACCGTCAGCGTCCAGCCCTCGTGGAGTTCAGTCTAGTAGAGGTCAATAATTAAGAATCACGTACAGGGACGCCTGGATGGCTCAGTGGGTTAAGCGTCCGCCTTCAGCTCAAGTCATGATCCCAGGGTCCTAGGATCGAGCCCCGCATTGGGCTCCCTGCTGAGTGGGGAGCTTGCTTCTCCCTTTCCCTCTGCTCCTCTCCCCCACTCATGCTCTTTCACTCTCTCTCTCTCCCAAATAAATAAATAAAATCTTTAAAAAAAAAAAAAAGAATCACAAACAGGGGCACCTGGCTGGTTCAGTCGGTAGAGCACATGACAATCTCAGGGTTGTGAGTTCAAGCCCCACGTCAGGCATGGAGCTTACTTAAAATTTTAAAAAATCACATACAGGGATGCCTGGGTGACTCAGTCGGTTAAACGTCTGACTCGGGTTCAGCTCAATCCACGGTCTTGGGGTTCTGGGAGTGAGCCCCTTGTTGGGCTCTGAGCTCAGCAAGGAGACTGGTCAAGGATTCTCTCTCTCCCTCTGCCCCTCCCCCTGCTCACTCTCTCTCTCTCTTTCTCACATAAATAAATAAGCCTTTAAAAAATATTTAAAAATAAAAAAATCACATACAGACATGTAAAATTACAACCATAATCAGGTCCGGGAGGAAGAATTAGGTGAGAACCCATAATCAGAGGAATTCTCATGCCTTTTCTGAGGCAATGATCGTAAGCTCAAAAGGATGAATAGACGTTAACCAGGCAGAGTGGAGGGAAGACTTGTTTCAAAAATCGGGGGCAGTATGTGCAAAGGCCCTGTGGTGGGAGGTAGCTGGACATCCACAAGGAACTGAAAGCATGCCAGTGATGCTAGAGTTCTGAGAGCAAGGGGGGCCTTGGGGATGATGAGGCTGGAGAGGAAGCAGAGCCAGACCATGCCAACAATTGTGACCTTTATTTTAACAGGAAGGGAAACCATTCAAGTATTTTCGGCAGGGGTGAGTAGAAGGAGGGAAACCAGTCAGATGACCATCCAGGACTCCAGTCAGAAAGATGGGTACCCTGGTGAGAATGGAGATGGAGACCCAAAGAAGATCCATAACCACAGGACTTGGTGGTGGGTTCAGTTGAGGGGGTGGAAGAAGAGAGTACAGCTGTGGAACCCACTGGAAGACAAGAGGCCGGAGGTCTGGAGGTGAGCAATGGTGTTGGCGAGGCCTTTGAAACATTCAGGCTGAGATGTTCGAGAAGCAGCCAGATACGGGGTCTGGGGTTCAGAGGCATGTCTGGGCTAGCCATATAAATCTGGGAGTCACTGGAGTGTAGATGGTATTGAAGCTGGGAAGGGCGGCGAGAGGAGCCAAGAGGGAAGACGCCAAGGGAGGGTGGGCCGCAGAAGCCCAGGATATCAGCCATGTCAGAAGTGGAAAATTCGCCATCTTCAGAAGGGGGCTGAGAAATGAGCTTTGGACGAGGTGACACGGGAACCCTTGGTGATCTTGCCGGTTGCTGTTTCTGCCGAGCGGAGGTGGCAGGAGCCGGGCCGGCGTGGGCGGAGGCAGAGGTGAGCGGGGAAGAGAGGGGTAGCCCGTATAGACACCCCAGGTAGTGCGGTTCCGAGGGGGCGGGAGGAATGGCAGTGGCTGGAAGGGGGTGCGTGGGGCCGTGGGGCCGAGGCAGGGATGGCGTGCTGTGTTTTACGTAAGGATCTTGGGTTGACTTGGATGCAGACTAGCCTAGAAACAGATGGTCGAAAGAGCTTGGCTTTGACCTCGGTTTAACTTTCGTCCGTGCCAGACGGCAGCTAGGCTGCCTCAGCTGTAACCCCAGCTCCACACTCGGACTCCCCAGCGTGACCGGGCGACAGTGACACACTGTGCCTCAGTTGCCCTTTCTGTCAAATGGGCAGAGTAACGGTACCCACTCCGCAGGATTGCTGTAAGAGCAGAGAGAATTCCTGCAAAGTGCTTGGAACAGTGAGGGACCGGTGTGGAGTCAGCACTTGCCGCGCCCTAACGGCCATTATTGTTGCTGGCTAATTGACCTTGGCCGCGTCATTTAACCTCCCCTCTGCCTCTCAACCTCTCATTTAACTTCTCATCATTCTTCACTTGGTTGCGCTAAGGATTCAAAGCACCTGGTACATACTAGGTATTCAATAACATTTCCCTTTGTTCTTTATACAGTAGTAATAATAGTTCACATTTTACCTATTGCCTTCATTATCCGACCCTGTGAGGAAGGTGTGAGACTGGGAAGCAGGCATCCCTCGTTTGCAGATGAGGAAGCGGAGGGAGCTATAGATTGCGACTGGTCCAAAGGCACATACACGTTGGCGGTGCTGCGATTTAAACGATTTATCTTTCGAATATTGATGCCGGAGCGGGTGATGGCCACTGGTTTGTGAATTCAGTGGCTGGTCCTTTATTGCTATATATATACACGGCTTCAGACTGATTCCTTACAGGCTGGTGAGCAAAAGCTTCTTAGCCTCCCTCGGAGCAGGAACGCTTTGCTGCCCCCTTGTGACTCATCAAGGTCTTACTTCCAGGTTCAGCTTCATTAAAAAAAAAACAACTTTTTTTTTTTAAGATTTTATTTATTTATTTGAGAGAGAGCACAAGCAGGGAGAGAAGCAGACTCCCTGCTGAGCGAGGAGCCCGATGCTGGGGCTCAATCCCAGGACCCCGGGATCATGACCTGAGCAGAAGGAAGATGCTTAGTGGACTGAGCCACCCATGCGCCCTGTCTTTTCTGTTACAATTTCTTCTAGGAAGGGTGTTGCTCTGGGAGAGGCAAGGAAAACAGATGATTGGGGTTGACTTCTTTTTTAATAGAGAGGCAACAACTGTGGGTGTCTCTTACCCCAACGGGGGCGCTGTGCCAGGCGTATCTTTCCCCAAGCAGAAAAGCAAACCAGCAGCTGACCTGGGTGGAGGGGAAGGTTCTGACAGCCGGTTCGGGCTGCAGCGCACCCCCGCGGCTGGATTTCTCCAAGCAGGGCCCCCAGTTCCCGTGCCCCGCCTGGGCTCCCAGGACGTCTGGTCCTGGTGCTGCAGGAGCTGGGGGAGAGGCGGGAGAGCTGCCGGCGCCTGCGTCTGCCCACCATTGCTCCGATTCAGCCACAGCTGGCCCTGCCCACGGGGCACCTAGAGGTCCTTCTAGAGGTCCTGCTCGTGGATGGGGGCCGCGTGGAGGGGCCCGGGCAAAGCCAGGCCTCGTAGGGGGTCCAGTGTAGATACCCAGCTGTCTTCCGGAGAACTTCTTAGAGATGGTTAGTCGGCTCCGCATGGGGTTAAGACGGTGGCCAGGGGTCTGCTGCAATGTGAAGATGCCACCGCAACGGCGTGGAAGGTGCAGAGCGACTTTGTTCATGCATTTTATTTTTTTTTAAAGATTTTATTTATTTATTTGACAGAGAAAGAGAGAGCGCGCAAGCACGCACGAGCAGGGGGAGCGGCAGGCAGAGGGAGAGGGAGAAGCAGACTCCCCACTGAGCAGGGAGGCAATGTGGGGCTCGATCCCAGGACCCTGGGATCACGACCTGAGCTGAAGGCAGACGCTTCACCGACTGAGCCACTCAGGCGCCCCCCCCCCCATAAGAGACTCTTAATCATAGGAAACAAACAGGGCTGCTGGAGGGGAGGGGGCGCAGGGATGGGGTCACTGGGTGATGGGCATTAAGGAGGGCACGGGATGGAATGAGCACTGGGCATTGCATAAGACAGTTGTACCTCTGGAACTAAGAATACGCGATATGTTAATTAATTGAATTTAAAGAAAAATAAATAAATAAAAGCCAAAAAATTCAATTGACTAAATTTGAAGATCTAATGGGCTTTATTCAACAATTCACGGATTGAGCAGCATCCCACCCAGCAAACACAAAGGAGCTCCGGAGAGCTACACAGAATGAAGGGCTTTTACAGACAGAAGGGGTCAGGAAAAGGACGTTTCTAGTAAAGAGTGGATTTTTTAAAAGATTTATTTCTTTATTTGAGAGAGAGAGAGAGGGCATGGGTGTGCATGGGGAGAGGGAGAGAAGCAGGCTCCCCGCTGAGCGCAGAGCCTGCCTGCCATGGGGGCCCGATCTCATGACCCTGAGATCACGACCTGAGCTGAAATCAAGAGTCGGACGCTCAACCGACCGAGCCACCCAGGCGCCCCAAAGAGTGGATTGTTTTAGGCAAGGTCACCTTCCTATAGGGGACACAGGAGGGGCTTACCAGGTGGATGACCTCATTCGCACTAACCAGCTGATTCCAGACTAACTGGTTCAGGTTTCCATTGGTGGGAGAGGCTGAAACTTCGGGTCGGTTAGGTATTAAGTCTTAGTTTGCCGATGTGGGCCTTAGCACAAGTGACTCCATTTTGCACCTGTTGTTTCTTTATTTCAACAGATAGGTTTTTAAAATTCAGGCTTGTCTCTAAAACACACGGCCAAACTTGTCTGATAGTGGCTCCTCATTCTGGAGTTTAGAAATTCAACTCGTTGTGGCTGAGAGGTTAGCATCTGTTTCTAGAAAGTTTAGATAAGGCGCAAAGTATTGAGGTCAGTCTGGAAAACAGGGGGACTTCCCTAGTGAGGGACTCCCAGGCACCCTGAGGACACCTACAGGGAAAGGAAGAGTTCCCTCTTTCCCCCCTTTCTACTTCCTTCCTCTCCCCTCTTTTCCTTCATTTATTCCCTCAGTCAGCAAACCTTTATCAAACACGTAAGGCTGTGCAGGCACCGGACAAGACCCTGGGATACAGGGCTGAAAAGACATGGAGCCAGCCCTCGGGAAGCTCACAGTTTCCCGGAGAAAAAAGACAAATTTGCACAAGAGGCAGGCATGAACTGAGGTGTGTCCGGGATGCTGTGGGGTCCCCAGGAACATCTGGCTACCTCTGCCTGGGGACATGGGAGCTTCACAGAGGTGATGACAGTTGGGTTGGGTCTTGAAGGATGAGTAAGAGTTTTCTAGGCAGACGAAGAGGAAGGGCTTTCCAAGCAAAGGGAACAGTATCGGCGAAGGCAAGGAGAGTTAATGGCGTGTTGCAGGGTTTTAAGCTAGGACGGCAGCGGGATCAGATTGATTCATTCATGGACTTCATATATGTGACATGTGCTACACCAGGTGGTGAGGATGACAGCAATGGAAAAGCCCAGCCGCTAAACACAGGGAGCTTACGTTCTAGTTGGAGAGATCAAGAAGGAGCGAAGGGATAAAAATCAAGAGGGTGAGGATACAGATGCGCCAGAAGATGCTGTTTTATTTTTTTTAAGATCTTATTTATTTATTTGAGAGAGAGAGAGTATGAGCAGGGGGAGGGGCAGACAAAGAGAGACAGGTAGACTCCCCACTGAGCAGAGAGCCCAACAGGGGCCTCGATCCCAGGACCCCAAGATCATGACCCAAGCCAAAGGCAGACGCTTAACCGACTGAGCCACCCAGGTGCCCCGGAAGATGCTATTTCAGACAGGTGGTCAGGGGAGGCCTCCCTGACCAAGTGACATTTGAGCGGCCCTGAATGGAGCGAGGGAGCGAGCCTCCTGAATAAATGGGGACAGATACACCAGGCATCGAGGATTGCAGGTACAAAGGCCCTGAGGTGGGAGCGTGCTTGGCAAGGGAACAAGCAAGCGGGGTGGGGGAGGAGTTGGTAGGAGATGGAACGAGGGAGGTAGAGGAAAATCCAATCGCGTAGGGCCCTGTAAGCCACACACAGCAAGGAGTGGCGATCTCACTCTAGGTGGGATGGGAGGGTGAGCTGAGACTGCACGTTGGGGCACAAGAGGAAAGTGAGGTGATGGGATGACATGAAGGTTTTGACCCAAGCAATTGGAAGGATAGAGAGGCCATTGAGGGGTGCAGAGGAGACTGGGGGGCAGCTCAGGACGACTTCAGCTTGGAAGGGCTAAGTTTGACAGGCCTATTAGACCTCCAAAGGGAGCCGTCCGGGAGGCAGCTGGATCGGTCTGTCTGGAACCCAGAGGAAAGTTCCGGGCAGCAGGTGTCCTTGCAGATGGAGTGTTTAAAGACCCGAAACTAGATGAGGTCCTTGAGGAGGTGGATGCACAGAGAGGCAGTCAAAGGCCCGAGCCCCAGGGCTCTCCAACCTCCAGACTCTAGAGCTTGGAGGGAGGAGGAGACTGCAGAAGGCACAGCGGACCGACTGGCTGGTGGGAACCGAGAAAAATCAGGAGAGCTTGGTGTCCCAGAAGCCAAGGGAGCCAAGGGTAGCAAGAACGGGGTAATAGACTATGTCAGATGCCACTGAGAAGCCCAGTAAGATGGGGACTTTGAACTCGCCATTGGCTTTGACAGCAGGAAGAGGCCATGAATGACCTTGGCACACTCCTGCTTCATAGGCACGTAACCTCTGTTCTCAGCAGGGTCCTGTGCTTACTTTAATGCTCTTCTGCCACCGGCTCGACATTCTTAAATAACCTTTCATAGTGGGTTGAATGTTGGCCCCTCCCCTAAAAGATTCGTCCACGCCAAGTGTGACCTTATTTGGAGAAAGGGTCTTTGCAGATGTAATTCAGGTAAAGAGATGAGATCAAATTAGGGTGGGCCCTAACTGAACGGCAGGTGTCCTCCCGAGAGAAAAGCGAGGGAAAGACACACAGAAGGTGATGGGAGGACAGAGGCTGAGATCGGAGTGATGTATCTTCAAGCCAAGGAATGGACACCGTAGAAGCCAGGAGAGAGGCATGGAACGGGTTCTCTTTCAGGGTCTCCAGAAGGAATCCACCCTGCTGACGGCTTGGTTTCCAACTTCGGCCCCCAGAACCGGGGAAAGGATAAATCCCTGTTGTTTCAAGCCACCCAGTTTGTGGGCATTTGTGATGATGACTCTAAGAAACAAAGGCACCTTTGAGCAAGGGGCCCCACATTTTTACTTTGCACTGGACCCTGCAAATTCTGTAGGCGGTCCTGCCTTGGCAAGTGTGGATTCCGAGGTTTGGTGAACTTTATTGGAATGTGTTCCAGAGACAATGGGAGGTGAGGAGGTAGAAACTGCCAGAAAAGACAACTCGAATTCCAGAGTTGTCTCTTCCTTGCTGCAAAGGAGGGCACGGGAACGGGGTGGTGGGTAGATGGGGATATTGGGTCGGGAAGGTTGTGGGTTTTTTAAAGAGAGGAAACATTACAGTATACTTGAATGTGGGTGGCAGTGTTCCATTGGGGGAGGGAAGGGGGTAAGGATGCAGAAACAAGAGGGAGCACTTGCTCAAGCGGAAGTCCTTGAGTACTAGTGAAACTGACTAAAGGAAACCTTACTTGAAATGGCCAGAAGGGGGAGCTCTAACGCCCTACCACTCCTCGCCAATGGCAGACCCGGCAGGAGGAGAGGTACCTGGCCTCCTTACCCAGCAACAAGCTCATCCAATAAGAAAGTAGCACAACCTGGCCAATGAGAACCCGCCACCACCCTGAACTCTCGGTTTCCTCCAATAAACTTTAGTTCAAAGCCACCCCTTCCAACTTCCTCTTTTTCTCTATAAAGTAACATTCCTCTCCCCTTTGTCTTTTTAAATATTTTATTTGTAAGCAATTTCCACACCCAAGGCCGGACTTGAACTCACAACCCCCAGAATGAGAGGCACATGAGCCACTGACGGAGCCCGCCAGGTGCCCTTCTTCTCCATTGATCCCCCTGTTTGCCTTTTTGCCAACCCTTGCATGCCCTGAATTGCAGTTTCCCTCTTTCAGAATAAGTTCATTTCGCTGGTATAAGATCTGTTTTACTTTTTTTTTAAAGATTTTATTTATTTATTAGAGAGAGAGATCACAAAGAGGGGGAGCAGCAGGCAGAGGGAGAGAGAGAAGCAGGCTCCTTGCTGAGCAGGGAGCCTGATGCGGGGCTCGATCCTAGGACCCTGGGATCATCATCTGAGCGGAAGGCAGACGCTTAACCATCTGAACCACCTAGGCGTCCAGCAATGTAATCACGCAAGGTCACGCAACCGGTGACAGGCAGACAGACCTAAGGCTCCGATCCCAATAAGGTCTTACCCTCTCTCCTTGGCTGTCTTTTTTTTTTTTTTTTTTTTTTGCCAGTTTTCAAAGTAGGAGGAGTGTTCGTAGCAAACTCCTGGGGTATGTCCGCTCACGAATCTGGAAGCCAATGTCTCTGTGGGGAGTGGTGGCTGCTTCTCTCACAACGGGGATCCAGGCCAGCCCTTGGCAGGACTCCCTCCCTCAAATTGGCTTCAGAGTCGGCCAGCTGGCAGCCAGCCGGGCTCACTGAGAGGTCCCGAGTGGCGTGAAGAGCCCCGAGAAGGGCAGCGTGGGGACGTGCGGTCTGACAGGCCCAGGCTGTGTGCTCCTGCCCCACAGAAGATGGTGGTGCTGGAGGAGACAGAAGGCACAGGCAAGGGCTGCTTGAAAAGCACTAGAATCCTCCATGCGGCTGCCGAACTGGGCAGGGGGGGGGCACTGTGGGTGAGGGGGACACGGAAGAGTGCCTGGTGCCGTGGCTGAGGCTGGATCCGGATGGCAGTTTGAAGTGCCGGCTGAAGGAGGGAAGGGACAAGGTGAGCGAAGTGGTGGCGGTGGGTAGGAGGGCAGTCCGGGCTCTGGGGGAAAACAGCACGTGAGCCTTCCTTTGTGACGGTGAACTGGGCAGGAAAATGTCACTTTCAGGGCCTGGAAATGGCCAGACAGGCATGATGCTGATTTCCTGCGGCAGCCTCCTTCCCCCTCGGGAGCCGGGGCCATGGGGCAAGGCGGCCGGCCCGGGGAGGACAAAGAGACTTGGCCCTTGGTGCTCAGTCACTGAAGTCGAGATCGGGAGCCCCCAAGTCCCATCCCTGGAGGAGCCGCGGCACCCAGAGGCTGCAGGGGGCCCAAGGATGGACAGGGCAGGTGCGGGGCACCTGTTACAGCCCGTCGGGCAGGAGCCAAGGGGAGAGGGGCAGGTTCGATCCTGCTCTCTGAATGACAGCTGGAGAAAGCAGGCCCCAGGGAGAGGACAGAGGAGCCTGGGGCCGGCCAGGGAGGTCACAGCTGAATCGGGATCATAAAACCAAAGAAAACCAAACCCAGCTGCCGTTAGCCAAGGCTTGCCGCATGCCACGCATGGTGCTATATGCTATCTTAGGAAACGCTGCTTCAGTTCTTGGGACTGTCTTAGGAGGCAGTTATAATTATTACAACCTCCACTTTATACACGTGGAAGCTAAAGTACAGAACAGTGAAGTGCCTTACAAAGGTCACGTAGTTAAGACTCCAAGTTGAAGTTCAAACCCGGTCTGTCTGACTCCAAAGCCCATTCTGTTCATTCTCCTCCATACAGGGCCATGATAAACATGAAATAAAATAAAACAGGATATTAACAATAGTAAAAATAACCACCTCCTTGCGTTGAACACCTGCTACATGCCGGACATTCTTCAAAGAGCTTTAACAGGCAAAGCTCATTTCATTGTCACAACCAGCCTGGGAGTAGATTTTATCATTGTTGTCACCTTCCTTCTACAGATGAGGAAACTCATTTGGGTAAAACGAGGCAGAAGGCCCAGTTTTTGCAAATTGCCCAAGGACTCCTGGATGGCTCCTGGATGGGAGCTGGTCAGAATGACCGAGCCAGGGGCACCTGGCTGGCTCGGCTGGTAGAGCATATGACCCTTGATCTCAGGGTTGTGAGTTCAAGCCCCACATTGGGTGTGGGGTTTTGGAATCGAGCCCCGCATCGGGCTCTCTGCTCAGCAGGGAACCTGCTTCCCCCTCTCTCTCTGCCTGCCTCTCTGCCTGCTTGTGATCCCTCTCTCTGTCAAATAAATAAATAAAATCTTAAAAAAAAAAAAAGTCCCGGTGGGCAAAGCATCCTGGGATGGGAACTGAAACTCCCCGTTCAAGCAATAAGGACCGCCCTGAGCCAGCAAGACCCCGCGTGACTGACCCCAAGACAACGATCCGCCCGAGCTTTCCTGCCCACCTGCTTGTACCCACCGACCTTTGTCCCACATTTTCCTTATATGAACCTGAAGGATTTTCAGCACGTGGAGACGGTCTTTGAGCCACCAGTCCCCTGCCTTCCCGTTAGGAGAAGATAGGGGACCTGCTCATGCGTGACCCTGCCCCACTGATGAGAGCAAGAGGCGGCAGACAGCCGGAGGCAAGAAGCCCCATCCTCCTGGGTCTGCTGTCTTTGGGCGGCAGAACGGAGCCCCCCACAGACTGGGCCTGGGGCGGGAGTGGGCGAGAACAGCTGAGAAAGGTTCCCGTCGGTTCCGTATTTGTGAGCTCCAATCCGTGGGACGGTGTTATTTCCATCCCCGAAACCCAGCCGAGTGCAAAGGAGTTGGCTCCTTCGTTCTCTACGAGGCCAGATTCCCGGGAGAAGTCTTCGGAGGCCTGCGCCGCCCCGGACATCAGCCCTCGGAGGCCCCGTTTCCTTAGCCGTAGAATCCACACCTTCACTTTAACAGAGGCCTGGCTGAGCCGCGGGGGGGGGGGGGGGGGGTGCGCTGGCTCCCCCAACAGGAAGTCAACCCTGTTCCTCCGAGAGAGGAAAAACGCTCTCTCGGTTTCTCTATGCCCAGCTCTTAAAACAACCCAACAAGGGATAGGCGGATAGGCGCTGCACAGACATCATGTGTGAAGTGCAAGGGCGGGGGTGGGGGAGGGCGGAAGGGGTGCGGTCCTGGAGACCCGCCAGCACACCCCAGCCCCAGAATGGCTTTTGGCACTTACTGAGTCCTTCAAACCTTCTCGGTTTACTTCCTGGGTACTGTCGCCCCATATAATTTTTAATGGATTTCTTTTAAATCCCACAAAAGTGATACAGAAATACATTTTCCTTGGGGAAAAAAAAAAAAAAAACATTACGGAAGTGACCACAGTCTTCTTTGACACCCTTCCCTGACCCCCAGGCCCACTGGGGGCAACCCTAGTCATAACCCACTGCTATTGCTTGGAGAGATCCTTCCAGAGCCCAGTCCATGCATTTACATGTATTTGCATATGCATATATGCAGCCAGAGAATGGCGCCTTGTGGGTGTTCTTTTACATAAATTAGCTCACAGTATTCTTGTGGCGCTGCAACTTGCCTTTGTCACTTACCAGTCCATCTGGGAGATTAACAAACATTTATCGAGCACTTATCCTGCGCCAGGCACTGTTCTAGAGGCTGGAGCGACCTCAGCGCACGGAAGCGTACAACACAACACAAAACTCCCTGGCCTCGCGGAGCTTACGCTGTCATGGGGGGAAGACCGTCCCCGATAAACAACATAATGGAGTAAAACATAGAGTACGCCAGATGGTGATGAGTGCTAAGGAAAAAATAAAGCAGGGAAGGGAAGGTGGCCGGGGAGAGTGGGGGGAGCTGCGACTTTAAGTAGGATGGACAGGGAGGGCCTCGCCGAGAACATCTGAAGGTGGTGGGTAAGCAAGCAGACCAGATATCTGGGGAAAGTGCATTCCAGGCCGGGAGCTTGGCTGGCATCTTGGAGGAATAGCAAGGACGTCTGCTCATCCCTAGAGCAGGTTGAATGGGGAGAAGAATTGGGAGATGGGGACTCTGGCTTTTGCTTTGATTAAGATAGAGCCAGGGGTTCCTGGGTGGCTTGGTTGTTAAGTGTCTGCCTTTGGCTCGGGTCATGATCCCGGGGTCCTGGGGGTCCTGGGATCGAGCCCCGCATTGGGCTCTCTGCTCAGCGGGGAGCCTGCTTCTCCCTCTGTCTGCTGCTCCCCCTGCTTGTGCGCACTCTCTCTCTCTCTCTCTCTCTGTCAAATAAATAAATAAAACCTTTAAAAAAGAGAGAGAGAGGCTTGGAGGAGAAAGACGAGAGGCAGCAAATGCAAGCAGCTCTTTTGAACTGTTCAGAAAAAGGGAAGGAAAGCAATGAGGCAACAGCTAGAGGAAATCGGTTTTCTTTTTCTTCAGTTGGAGAATAAACAGCATATGTGTGTGCGAATAGAAAAGATCCAGTAGAGGAGGAAAAACTGATGATTCAGGAAAGCGGGGCCAACTGCTAGGCAAGGAGTGGCAAACAGGCCAGAGGGAAGGGACCCGAGGCAGAAGTGGAACTTGCAGAATTCCTGAGAGGAACAGGCCTGTGCAGGAACTTGGTATAGAATCTTCAACCCCAAAGGTTGGAAAAGACCTTAGAAGTGATGCGCTCTGGGGCTCCTGGCTGGCTTGGCGTTGTGAGTTCGAGCCCCATGTTGGGGGTAGAGATTACTTAAATAATTACAATTAAAAAAAAAAAAAGTAATGCACTCCAGCTTTATTCCACACTCAGGAATTCCCCCTTGCAGCCTTCCAGAAAATACTGGTCCGGCCTCTGCTTGAACATCTCCAGTGATGATGAACTGGCCCCTTCTCCAAGCAGCCATTTTTGTGTTAAGATCCCTCTGTTGGGGGACACCTGGGTGGCTCAGTGGGTTACAGCCTCTGCCTTCGGCTCAGGTCATGATCTCAGGGTCCTGGGATCGAGCCCCACATTGGGCTCTCTGCGCAGCGGGGAGCCCGCTTCCCCCTCTCTCTCTGCCTGCCTCTCTGCCTACTTGTGATCTCTCTCTCTCTCTGTCAAATAAATAAATAAATAAAATCTTTAAACAAAAAAAAAAGAAAAAGATCCCTCTGTTGGTTAGGGAGCTCTTTGTATTTGTTCCGCGCCAGAGTCAGCCTCTCGGTCAGTTTCAGCCACTGGACCGCGCTCCGTGCTCCCGCGCCACAGACACGGTAATATAAATTGCCAAGAATTGTGCAGATTTCAAGCACTCTTTTATAGACCACCTCTCACCGAATCCTCACAAGAGCACAGGGAGGAAGGTATTCTCCTCCCCCTCACACCGATGAAGAAACTGAGGCTCAGAGAGATTCCGTGACTTCCCAAAGGGAGCAGCCTTGGTAAGTTACAGAGCCACGAATTCAGCTGCGGGGGTTCCTGAGTCCAAAGCCCACTCTACACTCCTCCACTCTGCCTTGAGTCCCCTCCAGCTCTCCCACGGGCCAGCCCTTCGGTTTTGGAAAGGCAGCTGTCATGCTCCCCCATGAGCCTTCCCCTCCTCCAGCTAAACTTTCTCAATGTCTTGCAACCATTTCTCTCCCTTCGCTCGGGGCCGCTGCCGCAAATGGGCTCCAAAACCCGAGTACCATATTCCGGGTGGGGTCCGGGGTGGGGTCCGGCCAGTCCCGTGCAGAACCACCTTCTCGTGCCCCACCCCCCACCGCACCCCCCTTTGCAGCCTGGAATCGAATGCCTGCCTTGGTAACGGAGCCTCATCAATCTGTTGTCTTACTCATTTTTCACTCCTAAATATGAATAATTTGCATATGTGTTTGGTCTGTTTTTGTTCCTTTACAAAATCTTCAGTCCCTGGGAGCCCTGAGAACCAAGTGTTACATGAGCACTGAAGCAGAGGCACGAGGCAGCCCCGACATTTAATTATACTTTGAAATGTGTGGAGAAGTGTGAAACGTACCCTACCCGACTTGCTAGATTAGGCGTGCGGTCCTATCTGTCTTTGGAAGGAGCGTGTCCTCCCTCTGGATCTCGATGAATGAAACCAAGTCGAGTTATTGCATCCGTGTGCATTTCCAGCAGCTCTGAGCGTCTGGCACACAGGAAACAAATCAAGTGACTATTCTTCGCACCTGCTCTTGCCAAACCGGCTGCCAGGGGACCCTAGCAGCAGAACCCTGGGTGGCGCCAGCTGGCCAAACTGGATCGGTGGCCAAACTGGGGCGGATTCTTCCTTGCGCCTTAAAGGAGCAGCCAAACTCCCCAAAGAATGGGAACGACCCTCTGATAGGTAGTACTGAGCTGTAGGCTTCAGGGTCCTAGAGCACCCGGCGGACATTTGACCCAGATCCCTCCAGTGTCCTGGGCCAGGCAGGGTTGTTTTCCTTTAAGGAGTTGACAACTTGCGGCATGCGTGCCAAAGACGGCAGGCAAGTCCTCTGGCCTCTGGCCACGGCCCTGGGGCTGCAAAGCTCTCTCCCTCTCCCTTCCCCCGGCTGTTGGTGGGCAGCACCGGCCATTCACTGTAAGAGCTGATCCAGGGACAGTGTCTTCTCTTGAGAGCCCATGCTGAGTTCCAGGCCCTCCTTGTCCCCTCCACCAACCAGAACCCAAGCCCAGCACATCAGACAGAGAGCTCATGCTGTTAGTAGACCAGCCGGGAGAGACTGTCTACACCTGCCCTAACCGACAGGCGAAAACGGACTACGGTTTCCGCAAGGCCACTGAAGGCACAGGTGACAGCCTCAAACAGGCCCTGTTTCTTTCTTTTTTTTTTTTTCCGTATTTTATTTATGTACTTAAGAGAGAGAAAGAAAGAGAGCATGAGTGAATGGAGGGGCAGAGGGAGAGGGACGAGCAGTTTCCCCCTGCTGAACAGGGAGCCCGATGCGGGGCTCGATCCCAGGACCTGGAGATCATGACCTGAGCCGAAGGCAGTGGCTTAACCGACTGAGCCACCCAGGCGCCCCTCTTTTTTTTTTTTAATCAATTAATTAACATAGAGTGTATGATTAGTTTCAGAGACAGGTCCTGTTTCCTCATCTTCAAGCCAGAACAAATGACAACTAAGTATGATACAAAATAAACCCCCAAATTCTGCACGTTGCGATCTCATCGGATGCTGCCCACTCGAGTCAGAACAATGTTCAAGTGAACTTAGCCCTTCCAGGGCCACTGCAACACTGAGGCCAAGGCTTGGAGGCCTTGAGTCATTTGGGAAGATGCCACAGGCCCAAGCCAGGAGCTATCTTCCCTCGTTTACTTCTCGCAAGAGGCAGGCACCGTCTCCCAGAGGGGCCGCCGTGAAACACAGGGCTCGGAGGGCAGAGTTGAGTGTGCCTCCGGGAAAGGTCTCCAAAACCAGAATTGTCTCCCCCGTCAGGCTCTCCCATGTCTGAGGTCTCCACCATCGGAGCTGCTCCTTCAGTTTAAGGCACTGAAGGCTCGTTGTGATGATAAGGCAAATCATCAGAGTATAAGTTGTAACCTTATAGTATATACTCTCTATATAAGAGTATATACTTCAGAGTATAAGCTATTGGCTAAACATCTGTCCCTGGAACCACACGGCCCGGGGCTCGAATCCCAACTCCACCACATGCTAGCTGTGCGATCTTGGGCGAGTCACCTAATCTCTTAACTTCTCTGTGCCTCAATGTTCCCATCTGTAAAATGGAGATAATAATGGAACCTACCGATGAGGACAGTTTGAGGACTCCATGAGTTAACGCACGTAAACACCGGAAGTGCTCAGCAGGTGCTAACTATCGTCATTTTGACGGGGTCAGAGGGTGGAGGGCTTTGAATGCCAGGCTCAGGAACAACGCGGACTCAGGTCCGGCCTACGACCCAGACCCTACTCATCCCCACTCCAGGACTGGAGCCGGTTTCCGAGGATCAACCCACCCTCTTAGCCATGGGCTTGGCCCTGGCCCAGGCTCCAGGCCAGCGGGCCATCCGTAGCTCAGTTCAGCGCCCTGAGACTCTGCCTGGGGGCACCCTTCCTGCTGACCCAGCCCTGACTTTTTTTTTTTTTTAAGATTTTATTTATTTATTTGACAGAGAGAGAGAGAGATCACAAGTAGGCAGAGAGGCAGGCAGAAAGACAGGCAGAGAGAGAGGGGGAAGCAGGCTCTCCCTGCTTCCGCTGAGCAGAGAGCCCGATGCAGGGCTCGATCCCAGGACCCTGAGATCATGACCCGAGCCGAAGGCAGAGGTTTAACCCACTGAGCCACCCAGGCGCCCCCAGCTCTGACTTTAGATGTCAGTTCTGATAACTGGGCAGCCTCCTGGTGTCCCCTGCCATCATGCTTCAGTTCTGGCTGCCTCTTCCCCTGTGCCTGCTTTTGGGGACCTTTCCCCCACTCGAGAAATTGAGACATAAGTCACTGCGAAACATTCAAGCTACTACATGATAACATGTTGGGTTGGGGGTTCCAGGCGGCAAGGATTCTGTGAGGGGGCGAGTGATTAGGATTGGAGCAGTCGGGCAGAGCGGCCCGGAGGGAGCAGAGCTGGGATAGGCAGCATCTACACTGGCAGAAGGTGGAAGGGAAAAGCTGGAGTCTGGTCACGTGCCCGGACCTTGCGCTTAGCGCCCTAAAAACTCACTTGACCATCCAGTCCTAGTTCCCGCTGTCTATCCTGTCCCACAGCAGTTAACTGGGTCATGCGCAGCTGTCTCTGGGGAGACGGCAGTGCCCACTGACGCTGAGGACCGCAGGGGCACGTGTGGACCTGGGGGATGGCACATCGAGGCCCTCTGTTGACGGATGGTCATTGGAGCACTACCAAGCGAGCCCTCGAAATAAAAATGACACTGGATCTTTTGATCATCCAAAGCCAACTGCCTCCTCCTCTTTGGAGAACCCCCAAGAGGAACAGGGTCAGGCCCTTATTGTCTCTCACAAACCCTCAGCATCAGGTTCAACGCGGGATGAATCCAGTCATTCCCGGAACCCTTTGGGAACCACTCCTGCTCTCCAAATGACAGACCGCGCTCATGGATGGTGCCCAGGATTTGTTTATACTCGTACTTCTCAAACGATCTGTGGTGAAAGATGAGTTATTTATTTTTTTTAAATTTCCAATCTGTCATGGGCAGATACTGTAGTAAGATTTAAAAAAAAAAATGAACCATGTGCTGAGATGCCGCGGTAATATCGAATTTCCAGAAATGCTTCTAAGCTCGCAATCTCTTTTCATCTCCTGTTGGACTGGCGTCAGCCCACAACCATTCTAGGTCACTCTGGATTCCATCTGCTCAGGGAGGAGATGCTGATGGCACCCTTACCGGGCTCCCTACGATGGGCTGGCTCTACTGAGACTCCGCGCGCTACCCAAAGCCATGACGGAAGGGACGCCAGCCTGGGAGATCTGCCCCGTGCTCGCGGACCCGGGACCCCGGACAAGTTGCCGAGCCTCTCTGAGCCTCAGTTTCTACATCTGTCAAATGAGTTCCTTTTTCGTGAGACTGTTGTTTGAATTCAATGAAATACAGCACATGGAACGCAGATGTCACAGCGCCTGGCATGTTGCTAAGTCTTACCGTGTGCTTGCTAAAACCGCATTATCTACGGGGCAGACAGCCTAGAAGCAATGCTACACGTTGGTTTTGGAGTCATTGCATTTTTGGTGTGGCATTAGGTGGCCCCCTAATCCATCTGTCACATGTGAAATGGCGAGGAGGATTCGGTGCTCAGGTCTGTGTCTTGCACAGAGTAAGCGCCCAGAAACTGGTAGTTAGATCCCAACCGTGCCCCCACATCCTCTCCCTAATCCTAACCCCCACTCTGGCCTAGATCACCCGGAGGGAAACGTGCCCTCAGCTGAGAAAATAAGCTCCAGCTTTCACCATTCTGGTATCTGAAACCAGAAATTCTGTGTCGCTGAGTCAGCCAGAATCTTTTGCTCATAACTGAGGAAGCAGGGGCAGCGGAGTCAAACAGACCTGTTTGATTCCTCGCTCCATCACCTACTGGCTGTGTGTCCTCGACTCAGTTGCAGTGAACCGGTTGTCTCCAAAGCGGGGTGTGCGAATGACTTACTAAGGTGTGGGAAGAAAATAGGACAACTTCTATGTAAATTTCTTTGGTGACAAAGATACAAGGGAAATTAACGTGTAATGTACACAACACGTGGGTTGGCGCTGGCCCCCTCATCCGGTCCCTTTGTAAGATGGTCCCGGATGGGTGTCTTGAGGGAGGAACAGGAATTCCACGATGCAGAAAGATGATGACGCCCGCCCTCTTCCATTTTATTTTTAACTTATTGCAAAGTTCTGCGATTTCTGTGTTGGGTTGTGAATTTACATATTATACCATCTGGTTTTAACTAAACCAGTCCTCCCCAAATGGAAAAGTGGCTTGAAAAGATGCCTACAGAACCACAGCCCGAATGAAAATAATATGAAGTATACAAGTACAAATGGGGAAAGGATAGTGGCAGAACTGATTCATCTCCATTCCTAGTGTAAGATTCTCATCAGCCCCATTTCAAAGTAACAGCAACAACAAACATATTAATTCTGATAAGAAATCAGCCAAAAGAAAAAAAAAGAAACAAACATGAAAAATATCAAGAAAGCTACTTAAAGTATGATTAACATCCACTTTGTTAATTACAAACTCACTGAAAGTGTATACTTTGCCTAGAGATACTGGCTAATAATAATGCGAAGGGATCGTGATTAGCAGAATCCATGAGCATAATAAAATGGTTATTTCTCATCACTAAGTTTGGGGGTGATTTGTTACATAGCAGAAGGAACCGAAGGGATAATGAAAGGGTAGGGGCACAAAGGACACTTCTGGGTGCTCTGATGCTCTGTTTCTTGATCTGGGTGCTGGTGGCAAATTTGTAAAAATTCATCAAGCAGTACACTTGTGCGCTTTTCTGTACATATGTCCTAATTTTTTGTAAGTTTACATTAAAAAACTGGGTATCCAGAACACAATGATAGATCTCTGGGGCGCCTGGGTGGTGCAGTCAGTTGAGTGGCTGACTCTTGGTTTAGGCTCAGGTCATGATCTCAGGGCGGTAAGATCGAGCCCCACGTCAGACTCTGTGCTCAACAGGGGTCTACTTGAAGATTCTCTCCCTCTGCCCCTCTCCCCACTTGTGTGCTCTCTCTCTCAAATAAATATATAAATCTTTTTTTTAAGATTTTATTTATTTATTTGGCAGTGAGAGAGAGAGAGAGAGAGCACAAGTAGGGGGAGCAGGCAGAGGGAGAAACAGGCTCCCCACTGAGCAGCGAGCCCGATGTGGGGCTCAATCCCAGGACCCCGGGATTGTGACCTGAGCTGAAGGCAGCTGCTTAATGACTGAGCCACCCAGGCGCCCCAGGATATAAATCTTTTTAAAAAAGATAATCTTAAAAAATAATAAAAAAAAATAAAAAGATAATCTTGACTACTTTTTCAGCAATGTTTAACAACAGTACCCTATTAAATTTCACTAAATGTAAAGAAAGATATATTTTTAGAAGCTTCGTTTGGAATTTCTTGCTAAATAATGAAAAACAAAACAGATCCCTTTGGGGAAACACTCATTTTTCCTATCATGGTAAAAATGGTCAAAATTTTTGAAAAATGGTCAAAATAGGGGCGCTCGGGTGGCTTAGTCGGTTAAGGGTCTGCTTCTCCCTCTCCTTCTGCACCCCTCCCGCCACTCGTGTGCTCTCTCTCCCCCTCGCCACTCAAATAAATAAATAAAATTTAAAAAAATTAAAATAAACTGATCAAAATAAACCCATGTGAAATAATATGGTGACAAACTGAAATTCATTCTTTTGTCAGCAAATACTGTTGGAAGGGCATCTAGAGAACATTGCTGAATATTTGAACAAAGAGTATTAGAATAAATGACACAGTGTAGGAAGTTTGCTATACAGCTGGATAAAATGTTTCTAACATTTGCAGCTTTGTATTTGCTGGGTTCTGTTTCATTAATGAAATCCACAAAAAACTACTTTTTTGTGGGCTACTGAAGGAAAGATATAAAGAGAAAGATGTAATTTGATCAAAACATGACATTAAAAAGTGACTGGTTTAATTATTTTATTTTATTATTTTTTTAAAGATTTTATTTATTTATTTGAGATAGAGACAGAGATAGCGAGAGAGAGAGCACGAGTAGGGGAGGGGAGGGAGAAGCAGGCTCCCTGCCGAGCAGGGAGCAGGGAGCCCGACGCGGGGCTGGATCCCAGGACCCTTGGATCATGACCTGAGCCGAAGGCAGATGCTCAACCTACTGAGCCACCCAGGCATCCCTTTATTTTATTATTTAAAAAAAAAAATTAAAAAAAAATTTTATTTAAAAAAAAAATTGAACTCACCACCCTGAGATCAAGAGTCACATGCTCTACCGACTGAGCTGGTCAGGTGTCCCCTAATTTTTTTAAAATATCTTATAGAAAAACTGGAAATACAGTAGTGCTACTGCTTTGACAGGAATTTTTTTCAAAAGGTGGGGATGAGTTTCGAGGTAAGTTTACTGGAAAAGTTGGCAAGCTGTTTCAGCTAAGATACCGAAGCCTGAAATACGAAAAGTACTATCCGGTTCATTCAGCATGGTATACAAACCAGATCTTTTGATACATAGTAAAATCTTTACAGTGCTCTATTTTGTAACAAGGTAGAGAATGATACTACCACTGTCACTTTGGTAACACACAGAGGCTGACTGTTTATTTTGTGACAAAGTCCTTAAAAGGGTTTCAACCTAAAAGATATGCTTTCCGGGGCACCTGGGTGGCTCAGTGGGTTAAACCTCTGCCTTCGGCTCAGGTCATGATCTCAGGGTCCTAGGATCGAGTCCCGCATCGGGCTCTCTGCTCAGCAGGGAGCCTGCTTCCCCCTCTCTCTCTGCCTGCCTCTCTCCCTACTTGTGATCTCTTTCTCTCTGTCAAATAAATAAATAAAATCTTAAAAAAAAAAAAGATACGCTTTCCTTTCCCACAAAGATAGGTGTTTCAAATTTACTGACTTCTTCCCTGGTATCCTGTAGCAGTTAGTGAACATTAAGAAAATAACGATAAACACATCCAATCTAGCTATTCAAGGTTAAATTGGTATTTTAACAATGAGTGAAAAAGTAACCGCTTTGGAAGGAAACAGTACACGGAGAGAACATTTGGAAAACGAATACATGTGTTTTTCACTGTTATGTAATTTTATTGCCAAAAGCGACATAGGTTGCATACCTAGAAAACCTCTGGTATCTGCACACTTACAGACCTGGGACTGAAATTTTCTACCCTTAAAATCTTTCCAATGTAGAGTTTTTGTGGGTTTGGGAGACATTTGTTAAAAACACAAAAGTGCAACGGGCCCTGACCGGTTGGCAAGAACAAATGATCGACATCAGGAAAGGTGACCGTTTGCCAGCTGAATGTCATCAAAAACCGTCGCATAATTGGTGGGTGGAATTGAAAAATGAGAATCATGAAGTAGTAAGCCCAGCCAGTGGAATTTGCCTTCTGTTGGTGGCTGGTATCTTTCTCATCAATGACAGCCCCTGAGGCCAGTGCTGAAATAAACTAAGGTCAGAACCACACCTTTGCATAGCTATATTACAGTGTTAATCTGAGGTCTGTTTTTTTTTTTTTAAAGGATTTTATTTATTTATCTTAGAGAGAGCGAGAGAGCACAAGCAGGGGGAGGGACAGAGGGAGAGGGAGAAGCAGACTCCCCGCTGAGCAGGGAGCCTGACGCCGGACTCGATCCCAGGACCCCGGGATCATGACCTGAGCCAAAGCAGAGGCTTCACTAGACTGAGCCTCCCAGGCGCCCCAAGCTGAGGTTTTTTCTTTTTAAATGAAGCATACACAATCACATTCTCTTGTGAAAAGTTTTATTAATGATAACATTGTAGTGACAGTAAAAATCAATTTTATACTCTAAGTACATAAAAAGTTTAAGTTATTTGAAATCAGTTTATCTCATCCTTGTCTCATCCATGAAAATGTCCCTTTTGTGTAGGCTTTTTAATATACATTGTATATTAGTAGAGCAACACACATCATTTTGAAATTATAAAACACTCAAATGTAGGGAATATGGGTTCAGAATATTTTCATTCGAGGGATGTGCAATCAAAAAGTTGGGGGACGCCTGGGTGGCTGAGTCAGTTAGGCGGCTGCCTTTGGCTTGGGTCATGATCCCAGGGTCGTGGGATCGAGTCCCGCATTGGGCTCCTTGCTCAGCGGGGAGCGTGCTTCTCTCTCTGCCACTGCCTGCTGCTCTGCCTGCTTGTGCTCTCTCTCTCTCTCTTTGACAAATAAATAAGTAAAATCTTAAAAAAAAAAAAATTGGGAGACTGGGGCACTGGGTGGCTAGCATGCATGGGGCCTGCCAAGCACCCAAGCGCTCAGGACCAGCAGGAAGCTGTCACCGTTATTACTAAGGAGGGCTCCATTGGGTGATTTGGGGCGCGGGTTGTCTGGATTAGAAACAGAAGCCAGAAGGCAGCACGGACAACATTCCTGTACTACACAACGATGCTGTCAGCTGCCTCGGCCCATCAGACCCCAGGAAGGCAGCACGACACGGAGGCAGGGAGCGCAGACCCTGCCCCACCACTTTTGAGCTGTGTGACTCTGGGCAGGTCACTTAACCTTTCTCAGTCTTCTGTGTGAATTGGATATAAATACCGTCTTTGCTACACACCTCACAGTCTTGCTGCCTGGGTCGAAGAGATCATTAAGAAATATGAAAGCGCTCTGAAAATCACAAGGGATTATTATTCCAAGGCTTACATATTACAGAAGCCTACCCCTCTTGAATAAAGTAAGGAAACACTTTGTTCTGTTCACCATCTTCCTTCTCTTTCCAGACTGTTCCCATTCTCTTCAAGATGGCACCCCCGCCTTCTCCCCACACGCCCTGATGCTAGCACCTCCTTCCTCGCATCTACTTAAGGGCCGATGGTGAGCCACCCAGGTAAAAACCTGAATCCACATCGACAAAGGACCTGTGAATGCTTCTTTCCTCCCAGGTTGACATCTGGGAGACCTTGCTGGTTTGCTGGCGCTCTAGTTGGTTAGAGCGCCCTCGTGTGTCTCTACATGGTAATACTTCAGGTCTTTTCTGGGATGTGACATTGTCACAGTAGGAGCAGCATGATGTGCACTGGGATTTTTTTTTTTCTTGTTACACTTCAGGGCCCATGCCTGACACGTGGAATCCAGTTAAGCCATTGCAGACTGAGTCTTTTTTTTTTTTTAACTATTTACTAATATTTTAAAGATTTTTTTTATTTATTTAGGGCAACCCTCTCGGGTTCCCTTCCTCCTTGGGAGCTGTGAACTATCACTTCGCTATCACTCAATAAACCTTGCTTTGCCGCTCCCTCCCAAAAAAAGACTTTTTATTTATTTATGAGGGAGAGAGAGAGAGAGAGAGAGGAGAGCATGAGCAGAGGGGAGGGGCAGAGGCAGAGGGAGAAGCAGACTCCCCGCTGAGCAGGGAACCTGATGCGGGGCTCGATCCCAGGACCCTGAGATCATGACCTGAGCTGAAGGCAGACACTTAACCGACAGAGCCACCCAGGTGCCCCGCGGCCCAAGTCCTAGGAAGTTTCCTGCTTGCACCAGGGCCGAAAGATTTCTTTCTGCTCCCTGCAAGCCCCTTTCTCCTCAGCCATTTTGAAAACCCTGGTCCCACTGTTCACAGAAGTCAGGCTGGTCCTACCACCTTCTCCTTTTCCAAGCTTACCCTGCTCCTGGAGTAAGCTCACAACTTTTTTTTCTAGAAAATACATGCCACTTCACTGAAGGACTGGGGGGAAAAGTAATTCCAAAGCACTAGGAAAGGATTTTTTAAAGTGTTTTTAAGTGATTTGTTCTATCAGCCAAGGAAAAGGTATTCAGAACGTTAAACCTTTCCCAGGGGTGTCCTCACGTAAAGCCCTGACACTCGGAAAGGGGAAAATGACAACCAGAGACAGTTACGCCTGGCAGTGTGCGCACACACACACTCACACACACTCAGGCACACACTCACATACACATCGACACACAGCCACACACTCTTTCGCTCAGTGGGAAAGGAGCTTTCTCTCATGGCTTTCTCCTTCATTGAGAATCACGTGATGATATCAGCACAGGCGTCCGGAAGAGAGAAAACTTATTTTATATCTAGAACCTCAAGAATGTTCCCTGGTCCCTCCATCAGCAAGGATTATAGAAGCCGGAGGGACTTTCGTTCCCATATTTCACGTATTTCCCTCTTGCCTGTTTTGCAGCCGTGGATTGTTCTAAATCCATAAGCCTCACTGGCAAACGCCACTGAGAACCAAAGATGCGTGTGCCTTTGGCTTCCCCCCAGGAACATGTTCTTGATAAGTTGCGTGCAAATTGCATTTTCGCAGATCAGTTACCACTCCCCCACTGACTTCTAATAAGATACGCGAGCCCCTCTCTTCACTAAGACTGAGTTTCATGTACGCCTAACGCTTGGGCTTTAAGTTTCCCTGCCTCCTGCCATCCTTTCTGACAGTTAAACCACATCTGAAAAATGAAGAAACGACCAACGAAACATGAAGTTCTAATTCAAATAGTCCAGGATCTGCAGACGAACCCACAAGTACATCAGAGAGGCTATTTGGAAGAGACACCAGGCACCGCCATTTGAAATGCAGATAGTCACCCGTGTGCACCTTTGGGGAAGACTATTTCCAAGGGCTTGAGGGACTTCTGCTCCACTCCCTTGGAAGGGGGCAGCCACCTCAAGGCAATGGGCATTTTTGTTTGGGGGGGGACGGTCAGTACTGTCCCTTCTGCCTTCTGCATCCTCTACCCCGCTCCCAGCTCTGAAATTCCAGAGACCCTCTCTACCGGAATAGAGACGGGGTGCACTGGCTCTGGGGACCCGCGTGTGCAGCTGGAGACCTGGGGGAGGAAGTACGTGCTAGTCCCAGTCATTAGGGAGGTACCAGGGCTCCGCGCTCTGGCAACAGAGCTAAGCGACGGCGCATGTGTCATGGGTGTGTGGCGCTGGTCTGGCCACCGCCTTTGCGGTCTTTGGACTGGAACGAGAGATATTATTAGTGCTCACAGGGAAGGGACTTGCTTGCTTAATGGCGAGGAAAATTAAGAGTCCAAGCATTCCTCCATCCTGCATTCTCCATGCTGGCATTCTGATTAAAAAAAATATTGCTGCAGCTGTTTGCATACTCTGGAAGTGTGTATGCATGCGTGTGGTTTGGTGTTTACAAATTTGGGGTTATGGAGGGGAGTTTCCAGAGCAACGGAAGTAGCTGCTTGTCAGTCAGGGTTCATTTTGAAAATGAAAGCCTGAAAGCTTGGGGCCCACGCTGGGCCTGGGCCTGGTGGCTGAGGAGTCAGCAAAGGCCGGGAGGTGGCTTTGGCTAGTTGGCTCAGGGAAGCGACGACGCGACCCCGATCTTATTTTTTACGAACCGGTGAAATCTATGAGCTGTTCCGGGGGTCCCGCAGGTGCGGTCTGAGCCAGGGATGTGGGAGCCGGCACGGAGGCTCCGGCTTCAGACGCACCCCGCCCCCCGACACGCCCGCACACAGCGCCCCCCTTCACACGCGCACACAATCACAGCTTCCCAGGCGGCCAAACCAGAACGAGGCAAAAACAGCTGGTTCTCCCGAACCTACCAGGGGCACCAGGATAGTATGACACAAGTCATCGAAGAGTTGAGAGTCGAGCTGGCGTGTCAGAGCAAGGGAAGAGCGACACCACTCGGGGCAGTCTGTGCTGGGGGCCCGAGGAGGAAGACAAGCCGCCGGGCTGGGAGAGGGAGAGGGAGAGCGATCTCTCTGGGCTGGGGCCATCGCAGGAGGCACGCTGGAGAAGGTGGAAGCTGGGGCCAACGTTGAAGGACGGGGAGAACTTCCTGAGACAGAAGCTCTGAGGGAGGACATTCTAGAGGAGGAGGGTGACTTCCAGATACGCTCAGGTCAGGGCGAGTCCCTCTGTTGTGCTGGAATTCGGGGCTTGCGTGAGTGGTCTGCACTGGCTTGAATGCCAGTCCCTCGGTGCTCCCTCGGTGCTCCCTCGGTGCCAGAACAAAGGCCACGGTGTCACACAGACCTGCTCTGCCACTTCCTGCTGGGTGACCTTGAACAAGTGGCCTAAACCTCTCTGTAAACTGGGGACAGTGATAATACTTAGCTTTCAACGTGGCTGGAAGGATGAAAAGTGTTAACATACATGTAAAGCATCCAGCACAGTGTGTGGCCCACAATAAATGTTCAAACAGGGGCGCCTGGGTGGCTCAGGCCATGATCCCAGGGTCCTGGGACCGAGCCCCACGTCGGGCTTCTTGCTCAGTAGGAAGCCTGCTTCTCTCTCTCCCACACCCCCTGCTTGTGTTCCCTCTCTTGCTGTCTCTCTGTCAAATAAATAAATAAAATCTTAAAAAAATAAAATGCTCAAACACTGATTACAAATGCATAGGCTGTCATGAAGGAAAGCTCAAGATATTTAGGACAAAATATTTGAGGGCCAAGGAGGAAAGCCTCTAATAGCTTCCCTCACACTTGGGCCCAGCCCAGTGGGCTGGCGTGGCTTGAACCCCCACTGCCTTCAGCCTAGACTGTTGGAACAGTCTCCTGGCTTCTTGTCTGCCTCTCCCAGAGTCATCTTCCTAAACAGCACCTTAACAATGGCTGTGTCCCCCTCTGACGCGAGAATCTTCTATGACGGTCCCTGGCACTCAGTAACTGAACTCCCTAACATGGCGGGGGGAGGGGGGCAGGAAGTAAGAACTACCACTTATTGAGTGTTGAGGGAAGGCCACCCTTAGGATAAGGTAAAATATCCTCAAGGAGACAACAGGGACACATCCCTGAAGAGGGCTGGGCATTCCCGTGGCAGCTGACTGATTCACCTGTACCTGCTTCTTCGAGCCACCCTGGGGAAGGTTAAAGAGGAGAAGAGGGCGGAGGGGCCGAGCGGAGACCCGCGGGGAAGAAGGGAATACCCTTTCCCAGTACCCTTTCCCAGTTCCCTGCAAGAGCTTCTGCCTGGACCCTTGTCTCGGGTCCCTCTGCAGAAACCCCGGGCGACTCCGGGATCTGCGGGGAGGGTCAAGGCCATACAAAGGGCAAGGCAGGGAGACCGAGTCCCAGGCCGCCTCGCCGAATGCTGCCCGGGGACAAAGTGCAGGAGATAAGAGCGGAAGGCGAAGGAAGGGGGCGGGGAGCCAGCGCCTTGGAGCTCAAGGATCGCGCTCCCGGAGGCCTTGGCGGCCGGCCGAGCTCAGCCCGCCGGGGAGGGGGCGTCCTAGAGCCTCTTCACCCCGGTAGCTGCGGGGATGCTGAGAAGCCGGCTGCTGGGGCGCTCGGGCCCCTCTCGCCCCCACCCCGCGCCCGCCCCACTGTCGTGCGAGGTGCGGGAGGCGGGGCTGCCCAGCTCACCTGGCCGTTTGGGGCGGGGCCGCCCGCGACCCGGGGACGCGGAGGTGGCGTTGGTCTCCGCGGGGCGCTAGAGGGGCTGGCCCCGGGGACCAGGCCCGGAGCTCACACCCCTCCACGCCCCCACCTCCCGCGCCGGGGCCCTCCCTCGGCTCGCCGGCTCTCTCCCTCCCTCTCCCCTCCTTTGCTCCCTCCCTCCGAGCCCAATTGCTCAAGCCGCTTCCTTCCCCAAGGCCAGCGCCAGTTCCTCTCCCGGAGGGGCCCGGGAAGGGCAGCGAACGCTCGACACTGGAAGCGCCGCGGCGGCAGCGGCAGGACCATGGCCGAGCCCCGAGGGGCCGCGAGCCTGGGGCCCAAGGCCTCCCTCGCCGCCACCGCGCTGAGCCCGCGGAGCGCCCCGCAGCCCCGCCCCTGGAGAGTGGACGCCGCCACCCTGGGCAGGCACCCGGGCCACGCCGCCGCCTCCCGGGACCCCCTCGTCCACCGCTCGCTGCTGCTCTCGGGCGCGGGCTCGGGCCGCCGGCGGGGAGCGCTGCGGGAGCTGCTGGGGCTGCAGGGGGCGGCCCCCGCCGGCTGGCTGTCGGAGGAGCGCGCCGAGGAGCAGTCCCCGGCCGGGGCCAGCGGGCCGAACGGGCCAGGCGGCAGCGGGCTGTGCCTGGAGCCCCATGAGCACGCGTGGATACTGGCGGCCGCCGAGGGCCGCCTCGAGGTGCTGTGGGAGCAGCTGGAAGCCGAGCCCGCCCTGTTGCTGCGGTGCGACCCGATCACGGGCTACACGGTGCTGCACTGGCTGGCCAAGCACGGGTGCCACGAGGAGCTCATCCTGGTGCACGACTTCGCCCAGCGCCGGGGGCTGCTGCTCGACGTGAGCGCCTCGGGCAGCGGCGGCCTCACGCCCCTCCACCTGGCGGCCCTGCAGGGCCACGACATGGTCATCAAGGTGCTGGTGGGCGCCTTGGGGGCCGACCCCTCGCGCCGCGACTACAGCGGCCACCGGGCCTGTCACTACCTGCGGCCCGACGCGCCCCGGAGCCTGCGGGAGCTGTCGGGGGCCGAGGACTGGGAGACGGCGCGCGGCTGCGAGCGGATCAACGCCAACAACAACAGCAGCGGCGGCGGCGCGTGGGCGCTGCGACGGACCCCGAGCTCGGTGGGCACGAGCTCCGTGGAGACCCCGGCGAGAGCGGCGGCGTCGCCCGGCAAGGAGAAGAACTACGCGGGCAGCCGGGTGGCGCAAATTCAGGGACTTCTCCGCCAAATGTTCCCCTTCTTCCAGGACCGTTGAGGGCGGCAGAGACTGGCGAGCGCGGAGGGATCGCGACGCTGCGGTCGAGGCCTCGGTCGCGGGTGGTCTCGGGCCCCACCCGAAGGCGCGGCAGCTCCGGCCGCTGCCGAGTGCGCCGGGCCTGCGAGCAGCGGACCACCTCCAGGTTTGTCGCACGTACGTGTCCCAGGTCTCCTACAGCCACCGGCCGGGAGACCTGGGGACCGGGATGCCCTCACCGAGAGAGAGCAAAGACCCAGCTGGCCTGGCGCCGAGTCCCAAAACTAGGGCACTAAGGAGTTAGGGGCAGGAGTACGGTCCTGCTTGGGAGAGGAAAAGTTGGGCTCCCAGGAGCCGTTTCTGGGCAGGCAGAAGCTCTGGGTGTATTGGGAAGCACTTCTAGAAGAATGAGTTAAGACTGGGAACCACTGATAGAGACGAAGCGCCTCACTGAAGGCTTGACTCGGCCATTCCCGCGGGCAGAGTCACCCTTCCCCCCAACCTGCTCCGGAGACGTCCAGGCTTTACCGGTACTTTTTCTAATGTATCACGGATGACTTCTTAAGCATATTAAAGCGCGGCGTGTTTTCTTTTCACATGACAAAGCTGTCCTTTGACTTTTTTTTTTTTTTTTCCCATTAACCACTGAGTGCCGGAAGCTTCCTACATCGCGGGGAAGAGTTCACCAACCCTTGGCCGTGAGCTAGTGATCCGGGCGGCTCTGGAACTTGTTCCCACAGCAAATGGCCAAGCCGTGTGCTGGAAGGAGCTACAGTCACCTTGGCTCTCAGTAGAGACACACAGTTGGCCCGTCTCCAGGGCTCTTTCAGGCAGCCAGGGCGCGATTCCGGCACAGGTCTCGTCCTAGACAAATTGTCTGTAGGGGGCAGAGGGGTGGTAAAAGGGAAAAATCTCCAAATGTACATTTCTGATGTTTTGTGGTGAGTCATGTAATTTACCTTGACTTCTGCCCTCCCGTGAGACACACCCACGGATGCTTTTTCCAAGATAGGGCTTTAATCCTTGACATTGCTTTTTAATTACATCTAATATATAAGTTGTAGTTTGGACACTGGCTCCCCTTCAGAAATTGTATGAAGCGATTAGAATACAGGAGGGTTGACTTTGGCTGAAAGGAGGGAAAGCAGTTGGTGGCTAGGGATTCATGCTGCTTTAAAGAACAGTGCATTTTCTTTTTCTTTTTCTTTAGATTTTATTTATTTACTTGAGACAGAGAATGACCAAGAGAAAGAGAGAGAGAGAGCATTGGCAGGGGGAGGAGCAGAGGGAGAGGGAGGAGCAGACTCCTGAGTAGGGAGCCTGAATAGGGGCTTGATCCCAGGACCCTGGGATCATGACCTGAGCCGAAGGCAGACGCTTAACCGACAGAGCCACCCGGGCGCCCTAGAGAACAGTGCATTTTCAAAATAGTGCTGTATCCCTAGAAGCTTGCGCCACTCTTGCAATGGACGGTTGCATCCCCAGCCCTCCCATCCGTGCCCTTGAACACCAGGGAGAAACAGTCGTCATGGAACACAGAAAGCCCAGAAACACTACCCTGAGCTCATCCCTACAGGTTTCCGTCTCTGCTTGGTGGTCCCGTTTGCCCCCTCTATTACCTCCTCTGTGCTCGAAATGTTCCGATCTTCCCTTAATTACCCACTAGCTTCTTCTCACCCATGAAATGATTCAAGCCTTCCCTACCAATGTTTTCAGCCTGTCACGTGTTTCTAGGAACTGCACCTTAAAACGAACTTACACCGTGTGACATAGTAATAACTTTTCGTTCTCAATGAACTTTTTCAGTGTTTGAAAGGGGGCGGGTGAATGGTTCCGGGATTCTGGCAGTTGGCGTTAACATCTGGCATAACTCCCTCCACCCTGTGCCCATTTTATAGTTTTTTTTAAAGAATTTATTTATTTGAGAGAGAGTGAGCAGGAGCCAGAGGGGAGGGGCAGAGGGAGAGGGACAAGCGGACTCCCCGCTGAGCAGGGCTCCATCTCAGGACCCCAAGATCACGACCTGATTGGAAGTCAGACGCTTAAGCTTACCTGCCTGAGCCACCCAGGCGCCCCCCCCACCCCCCAGGAGCCCTTGACAGCTGCCCAGGCTGGTGGGGCTTGGCGAAGACTGCCGGAACAGGGCCTTCCTCCCAAATGGCTGGGTCTGCGGGCTCCTGGCTTGGAGGGAAGAGTGCCTTGTGCCTTTGCCCACCATTCAAAGGACACTTAGAACGGCGGTCCCCTCTTCATGAGAGAAGTCTGAACCTAAGCATCTTCACTCTTAGCAGATCTGGGGACCGGAGGCAGGCATCAGCCCTGCTTTTTCCAACAAGAAAACCAAGTCAGCTGGAAGGTCTGAAAGCGCTTTCCGTTGTTTCTCCTGCAGTCAGCTGTTCTTCCCCACAGACTGTTCTCATTATGTGATAGTCCCTAGCCTACCTCCTCCATGTAAAATTGAGGTTTGGCTGCAAGGGACAAACTCCCATGCTGAAAACTCTCCATGCCTAACATCAAGCCATTGGCATTTCTGGTATGCTTTTTGAGGCAAGACTGGTATGCTCACCCCAAGAGAAAGAACAAATTCCCTAAGAAACTGCTTTCCAGGGGAGCGAAACGGAGTTAGGCAGATGATGCAAATCTGCGATCTAGTGGAGCAAGGGACAAGAAAAGGTGACAGAAGCAGGGCTGTGACAGGTGAGCATGGCAGGTGTGGGGGTGGCGGAGCGGTGCTGTTCCAGGGTGGGTGACCCAGGCCAAAGATGCAGGGAAGGCTTTCCAGGGAGGAAGGTAAGGTCTGATCTGAGGCTCCAGGGGTGAGTGGGAGTTGGTCGGTGGAGAAGGGGAGGGGCCTCCTGGCAGAGCCTTAGGGGAGGACTGATGGGAGGGAGGATGGGACGGGAGGATGTCTGGGAGAAGAGAGCAAGTACCAGGAAATGTAAGTCAGCTGGTTTGGCAGGACAGTGGGAGCTGGGAAGTGATTAGGGGCAAACCTGGAGAAGTGGATGGGGGCTCAGATCACTAAGGGTCTCGTAGGTCATGCTAAAAGAGGCACAGAGATTTTAACCTAGAGGTAGCCGGGAGCCACAGAAGGTTTCTAAGCAGAGGAGTAACCTGACCGGATTCTAGAGGAGTCCCTCTGGCAGTCATGTGGAGGAGGATGGACGTGTCAGGGAGCAGGGTGACAACGGAGGTGGGGGGTTGGGGGTTGGAGCATCACGCAAGCAAAGCGTTTCTGGCCCAAACGCTTCGAGAAAAGTCAGGCTTCAGCTGAGAAGTTCAAAGAACCCCGTGGAGAACACTGGCTTTCAAACTTCTTGTCTCCACCATAGAATTTGCCGTCACAAAGCTTACCTCGAGGCCCCAGGTGTAAAAGTGGCAAAGGTCCAGACGGATAGATGGTAGCACACAGTGACCCCCAGAGTGAGGTTCAAAACCACTGGTGGGCACGGCGCTCGGCCTGACCCGGGTTCCAGTGCCCACTACCGGTCCCTCACCCATCCCAGTCGTGCTTTCCCCTTCGGTAAGAGGGGACTGATCCAATCTCCCTCGCGGGGTCCAGAGGGTTTGAGATCACATAGATGCATGCAGCCCTGGTGTGCTGCAGAGAAAACGGGCCGCCATTTGGAGGAATGGAGAGGCGTGCAGCGGGCCCGTTGTGGGAAAGCTGGTTTCTCTGCGAGGGTGGTCCCCGAAGGCGCTTGTGGTTACCCGTGTTAACCTCTCAAAAATGCGAGCGCACCGATTGCAGGTTCCTGTCTCACCGCCGTTCCTCAAAGGAGATGTTGCTTCCTCTGCCGATGTTCTCCACAACCGACATACTCGAACCTTCAAATCATGGCAGCCTGAGTCGGCTTGTTCCCCGGCCCACAGAAGTCAAAGCAGCCAATTAGTAACGGCCCACCAAACGCGAAGTAGGTAAGATACGGTTGCTGGATAAAGTCATAATTCGGAGTCAGGGCTCAACCCGAAGTCCTCTGAGGGGAATAAAAGCCGGCACGTCCTTCGTCTCCTGACCCTATTATCTACACAAATCCCCCCTTTCATCCCCTACCCACCATTCCACACCCAGCCTCCTGAGACCTCTTCCCTCTTTCCCCTCTTGAAGGAAGGCGATGCCTGTCTCTTCTCTCGGGATGGGACTCCAGCTCTCCGCAGGGGCTCCGCCCAGGGCCTAACGCTCTCCGTTGTCCCTCTCCCGGATCTCCAACCCCCATCAGTGTGCTTCAGTGTAATAAAGATTTATTAAGAAGCCAGGCTTTTGGGGGGACAAACAGGCTTAAGTCACTCCCCTCCCCCCCACCTTCTGGCCCAATCTCATGGCTCTCCCGCTCCTCTGCACCGCCAAGCCTCTCCAAGGGGAGGTCTCCTCACTTCTCAATCTCTCCCCAACCCTCTGCATTCTGCTTTCCATCTCCATCATCCCAACGCAACTGCTTCCACGAGGGTCTCCACGGATGACCCCCCAGCTGCCAAATGCAAGTCCTTATCTTCATAAGGACCTCACCGGCCAATGTTGGCTATTTCCTACTCCTTGAAACTTCCTTCTCTAGTCTCCCATGACCTCCTACATCTTTGATTGCTGGCGTTTACCCGCTTGAAGTCTCAGCAAACCTTTTTTTTTTTTTTTTAAGATTTTATTTATTTATTTGACAGAGAGAGATCACAAGTAGGCAGAGAGGCAGGCAGAGAGAGAGGGCGAAGCAGGCTTCCTGCTGAGCAGAGAGCCCGATGCGGGGCTCGATCCCAGGACCCTGAGATCATGACCTGAGCCGAAGGCAGAGGTTTAACCCACTGAGCCACCCAGGCGCCCCTCAGCAAACCTTTCTTCTCACTCTACGTTCCCTCCCCAAGTCCTTTTCTCCCTTCTCCACCTCCCGGCCTTCTCCCTCCCTCCGTCTGCTCCAGCCACACAGTCCTCCTTGCTGTTCCTTCAAAGAGCCATGTTCTTCTGAGCTCTGGGATTCGGACATGCTGTTCCCTCTCCAGAAACACTTTTCCCTTTATTCCTTGCCCTCTTCGCCTGGCCCACTCCTCATCCTTCATCCTTCAGATGTTAGCCACCACTTTGGGGAGGACTTCCTTGGCCCTCAGCCTGTGTTAGCACCTCACTCATTTTGCTCCTTGGCATAGTCCTTATTACACCGGAGGAAATTATTCCGGCAGTTAGCAGACTACTCTCTCCTCTGCCACCACCAGACTGACGTTCCTTGGGGACAGGGACCGAGTCTGTCAATTGACGGCTGGTCCATCAGACACACAGGTGACACCTGGGTTTATGATTAGCGTCCAGAGTTGGCAGGGGAGGGGGTGAGTCTTGTAAGACTCCGTCCTCAACCCGTGCAATCCGATGCTGTCTCCCGGTAGATAGTGTCAGAACTAAGCGAAATTGAGTTACATTGCAGGATACCCAGCTGGTGTCACAGTTTCTCCTTGTCTCCACCCCGCCCCCCGACACACACACGTTGGATTTGGTACAAGAACCTGTTTACTATATGGCCCAGAAATTCCACTCCTAGGTATCTAGTTGATGTCTATCAATTTCATTCTTTTTACGATGTTTATCCATTCATCTGTTGATAGACATCAGGGTTATTTTTACCTTTTGGCTATTATGAATGATACATGCAATGATGTGGATGAACCTTGAAAAGGTCGTGATACGTGAAATAAGCCAGTCACAAAATACCACATATTGTAGGATCCCACATGGGGCGCCTGGGTGGCTCAGTGTGGTTAAGCCTCTGCCTTCGGCTCAGGTCATGATCTCAGGGTCCTGGGATCGAGCCCCGCATCGGGCTCTCTGCTCAGCGGGGAGCCTGCTTCCCCCTCTCTCTCTGCCTGCCTCTCTGCCTACTTGTGATCTCTCTCTCTCTCTCTCTGTCAAATAAATAAAAAATAAAATCATTATAGGATCCCACGGATACGAGATGTCCAGAATAGGCAAATCCATACAGACAGAAAGGAGATTAATGGTTGCCTAGGGCTGTGGAGGACGGGAGGCTAGAAGGTGACAGCTAAAGGGCAGGGAATTTCTTTTCAAGGTGATGAAACTGTTCTAAAATTGACTATGGAGGGGTGCCCAGCTGGGTCAGTCCGAATAGCACGCAACTCTTTTTTTTTTTTTTTTTAAGATTTATTTATTTATTTTAGAGAGAGAGAACAGGGGGAGGGAGAGAGTAGAGAGAGTCAGGCAGACTCGGCACTGAGCACGGAGCCGGCACCGGGCTCGATCTCACAACCCTGAGATCAGGACCTGTGCCGGAATCCAGAGTTGGACACTTAACCAACTGAGCCACCCAGGTGCCCCTACACTTTATTTTTTTTAACTGAAGTATAGCTGACATACAATAATATATTAGTTTTAAGTGTACAACATAGTAATTTCACAATTATATACATTAAAAATGAGAAGCGATCATGAGAAGCATAGTTATTGTTTGTCAACCATACAAAATTATTATACTATTACTGATTGTATTCCCTGTGCTGTATTTTTATTTATTTTATGAAATATTTATATTTATAAATATTTTTATTTATTTATTTATTTTATTTTATAACTGAAAGTTTGTACCTCCTTTATTTTTTTTTTAAGTAGGCTCCACGCCCAATGTGGGGCTAACTCACAGCCCTGAGATGAAGAGTTATATGCTCTACCGACTGAGCCAGCCAGGCACCTCAAAAGTTTGTACCTCTTAATCCTCTTCACCTATTTCCTCTGTCCCTCCATCCCTTCCCCTCTGGTAACCATCATTTTGTTATCTGTGTTTATGAGTCTGTTTCTGATTTGTTTGTTCTTTTGTTTTTGTTTTTTTTTTTAAGATTTTATTTATTTGAGAGAGAGAGAGCATGAGCAGGAGGAGTGGGAGAAGCAGAAGGAGAAGCAGACTCCCCGCCGAGCAGGGAGCCCAATGTGGGGCTCGATCCCGGGACCCTGGGATCATGACCCAAGCCGAAGGCAGACACTCAACCGACTGAGCCACCCAGACGCCCCTGTTCTTATGTTTTTTAGATTCCACATATAAGTGAAATCCTGTGGTATTTGTCTTTCTCTGACTTATTTCACGTGGCGTAAGGCCCTCTAGGTCCATCCATGTTGTTATGAATGGCAAGATCTCATTCTTTCTTATGGCTATGATTCCACTGCATCTATATACCACAATCTCTTTTACCGATGGACACTTTAGTTGCTTCCATATCTTGGCTATTATAAATAACACTGCAAGAAATATAGGGGTGCACATATCTTTTTGAATTAGTGTTTTCAATATCTTTGGGTAAATAACTAGCAGTAGAATTACTGGATCATATGATATTTGTGTTATTAATCTTTTGAGGAACCTCCATATTGTTTTCCATAGTGGCTGCGCCAATTTACATTCCCACCAACAGTGCATGAGGCTTCCCTTTAATCCACGTCCTCCTCAACACTTATGATTTCTTGCCTTTTTTGATCCTTAGCCATTCGGACTGGTGGAAGGTGATATCTCTTTGTGGTTTTGATTTGCATTTCCCTGATGATGAGTGATGTTGAGTTGGCCATCTGGATGTTTTCTTTGGAAAAATGCCTATTTAGGCCCGTAGGCAATTTTTTAATCAGATTATTTGGTTTTTTGTTTGTTTTTTAGTGTTGAGTTGTAGGAGTTCTTTATATATCTTGGATATGAATGCCTTATCAGATATATCATTCGTAAATATGTTCTGTCATTCAGTAGGTTGCCTTTTTGTTTTCTTGATGGTTTCCTTCACTGGGCAAAAGCTTACTTTGCTGTAGTTGCAATCATTTATTTTTGCTTTTGTTTCCCTTGCCTGAGGAAACAGATCTAGAAAAATACTGCTAAGGCTGATGTTTAAGAGATTACTGCTGTTTTTTTTTTTAAAAGATTTAATTTATTTATTTGTTAGAGAGAGCAAGCACAAGCAGGCAGAGTGGAAGACAGAGGCAGAGGGAGAAGCAGGCCCCCTCCTGAGCAAGGAGCCTGATGTGGGACTCGATCCCAGGACCCTGGGATCATGACCTGAGCCAAAGGCAGCTGCTTAACCAACTGAGCCACCCAGGCGTCCCTACTGCTGTTTTTATTAAAGATTTATTTATTTATTTATTTGAGAGAGCGGGAGAGAATGGGAGGGTAGGAGCAGAGGGAGAGGGAGAGAGAGAATCTTTTTTAAAAACATTTTATTTATGGGTGCCTGGGTGGCTCAGTGGGTTAAAGCCTCTGCCTTTGGCTCAGGTCATGATCTCAGGGTCCTGGGATCGAGCCCAGCATCGGGCTCTCTGCTCAGCAGGGAGCCTGCTTCCCCCTCTCTCTCTGCCTGCCTCTCTGCCTACTTGTGATTTCTCTCTCTCTCAGTCAAATAAAAAAAAACATTTTATTTATTTGAGAGAGAGAGCGTGCATGCATGGACTAGGGAGGAGCAGAAGGAGAGGGAGAGACAGAATCTTAAGCAGGCTCCACACCCAGCACAGAGCCCAACACGGGGCTCGAGCTCCTAACCCTGAGATCATGACCTGAGCGCTTAACCCACTGAGCCACCCGGGTGCCCCTTTACTTCTTCTTTACCAATTTCAATGCCTTTTATGTCTGATTGCTGTGGCTAGGATGTCCAGTGCTATGCTGGATAAAAGTGGTAAGAATGGACATCCTAGTCGTGCTCCTGATCTTAGGGGAAAAGCTTTCGGCTCTTCACCATTGAATATGATGTTAGTTGTAGGTTTGTCGTATATGACCTTTATCATGCTGAGGTATGTTCCCTCTAAATTCACTTTGTCAAGAGTTTTTATCGCAAACAGATGCTGAATTTTGTCAAACACTCTTTCTGCATCTATTGAGATGATCATATGATTTTTGTCCTTCATTTTGCCAATGTGGTGTATCATGTCGATTGATTTGCAGATATCGAATGATCCCTTGCACCCTTGGAATAAACCGCACTTGATCATGGTGAATGGTTTTTTAATGTGTTGTTAAATTCAGTTTGCTAATATTTGTTGAGGATTTTTGTATCTATGTACATCAGGGATATTGGCATGTAATTGGCATGTGCCTGATTTTGGTATTTGGGTAATGCTGGCTTCATAGAATGATTTTGGAATCAATGAATTTGGAAGCTTTCCTTCCTCTTCTCTTTTTTGGAATAGTTTGAGAAGGATAGGTATTAACTCTTGTTTACATGTTTGGTAGAATTCACCAGTGAGGCCAATCGGTTCTGGACTTTCATTTGTTGGAAGGTTTTTGATACCAATTGAATTTTGTTACTAGTAATTGGTCTGTTCGGATTTTTTATTTCTTCCTGATTCAGTCTCAGAAGATTGTTTGTTTCTAGAAATTTATCCATTTCTTCCTGGTTGTCCAATGTATTGGCTTATAATTTTCCGAGTAGCGTCTTATAATTCTTTGTAGTTCCTGGGTGTCGTTGTAACTTCTCCTCTTTCATTTCTGATTTTATTTATTAGAGTCCTCCCCCACTTTTTTTTCTTTATGAGTCTAGCTAAAGATTATCAATTTTGTTTATCTTTTTGAGAACCAGCTCTTGTTTTTATTGATCTTTTCTACTTTTTTTTTGGTCTCTATTTTATCTATTTCCATTCTCATTATTTTCTTCCTTCTACCAACTTTGGGCTTTGTTCTTTTTCTAGTTCCTTTGGGTGTAAGGTTAGATTGTTTATTTCAGACTTTTTTTCTTGTTTCTTCGGGTAGGCTTGTATTGCTACAAACTTCCCTCTTAGGACTGCTCTTTCTGTGTCCCAACGATTTTGAACTGTTGTGTTTCCATTTTCATTTGCCTCCAGGTATATTTTGATTTCCTCTTTGATTTCTTTGTTGACTCATTGTTTAGTAGCATATTGGTTAGCCTCGACATGTTTGTGTTTTTTCCTGTTTTATTTTCTTATAATTGATTTCTAGTTTCAAACTGTGTGGTTGGAAAAAAAATGCTTGCTATGATTTCAATCTTAAATTTATTGAGACTTGTTTTGTGACCTAACATGGGATCTATTGTGTAGAATGCACCATGTGCACTTGAAGGGAACATGTATTCTGCTGTTTTGGGATGGTACGTTCTGTATGTATATGTTAAGCCCATCTGGTCTAATGTGTCATTCAAAGCCACTTTTTCCTTACTGAGTTTGTCTGTCTGATCTATCCACTGATGGAAGTGGGGTGTTAAAGTTCCCTACTGTTATTATATTACTGTCACTTTCTCCCTTTATATCTGTCAATATTTGCCTTATATATTTAGGGTCTTGAGTTCAAGTCCCACGTTGGGCATGGAGCTTACTTAAAACAAAATAAAACTTCTCTTCCGAATACGTAACAGTCTGAAAGCTTTAGCTCGTAAGGGGGTGATGCACCCCAAGGCGTGATGGTCTTTTTGATGCGTCAGCTTAGCGAGGCTACAGTCCCCATTTATTCAAACACTAATCTGGATCTTGCAGTCGGGATATTTTGCAGATGTAATTAAATCTGTAGTTCGCTTTAAGTAAGGGAGGTTATCCTAGATAACCTGGGTGGGCCCGATTCAATCAGTTGAAAAGCCTTAAGAGCAGGGTTCAAGTTCCCTTGAGAAAAGAAATTCTGGGGCGCCTGGGTGGCTCAGTCAGTTAAGCGGCTGCCTTCGGCTCCGGTCATGATCCCAGGGGCCTGGGATCGAGTCCTACATCGGGATCCTTGCTAAGTGGGGAGCCTGCTTCTCCCTCTCCCTCTCTCTGCTGCTCCCCCTGCTTGTGTGCGCTCTGTCTGTCAAATAAATAAATAAAATATTGAAAAAGAAAAGAAAATTCTGCCTGGGGACAGTGGCTTCAGCCTGTGGACAGCGGCTTCAGCCTGTGGACAGCCCATGCCTGTGAGGTCCGCTATGCCCTTCTGAAAACCTGCCCTGTGAATTCCCAATTTGCGTAGTCAGACCTCACCATCGCAGAAGCCCGTTCCTTACGATAAATCTCTTAGTAGGTATTCCCTACTGGTCCTGTGTCTCTGGCTGAACACTGACTAATTGGAAAAACAACTATGTTACTTCAAGATGATAGATTTGTGATCAGATTAAAGTTTATTCAGACGGAAGATACCTATCACCCAGATTGTGGTTTCTAATACCATTCTCCAATAAAAGAAACCAAGGTTCCTTGTTTCCTTGGAGAAAAAGCTGATTCTAGGGCTGGGGAGGTACTGGATTAAAGCACAAAGTATAAAAGAAATATTCATGTCCATTTTGATATAAATAAATGATAGAATGAATGAATGAATAAATAAATAAATAGGAAAGAAGAGACACATCTCACATGCAGAATAATTCCAAATAATTGTGACTTCCTTCCAAAGAGCTGCGAAGAGGGGAAAGTAACTTTACAGTGGAGAAGCCTGACCAAACACTACTTCAGTCATGTGAGCAAGGTCAATAGCAAGGGTGATAAATCATATTGATGGTATGTACCCTTAACATGATCTGATAAGAATGGCACTTTATCTCTGTGATCTTCCTCCCCAAAACATATAACATGAGAAACACATGTCTAAATATGAGAAAAACATCAAACAATCCAATAGAAGAGCGTCCTCCCAAACATTTGACCAGTAATCCTCAAAACTGTCAAGATCATCGAAAAGGAAAGTCCAAGACACTATCACAGCCAAGAGGAGCCTAAGGGGACATAATAACTATATGCAGGGTGGATGGGGTCCTGGAACAGAAAAAGGATATTAAGTAAAAACTAAGAAAATCCAATTAAACCATGAACTTAACTCTGTATTATCTTCTCAGTTTTTTGGTAAATCTCAAACTGTTCTTTAAAAAGTCTATTAAGAAACCGGATCAGGGTGGCGGTGGGGGTGGGGGGCGGCACTGGCTGGCTCAGTTGGGAGAGCACGTGACTCATGATCTTGAAGTTGTAAGTTCAAGCCCTATGTTGGGTGTAGAGATTACTTAAAAAATAAAATAAAATCTTTTTTTTTTTTTAAAGGAACTAGATCAGGAAAAAATCAGATGAACAAATACTTGCGATAAAATCAGGAATCATTCTGCTATTTCTATTTTTACTTAATTTTTGTAAACACTTATTTATTTGAGAGAGAGAGAGTGTGTGAGAGAGCACAAGCCAGGGGAGGGGCAGAGGAAGAGGGAGAGAGAAAACCCCAAGCAGACTCCCTGCTGAGTGCAGACCCCCCCCCAACACAGGGCTCCATCTCACGACCCTGAGACCATGACCTGAGCTAAAACCAAGAGTTGGTATTCAACTGACTGAGGCACCCAGGTGCCCCACTTTTTTTTTTTTTTTACTTTAATTTAAAAGCAAATCTTGATGATTTCAGTGACTGGTAATTTATTGACCCTCTGTTGCTAGTGACTATCCTAGCTCCTAGTCAGTGGAAAAAAAGTGGCTTTTCTATTCCCAGAGACATTAGCAGATAGCGCCCCAGAGATAAGCTCGCCTGGCGTTGGGCTCCCTGCTCAGTGGAGAGTCTGCTTCTCCTCCTGCCCATCCCTTTACTTGTGCTCTCTCTCTCTCTCTCAAATAAATTTTAAAAATCTTTAAAAAAAAAAGAAAGAATGAAATCTTAGGGTGTCTCAGTGGCTCAGTCGGTTAGGCATCCCACTCTTGATTTTGGCTAGATCGTGATCTCAGGGTTGTGAGATCGAGCTTAGCATTGGAGCCGGCATGGAACCTGCTTAGGATTCCCTCTCTCCCACTCCCTTTACCCCTCCCTACTCCCTCTCTAGAAACAACAAAAAAAAGAAGTGCATCCTGGTGGCTCAGTTGGTTAAATGTCTGACTTCGGCTCAGGTCATGATCTCCGGGTCCTGGGATCGAGCCCTATTTCAGGCTCCCGCTCTTTGGGGAGCCTGCTTGTCCCTCTCCCTCTACCCCTCCCCACCACCACTCACGCTCTTTTTCTCTCTCAAATAAATAAAGTCTTTAAGAAAAAGAATGAAATCTTGCCATTTGCAACAATGTAGATGTAGCTACAGTGTATTGTGCTAAGCAAAACGTGTGGGAAGGGGAAAAAAAAAGAAGGAGAGAGGGAGAGGCAAACCATAAGGGACTCTTAACCATAGAGAACAAACTGAGGGTTGATAGAGGGAGATGGGTGGGGGATGAGCTAACGGGGGATGGGCATTAAGGAGGGCACTTGTTGTAATGAGCATTGGCTGTTATATGTAAGTGATGAATCACTAAATTCTATTCCTGAAACCAATATTACACTATCTGTTAACTAACTAGAATTTAAATAAAAATTTTGAAGGAAAAAATAGTACAATTTTTTTAAAAGTATACCTTTTTTTTAAGATACGCGTATCCTTAGTTCCCTTCACCTATTTCACCCATCCCCCCACCCGAGAGTCTGAACTCTTAATTTCTAGGCTCTCTTCCTCTGTAAGACAAATCCCCAGTCCTATGCTGACCCATCCCTTTCCAGGCCTCGGGAGCTTTGATCCATTGACTATTCCTGTTGACCCCTCTGTCTTCCTGCTTTTCCTCTCCTGTGTTCTTCCCATCATTATGCAAACAAGCTGTCACTCCTGGGTCAAAACAAAACCCCTCTCCTAACTCACAGCCTCCTCCAGTTCTTTTGACTTGCATACCCACAACCCAACTCTGTTGGATATCCTCACCCGGAAGTCCTACAGCCATCGCAAACTAAATATATGCCAGACTGAACCCTTGATCCCTCCACTCTTCCATCAAAAAATCTATTGTCATGGTCTTTCCCTGTTGCTCAAACCAGAAACTTGGGCATCGTCTTTGCCACCCCCTTCTTTCTCCCCTACACTCAATCACAAGTCTTGTTGCTTCTACTAAATCTCTCTTATCTGTCCATTTCACTCCACCTCCACTGCCTCTCCCTTAGCACTGTCACCATCATTTCTCACCCAGACTACAAACCACAGCCTCTTACCAGTCCACTCCCAGACTACCCTGCCCCACTTCTGACCAGTCTGATCTCAGCAGTCCACAAGGGAACCCTGATGATTCCTTAAACCCACACCGGATAGACCACTGTCCAATTTTGAAACCTTCCATGTTTTTCTGGGCCCCAGGAGAGAATCCAAACTCCCTCTCAAGATTTAGAGGCTCCCCCAGATCTGACCCTGCTGAGGTCTTCGGCCTCCTCCCTCATCACTACTCCTATCAGCACTCTCTCCTGCCACCACTGAATATATCCCGTCTGCACTTCCGCCACACATACTGACTCTCAGTTCCCTAAAGTCTCCCAGCTTCCTCTTGACTGGCCTTTTCACAGTCTCTTTCTTCTGCAGAGGATATGAACATGCCACACACTCCATCTCCCAGACCTAACTCCTCTCCAGCCTTCGGAGCTCAGCTCGCTCTTCCTCAGCCCCTCCCCTGCTCAGGACAGGTATGGAAGGGCTTAATGCCTTCCCCCCCAAGAGCATTCAGCATTTGGGGCTGCAACTGTCTGCATGCTCTCCTGCAGACTGCGAACCCGTGAAGATGGGGGCCTGTGGATGCAGCTTACCACTGCCGCCAAGCACCCAGCACTGTGGGTCTGCCTCATAATCTGTAACGGGTGTTTCTGGAAAGAACAAGTGGGAGGTGGAGGCAGTTGACCTTGAATTTAGATCAACGGTCCTTCTGATTAAACTAGTAATCACTGTTTTGTAGTTCATTTGCTTTCCGTTCCCATGCCTTTCTCCCTTTGGTGAGCCCCATGGAAACACTTTTTCTAATGAATACCATATCAGATGTACATTTAGAGTTACAAATGTGGCACTAGAGGTTCATGACTTTAGAACCAATTTCCTCATTTCAAGTGGAAGGAAACTGAAGTCCCAAAAGCTGAAGTAGTTGTGAGGGGGCAGGCCCATTGTAGCTATAAAACTGGGACTAGACCTTGGATTTCTTTTTTTTTTAAGTTTGTTTATTTATGTACTTATTTTTAAAGATTTTTTTTAAATTTTTTGGCAGAAAGAGAGAGATCACAAGTAGGCAGAGAGGCAGGCAGAGAGGGAGGGACGCAGGCTCCCCACTGAGCAGGGAGCCCGATACGGGGCTCAATCCCAGGACCCTGGGATCATGACCTGAGCCGAAGGCAGATGCTTAATGACTGAGCCACCCAGGCGCCCCATACCTCATCTTACCTGTCTTTGGAATCACTCACGTTTATGTGGATTCCCCATACATACATAATTAAATTTGATTTTCCCTTATCAATCTGTCTCATATCAAGACAATTCTTAGACCAGCCAGAAGAACTTTGAAAGGTAGAGGAGATTTTTTCTTCTCAACGTAAGTGAGGAAGGCATCCTGGGAGTGGATCTGCCAGTCTCCGTTGCCCCCATCATCCAGCCAAGGCCCTGTACAAGTTCCTGACCCACAAAATAATGATGGAAACAAAATGTCTTAGGCCACTAAGTTCTGGGATAGTTTGTTACCCAGCCATAGATAATGGAAAAATGTACTGTCTCTAGTGTTCTTCGAAACATCAGTGAAAAGCTTGTAAAGCACAAAGCTTTTTTTGTATAAAATGCTACCATTCTGGGATCCCCAAATTACATACAAAATTTATGGTTATATGCATATTACAAACATAGGAATGTCACTTTGGTGATTAAAGATAAAAAATGTCAACATAAAAAAAAGATAAAATAATGCATCTCACACTACGGACACACAATGTTTTGGCACCAGCCTTAACCAGACCTTTTAATTTAAAAAATGTGAGTTCAGAATACTCCCCTTGACCCCTGGGAATACTTCCCTGTCACTGCACTTATAACATTGTATGATAATTAACTGCGTGTCTATTTCCCTGACTAGATCAATGTTTTTCAAACTGTGGATGCAAACTATCAATGGGTTATGAAATGTATTTTTAATGAAATAGAATAAAATAAAAATATAAGTATGTGTTGCACGCAAGTGTTAAATCAAGAAACTTGCAGGTGTGTGTGTGTGTGCGCGCGCGTGTGTGTGTGTCTGCTGGACGAGACTGTGGGATCCCAGTACAGCGTCCATGCCAAGCCTATTCCCCATTGTATCCCCAGCAGCTTCTATAAATATTTGTTACACGAGTGAATGCTATTCTTGACATTTCCTATTTGGAGATGAACATCCTCATCTTCTCGGGACCCTTTACTGTTTCCTAATAATGCTGGGCTCGACTTCCACTCCTTCCATAAATTAGGGAGTCTTACAGCAGCTTATTTATTATTCATTCACTTTCGGTTTTTAGTTTTGTTTGCTCCTAAGTATCCGCAGCAATGTGAGCTTTCTGTTAAACTACCCGCGGAAACAGAAATTGTCCAAACCCTCCCCAAAGCAGTCAGAAGATAAAGAAAGAAGCAAAGGAAGGGAAGGGAAGGGAAGAAGGAAAGGGAAGGGAAGGGAGGAAGGAAGGAAAAAGAAAGGAGGAAGGAAAAAAAGAAAAACAAGGAAGGAAGGAAGGGAGGGAGGGAGGGGACAAGGAGAGAGGGAAAGTAAAGGGAAGGAAGGGAAGGAAGGGAGGAAGGAAGGAAGGAAGGGAAAGAAAGAAAAGGGAAGGGAAAGGAAGGGATGGGAAGAGAAGAGGAGAGAAAAAAGAGAAAGAGAAAGAGAAGAAGAAAAAATATTGGTTACAGATTTACTCCAGGAACTCTTAAAGATAAATTGTTACCATTTACTAAGTCCCAGCAATACACCAGGTATTTCCGACATACCATCTCATTTAATTGTCACGGCAAGTCTGTAACACAACATGATTAACCCCCATTTCACATGTCCTCCGGGAGGTTAAGTAATTCCCCTAAGTCACCTAGCTGGCCAGCGAGAGGCAGATCATGCAAACCCAGACCTGCCCAGCTCCAAAGCTCCATGAGCTTTCTATATTCTTCCACTGCTCGCACACAATTAACCAAAACACCCATGCAGAGGCTTCTGCTAAGACCAGACAGCCTACAAATAGTACCTTTTCTCTGTCAGTCAGTGCGGAAACAATCTGTGTGGACACAACCTTGAGATAAGTGTTCACGGCGTAGATGGCGTCGGTGGACCTCAACAGCCTTTGGTGATTTGTAAACACACCAGGAACTCACTTTCCCATCAGCATGCTTCCTTGAGCACCATACTTTAAAATGCATGGTTTTTTTTTAAAGATTTTTTTAAGTAATCTCTACATTCAACATGGGGCTTGAACTCACATCCCTGAGACCAAGAGTTGCACGTTCTACCAACTGAGCCAGCCAGATGCCCCTAAAATGCATGCTTAATTAATTTCACCCCTAGGCTTAGGTGTTTGGTTGGTTATGTCATTCTATTTTCTTTAACATTTATCTTTAAGTCATCTCTACCCCCACCGTGGAGCTTGAACTCACATCCCCAAGATCAAGAGTTGCATGCTCTACGGACTGGGCCAGCCGGGCGCCCCTATTTCATTCTATTTTTAGACAAATGTTTTATTTTCAAATAGCCTTAGATTTACAGAGAAGTTGCAAGAATATTACAGAGAGTTCCCGTATGTCCTGCACGCAATTTCCCCTATGGTTACTGTATTTTTTAAACATTTTCAAACAAGGGATGCCTGGGTGGGTCAGTGGGTTAAGCGTCTGCCTTCGGCTCAGGTCATGATCTCAGGGTCCTGGGATCGAGTCCCTCATCAGGCTCCCTGCTCGGTGGGAGGCCTGCTTCTCCCTCTCCCAACTCTCCCTGCTTGTGCTCTCTCTCTCTGTGTCAAATAAAAAAATAAAATCTTAAAACAAACAAACAAAACATACATGTCTCAGAGGACTCGGACGCCAGGCTGTGGCGTGTAAGGCGGCCATGAGGGCTTTTTCCAGAATAAGCAGCTCCAGATAACGCGGGACTCATCCCTGAGTCTCTGAGGAGAAGTAACATTTTATTCTAGCTTGAACTTCCAACCGGCCTTATGGCCCAAACTAAGAATTTGGCCTGAGGTCAAAAGGGTATGTCTTTTTCAAATCCCACAGCTCATAAGCTTGTCTAATTTATTTCAGGAGTCCCTCTTGTTTACTTGACATGTCATCTTTCCCACATCTCAGTATTCTTGGGGACTTCTGCAAATACACACAGCAAAGCAAGCTTAAACAGAAATCACCATGAAGCGCTGTAGATGAAGAGAAGCAGCCAGAAGAGGACAGAGGCCCAGAGAAGGAAGATATTGCTGGAAGCAATGCCAGGACTAGTGTACAGGGCTCTTATTCCCAGCTTGCAGCTGGGGGGGTGCTCTCGGAGCAGGTCCCCTCAGCCCCTACTGCTCTCTCTAGGCAGCGGCCCGCCCACGGGGCAGTCATGCTTCCCCCGGACCCAGCCCTTCATCTGCAGCTGACCGATTCTTGACTGGGCCCGTCAGGCTCACCCTCTCATGATCTCGCTGTTGGGACTCAGAGACCCCCACCCATTTCTCTCTGGGACACAGCGGATGCCATGTTTGGCTTTGCTCTAAGAGAAACGGGGGGGGGGGGGGACAGGTCCGCCAAGAAGGACAAGAGCAAAGTGGACGTTCAGAAAGAAGTTGAAAGAAAGGCCTCAGAGGGAAAACAACCTGCCTGGCTTCTTAATGGCTTTCAAGACCCTGGTTCTGGTTCTTCTCGAAGCTTGGCTGTGCCTTGCCCTTGGGTTCCATTCTAACCCTGAAAGTTAAGTTTACTTTTTCTGTTCTTTAAAAAAGAAATTGTTTTCTGATTATACACATGTTCCTTGTAGAAATTTTAATTAGCTTTCTTCTCATTTTGGGGGCTCCTGAGTGGCTCAGTGGGTTAAGCCTCTGCCTTCGGCTCAGGTCATGATCTCGGGGTCCTGGGATCGAGCCCCGCATCGGACTCTCTGCTTGGCGGGGAGCCTGCTTCTCCCTCTCCCTCTGCCTGCCTCTCTGCCTACTTGTGATCTCTCTCCATCAAATAAGTGAATAAAATCTGAAAAAAAAATTTTTTTTAAACATTTTTGTTAGGTCTATACATCCTGAGAAATATAAAATGAAAACCAAATCTCTCGTAATGAGATGCATACACGTGTTCAACAAAAGATATGTACCGAGATGTTCACAGCAGCTCTATAAAGGCCCCCAACTGGAAAGTATCCAAATGCCTATCAGGAGGAAAATAGGGAAATAAATTGTGGGTTTTTTTCCACACCCTGGGACACTTGTGAAAACTGATAAAAGGAAACTGCATTTGAAATGGAGTCAGGAGGGGCACCTGGCTGGCTCAGCAGATTTAGCCTCTGACTCTTGGTTTCGGCTCAGGTCGTGAGCTCCCCATGGGGGGATTGAGCCCCGGGTTGAGCCCCGCCATGAGCTCTTCGCTCAGGGCGAAGTCTGCTTCAGATTCTTTCTCCCTCTCCCTCTCCTTTCCCCTCTGCCCTGGCCCCGCACGCTCTCTCTCTCAAAATAAATACACACAATCTTTAAAAAATAATCAGAATAAAATGGAGCCAGGAAGCCACAAAGGCGAGCCCCCATGCCCTACCATTCATGGTCGATTGCAGACCCCAACAGGAAGAGATGTTCTTTGAGTTGCCCACAGGAAGAAGCCTATACTTTACTACTCTAGGAGGGAGAAGGATGATTTTCTCCTTGCCAAGCCAATGAGCAACCGTCACAGTTCGGCCAATGAAAAACCACCACACTCTGAATTCCCAGTTTCCTCCAATGGACTTTTTGTTTATAATAGCCCCTTCCAACTCTCTCCTTTTCTCTCCAAAAGAGCCGTCATCTCCCTCGTTTGCTGCTCTTGCCTTGGTTTGCGTGTCCTGAAATGCAATTCTTGGCTATTCCTGAATAAACTCATTTTTGCTGGTATAATAAGTTTTATTTTTTTAAGATTTTATTTATTTACTTGAGAGAGAGAGGGCGCACGAGCGGGGGATGGGCAGAAGGAGAAGCAGGCTCCCCGCCGAGCAGGGAGCCCGATGCGGGGCTTGATCCCATGACTCCGGGATCATGACCCCAGCCCAAGGCAGCCGCTTAACCGACTGAGACACCCAGGCGCCCCTGTATGTAATATTTTAAAAGAATTTTTAAAATAACCTGTAATTCCAGATTGGTGGTGGGGGGAGGTGTTAAATCGAAACTTTCTCTTTTTCTTTGCTTCTTCTCGGAACTGACTTGGTTCTGGCCTACGCGGCCGGGTCTTTGCTTTTTCGGTCTGCTTTTCTAACTTTTCCCTCCCCGCTACTACTGTGCATGTCTGTCTTTCTGGAGCCTCGCTAAACGATCTGTACTATCAGCTCCGCTGGAATCTAAATTATTCAAATTGATCAAGAGAACAGTTGCATTTCAGGGCGGGCTGAGTGAGAGCCAAGTCCCTCTGGCTGTTCCAGCAGCTTCAGCCGCGCAGCCCCAAGTGGCCTTGTCAGGGACCGCACTTCCAGTGCCGGCTGGTGCGGCGAGTGCTGTGGACACTGCCATGCCCGCCACGCCCCCTTCTCCAGGCCCCTTCCCCAGCGCCTCATACTCCGGCCACCTACCCACTGCGCGTGCGTGGGCGGGCAGGGGTGGGCTCCCAGTGCATCCCCCGCCCCCCGAACCTGGCTGAGGCCTTCCCCAAGTCCCCAGGCAAGTCAGGCGCCCTCACTCCTGGTCTACGTGTTCAGGCCCCAAGTTTGTACTGCTCTCGCTCACTCTCATGCCTGTTTCCCCCCTTCGTCCATTCACCGGCTGGCTCCGGGTTAGGTGAGAGCGATCTGCGAGCAGGACTGACCCATCTCTGTCCTTGTAGAGCCCATCCCTGTCCTTGTAGAGTCGAGGGAGGGAGGCGGAGAATGAACCGCACACATTTTCTTCACCGTGACAGTTTGAAGGACACCTACAGGCTGATTGCAGAGGTACTAAGCAGAAAGACCCAGCTGGATCGAGGGGAGAGAGGCGGGAGTCGGGGAAGGTCTCTCTGTGGTGGTGGAAAGTAGGCTGAGACCTGAAGGACGAATGGGAGTTCCACCAGGTGAAGAGGGAGAACATTCCCTACAGGGAATAGCACGTGCAAAGGCCCTGAGGCAAGGTGGAGCTTGGGGCTCCGGGAGTCAAAGAGGCCAGTGTGGCTGGGTCCAGCTTAGAGTGAAGAGGGGGTAGGAGCCATGCCATGCTTCTTTGGGGCCATTTTAAGACTTGCCCCCACGAGGAGTGTGAAGTGGTGGGAAAGGGGAGTGGTGTCCTGAGCACTACCTGTGTCTTGAAAAGCTCTCTCTGGCTTGCCGCCATGCTAGTAAGCCAGGAGTTCTCAGACTCATCACTATTGACCTTTGGGGTCGGACAATTCTTTGCTGTGGGGCAATGCCCGGTACATTGAAGGATGGTTTTTTGGTTTTGTTTTTAAGATTTTATTTATTTATTAGAGAGAGAGAAAGAGGGGGGGAGAGAGAGAAAACATGAGCAGGGGGAAGGGGCAGAAGGAAAGAGAAGCAGACTCCCCGCTAAGCAAGTAGCCCGATGCGGGGCTTGATCCCAGGACCCCGAGACCATGACCCGAGTCAAAGGCAGATGCTTCACCGACTGAGCCACCCAGGCGCCCCATACTGAAGGATGTTTAGCAGCATCCCGGGCCTCTATCCACGAGCCGTCAGTGGCACCTTCCTTCCCACTGTCTTAAGCAAAGACGTCAGACATTGCTAAATGTCCCTTGGGCGGGGCGGGGAGGGCTGCAAGCCACAGAACTGCTCCCAATGAAGAATGACTGTCAAACCATTTATTTCGGTCAGGCCAATCAGCGTTCTCTGATGAGGGTCTGCCGCTATCCCCCCTCCGTTCCCAGACCCAGACCCAGGCACATAAACAGGGGCATGTGGTGCTGACCACAGTTCTCTTGCAGGCCACACTGGCCTCTGGCTGCCCAAACACTCCCCAGGTCTTGCATCGGCAGGGGTTTGACGTTCATGCCCCTGGACTACAAGAGGTCCGGTGAAATCTTAATGGTACATATTTCACTCTGTCTAATCTGGGTCCCATCGCCGTTCCCGCTAACAGCAGCCACCCGGCAGCTTAGGCACTCAAATGTTCGCTCTCTACTAGCAGGAATGAGAGTCGAAGAACCTTCTTGAACCGGTACAATGGGAGAACCTGGTACAACGGATCTTTTACAGACATTTTTAGTCCTTACAAACCCAAGGTAGGAATGATTTTGGCTAAGTCTCTCTCTCTTTTTAAAGATTTTATTTATTTATTTGTGAGAGAGAGAGCGCGCACAAGTGGCGGGGAGGGAGAAGCAGGCTGCCCGTCGAGCAGGGAGCCCGATGCAGGGCTTGATCCCAGGACCCTAGGATCATGACCCGAGCCCAGGGCAGACGCTTCACCGACTGAGCCACCCAGGCGCCCCTGGATAAGTCTCTTAAGAGATCAAGTTTGCACAGCTGGCCCAGGGACGGAGCTGGGTGCACGGCCCAGGGTTTTCGCTCCCGTGTTGCCCTGCCTCCTTTCCAAGCCCTTGGGGGGTCCATGTCCTCCAAATCAGAATGCTGGAATTGGAAGGGAAGCGGCATCTATCTCAAGGCACCCCGAGCACCAGCCTCACCTCTCCCGTGACCATCTGCCCCTCCTCGCCAACGGGCTCACTCCCCAGTCGTCTTCTTTTCCTGAGGCTTACAGCCGGCAAAGGAAGGGCAGGATTTGGATCCCAGCTCCCGCAAGGGGTAGGCAGCAGCAACGCAGGGTCAAACCCACGTCTTGCAAAACTCGAGCGCTATACCTCTTGTAGTTTGTCAGTGTAGATCTTAAGTGTCTCAAGGCTCCCAGTATTCCCCCTTCGGGAAGCACCGACCTAGTCCTTCCCATCTGGGAAATGGAACACGGGCAGGGGGACGCGCTAGGGAGGCGCCGCGGGAACCAGAAACTACGCCCACCTCCCAGGCTCAACAGTAACTCGTTTTGCACAACCAGCCCACCCTCTCGTCCAGGCCATTCCCCCCCCCATTTCTAATACTAGCCACGTAAGGTCCGTAGGGAAGCTCTGTCTGCACCAGTGCCACCTTTGCCCTGTCCCAGCCTCCTCTGGAGAGTGAGGCTAAGGTTTTTTTTTTTTTTTTTTTTTTTTTTTTTGAGGCTAAGGTATTTTTAATGCTCCAAAGCATCCCATGCCATGACTGCCGATCAGACCGAGTCCCTCCGCTTTGGCCCTGTGCAACACTTGTCGCAGGCTAACGCTTACTGCCATCCCCACGGCCGCGGCTCCCAGGTTCCTAGGTTGGTGAGTTGGTATTGTGTAGCCCACTCTTCCAATTTCTGGCCAACACTGGTCCTTAAGAATCATGGGCATCGGAGCCTGCTAACGGGGTCCTAGGCCAGGAACCCCTGTGCCATGCCATGCCTACCACTTGTTCCCTCCGCTCCGCCCAGCATGGGGTCCCTACAAGCCAGATACGGGGTTGCCACCAAACTTGATTCCCCCCTTTCTCTTGCTATAGTTTCACCTTTATTCCACACGTAATTAGGGAACTTTGTTTCCCTTCCCACCTTTTCCAGACGTTTGCTCTGGCTTCCCTAGTGGCCTGTTGCCAGCCCGACATCCAGGTGTCTCTCCACCGACTACTCCCAGGTACCTAGAACAGAGCCTGACATATAAACGCCCAGTAAATCCAGATCAAGTAAATGCCAAAATGGTCTTTTGATTTCTCTCGACCATTTAAGAGGCAGAAATTTAGTTCACAGGCTCTGCGAGACCAGGCCGACCAGTCTCATAACTCCCGGTTCAGAGGATTCCTACTTGTATTGAAGACCGGCAGGGGCGCCTGGGTGGCCCAGGGGTTGGGCGTCTGCCTTCGGCTCCAGTCCAGTCGTGATCCCAGGGTCCTGGGATTGGGCCCCGCGTCGGGCTCCCTGCTGGGCAGGCAGCCTGCTTCTCCCTCTCCGACTCCCCCTGCTTGTGTTCCCTCTCTTCGCTGTCTCTCTCTATGTCAAATAAACAAATAAAATCTAAAAAAAAAAAAGAAGAAGAATGGCATTAGTCCGACCCTCTGTCCCCGCGCGTGAGCGGCTAGTCCAGCGAGCAGAGCTCTGCGAGGAGACCTGAGCCGAGGCCATCCCTCTGCAAGTGACGGGTCCCCAGCCCGCAGGCGCGCTCTCGCTCCCCGCTCCCTGCGCTCCCGAGGGGCGAGGGGTGGCCTGGCCTCAGCATCAACCGCGGCCCGGCTGCCTGGGCTCCATAGAGGTGAAGGGCAAGTCTGGAGCTGAATTTTGTCTGTTTTCACTGGAAAGATCAAAAACCTGGAAAATCGGAGTTTTACAGGTTACTGCAACATTTTCATAAGATACCCCATGTTGACATTTTAGTAGGCTACGCAGACATCCATGGAAACTTACCTAGAAATAATGATGATAATTATCACAAAGCTGTCTCGACGGCCAATCCACTGCTTAGGATTTTTATACAAAAGAATTAAGAAGCAGACTACAATGCCTTTGGTACAGGCACACTAATAAAGAAGAAAAAAAAAATTTTTTTTTACGATTTTATTTATTTGTCAGAAAGAGAGAGCGCACACAAGCAGGGGGAGCAGCAGGCAGAAGGAGAAGCAGGATCCCCACTGAGCGAGGAGCCCAATGCGGGACTCGATCCTAGGACCCTGAGATCAGGACCCAAGCCAAAAGCAGCCGCTTAACCGACTGAGCCAACCAAGCATCCCGAAGAAGGTTTTAACCAATCTATTGCATCCCGACAATCATAGAAAAAAGCCACATATAGTCCTTAGTATGCCCCAAGACTTCGGACCCGTGTCTTGTATTATAGACATGGATATTGTCCCAGAAACACATTGTAGGCTTTGTCTTTACAAATAGGGCACTGAGAAGCCCTTAGGATTCTACATCAGGGATGGCTCCAGTGTCACGGTCACATCGCATGGCTTAGAGAAGGTCCCAGGGATCTTTATATCCAGCCTACATCTGGCTCAAAGCACAGGACTATTAGCTGTTAATGATGCAGTTTTAGAAGTTAACAGCATAGAAGTTTCAGGGAAGAGTCTTAATCAAGTAACAGACATGATGATCGCCAACAGCCGCAACCTCATTATAACGGTGAGACCCGCAAACCAGAGGAATACTGTTGTTCGGAACAGTCGGACTTCCGGCAGCTCTGGCCAGTCCACAGAGTACAGCCTCCTAGGCTATCCCCAGCAGGTAGAACCGAGCTTTGAGCCAGAGGACGAGGACAGTGATGAAGATGACATTATCAGTGAAGATAACAGAGTGCCGCAGCAGATTCCTAAAGCTGTTCCTAATCCCGAGAGCCTCGAATCATTAACGCAAACAGAACTCAATTCTGAGTCTGGACAGAACGGTTTTATTCCTTCTAACGAAGTGAGCTTAGCACTTGTAGCAAGTGGCATAAATACAGAAACACATGCTCCGGACCAAAAACTCTTAGAAGATGGAGTAATCCTAACACTATGCAACCTTTGTCTGAATGTCTCTGGAGTGATGATGCCACAGGGACTTGTAAATTTCGCTAGTTTGAAGCATATATACCTCTGCACCAGTGACGTCGAGTAGGCATGAGAAAAATAATATTGCAAGCTTAAAATGTTATTAATAACATACCTTTTGCTATTTGTCTCTAGAGAACTGGATGTCAGAGCACTTTCTCAGAACTATGAGAGGACCAGATCTTTTCCGTTTGAAGTGGTTACCGTATTTAACCTGCTGTGCGGAGCCCAGTTAAACTGCTTTTCCTTTAACTGTATTTTTTTAAATTCTAATGTGAAGAAGCCTGATTCTGTCCTTTGGTAGCTTGGGGACCTCAGCTCCTATGTTCCCTGTATTTTATGATTTTTTAATGTTGTTCCTCTGCTGCTACTTGTTACCAGTAATTTTTCCAAATGCTTTTTTTTTTTTCTTTCTAATATCTAATAAATCAAACTCATTGCCTGTTTTGGGGAGTTGCTTCCTATGTCATAAAGCATTGAAGCCATGTTCCTGAATTAAGAAACTAACAGCAAGTTCAAAGCTTGCTCATCCTACAGCTTTCACATTTACTCACATTGGTGTCATTCCATATGCGTGTAACTTAGTGTCTCAAAAGGCAGTTCCATCAACTTAATGTGTGAAACTCCCTTGATCTCTCAATCTCTCGCCCTCACTCCCATCTCATTGGAAATCATTCCTTTTGTTGTCGGTGTGCTTTTATACTCTCATGTATTTGAGCAGTAGGAATCATTCTAGATTTAAAAATGCACCCAAATGAAGAGATTTTTGCACACAGGACAAACTTGTGTGCTTTTTTATATATTTGATTTTTCCTTAATGGGATTTCTAGGAACACTGCCTACACTTTATGAAAAAATTATATAGAGAGTATTCACCTTGGATAGGTAGTTTATTGCTATTAATTTTATGAGGCTATTTATTACTTTCCAATGCATCCACTTAGAACAAGTGAAGGGTAAGGCTACTGACTTCCATTCCTCGTCTGATTTCCCTGTACAACAGGCCTGTATACAGAAACCCAGGATCCTGTGAAGCACGTTAAGTTGCCTGTGGCTTATGGCTATTTCTCTCGGAGTTTTTCATTTTATGGTAGGGCTAGAATGGGTACCTTTTAACGGTTGCGTGTTATGGAAACAAGGAATTGATATTTTCTCTCTACGGTAAAGATGTATGAAGAAGTCTACTGAAGGTCACTTGACTCAATACTTATTTTGTTCACGTCACCACTAAACAGACTGTCACTGTATTAACTGCACATTACGTAGTGCGATGTACTTTTTTGTTGAATTCACCCAAGTTCTTCCACTCCTATACCACTATCTGTTAACGGCATTCCAGCTCTAACCTTCTGTGAGGTATAGAAATTTGACTCTTGGGGCGCCGGGATGGCTTGGTCGTTGAGGGTCTGCCTTCGGCTCAAGTCATGATCCCGGGGTCGTGGGATCGAGCCCCACATTGGGCTCCCTGCTCAGCGGGAAGCCTGCCTCTCCCTCTCCCACTCCCCCTGCTTGTGTTCCCTCTCTCGCTGTCTCTAGCTCTGTCAAATAAATAAAATCTTTAAAAAAAAAATTTGACTCTAGATCAGCAAAATGTTAACATGTAGGTTAAATTTCATTTGTAAGCGGTGCAGGGGTTCAACATTTTAAGTAAAAATCCTTTCATATATATTTTTTTAAACAAAGCTTTATCTGAACTTTTCTCTTGGGGGAAAAAATACTTCAGGGTTTGACTTTTTGTACAAATGTTAACTATAAAGTACAGTTTTGTCTTGCATGTATGCATGAAAATGGAAATCAAAGCCGCTAGTGCTTTTTTTTTCTAAAGATTTTATTTATTAGAGAGAGAGCACGGGGGGGGGGGGTGTCATCAGAAGGAGCAGACTCCCTGCTGAGCAGGGAGCCCAATGTGGAACTTGATCCTGGGACTCCGGGATCATGACCTGAGCCGAAGGCAGTCACTCAACCAACTGAGCCACCCAGGCGACCTCTGCCAGTGCTTTTTAATTATCCTAGGGGTGTATGTCATGGTGTTAAAACTAGATTTCTCATTTAGATTATTGATGAAATAATTACTAGATGTATTGTAAAACCAATAGACCCTGGTTCTATAAAATGTCAGTTCATTGGTAGTCTGAACCAATTATTTCAAATGTACCTTAACAGAAATCGGTGGATTCAGCATAGAATTTTATAGCACTAAATGACAATCCTAACTGAATTTTGTTCTGTATCTTGAGTAAATTTGTATCGTTCTCATGAGCTATCAACAAAATATATGTACTTTGGTGAACTATGAATTTTCTAATTAAATTTTACATGCGACATGCTTTACATTAATGATACTTTGTTTCAACTATCAAATGTATTTTACTAGTTTTATTATAAAAAATGTTCATTATCACCAAATGATACTTTGATTCTAAAAATCAAATTAGCTTTAGTTGTTTATTATGTTCTACAAATGTACCGCTTCTCGGCCTTTTGGCTAAGATCAAGTGTACAAATATAGACTTGTTTAAAAAAAAGACTGGCATTATAGAGTAGCAGATAAAGATGCTATTTAAGAATGTGCTATACCCACAGGTATGACCATGACACATCTATTCACCTCCCACAAGGTGTAAGAGCCATTAGCCACATGGAGCTTGTTAATTAAAATTAAATAAAAATTCAAAAGTCAGTTCTTTGTTCAAACTAGCCACACTTTATTGTTTAAGCTTTTGTTAGAGAGAGAGCACGAGCAGTGGGGGGGGGGGGGGGGGCAGAGGGACAAGCAGACACCCAGCTCAGCAGGGAGCCCGATCCCAGGACCCCCTGCCCCCTTAGATCATGACCCGAGTCTAAGGCAGGCGCTTAAGGCACTGAGCCAACCCAGGCGCCCCTTAGCCACATTTTACGTACTTGGTTGTCAAGGGACATTTCTATCACTGCAAAAAGTTCCACCAGTGATCAGACAGGAGGGGGAATTGAGTACTTCACGAATCAGAAACACGACAGCAGTACGCCTGGAAGGTCTCACATTTATTACCGAACCAACCTACTGGTGCAGAGGAATAGCAACAGAAAAATCACCTCCCTGATAAAACATGTCTATTGGCCAGGGAGGAAGGATGTAATACATGATCTTCACGCAGCTGAATTAAGTGTGTGTGCCAGTCAGGTGTGTCATCTCATGATGTGGGGCGCCTCAGAGACCCAGCTTGGTTCTCCTCCAGTGCCTCCTCTTGGAGTTGTACCTGCACAGAAAGACACTGTGGGTTACGAGGGCAGTCCGACCTCGATTCCGCTGCCCCAGTCACCACAAAGTGTGCCTCGTCAGACCCATAAAATCCTGGGAAGGCAGAGGGTCCCATTTTCCCTTCCTTTAACAGGTTTGGAGCTCTCTCTGGAGAGTAAAAAGTGACTTGCTACATGTGTTTAAGAACTCGTCAAATAGAATCCTTACCTCTCAAAATGATTCCAGGCTAGGAAAACACGCTGGTTCTTAATGGAGACTGGAGCGGTGGGGAAGCTCTCATCCCTCCCAAGAGTATCCCCCCCTACTTTGGATTCAACATACCTGGCGGGGGGGGGGGGGGGGGGGGAAGACCCAGACGCATTTCTGTCGGACACCCCCAGCTTCATCAAAAGCAACCTTTCTTCACCATGGGTCACCCACATGTAAGAGCCCCTGCATTCATTTTTACGACACATCGATGCCCCCCAGCATTTCAGCATCAAAGCAAGAGATTTGCAGGGCTAAGGCCACCTCAGAATTGTCCGTGTCACTCGGTTGCAACTTTACCCTCGTGAAGGCAAAATCAAACAGGAATGACACCGATTTTCTTTCAGCAGGATAATGTCAGTACTTCCACAAAAGGAAGCACTGTAATTGCAACCTGCTTTCAATACACTCTCAAAAGTTGCAAGACAGCTGAGGTAACAGAAAAATCATTGACTGTTGCCAGTTCCCCGGGGCAGAGTGTATACTCTTACCCACACGTTTCTTTCATGCCCAACACCCAGACGGGGGCAGGACAGAGAAACCCATGTTCACGCCAACACATTAAAAAGGGGCTTTACAGGGCGCGCCTGGGAGGCTCAGTCATAAGGCGTCTGCCTTCGGCTCCGGTCATAATCCTGGGGTCCTGGGATCGAGCCCCGCACTGGGCTCCCTGCTCAGCAGGAAGTCTGCTTCCCCCTCTCCCCATGCTTGTGTTCCCTCTCTCGCTGTCAAATAAATCTTAAATCTTTATTTTTATTTATTTTTTTTAAAGATTTTATTTATTTATTTGACAGAGAGAGAGAGAGAGATCACAAGTAGGCAGAGGCAGGCAGAAAGAGGGGGAAGCAGGCTTCCTGCTGAGCAGAGAGCCCGATGCGGGGCTCGATCCCAGGACCCTGAGATCATGACCTGAGCCGAAGGCAGAGGCTTTAACCCACTGAGCCACCCAGTTGCCCCAAATCTTAAATCTTTAAATAAATCTCTAAATCAATCAATCAATAAGGCTTTACTATGGACGGCTGAGGTTCTCAACAGAAACCCATCAAGCGCATACAAGGGCTAAGCTGCCAAAAGTAACCATTTCGCCAAGCGACTCTATGCTCTTTTCTCAGTATTGTTCTGATGGCAACACCAGCTGCACTTCTAACATATTAATATTAATATAAATAATAAAGGCCAGTGTTCAGTATACAGTAACTAAAGGCAGCAACTAACTGGCCTATAAGGCGAAAGGGTATGATTTTCACCTTTTTAATCGGTTAGAAGAATTAAGGAAACAGGCCCCCACATTCACATCTCGGTCTTCACCCCAGCAAACTAATCCCACTTAGACTTGGAATTCGATCCAGAGTTCTATATTAGTGTCACGATCTTGCAGTCCTCAGCTTCAAAGTCTTTATCTTGCAAAAGGGATCCACTCGCTAGGCCCGCTCTAAAATAAAAAGGCTTTTCAAATAAAAAATTCTGGTAATAGTATTTGCTTCCTCCTCCTTTGTGGTCTCTTGGGCTCACACTTACTTGGGAAAGCCAGAAAATCTACTACTTCATTTTAAACCAATCCAAGTTCTGGAAGCTGTTTAACACACAGGGACTTGTCACTGGATGCGAGCCCTGAGCAAATACCACCGATTTTTGGTGCTTATTTTTCTTCCTTTTGAGACCTGTCTCAAGGTCCACCTGGCCCCCCATAGAGCGGTGAGACAGAAAGGCACGCAGGAGCCCTGAGTTTTAGGTTTAGCTTTGCCTGTTAGTCTAGGTGACCCTGGAGGCCCTCTATAGCCATTCGAGTAATGTCATTCCCCCAAAACCATCAGTTCAACTACTTCTGCAGTAGAGAGCAATCGCCCCATCTTTCGAAAAGATAAACACCCCAAGATGGGCTGGGTGAGCAACGTGGCCTTGCCCACTGTGATGAGTAACGAAGACAGCCTTCCGCCTTATGTTCTGGCGCAGACCGAAGACAGCAGGAAATTAACAAATACTGGCGTGTCTGCCCCAATCCCAGCTGTGGGCTGGGCTGCTGTACAGAAACACGTTGTAAGAACGACCACAGGGCAACCCTCTCGGGTCCCCTCCCTCCTCGGGAGCTCTGTACTATCACTTTGCTATCACTCAATAAACCTTGCTTTGCTGCCCACCAAAAAATTAATTAGCTAAAAATAAAATAAAATACAATGGCAACCACGAAAACAAGCGGGTGGTTGTGGGGGTCCTTACCTGATTTTATTACCAGTTTTCATCCGAATCCACTGTGGAATGGGACGATTCTGCTTTTGTTTCTTGGCCAGGAATCGCTTGATCCTGAAAGTCTTGTGAGAAGACTGGAAAGGAAACGTAATCCATTTAGACAGCAACACCGAGAGCTTGTTCCACTGATTCAAAGTCGGGAACACCCTCAATCCACAAGCATCTGAATGCTACACCTATACCAAAACCAATTCTCAATGCTAAACTCATCCCGCCCTTTGTTCCTCACAACTTCTGGAGGCAGATACCATAATCTCCACTGTTCGAGTAAAAATCAGCAATAAAAGTCAGGAAAGCAAGTAACCTACCCCAAATCATGCACAGAGCTGAGATTCAAACCCAGGTCATCTATGCTCCAAGGCTAGGGTACCTTCCAGTCGTCCCTGCTGCCACCCCAGGACCCAGAGGACCACTGGGGGTGGCTGGGGAACTTGGTTTTCACAAAAGAACACAGCTTTCCGTCAACCAGAACAATCTAGCACTTGCAAGTCAAGGAGTTTCAGTGCACAATGTAAAACAGGGGCAGCTAACCACACGGAGAGCGCGTGCGCCAGAGCGATGGGGGGGGGGGGGGGGGGGGGGAGTCCGGCCCCAAACAGAGCCGATTCCTCGCAGAGGGCGGAGCCAGATGCAGGCCTGGATCCCAGGACCCTGAGATCCTGACCGGAGCCGAAATCAAGAGTGGGCCGCTTAAACGACTGAGCCACCCAGGCGCCGCGCCCCCGCCCCCCGCCGCCCCCTGCCCCTTATCATTTTGGTATGAATTCTACTCTATTAAAATACCATTTTCAAGGACGACTTTCCCAATTTCTCATTTCGTTTTTTGCCTTTAAGAACTTGGGTCATCTAAGTCCCACCTTGTTCACTCCCGCTCCTCAGTTTGCCGTACAATCTGGAAGCGGCAGGAGTGGTAGTCTCAAGTCTGGCCAACGTGGTCCAACACACCCTTGCACCTTGCATGATAACAGGGGCCCATTACAAAGAAGGCAAAGACTACCCTCTTCTCTCCCAGCTCACTACAGCAGTTGTAAATTTCCTGCCACCTAAAAAAACCAGATACCGATCCTCTCCATACCTTGAAACATACAGCAATTTTAATTTTTCAGAAAATGATCACAGGTAAAACCCACGACCGTAACTGTCCGCAGCTGGCATCTTATGAACAACGCCCGAATGGCACGCAGATCCACACCGCAGCACCCCTCCTTCCAGGTGCTTCCACGGGGAGATGCTAAGTCCCTGAACAAAGGACTAACAAATCCTACAAGCTTATAACGTGGTACGAGCCCGGCCGCCAACTTAAAAAAACTTCCGAAAACCAGCAGACCCCATTCCCTTCTCGATGCCTGGCACGTGCGGCGGGCACCCCACTGTCCGGCCAAGATTCCTGGAGTGGACACCCCCGCCCCCGACTTCTCTCCCTGCCCCAGAACCACAGTTCGCTCCAGAAGGGCGAAGGGCACTGGGAAGCCCTGCTACCTCGGGCGGCGCACGAAGCACCCCCCCCACCCCCCGGCCCTCGCATCGCCAGCGTAGCCGGCCCCTCCTCGATCGCTTGCTAGCTTCCCGCCAGGCCCGCGGACTGGAGCGGTGGCCGAACTCGGCCTTCCCTGGAAAAAGGCTTTCAAAGGGCTCCCGCACCTCAACGCAGTGCACGGCGCCGGCGAGCTCGCAGAGACCTCAGGTCTCGGGAACTCGCCCCGGAGCCGATGGGAACGGATGACCTTACCATGGCCAGACACAGCCAGCCACAAGCAGCAGGATGGCGGCAGCGAAGAGAAAGAAGGAAGTGGGCGGAAGGACGTATTTAGAAGACGCAGCCGAGGGCGGAGCTTAGAAGTCAGTGCCGGAGGCCCAGGGCCGCCTCCTGCGGCCGCACTCCGCCCCCCGCGCGCGTCCGCGCAGTCGTGGGAACTTGGCAAACCCGGCCTGACAGTGCGAAATGGGATTCGCTTTGCAGCACTTCCGTAAGTGCGTTCCTCAGGAGCCTGTCAGTGTGCTAAGGGCACCGTGCGTCGTGGGGGAGGCCCACAGTCCGTGGTAGAAGCCACAGTGGGGGCCCTTCCCGAAGGCGGAGGGAGCAGAGCGGGCGGGGCTCACGTCCGTGGCGGGCAGGGCCGACGTCATGTCCGAGTGCAAGGGCCTTCGGTCCTGGGCTTGGGAGGGAGTGGCCAGAGGGCTAACCTCCGCCGGGGTGGCCCGGCGGCGGCGCCCGTCTCGGCTCGGTCTCGACCTGGCTGGGCCGTGCTGGACGGGAAGGGATGGTGGTGATGGAGGAAGCAGAAGAGGGCGGCGGGGGCTGCCCTAGGAGGGTCCGGTAAGCCCAGGCAAGAGGTTGCTACTCGAGGTCTAAGCCGAGAAAGTTCGGGGCAACCTTTTCCTTGGCTGCTAGGAATCCCAGGCTTTTAACCCACTTTGCAAAATGTATGGGAATTAATGGCATGCGTTTTGGATGTTAATGATCCCCGTTTTCGTGTTTTTCTTCTCCACATTTAAAAAACAAAAACCTCTGTGTATCTTTGCAGTCACCTCAAGCGGTTTTGCACCAGTAGATTAAGGTAAGGGTTTTTAACGTGGGGTCCACAAATGGTCCCTGGATAGAATTCACAGGATACATGAACTTGGATGGGGAAAAAAAAATCACAACTTCATTTTTATCGAACTGTCTGAAATTTAACGCTTTTTTTATTTACAAACGTAGGCAGCAAACTGTAGTGGCGTTAACAGTACCTATGACTTTGTCACCAATGGAAATCAAAGATGTTTTCATGTCACATTACAGTTGATGGAGGCGTCTTGAAATACCATTTATACACTCATCACTTCTTTGAAATTATGATACAGTTGACCCTTGAACAACATGGGTTCGGACAGCAGGGGTCCACTTATAGGTGGATATTTTCGATTAATACAGTACAGAACTATAAATGTGTTTTCCTTATGATTTTCTTTATTTTTTTTAAAGATTTTATTTATTTATTTGACAGAGAGAGAGAGATCACAAGTAGGCAGAGAGGCAGGCAGAGGGAGAGGGGGAAGCAGGCTCCCTGCTGAGCAGAGAGCCCGAGGCGGGGCTCCATCCCAGACCATGATCTGAGCGGAAGGCAGAGGCTTTAACCTACTGAGCCACCCAGGCGCCCTGATTTCCTTTTTTTTTTTTAAGATTTTATTTGACAGAGCACAAGCAGGGAGGAAGAGAAGCAGACTCCCCATTAACCAGGGAGCCCAACATGGGGCTGGATCCCAGGACCCTGGGATCATGATCCGAGCCAAAGGCAGACACTTAACCAACTGAGCCACCCAGGTGCCCCTCTTTTTTTTTTTTTTTTTTTTTTTTGAGAGAGTGGAGGAGCAGATGTGCAGAGGGACAAGAAGAGAGAGAGAGAATCTTAAGCAGGCTCCAGGCCCAGCGTGGAGCCCAACACAGGGCTTGATCTAACGATCCTGAGATCATGACCTAAGCTGAAATCAAACCGACTGAGCCACCCAGGTCCCCCTTATGATTTTCTTAATACCTTTTTCTCTAGCTTACCTTGTTGTAAGGATGCAGTATATAATATGTGTAACGTATACAATATGTGTTAACTGACTGTTTACGTTATCAGTAAGGCTTCTGGTCAGCAGTAGGCTGTTAAGTTTTGGGGGAGTCAAAAAGTTACATGCAGATTTTCCACTGTGCTAGGTTGACACCCCTAACCCTGCATTGTTCAAGGATCAACTGTAGGTATTGGACTCATAAGGAGAACTGTGTTAAGAAGCCCGTTATGTTACTACAGCACACATTTCTTTTAGAAAATATTTTGAGGGCGCCTGGGTGACTCAGTCATTAAGCATCTGCCTTCGGCTCAGGTCAGGATCCCAGGGTCCTGGGATCGAGCCCTGCATCGGGCTCTCTGCTCAGAGGGGAGTCTGCTTCTCCCTCTCCCACTTCCCCTGCTTGTGCTCTCTCTCTCGCTGTGTCTGTCTCCGTCAAATAAATAAATAAAATCTTAAAAAAAAAAATATTTTGATAGCTATATTGCAGTGTCATTGGTTGTTTTTTTTTTTTTTTTTGTAATCCTACATGCTTTGTTTTATGCATTTAAAAACATTCTGAAAATAAACTTCATCAGACCGCCAAAGGGTTCCATGGCACAAAAATGGTTAGGAATCCCTATATTGGTATATCGTGACAGATGGTAGAACAAACAAGCTAGAAGGAGACTTTGGAAATAGTCTGGGCAAGAAATGACGGCCCTTGGGGCACTTGGCTGGCTCAATTGGTAGAGCGCGTGACTCTTGATCTCAGTGTTGTGAGTTTGAGCCCACATTGGGTGTAGAAATTACTTAAAAATAAAATCCTAAGGGATGCCTGGGTGGCTCAGTCGGTTAAGCGGCTACCTTCGGCTCAGGTCATGATCCCAGAGTTCTGGTATCGGGTCCTGCATCGGGCTCCTTGCTCGGCAGGGAGCCTGCTTCTCCCTCTGCCTGCTCTGCCTGTCTCTGCACCTGCTTGTGCTCTCTCTCTCTCTGACAAATAAATAAATAAATAATCTAAAATAAAATAAAATAAAATCTTAAAAAAAAAGAAAGGAAGGAAGAAAACGATGATCCAAAGTAAAGTAGTCCCCAGGATGTTGAATAAGAAGAAATAAAATCAAGAGATGATTGTGACATTAACAGGACCTGGTCTCCAGGTTTCTGTCTAGAGCAACTGGATGCTGGTGCCTTAGGTCTAGAGAGGAAATACACAAAATAGGAAGCTTGAGCCCAATTTAATAACCATTTTTTAACAGCAAAAGGTTAGTTATTTTAATCCTATCCAGTTTTTAAATTCAGACTGTCATCCAGATAAATTTTTTTCGACATCCAGATAATTTTACGTTTAATTGAAGGGAGACCTCAGGCTTCTTAACCTAGATTTTTGCTGTTTATTTGAGAGCCAATATTGTCTTTCTGGTGGCCCAAAGGAGCAGCAGATAAGCCTTTAGTTGCTGAATTATCATCATCATACCTCAGGTTTAGGGTGTGATTGACACTGTGCTAAGAGCTTATATAAATCAGCCTTTAAAAAAAAAAGATTTTATTTGAGAGCGAGACAGAGAGCACAAGCTGGGGAAGAGGCAGAGGGAGAGGGAGAAGCAGAATCCCCGCTGAGCTGGGAGCCCGATGCTGGGCTTGGTCCCAGGACCCTGAGATCCTGACCTGAGCTGAAGGCAGATGCTTCACAGACTGAACCACCCAGGCGCCCCTAAATCGTCCTTTTTTTTTTTTTTTTTAAGATTTTATTTATTCATTTGAGAGAGAGAGCATGTGCAAGTGGGGGGGGAGGGACAGAGGGAGAAGTAATAGGAGACCCACAGGAATCATGTAACAAAAGGATTACAACAAAGATACATTGAGAACATGTAAGTTTAGGAAGCAAGTGTGTCTTCCTATTCAGGGAAAACCTCAAAGATTCACGACTTAAGGTGAATCTCATCATGATGGTCATGGTGAGAAGGGTCAGCGCTAACTGCCGGCAGACTGTAAATTGCTCACCCCCCCACCCCCATCAGCTTTCCCCCCAGCTGTCTCCCCCTCTCCCCAGTCCTTTCTGTGTTCTCTTCTCTCATCCTTGCCTGCGGCTCTCCAAGCCTCTGAATCAGGACCCACCTATACTGCAGGCTGGGCGGCCAACCAGGGAACCCCAAGAACTGACCCGAGGCACACGGTATTCACTAGCTTCCAAAGGGAGGGCCGAGAGCTCTCCTTTATTGGCAACTTGCTCCTTCTCCTCCTTTCATTTTGTTTTGTTTTCTTGGTTGGCATTTTCCGTGTGGAGATTTTTTACTGTTCCTTCCTCTTTGGATGCCATTGGTCCTGGGCCTCCTCCTGCTCCCAGTTCTTGCTGGGACATTTCTACCCATCTAGAAATGTCTCGACGACATTTCTACCCGCACACCCGCTCGCCCTCCGCCTCCTACTCTTTGGCCTGCGCGCCCTCAGGGCCACTGGGAGCAGGTACCGGGGAGGGTAAATCATCTTTTTAATTCTTACAGGGTTATAGGGAGCTCTTCATTCTACCTGGTTTCCCTTCTTCCTTGCACGGTACCCATTCTGAGTTTCTTTTGCGGATTCTTCCTTATCTCAACTCCTTTTTGACATTGGAGAGCCCCAAGCTTCAGTTTTAGACTTCTCTTTTCTATATACTCCCTCCTTTGGCAATTTCATCTGATACCACAGCTCTAAATACTCTTGGTTGATGATACCCAAACATATATCTCCAGCTTGGACCTTCCTTGAATTCCTGCTACCTTGCCAACATCCACTTAGATGTCTAATAGATGCCTTAAACTTAATATGTCCCCAACAGAGCTCCTGATCTCCCCCCCCCCAAATGGGTCACTCAAAGTCTCCCCATTTCAAAAAATGGCACCTCCATTCTCCCTGTGGCTTAGGCCAAAATTTATCTTCCACTCTTCTCTCTCACATCCCGCATCGGGTTTGTCAGCAAATCTGGTCAGCTTGACTTGGAGATTTATCCAGAATCTGAGGACTTCTCATCACCTCTACATGGGTCCAAGTCACCCGCTCTCATCTAGATGATTTTAAGGCTCCTCGCTGGTCTCCCTTCTTCCGTTCTGGCTTCTCTACAGCAGCTGGAGTGACCCTTTCAAGACCTAAGGCAGATCATGTCACTCCTCTGCTCAACACTCTCCAGTGGCTCCCCATCCCTCTCCTAATAAAAGAAAATACAGGAGGGGCGCCTGGGCGGCTCAGTCGGTTAAGTGTCTGCCTTCAGCTCAGGTCATGAGCCCAGGGTCCTGGGATCGAGTCCTGAGTCAGGCTCCCTGCTCGGCGGGAAGCCTGCTTCTCCCTCTCCCACTCCCCCTGCTTGTGTTCCCTCTCTCACTGTGTCTCTCTCTCTGTCAAATAAATAATAAATAAAATCTTTTTAAAAAAGTACAGGAATTTGCAGTGGCCTGAAAGGCCCTACCCAGTTGGCTGGACTACCTTAGTCTCCGACCCAACCCCCTGCTATTCTAACTCTCACTTAGTTTGCTAAAGCCTCACCAACCTCCTCACCCTTCCCTACACACCCTGGACACAGTTCTTTTCACAGCCTTAGCACTAAGTGTTCTCTCTGCCCGGGACTCCCATTTCCCCAGGTAGCCCGTGGCTGGTCTCCTCTTGTCCTGCAAGTCAAGACTCCGATGTCTTCATTTACAGACCCCCCAACGGTCTGTAGCCCCATTCCCTGCTTTTCTCTATAATACTTAGCACCTTCCAGCCTGCGTGTCACTTATTTGTCATCTAATTCCACGTTGGAATGAAGCTCAGTGGGGGCAGAGAGGTTTTTTTTAACTTTTTATTTTGAAATAATCGGGGGTTCATGAGAACTCCCCCAAATCTACAGAGAAGTCCTGTGCACCTTCCACTCAGCCTGCTCGAGGGTCCGCGTCTTGCGTCACTAACGTACAATATCAAAACCAGGAAATTGACGTCAGAACAATCCAAAGAGCTTACTCAGAATTCACCAGTTATAAATGCACTTGTCTGTGTGTGTGGCTGGATGGTTCTGTATAGTTTTATCCCACGTGTAACTTCACAGAACTACCACCACGATAAAATACAGAACTGTCCCATTACATTACCACGAGCCTCCACGAGGGCAGGTTTTTTGTTTTTGTTTTTGTTTTTGTCGGATTTGTTTGCTCCCGTATCCCCCAGCACCAAGATCCAAGCCCGACACATGGTAGGCCCGGGTGTCTGTTGAACTGAAAAGGGCACTAAGTGAAGGCTGGCCGACTCGAAGCCAGGACGCCCTGAGTTGAAATACCAACAGCGCAAGGCACGAGCCATGTGACCTTGGATCCATCGCCAAGTCTGTCCGTGCCTCAGTTCTCTCTTCTGGAAAATGGGGATAAATACTATTACTTAACTCCCAGCGCTGTGGCGAGGCTTCGGGGTCACCGGTCGGACCCGTCAAGCACCTAGTAAGCCCTGCGCTCATATACACCTGGCCCATGACTGCCGTCCGGCTCCGTACACAGCAGCCGTGATTAATTTCACTCCCTTGTATTGTAACTGGGCAGACGGTGCTAGAAACCAAATAAACTATTACAGGAATGTTGAAGGGCTGCTGATCGCCGGCTAAGGGGAGGAGGTGGCATTTGAATCCAGCCTCAGAAGGGGAGCGGTGGTGTTATGGGCTGACTTGAGTTCCCCTAAAATTCGTACGTGGAAGCCCTAGCCCCCAATCCCTCAGAATGTGACCATTTGGAGGTAGGGCCTTAACAGAGGTGATAAAATGAGGCTTGCTCATGTGGGCCCTAGTCCAATCTGCCTGGTGTGCTTATCAGAAGAGGGTAGGACACACAGGGAGATAGCAGGGATGCTCAGAGACCATTCGAGAACACAGTGGAAGGTGGCCGGCCCTCTGCAAGCCAGTCAGGCCTCAGGAGAAACCAGACCCGCTGATGCCTTGACCGTGGCCTTCTAGCCTCCATAACTGTGGGAAATTTCGGTCGTTTGAGGCACCCAGCCTGGCATTTTGTTATGGCAGCCTAGCAGATGAATATAGGTGGGGATCAGGACATGGGGAGTTGGGGAGGAGGGCACTGTAGCCAGAAGGCGCTGCACGCCACCAGAGCGGGGGAGGCAAGTTTCAGGGATCAGAATCCAGCAGAGCTGGGTCCCACAGGTGTCAGAAGGGACAAGGGCTCGGGGCACCTGGGTGGCTCAGTGGGTTAAAGCCTCTGCCTTCGGCTCAGGTCATGATCTCAGGGTCCTGGGATCGAGCCCCGCATCGGGCTCTCTGCTCAGCAGGGAGCCTGCTTCCCCCTCTCTCTCTGCCTGCCTCTCTGCCTACTTGTGATCTCTCTCGCTCTCTGTCAAATAAATACATAAAATCTTAAAAAAAAAAGTTCAAAACACATCTACCCGGGTCTACAGACAAAACTGTAGATGAAACAGTTCAGAGAACTTTTCTGCCATCCCAGTCGGCCCCAGCCACCCTCGGCTATTTCGTCCCCGTAGGTAATTTTTCTTAGTTGCTGATTTCTCCTTCCATTGTTTCTTTGGGGAAATATCTGGATTTTTTTTTTCCTTGAGATTTATTTATTTATTTGAGAGAGGGGGAGCGAGGGAGCAGGAGCAGGGGGAGGGACAGAAAGGGAGGGAAAGAATCTCAAGCAGACTCCCCGCTGAGCGTGGAGCCCGACCCGGAGCTCGATCCCATGACCCCGAGACCACGACCTGAGCCGAAACCAGGAGTCGGCTGCTCAACCAACTGAGCCACCCAGGCGCGCCCTGAATATTTTCATTTTCATGTCAGCTCAGATATTCATATCTTTATTTGAATAACCCCTACCCCTGCCTTCCAAAAAGCAGCCTGGCACATACAAGAGAGAGCCCGTGAGGGGGATGGAAGGAGACTGAGGGGGCACATGGCAGGTGGAGTGGAGTGCAGGAAATGAGGCTCACCAGCCTTGTGCGGGGAGTAGAGGCCTCTGGAGGAGGGGGAGAGGACGTGGAGAGGATGCGTGCGCTCATTGGGGAAGTCGGATGCCCTTACTGTGTGCAGTAGCGGGATGGACGGTACTGTCATTTCCAGCCCAGTGTGGCCCATGTGCTGAGAGGGGCGCGTGGGATCCTGGGAGAGCACAGAGCACCCCCTCCCCCAGCCCGGGCAGAAGGTCGGGGAAAAGGTCTTCCGAGAAGTGGCTGCCTGAGGGAAATCCTGATGAAGGAATGGGAAAGGGCAGAGAAGGGGAGTGAGGGATGGCTTTCCAGGAAGCGGGAACTCTATATTTGCAAAGGTATCCCGGGCCTCCCAGGGCAAAATATTTCTTACTCATTTATTTGACAGAGAGAGAGCTAGTACAAGCAGGGGGAGGGGCAGAGGCAGAGGGAGAAGCAGGCTCCTCGCTGAGCAGGGAGCCCGATGCGGGGCTCGATCCTAGGACTCTGGGATCATGACTTGAGCCGAAGGCAGAGGCTTCACCGACTGAGCCACCCGGGCGCCCCACTCTTCTCCCTTTTTTGACTCTGCCCCCTCCGGTTTCTTCTCAGTACAGCAGCCAGAGTGATCCTATTAAAAACCTGTCACACTGTGTCACTCGTGTATTAAAGGCCCCTCAGGGCTCATCACCTCACTCTGGGTAAAAATCCAGGTCCTTACAGTGGCCTGCGAGGGGCACACACCGTGAGACCCTTCCATCCCCACCTCTGACTTCGCCAGCCGCCTTTGCCTTCAGTTCACTCTGCTTCAGCCATGCTGGCCGGTTACGATCGCATCTCAGGGGCCTTTGCACTGGCTGTGCCCTCTACGTGGAAGCTTCTCCCATCAGCCTAAGTCTTGATCCGCATGTCGCCTTCCCAGCGAGGCTTTCCCTAACAACCCGATCTGTCTACAATGGCCACCTCTGCTCCCCCACCCAGCAGTCCCTGCCCCTACTCCTGCTTCGTCTTTCCCCATAGAACATACCTGACTGGCATATGTTTGATTTTTTTACTGACTCCCTGCCTAGAATGTAAATCCTGTGAGGCCTTGTGTTTTGTTCACCGCTATCTTCCCTGAGCCTAGACTAGGGCCTCGCAGAAGGTGCTTGGTGAGTACCCGAAGAATGAATGAACGGAGTCTAATACAAAATCCAAGAAGAGGCTCCTTGGGGCAGTTTACAGCTTCATTGTTTGGCCTGGGTACCTCTTCTTTTGAGGGACCCCTGAAGCACTTCGGCCCAGCCAAGAAGGTTCCTCTGTATGGTTTCAGAATAACAGCTGAAGGCAAATGGGACCCATTGAAAGCTCTGGAAGGGTAAGCGGCAGTTACAGAAGTATTTTAGAGAGATCCTACGGGCGGCTGTGTGGAGAGCGGATGGGGGCAGAGGTAGGAGTGGAAACAAAGAGACCCATGGGGCTGGGGCTGTGTTCTCCTTTGTTGCAGTTGCCTAGTGGTTCCTGAGTCTCTCCCTCCCACTCTTTGCGGACTTAGCTCCTGGCTCACTGGCACTCTCGAACACCACCGCTGTCCTAATTCTTGATGAGTGCGACATCATGCAGATGCTTCTAGCCCCTTGACCTCCTCTCCTCCAGTGATCTTGTCCTCTCCACTCCGCAGCCACTCCATCCCTTGCCAACCTCTGACCTTGGCGTTATCCCACTCTCGCTCTCCGCGCCGCTCACTTGCTCGGCTCCCCCCAGCACTAGCCCTGCGTCCTTCTCATCTAGCCTCCCTCCTGTTCTCCTAGAGCAGTGCTTCTCGGGGTTTCATGCGCACATGAGTCACCTGGGGATCTTGCCAGAATACAGATTCGGAGTCTGTGTTTGTGACAAGTTCCTGGGTGATGCGTGTGCTTCTGGGCCGCGGACCCACACTTTGAGTAGCAAGGGCCTAGACCAGAGGCTGGCCAACTTCATCTGATGGTAAATATCTTAGGCTTTGTGGGCGACCTATGCCTACCACAACTATTCAACTCTGCCGTTGCCGCTAGACAATACATACACCGAGCGGTGTGGCCGCCTCCCAATAAGTTTTAGTTACAGAGGCTAAAATTTGAATTTCAGAGAATTTGTGACTGTTGCAAACAATTCTTCTGATTTTTTTTCAAGCATATAAAAATACAAAAACCCTTCTTAGCTTGCAGGCTGTACACTCGTGGGCAGTGATCAGGTGTGATCCACAGTTGGCCAGCCTGTGGCTGGGATGACAGTTTGAAGCCTCTTCTCTGTCCTCAGACCCAGTGTTTCTCAGTAGGTTCACAAGGCTGTGCAACCCTCCCCACTATCTAATTCCGGAATACTTCACTACTCCCAAAAGAAACCTGTACCTGTTAACAGTCACCCCCATTCTCCTTCGCTCCCCAACCTTAGGCAGCTACCAAGATACTTCCTGTCTATGGATTAGAAGATTTGGGACATTTCATATGCATGAGGCCGTTTGAGTCTGGCTTCCTCCGCTCGGTGTCATGTTTGCAGGGTGCCTCCACGTTGTAGCCTGTGTTGGTACTTCGTTCCTTTTACAGGTAAACGACGTTCCGCCGCATGGACGTTATCATTTTGTTGGTCAGCGGATGGACTCTGGGGCGGCTTGCATTTTTTGGCCATAGCGAATAATGCTGTAAGCGCTGGCATGCGGTTATCTGTTTGAGTACCTGTTTTTCGTGATTCCAGGTATATACTTAGCACTGGAATTGTTGGGTCCTGTGATAACTTATCATCAGCTTAACGATTAACCTTCCAAATAACTACCAGACTGTTTTTTCCACAGTGGCTGCACCATTTTACATTCCCTCCAGTGATGTAGGAGAGTTCCGATTTCCCGCATCCTTGCGAATACTGGTTATTTTCCATTAAAAAAAAATGCTAGCCATCCTAGTGGCTGCCCGTCCTCTCAGGAACCCACTCCAATCAGGTTTTCACCTAGCACTCGAACCGAAACTGTTCTCAAGATCACCAGCGACCTCTCTGTTGCTAAATCCTAAGTTAATTTCTCTGCTAGGATCTTATTCGACCTATCGGCTCCATTTGTCTTAGTTGACTTCTCCTTGAAATACTGCCTTCACTTGGCTTCCAGGACACTACACTTGCTGGGTTTGCCTCCTCTCTTGCTGACTGCTCCTTCAGAATCTCTTTTTCTGGTTCTTTATCTCATGTCTAAATGCTTGAGCGCTCCAGACCTCAGCCCTCGAATCTCTTCCCTTCAATCTATACTTACTCTCGAGTGACCTCAATCTCGTCACTTGTGGGCTTCACATGCCCACATCTGAGCTCCCCTGATAGCCCCCTGCACCACCAAACACACACACACACACACTCACACACACACACACACACACACACCATTTTTCTTGCAGGTTTCCCCATCTGAATCCTTTCTCCATCCTTCCAGTAGCTTAAATAATCTTTGACTCTCTCACCCCCCACATCCGGTCAGTCAGCAAATTGCGTGGGCTCGACCTACAGGATATGTTCAGAATGTGATCACCTCTGACCACTGCCACTGCCACCATCCGGGGCCAGGCGACCGTCATTTCTCCACTAGATTACTGCAATAGTTCATCCTCTCTTTGTCCTTCTTTCCCCTGCGTTGGTCTGTTTTCAACACAGCAGCCAGAGTGATCCTTTTATTTTAAAAGATGAAGTCAGATTATATCACACCTCTGCTCGAAACTTTGCGGTGGTTCCTATATCATTGGGAAGGGAAGTCTTGACTCTGACCTGTAGGATCAGATACCCATGGAGCTAGCTCCCTCGTTTCCTTCTCAAGTCTTTACTCCAACGTCACCTTCTCATTTAGGCCTTTCAACCCCCAACCATGAACATCATAATCCCTTTCCCTGATTTATTATTTCTCTCAAGCACCTGCCACTTTCTTTTTAAGTAATCTCTACACCTGACATGGGGCTCGACCTCAAAACCCTGAGATCGAGAGTCGCATGCTCTACTGACTGAGCCAGCCAGGCACCTGTCACTTTCTAATAATGCTTATTTTGCTTGTTCTATTTACTTTCTCCACTTGAATGTAAGCTCCACGAAGGCAGGAATTTTGTGTTTTATTCACTGATGTAACTCCAAAGTCTAGAACATAAATGGCTCATGGTGTGTGCTTAAAAAGTAGTGAGCGAATGAATAAATAATGGTAACCTGCACAAGGGCAGTGAAGGGATGGAGAGGGGGGAGAGGAATTGGACAAACAGTACAGTGACTGGCTGTAGGGAGTGAGGGTGGAGTCAAGTATGATCCTCGAGGCTGAGTGGATAGGTGGCTGACATCCTCGACAAAACAGGAGGGGGAGGAACCTGAGTTCAGTTTGGGACCAGACATACTTAGGGGGTCATTTGGGTATAGATGTCTAGTAGGCAGCTGCATCTGAGATTGGGGGGTGGTCAGGGCCGAGATACAGAAGAGAACCTTAAAGCCTAGAAATGTAGATGATATACCATATATTACAGTAATAATGAACAATTATGTATTTACCCATGTCTCCATAGTAGGAGCTTGATAATTACTGAAAATTATTTGGTGAATGAATAAATGTGAGTTTTCTAAGGATGGCTAATCCTATGTACGTAGCTGTCAATATATTCTTTCCAAGAATTTACCACATGTGAACCTATCTTTGCTATGTTGCTTTCCTTAATGATGTAAGTGGTCATAATAGATTTTTGTGGTATGGAATACAGCCCCAGAGATTATAAAGAAAATTCTGGGAAGGCCCCATGAGAACATAAACATACAGAGTTTCTGGGGCGCCTGGGTGGCTTAGTTGTTAGCCATCTGCCTTCGGCTCAGGTCATGATTCCAAGGTTCTAGGATCTAGTCCCGCATCGGGCTCCCTGCCCAGCAGGAAGCCTGCTTCTCCCTCTCCCCCTCCCCCTGCTTGTGTTCTCTCTCTCGCTGTGCCTCTCTGTCAAATAAATAAAATCTTTTTAAAAAAAGTTAAAGGGACGCCTGGGTGGCTCAGTGGGTTAAAGCCTCTGCCTTCGGCTCAGGTCATGATCTCAGGGTCTTGGGATCAAGCCCCGCATCGGGCTCTCTGCTCGGCAGGAAGCCTGCTTCCCCCCTCTCTCTCTGCCTGCCTCTCTGCCTACTTGTGATCCCTCTCTCTGTCAAATAAATAAAATCTTTAAAAAAAAAAGTTAAAAAATACAGTTTCTGTATACCAACAAAAGGCTACAAAACTCTTACTAACCTCCCTCCTATGGAATTAAAGATAGCATCTGTGAATAGCACAGGGAGTTAGATCTTCACTTATTACCAGAGCTAAATTACTGCCTCGGGACTACCTGCTGTGTGCCTGCTGGGGCAAGGGGGAGCGGTTCCCGATTTTGAAGGCCTGAATGCCCAAAGCCATGCCCTGAACGGACCTAATCCCACTGCCCTGACTCTTTCAATTTTTCCTGCCTGCTTCCCTTAGCGTCACTGCCCACCGGAGCAGCGAGCTCCACGGGGCTGTAAGCATCACGAGGGCGGGGACCTTGTTCACTACCGTAGTCTTGGTGCCAGCACGCAGGCGGTGCTCAACAGTGTCTCAGCGATCTCCAGATCCTGTCGTTATTCCCAAACAACCCAAACCTTTATCTGAAGCAGGCAGCAATGGAATGAGCGCTGACTTTTCTGTTGGCTACAGCAGCTGGTGCTCACTAAGCCCGTGAAACGACGAGTTATGAGAAGTGGCCCTCGCCCCCTTCCTCCCGGGAAGCCAGGGGAGCCAACTAAGGAAAGCAAGGCGTCCTTGTGGCAGAGGAAGGCGGGATGTTTTAAACTGCTCGGCAGCACGGAGGGCCCCCCTGTAGTCTCACCGGCTCATCTGGTTGAGGGGTTTTCTCCGGCAGCACTTGGCAGCTTCGGGGCAGGAGATCCCCACACCCGGCTGTGCCCTCCTAGCCCTCCTCACACCGCGCTCTGGTTATTTCTAGCTGCTTCTTGCCACTAGACCGTGCTTTCTCAAAGACAAGGACTCGAGTCCTGGACCCCCGGGGCCTGACATACCGTCAGTGATTAGTGTTTGCTAAAGTGAACACGTAAATGGAAAAACTGTAAGGGGCGTAGGGAAGCGTGGTTTACCGAGTGGGACTGGCAAGGTGAGCGGAACGAACGAAAGAACGAACTCGGGAGGTGCTGATGGGAGCACAGCCTCGAGAGGCCCGGCTGCAGGTCCCAGGCTGGGGAGGGAGGCAGGCGACGCCAGCTCGGGACTGACGGCTGCGGGGCATGGCTTCTCCGCTTCTCCGCAGGCCGACTCTGCCCTGTGCCGCGCCGCTTTCTCCCACCTGCCTTCCCAGGAGGCCTAGCTGACGATCGCTTCTCCTGGGTCTTTCTCAGCGCTTTCCTTTCGGCTTCTAAACATGCTTTGGTAGTTCTCATATTTCAAATAATCCTTCCTCACCACCATTTACCTGCCTCCGTTTTTTCACTGCCAAACTTCTATGCTGTATCCTCTCGACCTAGTCTGGCTTCCATTCCCTATAATTCCAGGTCAGCAAAGATTTTAAGTCGCTGAAAAACCATGGCCTTTTTTCAGGCATCACACTGGACCTCCTAGCAGCGTCCGACCCTAACGGCCGCTCCCTTCGCCTTCTGCAGTCTTTTCTCTTGGGTTAGGGAATACTGGAGTGTTCTGGTTTTCCACCTCCTCTCTGGCTACTCCTTTTCCGTCTTCTTAGGAGTACCTTTCCTTCCCTGTAACCTTATGGTTCTTCAAGGCTGGGCCCTAAGTCTGCTTGTCCTTTCCTCACTCTCTTTCCCTAAGTGACTAAATCTAGACCCATGGCTTCAATGATCACCTACAAATAGACGAATTCCAAATCTGCATCTCCGGCCCGGATCTCTTCTCTGAGCTCCAGCTGCCCCATCCGCATTTCCTACCTGCCACTCGCCCCTCACCGTTCCGTGGTTTCCGCCTCAGCAATCCACTACCGACCTCACTACTGCCAAGCCCGATGAACACATCCCAGCTCCCCTGACCTCTCTGTGGCACGGACCACTGCCGGCCATTCTCTTTGAAATTTTCCCTGCCTGTATTTTAGTCCTTTCTCCCAGTTGAGGACCATTCTTTTAGTCATCTTTGATCCTCTTTACCTGCCTCTTGGGCTACTGGTTTCTAAAAGCCGAGTAAAACTAAAATGGTAACTTACTAAGTAAGGGCAGACTGACGCCACGTTAGGAGAAGCTGGCAGGATGGACGTGAAGCAGCAGCTCAAGGACGTTGTCCAAACATTTTGGTTCTTGTGGAACAAGACTAGTGAACCATGATCTGATCTTCTTGGTGGGAAGAATAAAGGCATAATGCCAGTGAAGGCAAAAATGAGTATCCTTCATCCCCTTTCAAAATACCCAAGAGGTTAATTCGGTATCGAAAGCTTAATGTCTCAAAATGAATAGCTATTTAGTAAAGTTAATAAATACACTTAGCTTCATACTTGAGCGATGTTGATATTTATTGACATCAATGCAAAACAAGCCAGGACCAAAATTTGCTATTTGACAGGAACAAATATTGGTACGGTTTCCTTCCTGGAGAGGCTATGCACTCAGATCATGAGACCTAAGATTAAAACAAAGACTGGATTGTCAAGAACCAAACAAGGGTTAAATTTTACTTATTAATATAAAAACTGCTAAAGGCAAAAGGAGATGTTTAAAAATACTCTTTATGCTAAGCTCACGTAAGCAAACAAAAAACTAAAACTAATCCTAAAACTTTAGGACACAGGATATAGACACAACAGGACTATTTAAATTTTTGTACAGGCAAAAATTTGTTGTATCCTCCACTGTCCTTGTACTACAATCACATGCTTGTTGCATCTACACTACACAAAGTCAACAGTTACCACCAACGATGAATGTAACTAGATCTGAACGAGACTTCACAGTGACTCTGTTCCACTCAAATTAGGAGAATTCAATCCAGGATTTCACAAACCTTGCTTTTAGAACCAGCTGTCTTTTTTTCCCCCTCTTCGTGTCATACCCAATTAAGTCCTCACCTGACCTTTCCCGCCTGCAAATTGCAATGCGTGTCCCCTCTCCCTCATCTTTGTCTGACACTTTAAAATTAATTTGTAGGAACTGCAAAAAAAATGAAATTGAACTTCCAACCTGAACCTGCGATCAGGTTCCTGCTTTGACGCAAAGAAAAAAAACATACTCCTCTGCAGTGTACCCCACCAGCACAGCGATCCCCTTTCTCTCTCTCTACTCCTTTGCCCTGAAGGCACTTCTGGATTGCTCAATACATGCTCTTTGGCTGCCTAGACAGTCAGGACACCTAAGGCCTTTTGGACTTATCACTCCTCTCCTCCTTCTTTTCTATGGCTAATACCACTTTCCTGCTTTCTTTCTATTGCTGAATCTCCAGGCTTGGTGCTGTCGTCAGGCGGACAGAGTCGATTTCGGCTTCGAGCTCCTGGTTGGTAAAGCTGCATTGCTGGGCGATCCTAAAGTAAAATTAAATGTTAACGTTACAACATTGCTTCTCAACATTTATAGGGGATTTTCAGAGTCATAAGTTATGTATTGATACATACCAAAAACAACTCCTATGAGATCAAAAATGTGAGGGCACAGTCCCTGACAGTATTGATGGTTAATTTGCCTCTAACTGCCCACTTCCTTTTCCCTATCTCCAAATAAAAGCAACCATTTTGTAAGTATTCTTTTATGTGCCTACGGTACGTTTTCAATAAATCTGATTTTCTTAACCATCTCAAGATGAACTGAATTAGCTTGAATTTCCTTTATTTCAAAACCTCAGCCATTGCCTGTCTCTCTTCCCCATCAGTAAACTGACTTTAACATTCACTACCACATAAGAAAAATCGTAGGAGTAAAACAGTAATAAAGAATGCAAACTCTTAAGTGGAGACGTCCCGGAAATTATGAGTTCAGACCCCATGCAACTTGCCACAAACGTGATTATTTCTTAATTCATGTATGGCAACTTAACACTCCAGCCTGAGACTCTCTAGGTGACATTTTAGATCTCAAATTCCTAAGTAAGCCTCAATAAAGTCATCACGTACCTCTCAGTTCAAGTAACGTATGTGGTTTCTGACAGTATTATCCTGGAAAACGTAGATGTATAGACCCTTTTTAGAAAATTACATGAGGCTTCCTTACCCTTTCTCCCTTGTGTATGAAAGTTAGCCTTAAAGCATTATTCTCAACTGAGTAATTCCAGCAAAATGTTTCACTATTTTTATAAGATGAAATATTGAAACAGGTAAGATTCCTGCATAGTATTTAATGAAATGGATGATAGGGCTCCCACTGTGCAAAGACGGAACAATGTAAACACCAACAAGGACAGTAACTGATAATAACAAGTTGGAATACGCCACATATTTCTAAATCCACAAATTATTACAGACAAAACAAAACTCACTGATTACCTAGAAGTGGCTGGGACGCCAGCGCATTACTCTGAATGCTGGTACGTAAAGGGAAAGGATCAAGTGTTTATCCTGCCTTTCCTGTATAAACTGAATTTCAGGCTAAAAATTTTTTATAGGAGATGGATCAGGCTTACAATACCTGAACCTACTGATCAGTTGTTTTTCGACTTTATCACCTAGAGAAATTTTAAATCTATAGAAATGTTGCAAAACTTGTACAATGAATACCTAATACCCTTAAGATTCACAATTATGAACATTTTGTCACGTGCTTCTTCTTCTGTCTCTCATACACATATATACATGTTATTTTTACAGAACCATCTGCGAGTAAGTTGCAGACATTATGACCTCTCATCCCTAAATATTTCGGCCTGTATATCTGAAGAACAAGGACATCCTATTCCATAACCACAATACAATTGCTATTGATTGATCAGAACATTACACTAGAAAGACACCCATAGGTCACATGCTTCCTGATAGGAAATACACAACAAAATCTACGAAGTTTTCTCTTTTTAAGATTTTATTTTTAAGTAATCTATACACCCAATGTGGGGCTTGAACTCAAAACCCTGAGATCAAGAGTCGCATGTTCTACTGACTGAGCCAATCAGCCCCCCTTCCATCTCATGAAGTATTCTTTTTTTTTTTTTTTTTAAGATTTATTTATTTATTTGAGAGAGAGAGATAGTACAGAGAGAGAGGCAGAGGGAGAGGGACAGGGAGAAAAGCAGACTCCACTAAGCATAGAGCCTGATGTGGGGCTCAATCTCACGACCTTGAGATCATGACCTGAGCCGAAATCCGAGTCTGACGTTCAACTGACTGAGCCACCCAGATGCCCCAATCTACGAAGTATCTTTGCCAAAAATTGAGCCTGAATATATTCAGGCCTGTAGGTGAGGAGCCACGTGTTTTTATGAATAAAGTTTGATTGGCACACATACTCATTCTTTTACATTTTATCTATGCCTGCTTTCCTACAGAGCTTATTGGTTCTAACAGACCATATGGCCCACAAGGCCTAAAATATTTACCATCTGGCCCTTTACAGAAAAAAATCTGCTGACCCCTGCCCTCGCTATAACTACTAGTTTTCAAGGAAACAGAGAAGATAGAGAAACATGTTAAATGGTACCACAGGGATATAATTAGCCCAACCAGTTTAGAGCCGATAGCTCCTCTGGACAAACTGGTTTCTGAAGCAAATAAATGGCAGGAAAACAAAAGGAGGGGGGATTATTTAGATTAAAAGAGACTTTAGGATACAATTTGTGGACCTTGTTTAGAGCCTGTAAAGAAGTTATTAGTGAGGCAATTCAGAAAAACAACACAGTAGGTAGGACATTAAGGAATTATTATTAGGGTTTTTTTTTTTTTTTAGTATGAAAATGCTATTATATTATATTATATATATATATTATATATATTATATTATATTAAGAAAAAGAATCTGTCTCTAATATTGATGTATTTAAAGAAGATGGTATGTCTAGGACTTGCTTGAAAATAATCCAGTGGCGCAGTCGGTTAAGCGTCCGACTCTTGATTTCGGCCCAGGTCCTGATGTCCGGGTTGTGAGACTGAGCCCCGTGTCGGGCTCTGCACTCAGTGTGGTCTACTTGAGATTCTCTCTCCCTCTCCCTTTGCCCCTCCTGCTCTTGCTCACTCTCTCTCCCAAATAAATAAATCAATCTTAAAAAAAAAAAAGAAAGAAAAGACTCCAGGAGAGGTAGGGATGGGGTAGAGTAGAAAGGTTGGCCATGAGTTGGTAACTGCTGAGGCTGGGTGATGTGTGTGTCCTATTCTTCTCTGTTCTACTTCTGTGTCTGTTTGAAATTTCTACAATGTTAACAAAAGGACCCAACTGAGACTGAAAAAAAGTTGCAGATAGTTCAACTTCACCTTTCAAAAGTCTGTCATAAACAGTGAGCTAGCCCTTTCCTTTATGCTTTCAGGGAAAAAAAAGAAGCTTCATGCAAAGAGATAGAACGAAAAGCAGCACCTTGTTTCTTATGCGATCTCTCTTAACCACTTCCTCTTTCTTTTCAGTTTTTTCTGAGCTGCCTACTGATTCTGTGCTCTCAGTCTTCTTTCCTTTATCCCGAATCGCTTCCTTCTCTTTTTTCAATTCTTCTTCCTTTCTTTTAAAAGCCTTCTCCTTCTCGTAGCGCTCCTTCTGCCTGCGGCGCTCCTCCTCCTGCCGCTTCAGCCTCTCCCTCTCCCGCAGGATGCGCTCTTGGTCTCGCTCATAGTCCCGCTCCCTGTAGTCTCTGACACTCTCCTCTTCGGCCCTGCATGGGAAACAGATCTGAGCTGACACCCTCAAAGCCCGTCTAGTCACGCATGCACGCGTGCTCTGATTAGGACTTGGCCACTACAGTGAGGGGGCACTTCTGGAGCGGAGTAAAAAAATACTAGCGTTTTGAAAAACAGTAGAGAAAAAAAAAAGTGCACACCAGAAGTCACTCACCCAGATTAAGGTGCTAGAATATTTGAAACCCTTCCTCCTCATCCCCCACCCCTCATAATTCAGGCCCGAGTCCAGGACACGGCAGTAAAACTAGCACGCAGAAACACGCTGTAAACAAGTGTACCAAAGAGCCCTCGACTACTGACCTCTTGGGCTTTTCATCTTTAGGTTCGCCATCAGAGCGCTTGGGCAGTGTACAACTCTGCCCACTGGCTCTTTCCTCATTCAGATTCTCTTTGTCCAGTTTCTTGGCTTTTTCTCTTTTATCTAATTCTTTTTCATCTCCTTTTTCTGGCTTCCTGAGTAGCTTTAAAGAGAACAAATTTATTCTTATTTTGAAGGGTGGGACATTCTCTTCTGAGTCTATCAAAGAAAATAATATACTAAATATTTTAAATTTAGGCTACAGAAGGCCTCTTTCTGCAGGTACTCTTCAACTTACAGGTGAATAACTAGTGCACGAGAGCAGTGATTGACTAAAAGGATGCTATTAATGTGAAAGTGTTATCCACTCAAAGTGGTTTAATCACTTGTGGCAATAGGATCAACACTCCTTTGGCTTTAGATGGGTCAGCCTTTCAGTGAGCCAGTGCCCACTTCCAAGTACTCCTTCTGTAGCAAACTAGCATTTCGATATCACTTGATGAGAAAAATAGGCCACGAATTTAAAATGCTAGGCAGATTACTGTTGGACCATTTTCTTGTAGTACTTGGAATGACAAATACCTCTGTCACCAAAGGAGAGATCCATTGCAAGAATAATTTTGCCTTGAGCCTGAGAATAACACACTTATGATGGTACAATCATAGTTTTCATTATTTGATTTAAAAATCCAAATACCTCACAGAAATGTGAAGTTCCATTTCTACCGAGTAGGAACTCTGCTCAATGTCACATATACATATATATATATATATATATACACACACACACACACGTACATACATATATATATATATGAGAGACACACACATATATAGGACAGAATGCAATTCTAAAATTAACGTGCTTTATAAAGTCCAAATTGCTAACAAAATAGTTTCTTTCTCACACCACAGCCACAAACCTCTCTAGAATACCCCCAAGCGTCGGATATTCAGAGAGATTCTTAGGCAAAATAGAAGAACTTCAAGTCTCAGAGTGATGGCATCATACAAAGTTTCATCTCAGGGTGAAGGCATCACACAAGTCACCAAGCAAAAGGCAAAGCACCACAAGACTTAAGCGTGAAGTATTTCAGCGCACGGCCACTGCAAATGGCGAGTCCAAACTGGACACTGAGGAGGCACCAATGTAAAGTGAGGATTCCACGTGCAGGTTTCATTGGAAGTGTTCTTATCTTTCTAATGAACATCTTTGTTAGAAGCCAGGATGTTCAATGCTCTATTAAGAACATTAATGAATGTTTCTAGTATGGCTGGCTCTACCTTCTGCCTTGCTGATGGGAATAGCAAGTCAGGTCACTTGTGGCATGGCAGAGAGAGAGATCACTAGAAGGAATTAAGATGGGAACCTTTCCGTCCCACTGCCAAGCTCCTCACTGCCAGTAATGAGCCCGGGAGAGCCTCGCGGAAACAAACCCTGGCCCCGTAAACTGCTTAGTTTTGAGGAGATCAAAGGAGGAGACCCTGCCACCATCTCTGTGAGATTTTTTCTCACCTTCTCTGAAGTACTAGGTACTAGTACTTCCCCAGGACGTTTGTGGGAACAAGAGCTGCCCAAGCCATGCCCTCAGAAGGGAAGCAGTAAGGCTGGGATTTTTCGACAAGTTTTCCTACATGCAGTGTGTTAATCAGAATCTGCCGCTTGCAGATTCCCAGGCAGATGAAAGGAGGTAACGGGGAGACTCGTGTGAGAGGGGACGCATGTGATACAGGCTATCGCTCCCTAAATACGCCCACGAGGCAGCCAGTTAGGAGAGGCACATGGAGAGAAAGCGCTACGTCGGCACAGCTGTCCTCTAGCTGTGTGCTGCTGAAGCTTCTGGGTACTCAGCAGAGCATCAGGAAGGCATCTGGGCTTCCTTCTCAAGTAGGCATTTAAAATGGCTCAGATTTTAAGAAGACTCGAGTCAGTGAAGAGTTTTCTACAGGTGCCGCTACCACCACCACCGAAAGGACTTCTATTAACTAAGACCTGTGTGTGACATGATACTAGGTGCTCTGTATCATGTACTTGGTCCTTACATTTTTCTGATTCACAGCTTGTAACAGAAACCTGTGTACCTGAAGACAGTGGAAAACAAACAGATGAGGCAACTTCATGTATCAAATATGAAGAAAAAGCTGAATAAAACCCATAATTCATGCCAGCCAGCCCTAAGCCCTTCCTTATGAAGAACTGAGAGAATCATCATCCAAACACTGAACATTCTCAATGATAAAAATAACGCAGATCTTCACTGAAGAAATATCATGTAAGTTACTTAATCTGTTTAAATTATCTCGAATTTTAAAAAATAATACTATTAGCATTATAGGAAAGATTCCTGTTGGTTCATCTCCTCCCCCCCAAAAAAGACAACAACAAAACCAAAAAACTGTATTTACACCAACACAAGATGCATGCATATTTAACGAAGTAGACACATGCGAGTTTTAGCAACATGCAGTCAATTGAAGTTATTTTCATACCTTAATCTTTGGTTCATCCTTTAATTTGTCCCTTTCTGGAACTCTGTCTATCTTCTTCAGCTTTTCTATATCTTTCCTTTTTCGTTTTTCTTCTTCTTTCCATTTCCTCCTCTCTTCTTCTCTTTGTCTTTTCCTTTCTATTTCTCGCCTCCTTCTTTCTTCTCTTTTTTCTTCTCTCATTCTCTGGAAAGAAACATCAACATAAGCCTTCAAACAAGATAATCATTACCAAAAACTTAATCCCGAAGGTATGGTGGGCACCCACTAAATTGGATCGTCTTTCCTTCCTACTTTCTACAAAGTGGCACCCTATCTCTTTGACCCCCTCCCCGCCCCATTGTGAATATGAGAATAAAGACCAGGGCCTGCTAGTATCAGTCTCCCACTGTTGACTTGCTCTATTTCCAGAGGCTTTCAGAAAATCAAGAGAGTGTCTCTGGAACAAGCTAAAAATTCTCTGGGTTTACAGAGTGAATCCTTGGTCCAACAACCAGACTGAAGGAGCGAGCCAGAGAGTGAGGCCAGTGAGCCAAATCTTTAAAGAATAATGGTGGCAAAAGCAGCTACCTCTCCTCTAGGATCCCAATGCTCGTATGTTTATAGACTATGAACCAACGAAATAAAAGTATTGAGAGAACTATAAAAACAAAAGGTTTACCTGCTTGTTTTTCAGGAAGCTCAAAAGTGGGGTTGTCTTTTTAGCTACATAAATGTAAACAGATTATTAATAATACTTATCAACCCCTAGAAAGGATTCCATTTTCTGACATTCCCTGCCAACCACCCAAGGTGGGAAAAGTATACCCCTTAAAACAGTTCACAAGTACGTTATCAGAAGTTTCGCAATATTCTACTTCAGTTCTGAAGGTTTAAAATACTTTTTAAAAAGTGAAGAAATTCAAATTAAAACATTTTCTTAAGAGTAATTCCCAGTGTTGGTGAGAACTGAGCGCAAAGGACATTCTCTTGTTTTACAGATGGGAATATAAATTTGTTCAACTGGGAAGAAATTGAAGGAACTAAAAATACCTAATCTTTCTGACCCCATAATTCCACTTCTGGGAATTTATTCTAAGGAAATCATCAGAGATGGGCTTATACTCTGCATCTATTAATAAAAACCGTTTTAGGGGCACCTGGGTGGCTCAGTTGCTTAAGCATCTGCTTTCGGCTCAGGTCATGATCTCGGGGTCCTTGGATTGGACCCCATGGGCTCCTTGCTCACTGAGGGGTCTGCTTCTCCTTCTGCCCCCCCCCCCCCCCCCCCCCCCCCCCCGCTCATGCTCTCACTCAAATAAATGAACAAATAAAATCTTAAAAAAAATAAAAAAGTTTTAGAAGAATATGTAATTTCCAATATTCTGAATAATGCTATCTAATCTTGTAATTAGTTCTTTTTTTTTATGTTTTGGGTTTTTTTGGTTTGTTTTTAGAGAGAGAGTGAGTGGGGAGGGGCAGAAGGAGAGAGAGAGAATCTTAAGCAGGCTCCATGCTCAGTGTGGAGCTCGGCGCAGGGCTCGATCTCATGACCCTGAGGATCATGACCTGAGCCAAAATCAAGAGTCGGGATGCTTAATTGACTGAGCCACCCGGGCACCCCACCTTACAGTTAGCTTTTAGAAAGCATACTTCCTTTGGATAAATTCCTATGAGTGGAAATCTTGGGTCAGGGACTTTGTTTATGTTTAGAGCTGATAGAGGAGTGACCATTACTAGAAGTGTGACAGTGTACTACTAGAACATCCAAACTAGACTTTCTCAAGAAGTTTTCAATTTTGCAGTAACTAATTTCCCCTTTTGATATTTTCAAATTTTTTTCAGGAATGTGAGCTGCTCATTACTGGAAAATACCGGTTGATCGTCAAAGGCTTACCAATATCTAAAGGTCCTGTGAGTCTTTAGACTTTTTCTACTTGTATTTATGTGACATTAAAATAGGTCACAGAGAATTTTTCCCATCTTATCAATGCATTTACATAACCCTGTGAGGCAGGTACTATCTGCATTTTACAGCAGAAGAAACAGAGGCTCAGAGAAGTCAGTGCCTTCCCCATGGTCACACAGCTAGTAAGTGCCAGAAGTGGGAGTCAGACAAGTCTTCTGAAGAAAAAGCAATTGTCCTTAATTCCTGTTGCCCACTTACCTATTAATTCTCTATTTTTTGCTTCTATTTCCTCTAGCAGTGTCTCTGGAGTAGATGTCATTTTCTCATTATCTGCAGCATAACTTTCCAAAAATTTTCTATATTCTGGATCTAAATCATTGTTTAAGTAAACAGAAAATACAGTAGACTTTAACAAAACTTTCTACATCGTGGAAGATTAAAAATAAACCTAAACACACCCACTAGACTATTTAGGGTTTTATTGGTCCCTTACTCTCAGAACTCCTATTCCCCATACGTACTAAGGGAATCTGGTGTAACATGGAGTCAGGGATAATTGGGACACCACAGGAGTGTTAAGTAGTTTGCTTTTAAAAGTCACTGCTCCAACTAACCCAGAGTCACACTTATGTGAGAACTGAAAGTTGTAGTTATGGGACCTTCACAGTATTAAGATAGCATGTAAGCAATTCCTGTATGGGTATACCTCGCTTTAAGTAAACCCAACATCTGAAAATCAGGTGTTCCAGAAAGATAAAAAGATAAATTGAAGTCCTAGATGTTGCACTGGAGCTGATGGTAATTCCTGGAGTTGTTTTTTAGATGCATCTGACATCAGAAAGGGTAAATCTGAGTCATTCCAGATTTGTGGAGTTTCTACGCACTGTGAAGCATGTCACTGATCTAGTCTCCCAGATCTGAATCTGTGATATAATCAGTAAGTACCTGTGTGTTGAATCTTTTCCATGTTTTCTTTATAAAATACCTACTATAATAAATAATGGAAATCAAACTAGATGATTCCAAAATGTCAATCAGATATAAAATATTACAGCTAAGTCTTTATCCTAACATAACATTACACAGAGCTCAAAATCTGGATCCAGTTTACCCTACATGGCAATTATTCTAGTTTTTCAGTTCCTCTATTCTAGTTCAATGTAATTACTATGTGTGCAGTTAGCTGCATATTCAAAACCTAAAAAAAATAGGCCACTTCAGCTACTTGATATTAAGTTACTTGAGTTACTTGAGTATAAAAATTTTTCCATCTCAGCCCTCAATGATAAACCTCCCCTCTTTATAAAAATGGAAACCAAAAAAATCATCATAAAATAATATGAGCCCTTAAGGAGTTGTACTTTGATACATCTCATTTTTCCTCATTGTCTTCTAATCAACAAATCAAAGGTAATTTACTGCTCAACAGTCAACAATATATTGCTTGATGGTGGAGGAATGAAATGGCAGTAGCTGGAAGAGTGGGAATTCTACAGGAAACCCACTTCCATTCTAACGATTAAACAAAGCTTTCATCACTGAATTACATTTCTCATGAACTGTATTCTGTATGTTTTCCTATTTAAAAGATTGGAATCCAATTAATTCCCACAAAGATAATATTTTTTAAAAACCCATGGCAATAGCATTACATAACTAGAGCTATACTGTACCATCATCGATAGTCCCAACTTTGGTATCTCTTTTCTTAGTCTTCTTTTTTGCAGCTTTTTGAAAAGGTGCAAATTCTACTATAGCAGGATATTCCTGACCTGTTTAGAAAAAATACCACACTTGCTATAACAAAAAAAAGTCAAAAAGTGGATACAAGAGAGTTAACCCACTGCTCTCTAGGCCTCCTTTGATGGGAGTCATCTGAATAGGGGCCTCTCAATGGGCATAAATCACAAGGGCACGACTAAAATCAATGTGTTACCAAAGGAGCCCCAAATTCACACTGATAACATAATGAAAAGATACGGCAGGGAAATAAAATATTCACTTAAATTCAACTTCTAAAGTGTGATATTTTGATTTGTGGGGAAAACAAATCTACAGATCAATTTTCATTTAAAAATACAATCAGATATCTCTAGGCTAGGCAAATCTATAGAGATACAAAGAAGATCAGTGATTGCCCAGAGCTGGGGCATAGGTGGGGGAGAGTGGGGACTGACAGCTAATGAATATGGGGTGCTAAATGTCTTCTAAAATGAGATTATGGTGATAGCTGCACAACTCTGTGAATACACTAAAAACTACTTTAAAAGGGTGAATTTTATGGCATGTGAATTATATCTCAATAAAATTGTTATTAAAAAAATACACCAGGAGACACCAAAAGCACAGGCAATAAAAGTGAAAAATAGGTAAATTGAATTACATCAAAATTAAGAACTTCTGTGCATCTAAGGACAAAACAGAGTAAAAAGGCAACCTACAGAACGGGAGAAAATATTTGCAAATCATTTATCTGATTAGGGGGTCAATACACAGAATATATAAAAGAACTCCTACAACTCAGTAACAACAAAAAAAACCCAATTAAAAAATGTTCAAAAGACTTGAATAGACATTTCTACAAAGATGATATACAATGGCCAACAAGCATATGAAAAGATTAAAATATTACCTCACTAATCATTAGGGAAATGCAAATCAAAACCACAATGAGGTATCACCTCACACCCATTAGAATGGTAGCTATTAAAGGAAAAAAAAAAAGAGAATAACAAGTGTTGGCAAGGACATGGAGAAATTAGAACCCTAATGCATTATTGGTAGGAATGTGAAATGGTGCAGTTGCTATGGAAAACAATATGGTGGTTCCTCAAGAAATTAAAAATAGAATTACATATGACCCAGCAATTCCACCTTTGGGTGTATGTTCAAAAGAAGTGAAAGCAGAGACTTGAACAGATATTTGTACACCCACATTCACAGGAGCATTATTTACAATAGTCAAAAGGTGGAAGCAACTCAGATGTCAGATAAATGAATAAACAAAATGTAGTGTGTGTATGTATACACACAATGGAATATTACTCTGGCTTAAAAAGGAATTTCCGACACACCTTACAACAAGGATCAACTTTGAGGACATTATGCTAAATAAATAAGCCAACCTCAGAAAGTCAAATACTATATGGTTCCACTCATGAGGTTCCTAGAATGGTCAACTTTATACAGAATGATGGTTCATAGAGATCGAATGGTAGTTGCCAGGGGCTGGGAGAAGGAAGAAATGAGGATATGGGGACTTATTGTCTAATGGGTATAGAGTTTCAGTCTTGAAAGATAAACAAGTTCTAGAGATTGGTTGCTTAACAGTGTGAATGTAATCAACACTACTGAACTATACGTTTAAAATGGTTAAGATGGTAAATTTTATTTATGTGTATTTTACCACACTTAAAAAGTGTAAATAAAAAAAGGATTCAGGTAATGATATATGCAATAACACAGATGGATCTTGAAAACATGCTAAGTAAAAGAGGCAGTCACAAAGGCTACATATTATATGATTCTGTTTATATGAAATGTCCAGAAGAGGGAGAAGGGGAGATGATTGCTAACGGTTATAGGATTCTTTTTGGAGTAATGAAAACATTCTGGAATCACATAGTGGTGATGGTTGTACAACTTTGTGAATATACTAAAAACCACTGAATTTTATGGTACGTGAGTTCTATCTCAGTACAAAACACCAAGTGACTGCTGGAAAAAGAAAATACACCAGATCCCTGCTCTAGAATAATGTCATAAAGGGTATAAAATACTATCATTGACATGTAGATGTGAGCCAGAATAGAATACGCAGAAATGACCAGAAGGCATCACAAAGTGGTCAGAGAGGAAACATGATCTTGGAAATCCTAGTGAATGCAGAATCAGATTAGCTCATTAACTGATCTATTTGAGAAGCAATAGATAAACCAGACTGAAGCAGAATGAATTGTGGAAGAGAGGCTGGGAAAAAACAAAACAAAACCAGAAGTGAGGCCAGGCTCTGAAGGACTCTGACTACCAGGCTAAGGAATTTGGACTTTTCCCCCCGGCAAATGCTATCTTACATCACTATTTTCAAAAACATTAATTTCATGACAATATAACAGACTGAGTTAGTTACACAAAAATGAAAAAAGAAAAGGAAAATTCTGTAAGTTTAGAGACAATGGTTGCCTAAGCACTAGGAGGGAAGAACACAGTGTGAAAGTATTACTAAGTAGATGAACGAGATATTGCAAAACAATAAATTAACCAGATTCATCACATGTTTAAATATATGGATTAAGAAAGAGCAGAAAAAGTTAAAACACAGCTCAGATTTCAAGAAACACATTGCTATCTACTGGAATAAAGTTGGAGTGGAGAAGGAACTGCTTTTGGTGGGGGAAGAGGACCGGGGATTAATAAAAGCTGATCAAACACAGTGGCAATCCTTCAACTTTTACTGGCATATTCCCTGACAAAGATTTCATTTTTACCAACTTTGAAGTAATACTGAGAAATAGTCCAACAAAAAGACATGTCATTTACCTATGATCACAAAGCCAAAAGAAAAGTGGTAAATGGCAGCTTGGACATTCTCTGGCTAAATGCTGCAATTGGCAGATAATAAAAAGAGAGTTAAGGCTGAAGTTTTTCTTCCGTATAGACTCCTGGATACAAAGTGGGAGATCATCAAGTTCGATGTTTTAGGTACAAATACAAATTAGAAAGTTGAACAGTATTCCAACTGGGAACTACTGGCTTAAAGGATTTAAATTAAAATAAACAAATCAATGTTGGTCCTTGAAGCAAGATGTCAAGTAAATATTTAAAATGTGTCGTATAAGTTCAAAGAGTCATTTATCAGTATTACTGCTACAACTAGTAAATAGTCAAAACAACAGATCATCTAATCCAGGGCAGAAAAAAGTGCCACAGGAAGAGAAAACAGTGGCAATTTCATTCAGTTGATCAAATTACAGAATTAACAGGTTAATAAAAATACCCAAGGGCTGTGAAAAGTCACACCTCTGTTTATAAGACTGCAGTAAGCTCAGCAAATGTGTAAAACTCTTCAAATGTTGCACATTTTATCACCCAGAATTTTAGAAAAGCTATGAAGGCATTGAGAAAACACTTTGATACACACATTGTCTTAAACATACAAATGACAAAGAAACTCCCCTTCAGTTACAAGGACTCACCTTTATTGTCAAGGAATACATAACCATCAAAGCGATCCCTGAACAAAATAATGTCCTCTTGGTTTTTAAAGTTGATGTATGCTCTGGCATACATATGAGGATACAGACTGCAGAAAGGAAAGCAATTATGTAAATGTGCTTGCAGGTGTCTGGCTGAATTACAAGTATGCATATATCATAAGAGACAGGTTCAAAAATCATATAGAAAACAGTAGGATAAAAAAGGAATGGAAGAAAATTTTTCATTTACCCCCGCCCTCTTTTATTTATTCATTTTACCTAGTATCATTAGAAAAAAACTCAAAATAATCATGCTCCGGCATAGGCTGAAGATGTTCCTGAAGCTGCTCCTTGGTCAAAGTGGGAGGTAATCTCCGAATTACCACCTTAAGAAATGAATAAGGAAAATAAAATTAGTACAAATCAATTTTCTGTCATACCTGAAAGAATCACTGCCCCTGAAAATAGATGGTCTTTAAAAGATGAGCTCACTTATATAAACACAGTAGAAAATTATTCTAATGTTCAGAATTAGTCAAACATAGTAATAATGCTGTTTTTATAAACTCATAGAAATGAAAACTGCATGGAGCAAGGAAAATCTTAAGGTTCTGTTAAACGGAAGCCCCGCAGTTCACTCGGTTTTCGCATCATTTTCTAGCACCCATTTTTCAATAGACGTAGTAGCAAGAAATTAGTAGGCTAACCCGGGTCTTTCTGGGTGCCAGGAACATTTGACTTATCGTCCTACTACATCCGACACATCGTAAAACAAAATCCTTCCTCGTTCAGCGTAAAGAATTCAAAACTCTAAGGAATACTAAAAGTTCCGTCGTTGCTCCCCAAATAGGATGAAACTGACCTGGCCCCCCGACCATTAATCCCCCCACTCTCGCTCAACTCGCCTCCATTAATACTCCTTATCACAAACTACTCCGACCTCTGCTGGCCCCCTCACTATTTCATAATCCCCTCCAATTAACCTTTTAATTCCTCATTCTCTTTACTGTCGCTCCCCCTCCCACTATCATCTCACAGCTCTGACCTAAAGCTTCTCGTCTGGGAATCCCCCCCCTTTCCCTCACTCGCACCCCGGGGGTTGGCCGAAAGGGGCTCCCCCCCATCTCGGACGAATGGATGAAGACAGGGTGACGCGATTTTCACTCAAGTGAAGAATCAGAAGCGCAGACTGGGAGAGGAAGAGGGCAGCCCCATTCCCACCCATCCTCGCGGGTGGCGGACCCGTCCCGCCCTCTCCCGGGCCAACAGCCGGCCAGGCACCTTGCTCAGCCCCTCTTTCTTCTCCCTATTTCGATCCTGCTTATCTTCCCCTTTGGTGGTGTCCCCCGAAGCCCCACCGCCGCTGCCTGTGGCCCCCGGGGGAGTCAACAGGGTGACTCGCTTCTCTTTAGGCCTATGCTCCTTCTCCTCCTTCATGGCCACGGCTTCGCTCCTCACAGCGTCTGCCCGGCCTAAACGCCGCTACGCCGGGCACCTACGACGCCCGGCCCACTCTCGTCGAGCTCCGCCCCCAACAAACGCCCCTAGTGATAAGCCAGGCCCCGCGTTCCATTGGGCCCCGCCAGGATCTCGCGAGACTTCTGGGCGCCAGGCTTCCTTTGATGGAAAGGTTTTAGCACCTGGTCTTTACTTCCCGCCTGTCGAATCCCCGCACCGCCCAATCCCCTCGCGGCCCATACTCCCTCGGGGCCGCTCTTCTCACGTTATTAACAGCTCCGCCATCTTGGCTAGAACGACTGTTTCGCGGACTACAAATCCCGGCATACAAAGTAGCTAGCCGCTTCTGGCCGGGCGTTCTGGATCCATAGTTATCTCAGTGTCTCTATTCGTAAGTAAAGGGGATCTTTACTCTTGAAAGTTTAGTGTTCTTCAGATCAAAAGATAGGTTTTTGGAAAAAAAAAAAAAGCTAGGTTCTGCAGGCTTCGTTTTCCTCAGGTAACCCGATGTTATCCAAAGTTTACCTCGCTGGGATTTGTGCTTTCTTTCTTTCTCTTTAGATTTGTATTTTCTATTATCGACTCTAAAGTGTATTTTCAGGGGGGTTGGGGGGTTGGGTGAGCCTGGTGATGGGTATTGAGGGCACGTATTGCATGGAGCACTGAGTGTGGTGCATGAACAATGAACCTTGGAACACTGAAAAAATAAAATTAAATAAAAAAAAGAAATGGTAATTATGTGACTCAATGGAGGTGTTAGCTCTATGGTGGTAATCATTTAACAATATATGAGTGTATCAAATCAATACGTTATACACTTTAAGCTTACACAATGTTATATGTCCATTATATCTCAATAAAGCTGGAAAAAATCTAAAGAAAAATAAAATAAAATGTACTTTCAGGAACTTTGGAATTTCTTTTCCTTACATTGATTAGTATTCACAGATACTTAATAAACACTCACCATTCACTGATATTTAAAGGAGTAATATGACCAAAATGTATGAGATTTGTTTTCCTTATACTTTTTTAAGTAAAAGGATTCTATCATGGTACTCACGCCTCATGGGGAGGAGAAAATAAAATATAACCCAACTTACTTTAGATGGGTTTACCCTTTTTCCCCCCGCTTTGAAAAAAGCTAATTATTCATTTTTTTTATAATAGCCCCAGACTGGAAACAATTCAAATGTCTCAACTGGCGAATGGAGAAACAAAATGTGATACATCCATAGGATGAAATGATACTCAGCAATAAAAACAAACTGAGACGTCTATCAACATGAATGAATCTCAGAATGATTATGCTGAGTGAAAAAATCCAGACACAGCACATGCTGTACAATCTCATTTATATGAAATTCTAGAAAAGGTAAAACTAGTGATGGAAGCCAGATCAGTGATTGCCAAGGGACAGGGGTGGGGAGAAATGATTGACTGTAGAGAGACTCTAGAAAACATTTTGGAATGACGAAAATGCTCTTTATCACGATTGTGGTGGTGGTTGCATGACTACACACATTTGTGTAAACTTGTTGAATTGTACACTTAAAATTGGTGACTATTATTAAGTAAATTAAACTTCAGTCAAGTTCAGCCCCTCAAATTTAAAAAAATGCAAAATTTGAAAAGTGTTTCCCTAAATGATAGAGCATTTGTATATCTTTCTTTTTTTTTTTAAGATTTTATTTATTTATTTGACAGAGAGAGAGATCACAAGTAGGCAGAGAGGCAGGCAGAGAGAGAGGGGGAAGCAGGTTCCCCGCCGAGCAGAGAGCCTGATGCAGGACTCGATCCCAGGACCCTGAGATCATGACCTGAGCCGAAGGCAGAGGCTCAACCCACTTAGCCACCCAGGTGCCCCTGAGCATTTGTATTTCATGAAGTCAAAGGTACCATTTGAATGTAAGACCACCATTATTTTACATGCCAAGAAAGAAAAAAATACTGTCCATTGAACTATGACACACCATCAATTTTAAGATTCATCCTGATTTTGGAGGTGTTAAGATGTGGGGGAAAAAATGTCAGAATCAATTGAGTATATTATTTCTGTATTATGTGCAGTTAAGGAAAAAGGAAGAGAAATAGGAAAGAAGGGCAAATGATAAGCTAGGAAGATCCGCAGATACCCGCAGGGGGCAGGAATCAAGGTAAGGATACAATAGAAGCCCAGGGCAGAAAGCTGGCTCAGAGCCAAGGTCCCATCTTTACTGACATCTAGAATATATTACGCAGACTGAATCCTTAAAATTTTCTCAACCTCTATTGCCAAGCATATGCCTGATTCCTCTTGCCAAAATTGTTCCTTTGAGATCTGTTACTTCTGTCTCCAGTACCTGCCTGTTCTTACAAGCCTAGCTTAGGTATCTGCCTCTGTTTTGGAGTGCTCGCTAGCTTTTTTTTCTTCTTTTTTCTTTTTTAAAGATGTATCTATATATTTGAGGGGGAGAGGGGCAGAGGGCGAGGGAGAGAAGGTCTGAAGCAGACTCTGCACTGAGCCTGGAGCCTGACTCAGGCTCCATCTCACAACCCTGAGATCACGACCTGGGCCAAAACCAAGAGTAGGATGCTTAACTGGCTGAGCCACCCTGGCACCCCAGAGTGCTCGCTAGCTTTAAACCACCAGCTATGTCAGCTGTCAGAACTGGGTTTCCAGGGGTCGGTCCTTAGACCTCTTCTATCTACACTCACTCCTTTGTTAATTTCATCCATTCTGTGGCTTTTCTTTCTTCACTGACAACTCCAAAATTTGTACCTCCAGCCCCTACCTCTCCCCTGAATTCCAGAATCCTACGCAGCTGCCTATCCGATATCTCCACATAGATGTCTAACATGTTCAGATTCTCTGAACACATCAAAACTGAACACTTGATTCCCCCCCACCAACTGTATGAGTTTCCTATTGCTGCTGTGACAAATTACCGCAAATTTAGTGGGTTAAAATAACACACCTTCATTACCTTACGGGTCTGTAGATTAAAAGTCCAACACGGATCTCACTGTACTAAAATTGAGGTGCAGGCAGGTGCACCTGCAGACTGAGTTCCTTGCTGGAGGCTCTAGGAGAGGTGGTTTTTTGTCATTTTCAGAGTTTTGAGGCTGCTCATATTCCTCCACTCACGGCCCCTTACTCCATCTTCAAAGCCAGCAACATAGCATCTCTCTCTGACTCTGCTTCATCTGCCTCTTTTTAATTCGCTCTTCTGTCTCCTTTCACTTTTTTTTTTTTTTTTAAGAGAGCCAGCGGGGGGAGGGGCAGAGGGAGAGAGAATCTTAAGCAGGATCCATGCCCAGTGCGGAGCCCCAGATGCAGGGCTTGATCTCACAACCCTGAGATCATGACCTGAGCCCAAACCAATAGTCAAGAGTCAGATGCTTAACTGACTGAGCCACCCAGGCGGCCCTCCCCTTCCATGTTCAAGACCCCTGTGATTATATTGTTCTGGATAATCCAAAATACTCTTCCTGTGTTAATGTCAGGTGATTAGCCACCTTAATTCCCTTTGCCATATAATTTATGTTTAAAAACAAAATTCAATTGGCTTTCTTAAGGGATTCATGAATTGGGCAGTATCCCATCTAGCAAACAGAGAGATGCTTAGAAGAGTTGTACAAAATGGAAGGTTTTTATAGGTAGGAGGGTGGGGCAAGGAAGTTATTAGCAAAAGGGAATGAATGATTGTTGGGGGCTCGGACATCTTTCTGGGAGGAAAGGAAGGTTAGGGTGTTTATCGTGCAGATGACCTCACTAGTGCTGATCAGGAAAGTTCAGCTTGACTGTTTAAAAGGTCAAATTCCTGGGATAGGCTGAAACTGGAATTAAATCTTGGTTTGGTGTTGGGGTGAGGGAGAGGGTGCACGTGATTCCATCTCAGGGTTGCTTTGTTTTTTTTTTATTCTAAACACTTAGCATAGTCATAGCTTCTAGAGATTAGGGTATAGACAACTTTGGGGGGGCATTATATTCTCTACCACATACTGTAAAGTTTCTTTTTAAAATTTATTTATTTATTTATTTGACAGAGAGAGAGAGAGAGAGCACAAGCAAGGGGAGCGGCAGGCAGAGGGAGAGGGAGAAGCAGACTCCCTGCCAAGCAGGGAGCCCGATGTGGGGCTCAATTCCAAGACCCTGGGATCATGACCTGAGCCGAAGGCAGATGCTTAACTGATTGAGTCACCCAGGCGCCCCATAAAGTTTCTTTTTGTAATTAAACTTTTAATTAAGATATAATATGTGTACAGACAAGCACACAAATAGTAAATGTACAACTTGATAAATTTTCCCAGAGCGAGCACACGTAACCAGCACTGAGAGCAAGTAACAGTATGGCCGGCAATCTAGATGCTCCCTTGGTTTCCCTTCCAGGTCACTTCCTCTCCCAAGAATGCCATCACCCTGACTTCTAACACCATTGGTTAATTTAGTCTGTTTAGAAGTTTATGTAAACTGAACTACATGGTGTGCATTCTTTATGTCTGGCTTCTTTCTCTTAATATTTATGACTATGAGAGTCGTTTATATTGTCATGTGTAGCTTTGAATTGTTTTCCTTGCTGTATAATATTCCATTGCATGAATCTACCACAGTGTATCCATTTCACTATGTGGGGTGCTGCTCTGAATATTCCAGTACATATCATTTGGTGATCATATGTGTACATTTATATCGGATACATACCTAGCACTGGAATTGCTGGATCATAGAGTAAGCATATGTTCCATTTTAATAGAGGAAACATTTTACTTGACCTGTTAAGATTCTTCTAGCTGGCCTAAGAATTAAAGTGACATAAGACGGATTAATAGAAGAAAAAAGCCAGAGTTTAATTACATGTGCACAGAGGCCTAATAATAAAATTGAGACCCAAAGAAATGACCAAGGCAGACAGCTCTTTTATTTTTTATTTTTGCAAACAAATCTGTGAGGAATTGACAGGACAAAGAAAAGTTATGTTCATGGTGCCTGGGTGGCTCAATCAGTTAAGCATCTGCCTTTGGCTCAGATCATGATCCCAGGGTCCTGGGATTGAACCACACGTCGGGCTCCCTGCTCAACAGGGAGTCTGCTTCTCCCTCTCCCTCCTCGCCCCTGCTCATTCCCCCTCTGTCTCTCTCTCTCTGTGTCTCTCTCAAATGAATAAATAAAATCTTTTTTAAAAACTTATGCCTTCAGAGAAATACAAATCAAAACCACAGTGAGATACCACCTCACACCAGTCAGAATGGCTAAAATTAGCAAGTCAGGGAATGACAGATGTTGGCGAGGATGTGGAGAAAGGGGACCCCTCCTACACTGTTGGTGGGAATGCAAGCTGGTGCAGCCACTCTGGAAAACAGCATGGATGTTCCTCAAACAGTTGAAAATAGAGCTCCACTACGACTCAGCAATCGCACTACTGGGTATTTACCCTAAAGATACAAATGCAGTGATCCGAAGGGGCACGTGCACCCGAATGTTTATAGCAGCAATGTCCACAATAGCCAAACTATGGAAAGAACCTAGATGTCCACCAACAGATGAATGGATAAAGAAGATGTGGTATATATATACAATGGGATACTATGCAGCCATCAAGAGAAATGAAATCTTGCCATTTGCAACAACATGGATGGAACTAGAGGGTATTATGCTAAGCGAAATAAGTCAATCAGAGAAAGACAATTATCATATGATCTCT
>CM052901.1:25373288-25441526 GCA_028534135.1 Potos flavus | reverse complement strand
GTAGGGATAGGGTGGCTGGGTGATGGACACTGGGGAGGGTATGTGCTATGGTAAGTGCTGTGAAATGTGTAAGCCTGATGATTCACAGACATGTACCCTGGGGCAAATAATACATTATGTGTTAATTAAAAAAAAAATAAAATAAAAAAAATAAAAAACTTATGCTTGGGAATTTCTATTAGTAAGGAATTCTAAACAGAATTTGGGTTGGGGCAGTAAACTAGTAAAAGTAACAAGGCTTGCTTATACAACCTTCTTGTCTATAAAGTATTTCTGATGATAAAGATGTCTCTTTGCCTCCTGGTACAAGGAGGGTACCTTTCACATAGGAGATTTATTCCTTGCTTTCTGGAGACAAAAGGAAGTCAGAATTTCATAAGTCATTTCAATTCTAAATAGTCACTATGCCAAAATGGCACATTTGATGCAGCCTGCCCTTGCCTTGCACACTATCAAAGAGCTTTCCAATGTGTTTGTACCAATTTATGTTCTTAATAGCCATGTGTGAGTTCCGGTTGCTTCACACCCTTGCGAAAACTGGATAAGCATATAGTGGTAGCCCACTGTTGTTGGTTTTCTTTAAGATTTTGTTTATTTATTTGCCAGCGAGAGAGAGCAACAGGGGGAGCAGCAGGCAGAGGGAGAAACAGGCTCCCCGCTGAGCAGGGCATCATAACCTGAGTCCAAGGCAGAAGCTTAGCAGACTGAGCCACCCAGAAGTTCCCCAATGTAGTTTTATTACTTGGCACTTCTCTGATGATTAATGAAGTTGCCCATCTTTTCATATATTTTTCACTGTGTATCTCTTTAACCTTTCGGTTATTGTACCATGTTAATATATTATTAATTCCAAAGCAAAAGAAAAAACAAACAAAACCCAGGGGGGAGGAGTGTGGTATGGCCCGTTTTCACCAGTTAAAGGGGAGAATAAAAGACAGAAAGAGAGAGAGGTAGAGAACTCTCCCAAAGTTCCTCACATCCTTGACTGTCACTGTTTCACTGTATAGTCCAAGACCCTTCTTCCCACTTCCCAAGCTGGGCAATGTCTTGGTTGGGGTTGTCCCCCCACCCCGAAAAGCAGAAGGGAAAATGTCTATATACACACAGAAAAACCTTACTGCTTTTCTTCTGAAATTCTACTGAAATTCTTCCCTGGCCTTCATTGAGCAGGCCGTTTTTTATAAGTTGTATTGCCCCTTTTATATCAACTCCTTTCACAAATAAAACTTGGGGGAGTCATGTGGGACTGCTTGGTGTTCAGCTTCCCCCAGCATAATGGGAACTATAAGACTAACATTGTTTCAAGATCAAAATGACCTTCATTTCAGCACTCTTGTATTCACTGTTGTTTGCCATTAATTCTTGACCCAGACCAGCTCTGAAATTACCCAGATCCCAAGCAGACAATTAGGAAAGGAGTTGGATAATTTGTAAAGTGAAAAAAATTATTTCACACAAATACTTGCTGATTTTAATGTTATCTGTAAAGGAAAGGACAATATTTTATTTTATATATTAGCCAAGTTAAAGGTATTTTTGAGGACTTTGGATTCCAACGTAAAAAGGAGGCTTACAAAGTATAATTATTTGAAGTACCTTACCATCAGTTAAGGTTTATAACAAAAGATGTTAAGCCATTAACATGTTAAGCCATTAACCATTTCTGCTGATGACATAAAACAAGAAGTAATGGAAGATATGACATAAAGTATTCATTCACTTTCAGGACCTGGGTGGCTCAGTTGGTTAAGCGTCTGACTCTTGGTTTCAGCTCAGGTCATGATCTCAGGGTCGTGAGATTGAGCCCAGAGTAGGGCTCTACACTGGGCGTGGAGCCTGCTTGGGACTCTCTCCCTCTCCTTCTGCCCCTCCCCCTGCTTGTGCGCTCTCTAAATAAATAAATACAATGATGTTTATTAATGGACTATTACTCAGCCATAAAAAAAGAATGGATCTTGTCATTTGCAACAACATGGTTGGATCTAGAGGGTATACTGCTAAGCAAAATAAGTCAGTCAGAGGAAGACAAATACCATAAGATTTCACTCATATGTGGTATTTAAGAAACAAAACAAGGGAAAAAAGAGGCAAAAAACCAGACTTTTAACTATAGAGAACTGTTGGTTACCATAGAGGAGGTGGGTGGGGGGATGGATGAAATCCCCTTAAAAGGGGATTAAGGGGGCACCTGGGTGGCTCAGTGGGTTAAGCCTCTGCCTTCGGCTCAGGTCATGATCTCAGGGTCCTGGGATTAAGCCCCACATCGGGCTCTCTGCTTGGCAGGGAGCCTACTTCCCCCTCTCTCTCTGCCTACTTGTGATCTCTCTCTCTGTCAAATAAATAAAATCTTAAAAAAAAAAAGGGAGGGGATTAAGAGTGCACTTACCATGAGGAGCACTGAGTACTGTGTAGAATTGTCGAATCACTGTATTGTATACCTATAATATAATATAATATAATATTCTATGTTAGTTATACTGGAATTAAAATTTTGTAAAAATTAAAGGAAAAGATGTTGTTTATGTTATATTATAAAAACATGAAGAGATTTCATGTCAAATAGTAAACAAGTACCGTAACACATTCTATAGGTATAGAAAGAAAGGAAGACAATTAGATCAATAACAGAATTTAGAGAAATTCAGGTTGGGAGGATTTGGAGCTATTAAAAAAAAAAGCCCAAAGTAAAAAGAAAAATCAAAGAATATATTAAAAAAACCTCAAAATATTAAGATCAGAAATGTTTCTCATTTATTTATGGTAAACAACTACTAAGCAGTCACTACTAAGCCTAAGGGGGAAAATGGTTCAAAATTAATATTTTTCCTAATTACTAGTAGGGCAGTGTCCCAAAGACCAAAAAAATAAAAAAAGAGCTTCCAATGTTAAAAGATCTCATAGTTCACATATTGTCTTTTTTTTTTTTTTTTAAGAATTATTTATTTATTTATTTGAGAGGGAGAGCATGTGCATGAGTGGGAGGCTGGGAGGGAAGGGACATAGGAAGAGAGAAAATTCCAAGAAGACTCCCTACTGAACGAGGAGCTAGACACGGGGCTCAGTCTCACCACCCTGACCAGAGCCCCAAAATCAAGAGTCAGATGTTTAAACAACTGAGCCACCCAGGTGCCCCCACATTTTGTCTTTATGGACATTAGAGATCCTTTACCTTTTGGTTGCTTCAAATACTTTAAACTTTGGTTGTTCAGATAATCATATGAGTATATAATGAATAATGGTGAATTTAAAAGTGAAATCATTTAGAGGCATCAGCTAAGAACAGAGTATTCAAAATAGAAAAGCTTTATCTTGATGATGTTAAGATGAATACTTTATTTTTTAGAGAAGGGAGAGAGAGAGAGGAGGGTCAGAGGGAGAGAGAGAGAGAATCTAAAGCAGACTCCATGCCCAGTGCGGAGCCCAACACAGGCCTTGATCTCATAACCCTGTGATTGTGACCTGAGCTGAAATCAAGAGTCAGATGCTTAACTGACTGAGCCACCCAGGCACCCCCCAAGATGAATACTTTCAAATTAGTCTTTCTGGGGTACCTGGCTAGCTCAAGAGCATATGACTCTTGATTTTAGGATTGTGAGTTCAAGCCCCTCGTTGGGTGCACAGATTACTTAAAAAAATTAAAAAGAAAAAATAAAGTTAGTCTTTTGGGGCGCCTGGGTGGCTCAGTGAGTGAAGCAACTGCCTTCAGCTCAGGTTATGGTCCCAGCGTCCTGAAATGGAGCCCTACACTGGGCTCCCTGCTCAGCGGGGAGTCTGCTTCTCCCCTTCCCTCTGCGTCTGCCCCCACTCGTGCTCTCTCTCTCTCTCAAAGAAGTAAATAAAATCTTATTTTTTTTAAGTTAGTGTTTCTGCTACTATTGGAGAGGAAAATTTTTCCTCTATCCTCAAGACTCTCTAACTGGTCTAAGAATTAAATTGCCTTGAGACAGATAACAGGAGAAAAAAACCAAAGTTTAATTACATATGCACAGAGGCCCAATAATGAAATTGAGACCTAAAGAAATGACCAAGGCAGACAGTTTTTATATTTTCTAGACAAAGAGACAATACATCTGTGAGGAATTGATAGGCCAAAGAAAACTTATGTTTAGGACCTTCAATTACTAAGGAATTCTAAACAGAATTCGGGCTGGGGTAGTAAATTAGTAAAAGTATAAGGTTTGTTTATACAGCCTTCTTGGCTCTGAATTCTTTCTCTGGTGATAAGGATGTCTGTTTACCTCCTGGTACAGGGAGGGTGTACCTTTCACATGGGAGATTTATTTCCTGCTTTCTGGAGACAAAGTTGCGGGGGCGGGGGGAGGGTTGTCGGAGTATTCTTGCACTGGCTATTTCTTAAGTAACTTTATTTTATTTTATTTTTTAAAGATTTTTATTTATTTGTCAGAGAAAGAGAAAAGCAGGGGGAGCGGCAGGCAGAGCAGGCAGAGGGAGAAACAGGCTCCCCGCTGAGCAGGGAGCCCGACGAGGGACTCGATCCTAGGACCCTGGGATCATGACCTGAGCCGAAGACGGGTGCTTAACTAACCTAACTAATCATCTTGAAGGCAAGTTTCTAAGTAAAAGTAAATTTAACTGTGTTTTGTTCTTTATCATAAGCTGCAGGGGACCTCTTTTTGTGCCTCCCCGACATTCAGTATAAGGAGATACGGATTCTTGTCATAATCTTTTACTAAAGAACCTGCCTTTATCCATCCTGCCTTAAGGCATGTATTAGCTCCAATAGCTTGTAAAACATGTTTTGCAGAATTGCATAATGCCACAAACATGTCTATTGTAGAAAACAGTTCCAGCTCACAAATTGTATCTGTTATTAATTACTCGAGTCATGGCAGACTGGCAAACCACAAGTAAAAGATAGTGGTGTTTCTAACGGGATTTATTCACAATGCAAAGTCTTGCATATACTTTCCCTTATCCCATTTAGTTAAAGTTTTTGGTAAATCATAATTCAGTGTTAACATTATTATGATAATGTAATGTTGTTCATAGCTAAGACATATAATACAGTTGACCCTTGAACAACATGGATTTGAGGGGCGCCTGGGTGGCTCAGTGGGTTAAGCCTCTGCCTTCGGCTCAGGTCATGCTCTCAGGGTCCTGGGATCGAGCCCCGCATCGGGCTCTCTGCTCAGCGGGGAGCCTGCTTACCCCCCTCTCTCTCTGCCTGCCTCTGCCTACTTGTGATCTCTCTCTCTGTGTTAAATAAATAAATAAATAAACAAATAAATAAATAAATAAAATCTTAAAAAAAAACATGGATTTAAACTGTACAGGGCCACTCATGCATGGATTTTTTTCAATAAATATACGTGTAGTACTGTAATTGTATTTTCCTTATGATTTTCTTTTTTCCTCTTTTAAAAGATTTTATTTATTTATTTGAGAGAGAATGAGAAGAGTGAGCATGAGGGGGGGAAGGTCAGAGGGAGAAGCAGACCCCCTGCTGAGCAGGGAGCCTGATGCGGGACTCGATCCTGGGACTCCAGGATCATGACCTGAGCTGAAGGCTCAAGCAATTGAGCCACCCAGGTGCCCTTCCTTATGATTTTCTTAATAACATTTCTTTGCTCTAGCTTACTTTACTATAAGAATACAGTATGTAATACATATACAAAATATGTGTTAATCCAACTGTTTCTGTTATCAGTAAGACTTCCAATCAACAGTAGACTCTTGGTAGTTAAGTCTTGGGGGACTCCAAAGTTAAACTTGGACTGTTGACTGTGTGGGGGATTTGGTGCCCCTAACCCCTGCATTGTTCAAGGGTCAGCTGTGTACTCTTACCATGCTTCTTTTCAAATATGACATTTTGTATTATCTAGAGTTAATAATTACTTTGGTTATTTTGTTTAATTGATTTGTTTTCTTGTACCTATTAGTAATTATTCCACCAGACCCCTCCAGAGATGTAAAACCCTACTCCACAAGGTCAAAGGAATCAGGTAATCTTTCAGTATTCATTTTTATTTTGTTTTCTATTTGGAGACATATTTCTTCTTGCCATCTACCCTTCTACAGCTGTACGATTGATTGAGCTTTAGGCTTGCTACATAGATGTCATCCTGGAAATTCACTTCGCCTTTCTTAGATTCCCGTTTACTGGAATCTACTACTGTTTTTGACCATTTGGGTTGTTTCCAATTTCTGGCCATTAAGTAATTAAGTAATGTTATGTACATTCTTTTTTTTTTTTTTTTAAAGACTATCACTTTTTTAAAAAAGATTATTTATTTATTTATTTGAAAGAGAGAGAATGAGAGAGAGAGAGAGCACGAGAAGGGGAGGGTCAGAAGGAGAAGCAGACCCCCTGCTGAGCAGGGAGCCCGAAGCTGCGGGACTTGATCCCGGGACTCCAGGATCATGACCTGAGCTGAAGGCAGTCGCTTAACCCACTGAGCCACCCAGGCGTCCCTGTTATGTACATTCTTTTGTTTGTTTGTTTGTTTTGTTATGTACATTCTTATATATATGTTTCTTCATGCAAGTATTTCTGTTGGGTATATATTTAAGAGTGGACTCGCCGAGCCACAGATATGTTGAACTTGTGAACTCGGATGGGAAAAAATTACATCTTATATTTTCACTACCCATTATTGTGAAATTTAGCATTTCCTTCAGTTACGAGTGTAGGCAACAAAGTATAACAGTATCAGCAGTACTTGTAAGTGTGACAGAAATTATAGATCTTCTCCCAGCATGTTACAGTTGTTGCACATAATGTGAGATACTGTTTATGCTGATGCCTTTAGTTCCTGAACTTTCATGGGTTCCTGCAGCACCAATTGGATTATATGTTATTGGCTTCCCCCACACGTGTACTTAGTTTCAGAATTCCTCCATTCAGCTAAGCAAGTTTTATGACTTTGTGGGTCCATATCTTTTATAATTATCTATTATCATTTTTAATTAATTAATTAATTTTTATTTTTCAAGTATTCTCCATGCCCAGCGTGGGGCTCAAACTCGTGACCCTGAGATCAAGAGTCGCATGCTCGACCACCTGAGCCAGCCGGGCACCCCATATAATTATTTATGATCATTTTAATGGGATTTCAGGATGTTGTGGAAATGAAAACATTTTCATTCTGTCATGTTTCCAAAGTGTTCTATATGGCTTTAAATTTTAATTGAATCTTGTAGCTGTATCTTTTTTTTCAGTATTATTTATGTATAGCTTTCATCTTTTTTTTTTAAGTTTTTATTTATTTATTTGAGAGAGAATGAGTGAGAGAAAGAGTATGAGGCGGGGAGAGTCAGAGGGAGAAGTAGACTCCCTGCTGAGCAGGGAGCCCGATGTAGGACTTGATCCCGCGACTCCAGGATCATGACCTGAGCCGAAGGCAGTTGCTTAACCAACTGAGCCACCCAGGCGCCCTACCTTTCATCGTTTTAAATAGGTCAGTCTTTATAAAGGTATATCATATTAGTCTTTCCAAAGAACCAGCTTTTGATTTTATTGATATTTCCACTTTTTGTGTGTGTATTTATTAATTTTTACTCTTCTCTATATTATTTTTTTCCTCTGTCCTCTTAGGTTTGTTCTGCTCTTTCTCTAGCTTCAAAAATGGAATTCTTGGGACGCCTGGGTGGCTCAGTCAGTTAAGCGTCTGCCTTCGGCTCAGGTCATGATCTCGGGGTCCTGGGATCGAGTCCCGCATCGGGCTCCCTGCTCAGCAGGGAACTTGCTTGTCTCTCTCCCTCTGCCTCTCCCCCTGCTTGTGCCCTCTCCCTCTCTCTCAAATAAATACAATATATATATATTTTTTTAAATGGAATTCTTGGGGCACCTGGGTGGCTCAGTCGGTTAAGCATCTGCCTTTGGCTCAGGTCATGATTTCAGGGTCCTGGGATCAAGCCCCATGGTGGGCTCCCTGCTCATTAGAGAGTCTCCTTCTCCCTTTTTCTCTCCCTCTGCCTCTCCCCTGCTCATGCCTGCTCTCTCTCTCAAATAAATAAATTATCTTTTTTTAAAAAAATGGAACTCTTGGGGCACCTAGCTGGTTCAGTTGGTAGAGCATCTGACTCTTGTTCTCAGGGTAGTGAGTTCAAGTCCCACATTGGTCTTGGAGATTACTTAAGAAAAATAATAAAAATAGGGGTGCCTGGGTGGCTCAGTGGGTTAAAGCCTCTGCCTTTGGCTCAGGTCGTGATCTCGGGATCCTGGGATCGAGCTCCACATTGCATCGGGCTCTCTGCTCAGCAGGGAGCCTGCTTCCTCCTCTCTCTCTGCCTGCCTCTCTGCCTACTTGTGATCTCTCTCTCTGTCAAATAAATAAATAAAATCTTTAAAATAAATAAATAAATAAATAAAAATAAAGGTAAAAATAAATTTTAAAAATAGAACTCCTTATCCACCGATTTGCCATATTTTTTAAATATTTTATTTATTTGACAGAGATTGAAAGAGAGAGAAAACAAGGAAGGGGAGAGGCAGGCAGAAGGAGAGGGAGAAGCAGACCCCCCACTGAGGAGGGAGCCGGATGCAGGACTGGATCCCAGGACCCTGGGATATGACCTGAGCCAAAGGCAGATGTTTAACCGACTGACCCACCCAGGTGCCCTGATTTGGCATATTTTAAAAAAACGTGTTTAACACTATAAATTTTCTTCATGATTCCATTTTAGATGCATGTCACATGTTTTTATATTTTATTGTCATTCGGTTTTAACTTTTTCTTGATTTCCACTACAATATTCTCATGAGCTCATTGGCTATTCAGGATTGTATTTTTAGTTTTTTAAATGTATGTTTTGCTTGTTTTTCCAATCTCTTTTAGTATTGATTTAAAATGTCAACACACATGTTTAATTTTTAATAAGTTTAGAGTTAATAAGTAACTACATCATTCTTACAAACAATACATGGACTTTTCAGGGCCCTAATTCCAATTCTTCCCATCACGCCATCTACTTTTCTGTGTTATGGTTGTAAGGTATTTGAGTTTCATTTTTTTTTTAAAGATTTTATTTATTTATTTGATAGAGAGATCACAAGTAGGCAGAGAGGCAGGCAGAGAGAGAGGGGGAAGCAGGCTCCCTGCTGAGCAGAGAGCCCGATGTGGGTCTTGATCCCAGGACCCTGAGATCATGACCTGAGCCGAAGGCAGAGGCTTTAACCCACTGAGCCACCCAGGCGCCCCTTGAGTTTCATTTTTTAACCCTCCCTATATATGTGAACAGTTAGTATTCATTTAGATTTTGCAAAATTGGGGCACCTGGGTGACTCAGTTGGTTAGTTAAGTATCTGACTCTCGGTTTCAGCTCAGGTCATGATCTCAGGTTGGTGAGACCGAGCCCCACATCGGGCTCCACATTCAGCAGGGAGTCTGCTTCTTTCCCTCTCCTTCTGCCCCTCCCCCCACTCTCGTGCACACCCTCACTCTCTCTCAAAAAAGTAAATAAATCTTAAGAAAAGATTCTGTAAAGCCTTTGCTCACCATTTCTTTTTGCTTGGCGGGAAGCCTGCTTCTCCCTCTCCCACTCCCCCTACTTGTGTTCCCTCTCTCACTGTGTCTCTCTCTGTCAAATAATAAATAAAATCTTGAAAAAAAAAAAAGATTTTCTCTTTGTTTTTTATGTTCTTCAGTTTTACTACAACTTGTCTAGGTGTGGATTTATTTTTATTTATCTTGCTAATAAGTATTTGAGGTTGCTCCTCTGGCTTGAAGACTTATTACTAAAAAATCTCTTAGTCATGGGGCATCGTATTGTGGCGGGTGTTAGGGATTTGAACCCTACTCCCAAACACCTCTGGGCATGAGGTATCCTCGCTATTGCATCCACCCTTTGCATTATTTTACTCTTATACAACTTACCTCATCCATCCTAGGATTCTGTTTTGCTCTCAATCCAAGCTCTTCTGCTTTTGATCTTCCCAACTTAATTATTTGAGATTAAGTTTAACTATATTCTAGAGAAGATAAAAGTTTATTATGTTATAAAGTCAGAAGACATGAAGTCCAAGGTGAGTTGGGTGGTTTTGCGCCCATCAGGGACACGCGCTTGGTCTTTATTGTTGCTCTGCCATCCTTAGCCTGAGGCTTCTGCCTATAGTCCAAAATAGCTGCTGGAGCTCCAGCCACTTGATCTGCATTCCAGCCAAAAGGAAGAAAGCAAAATGAACTTGTCCCTTCTTTTAAGGGACACATACCACTTCCACTTACATCACTTGTCAAGGACTTACTCTGTAATAGAGGTTGGGAAATGTTTTTGCTAGGCAGCCATCAGTACCGCTTTTATTCAAGACAAAAGGAGAGAAAGGACAATGGGGAATAATTAACAGTTTCTATCATAGCCATTAAACTGTGAACAACCTTAGAGTGGGGATCCTGTTTTGTACCTTTTATAAAAATCAGTGCTCACAAGGAGCTTAATAAAAATCTCTTAATAGGGGTGCCTGGGTGGTTCAGTGGGTTAAAGCGTCTGCCTTCAGCTCAGGTCATGATCTCAGGGTCCTGGGATCAAGCCCCACATTGGGCTCTCTGCTCAGCGGGGAGCCTGCTTCCCCCTCTCTCTCCGCCTGCCTCTCTGCCTACTTGTGATCTCTCTCTGTCTGTCAAATAAATAAATAAAATCTTTAAAAAAAATCTCTTAATAATGATGATTAATCCTTTCAGCAAACATTTATTTAGTACCTGTTTTATGCCAGAGGCTGTGTTAGGCACTGGAGCTACAAAAATGAAGACAGGAAACAAAGAAGTTGGTGCTTTAAGCAGTTATTTGAACCATTAACAAAAGTTGTCAGGCAGAGGAGAGGGAAGACATTCCAGGCAAAGGGGAGAGCTGATGCAAATTATCAAAGGTATGAAACAGCACGTCACATTAAGAACTGCTAGTTGCCTGGTATTCATAGACTAGTGGTCTTGATCGTGGGCTATTTTGCCTTTTAGGGAACATTTAGCGAAGCCCGGGGAATATTTTTGGTTGTCACAACCAAGGGAGTGCTACCGGCTTCTGGTGGCTAGAAGACAGAGATGCTGCTAAAAATTTTTACAATATGCACGTTGCGAGCCTGAAAAGTAAAACAGCCAGTTATTTTACCAGCGAATGGGTTTATTCAGGAATAGCAGAGTAATTGCAATTTGGGACAAGCAAGCCATGGGAAAAGCCACGGGCAAGTTCAAAGAACAAGGGCGAGGAACACTCTTTTATAGAGGAAAGAGGAGAGCTGGGAGGGGCTGTTATAAACAGAAAGTCCATCGGAAGAAACTGGGAGTTCAAAGTGTAGTGTAGGTTTCTGCTAAAGATTTATTTATTTGAGAGAAAGAGAGCGAGCACAAGCAGGAGGGGCAGAGGGTGAGGGAGAGAGAATCTCAAGCAAGACCCCTCACGGAGCGCGGAGCCTGACTCGGGGCTCCGTCTCACAACACTGAGATCAGGACCTTCCCGGAAACCAAGAGTCCATTGCTTAACTGCACCCCTCAGGCGCTCCTGATGTTCGCATATAGAATCTTCCTTCCTCGTGCTGGAGTAGTAAAGTAAGAGGACTAGCAAGGTGCGTGTCTTCCCGTTGAGGTCCATAATTGCCGTGGTGTGGTAGCACACGAGGGCTTCCCCTTCTGGCTTCCTGACTCTGTTTTATTCATTTATTTAAAAGATTTTATTTATTCATTTGAGAGAGAAAGAGAGCACAAGCATGGGGAACGGAGGAAGCAGGCTCCCCGCTGAGCAGGGAGCCGGACGCGGGGTTCAATCCCAAGACTCCGAGATCCTGACCTGAGCTGAAGGCAGATGCTTAACTAACGGAGCCACTCGGGTGCCCCAAGTCTGACTCCATTTTAAATGAGATTTCCCTTTATTAATTTTCACAGGGTAAGCCCCCCACAAAGAATTATTGGAACCAAAATCACACTAGTGCTGAAGCCGAGAAATGCTAACATGGGGTGTAGAATGAAAGAGGGGTGGGCATGGGAGGGCATAAGATATGAAACCAGAGAGGTAGACCTGATTCTGAAAAATCTCGTTTTCCTGCTAAAAAAAAAACCTTTACTTTATCCTGGAGACTGGGAGCAGAAAATAATTAAAGGAATTTTTTAAAAAACTTTTTCATGATGGAAGTGTTTAAATGTGCCTAAAAGTGGAGAGAATATTATAATGAGCCCCCACTGAGCAGCCACTCAGTTTCAACAGTTTTCAATTATCAATATTTTTTCTATTCTTGAAGAATGTATTTATTTAAAACAGGAAAACTTTCGGGGCATCTGACTGGCTTAGTTGGAGGACTGTGTGACTTTTGATTTTGGGGTCATGAGGTCAAGCCCTATGTTGAGTGTAGAGATTACTTCAATCAATCAATCAGTGAAACTTGGTATTGGAGTTTGATGATAAGGTAGGTTATTAGATCAAAACATTACATTTTGAGAAAACTAATGAGCTTGCATGATTGTCAGCTACTTTATTTGCTGGCAGGAGAAATGATATGTTATCTAGAAGTCTCATTCTGTTGTTGGCACTCACATTAAAAAATTAAAATTAAAAAAATTTTATCGTGGAAGGAAAGAACACTTAACATGAGATCTGTCCTCTTAACAGATTTTTAAGTGTATAATATAGTATTGATTTCTAAATGTAAAATACAATATTGCTCACTATAAGCACGGTGTCGTACGGCATATATCTAGAACTTACTCATCTTGCTTAACTGAAACTTTATACCCATTGTTAACAACTCCCCACATCCCCCTACCATCAGCCTCTGTTAACCACAATTTTATTCTCTGCTGCTATGAATTTGAATTTGACTATTCTAGATACCTCATCTGAGTGTAATCATACAATACTTATCCTTCTGTGACTGGCTTATCTCACTTAGCATAATGTCCTAAAGGTTTACCCATGTTACGACATATTGCAGGATTTCCTTCTTTTTTTTCTTAAGATTATATTTATTTGGGCCGCTTGGGTGGCTCAGTGGGTTAAAGCCTCTGCCTTCGGCTCAGGTCATGATCTCAGGGTCCTGGGATCGAGCCCCGCGTCGGGCTCTATGCTCAGCAGGGAGCCTACTTCCCCCTCTCTTTCTGCCTGCCTCTCTGCCTACTTGTGATCTCTCTCTCTCTCTCAAATAAATAAATAAATATAATCTTTAAAAAAAGATTGTATATATATAATATACATTATATATATATTATATATATATATAAGATTATATATAATCTTTAAAAAAAAAGATTATATTTATTTATTTATTTGAGAGAGAGAGAGAGAGAGAAAGCTCACTCAAGCAGGGGAAGGGCAGGAGGAAGAGGGAGTGAGAGAATATCAGGCAGACTCCTTCTGAGCACGGACACAGGGCTTGATCTCATGACCCTGAGATCATGACCTGAGCCAAAATCAAGAGTCAGACATTTAACCCACTGAGCCACCCAGGCGCCCTGGATTTCCGTTTTTGTTTTTGTTTTTTAAGACTAAATAATATTCTGGGGTGCCTGGATGGCTCAGTCAGTTAAGTGTCTGCCTTCGGCTCAGGTCATGATCTCAGGGTCCTGGGATCGAGCCCCGCATTGGGCTCCCTGCTCAGTGGGGAGCCTGCTTCCCCCTCTCCCTCTCCCACTCCCTCTGCTCCTGCTTTCTCTATCTCAAATAAATAAACAAAATCTTAAAAAAAAAAAGACTGAATAATATTATATAGTGTTATGCCCAGATTTTTAGATCCCCAAAGACCACCAGGGAGCCGAGTCCGATGCAAGAGCAAAGAGCCTTTATTCGAGCTAGCTTGGGCTCAGCTTCTCCGCCCCCACCCACACAGAGGCCTGAAGGAGAACAAAGAGCCCGGGGGGGGGGGGGGGGGGGGGGGGGGGGTTCAGAAGACGCAGCAGTTTTGTAGGATTTTCGGCCAATGAAATTGTAACATACATGTAGAAAGTTGTAAGGTGATATTAGGCCATACGCAGAGGGCCAATTGAGTGTCTTTTTTACCCTATATGGTGCGCGGGGTTGGCGGGTCCCGCATTCCTATTGCCTGACTTAGCTAACACTAACTCAAAGGCCGGGGTCGGCTCGAAGGCGGGGATCAGCGGGTGCAGCACAAAATGGAGTTAGTCTAGCTCTGCTCTTTCATTAGTATGTATATACATTTTCTTTATCCATTCATCCGTTGAGGGACATTTAAGTGGTTTCCACATATTAAGTGGTTTCCAGCATATATGAATAGTGCTGAACATAGGAGTGCTAATCTCTTTGAGATCTTAATTTTAATTTTCTTGGATAAATACCCAGAAGAGGGATTTCTGGATCATATGACAGTTCTATTTTAATTTAATTTTAATTTTTTAAAAAGATTTTATTTATTTGCCAGAGAGAAAGAGAGAGAGAGAGAGAGAGAGCACAATCAGGGGGAGGGGCAGAGGCAGAGGGAGAAGCAGACTCTGGGCTGAGCAGGGAGCCAGGCACGGGGCTCCATCCCAGGACCCCGGGATCATGACCCGCGCCGAAGGCAGACGCTTAACCGACTGAGCCACCCAGGGGTCCCTTAATTTTAATTTTTTAAAGAACTTCCATACCGTTTTCCTTACCAGCTACACTAGCAGTGTACAAGCGTTCCAGTTTCTCCACATCCTGCCAACGCTTGTCTTTCTGTTGCTGTTATTGGTAATAGCCATCCTAACAGTTTTGAGGCAATGATTAGTTTTATCTGATGATTAGTGTTGCTGTGTATCTTTCCATATATCTGTTGGCCATTTGCGTGGCCATTTGAAAAGTGTCTAATCAAGTCCTTAGCCCATTTTTTAATTGGGTTATTAATTTAGTTGTTTTTTTTTTTTACTGAGTTATAGAATTTCTTTATATATTTTGGAGATTTACCCCTTATCAAACACATAGTTTGCAAATATTTTCTCCCATTCCTTAGATTGCCTTTTCACTCTGTTGTTTGTTTCCTTTGCTGTAGAGAAGCCTTTGAGTTTAATGTAGTCCCGCTTGTTTATTTTTGTTTTTGATGCCTGTGCTTTTAATGTCATTACCATGAAATCATCGTTAAGACTAAAGTCATGATTTTATCTCCTATGTTTTCTTCTAGGAGTTTTACAGTTTCAAGTCTTATATTTAAGTCGTTAATCCATTTCGAGTTGATTTTGTGTATGGTATAAGATAAAGGTCCAATTTCAATCTTTTGCATGTGGATGTCCAGTTTTCCCAACAACATTGGGAAGACTGTCCATTCCCCATTGTGTATTTTTGGCACCCTAATTCAGGAAAGTTGCAGGATACAAAATTGACATGTAAAAATTACTTGCATTTCTTTTGTGTTTTTTTAAAGATTTATTTATTTGTCGGAGAGAGGGAGAGAGAACGAGCAAGCGGGCACAAGCAAGGAAAGCGGCAGGCAGAGGGAGAAGCAGGCTCCCCAATGTGGGACCCTATCCTAGAACCCTGGGATCATGACCTGAGCTGAAGGCAGACAATCAGCTGAGCCACCCAGGTGTCCCAAACAGTTGCATTTCTATATACGAACAATGATGTATCTGAAAAGGAAATTAGGAAAACAGTCCCATTTACAATTGCATCAAAAAAAAAAGGTATAAACTTAACTAAGGAGGTGACTTATACACTGAAAACTACAAAATACTGATGAAAGAAATTGAAGATATAAATAATTGGAACTTAAGTATCACATGTTCATGGATTGGAAGAATATTGTTAAAATGGCCAAATTACCCAAAGCAGTCTACAGAGTCAATGCAATCCCTATCAAAATCCCAATGGGGGGTGCCTGGGTGGCTCAGTTGGTTAATTGTCTGACTCTTGGAATTGGGTTAGGTCTTGATCTTGGGGTCCTGGGATTGAGCCCCATGTCAGGCTCCGTGCTCAGGGTGGAGTCTGCTTGGGATTCTCTTTCTCTCCTCCTCTGCCCTTCCCCCCACCCATGTGTGTGTGCACTCTCTCTCTCAAATAAATAAATAAATCTTAAAAAAAATTCCAATGGAATTTTTTACAGAAAAAAACAATCCTGAAATTCGTACGGAACCACATAGGATCCTGAATAGCCAAAACAGTCTTAAGAAAAAACAAAGTTGAAGCATCACACTTCATCATTTCAAAATATATTATAAAGCTATAGTGATTAAAACAGTATAGTACTAGGGCGCCTGGCTGGCTTAGTCGGTGGAGCATATGATGCTTGGTCTCAGGATTGTGGGTTGGAGCCACTCATTGGGTGTAGAGAGTACTTTAAAATCTTTTTTTTAAATAAAACCTTTGAAAAAACAGTATGGTACTGGCAGACAGACATTAAGACTGACGGAACAGAATAAAGAGCCCAGAAATAAAAACAGTGATCAGTATTTTGTCAATCTTGTTTCAACTATCACTGAAGGATTTTAAACAGAAGAGTTGCATGATGAGATTTGTATTTTAGAGAAATCTCTGATGGCAATTTCCAGGCTGAATTGAAGGGAGTGAGACAGAGAGGAGAGAGCCAAATGAGGACAGGGCCAAATTCCTTACTCCCCGCTGCCTTTTGAACTCACTTCAGTAAAGATCCCCCTGTTTCCAAGCCTCAGGATCCATACTTGCCAGGGTCACCCATGGCCTCCCTTCCCGCTGTCAAATCCAGTGGTGAATTCTCTTACTGGACCTCCCGGTGGCATCTGACATAGTCAGTCACTCTGTCTTCCTTACCCCCCTTGGCTCCCTTGGCTTCTGGGACACCAAGCTCTCCTGATTTTTCTCGGTTCCCACCAGCCAGTCGGTCCTCTGTGCCTTCTGCAGTCTCCTCCTCCCTCCAAGCTCTAGAGTCTGGAGGTTGGAGAGCCCTGGGGCTCGGGCCTTTGACTGCCTCTCTGTGCATCCACCTCCTCAAGGACCTCATCTAGTTTTGGGTCTTTAAACACTCCATCTGCAAGGACACCTGCTGCCCGGAACTTTCCTCTGGGTTCCAGGCAGACCGATCCAGCTGCCTCCCGGACGGCTCCCTTTGGAGGTCTAATAGGCCTGTCAAACTTAGCCCTTCCAAGCTGAAGTCGTCCTGAGCCTCTCCGCCAATATCCCCCACATCCCTTAAAGGCATCTCCATCCTCCTAGTTGCTTGGGTGAGAGCCTTCACATCGTCCTAACACCTAAGGCCTCTCACATGCCAACAGGCAGACTGCCCTGAGCAGCAAGACCCCGCCCGTGATCGACTCCATGATAATGACCGTATTTGACCTTCAGGGCCTATCTGCATGTACCCGCCCACCTTTGCCCCACAGTTTCCTAACAAACCTGGAAGTATTTTCGGCGCCTTGGAGACGGTCTTTGAGACACTAGCCCGCTGCCTTCCTGGTTTGGGCCTCACTGAAATAAATTCATTTCTTGTTTCACTACCACTCATTTCTCTGCCTTTGGATTTTATCAGTGGTGAGTGGCCCAGCCTGGTCTGTTTGGGACCTCGGGAGGGACCTGCTCTGGGCAGCTCTGCACACCAGCAGCAAGCATGGTGGGGCTGAAAACACTGGGCCCCTGATCACCCTGTCCTGGCTGGGAAGCTGGTCCACACTGGCAAAGGCAAGCTGAGAAAACCTGAGGCTACTGCCCCCTCTCCCACCTAGCACCCCGGTCCTAAAGTGGGGATGTCACTCAGAAGCAAGTCACACATCTCACTCCCAACTCCATTCTTGGCTTGGAGGTTTTTCCTTGGAGGGGGGAAGTAGTCACAAACAGCTTCTGATCTCTTCCCAAAAGAAATGACTTCATTGGCAACATAGGACGAGGAAGTTCAAGCTTAAGGATATTCTCTGTAACGCCCTTTTTGTTTCGTTTTGTTTTTGAGTAAACTCTACCCCCAACTCGGGGCTCAAAGTCACGACCCTGAGATCAGGAGTCGCTTGTTCTACCAATTAAGCCAGACAGGTGCCCTCGAGCTTAAGGATATTGTCAAAAACAGTGGTGCTTGTGATGAAAGGCCATTGGGAGATAGATTCAGTGGAGATAGAAACTAAACTGTAGGCCAGTTAATCTGCAAGAGAAATGGGTGAGGAGACAGCTGGGAGGTGCCCTCCTGGGGTCAGAACAAATCTAACACTGACATCAGGAACCTTTCCTTCAAAAGAACTCTAGTTTGAGTGAGTTCGTCTTTCCAGCAATTTATGTCCCAGGGTATTGTTGGAAACAATAGAGCAATCATCCTGCAGTTAGTGGAGTTTAACATTTGGGCATAGTCAGGAAAAGAGGCAAGGAGAAACCTGTCAAAACCACTGTCATCTCAGGGTGACTGTGGGTACGCCCACAACCCTTGAGGAGCAACATAATAGGCTTGACACTGGTGTGTGTTTTGGTGGGGAGGAGGTGGGGGTAGCAGCAGGAATAGACTTAAATAATCCAGCTAGTTACGACAAATAATAATAAACCCAAAAGAGGGGGTGGAGAACCTTTACCTAGAGTCAGTACGTTACCTAAAACATCCAGTTTCCAGGGTGCCTGGGTGGCTCAGTCGTTAAGCATCTGCCTTTGGCTCAGGTCATGATCTCTGAGTCCTGGGATCAAGCCCGCGTTGGGCTCCCGGCTCGGTGGGAAGCCTGCTTCCCTCTCTTCCACTCCCCCTGCTTGTGTTCCCTCTCTTACTGTCTCTCTGTCAAATAAATAAATAAGTCTTTTTTAAAAATTACATTACAAAACATCCAGTTTCCAACAAAAAAATTTTGATATGCAAAGAAACAGGAAAGTATAACCCATAAGTGGGGCGGGGCTGGGGGTATGGAAAAGCAGGTAACAAAAACTACCTGTGGAATAACCAGATATCATATTTCTTTTTCTTTTTCTTTTTTTTTAAAGATTTTATTTCTTGGGGCGCCTGGGTGGCTCAGTGGGTTAAAGCCTCTGCCTTCGGCTCAGGTCAAGATCTCAGGGTCCTGGGATCAAGCCCCGCATCGGGCTCTCTGCTCGGCGGGGAGCCTGCTTCTCCCTCTCTCTCTGCCTGCCTCTCTGCCTACTTGTGATCTCTCTCTGTCAAATAAATACATAAAATCTTAAAAAAAAAAGATTTTATTTCTTTGTCAGAGAGAGGGGGGGAGAGAGAGAGAGCACAAGCAAGGAGAGCAGCAGGCAGAGGGAGAAGCAGGCTCCCCACCGAGCAAGGAGCCTCACGTGGGACTTGATCCCAGGACCCCGGGATCATGACCTGAGCTGAAGGCAGACGCTTAAGCAACTGACCGACCCAGGCGTCTTTCTTCCTTCCTTCCTTCCTTCCTTTCTTTCTTTCTTTTTTTTTTTTTTTTTGGTTTTACTTATTTATTTGAGAGAGAGAGCAAGCACAAGCTGGGGGAAAGGGCAGAGGGAGAAGCAGACTCCTTGCTGAGCAAGAAGCCTGACTCAGGGCTGAATCCCGGGACTCTGAGATCATGACTTGAGCCAAAGGCACCCACTTAACCAACTGAGCCACCCAGATGCCTCTACCAGATGTCATATTTAACAAAGACTTCAAAGTAGCCATTTTAGGGGCGCCTGGCTGGGTCAGTCAGAAGAGCATGCAACTCTTGATCTCAGGGTTGGGAGTTCCAGCCCCACACTGGATGTAGTGATTACTTAAACAAATAAAACTTAAAAACAAAGTAGTCATTTTAAATAGGTTCAAGGAAATAAAGGAAACCATGATTAAAGAAAGAAAAGTCCGATGACGATGTCATTCAAGAGAATACAATAGATAGAAATTATACAAGAATAAGAACCCAGTGGAAATTCTCGGGTTGGAAAGTACAGTAACTGAAATGAAAAATTCACTAGAGGGGCTTGTATTAGTTTGCTAGGGCTGCCATAACAAAATGCCACAGACTGGGTAGTTTAAGCAACAGATATTTATTTTCTCACAGTTCTGGAGGCTAGAAGTCCAAGATCAAGGTGTCTGCAAGTTTAGTTACTTCTGAGGCCTCTCTCCTTGGCTTGCAGATGACTGCCTTTCACTGTTCTTCATGTGGTCACGCCTCTGCGCACAGGTGCCCCTAGTGTTTTGTTTTTTTTTTAAGATTTTATTTATTTATTTGACAGAGAGAGAGATCACAAGCAGGCAGAGAGGCAGGCAGAGAGAGAGAGGGGGAAGCACGCTCCCTGCTGAGCAGAGAACCCGATGCGGGGCTCGATCCCAGGACCCTGAGATCATGACCTGAGCCGAAGGCAGAGGCTTTAACCCACTGAGCCACCCAGGTGCCCCAACCCCCTCTTTGTTTCTTTGTGCATCCAAATTTCCTTGTCTTACAAGGGCGTCACTTAGATTGGATTAGGGCCTACGGGACAAGATACAGGAAAGCTCATCAGGCTGAAATCAAGTGACCTCAGACATTAATTCACATTAATTCAGATCCATGCCAAAAACAAAGAACACAGGTAAAGGTACTAGTTAGAGGAGGTCATCGAGAGGATGTGACTGCCAGTTGGCCTGATGAGCTAAGTAAGCTGGACCCAGGCAACCGGAGTTGCTCAGGCCCTCCCCTGTCCTGGGAAGGTACGTTCTGCCTGCCAGCCCTACGGTGGGAGCCATTGCAAGGACACAGTCTTGAGAGAGTAACTTGTTATTGAGACCATCTGGACTGGATACGTGACTGATCCCTGTTGAGGCCTCTGTGTAAACTTTTAATATTCAGGTGGACAGATGTGGAGATTTACTCATCTTGCGGGCACCCAAGACAGGTCTTGTAGGCAAGTTCCCTTGCTCTGTAAACCTGCCACCTCCCAATCTGGAGTGGTCTGTCTCCTTCTTAGGTCTCTCCTTGCCCTCTGTGTATGGGGGCCGATTTCAGATTTCATCCAGGGAACTCCCGAGGTTAAGAACCAACAGTAGTTATGTAATTATTAAAGACCATATAAATGCATATTTCTTTTCTTTTCTTACCTTAACTGATTTAAATAGTAACTGTAGGGGCGCCTGGGTGGCTCAGTTGGTTAAGCGTCTGCCTTCGGCTCAGGTCATGATCCCAGAGTGCTGGGATCGAGCCCCTCATTGGGCTCCCTGCTCGGCGGGAAGCCTGCTTCCTCCCTCTCCCACTCCCTCTGCCTGTGTTCCCTCTCTCGCTATGTCTCTCTCTGTCAAATAAATAAATAAAACCTTTAAAAAAAATAAATAGTGGGGCGCCTGGGTGGCTCAGTGGGTTAAGCCTCTGCCTTCGGCTCAGATCATGATCTCAGGGTCCTGGGATCGAGCCCCGCATCGGGCTCTCTGCTCAGCAGGGAGCCTGCTTCCTCCTCTCTCTCTGCCTGCCTCTCTGCCTACTTGTGATCTCTCTCCTCTCTGTTAAATAAATAAATAAAATCTTAAAAATAAATAAATAAATAAATAGTAACTGTATAAAATAATATGTATATAATGGTTTGTTGGGCCTATAACATATAGAAATCTAATGCATTTGCCAATCACAGCATAAAGGAGGTAGGTGGAGCAAAGATGTATTGGGCTAACTAAATGACTTCATTTAACTCAAACCTACCCAATAACTCAAACCTACCAGAATAAAGAGAGTCAGAAATGATGAACAAGGTTACTGTAACAGAATGTATAAGTATATATATACTTTCCTTCCTTTCTTCCCTTGGCTCCTTTAAAAGTCATAAAATTACATATACTATAACAATGTATTGTTAAGTTTGCAACATTTACAGATGGAATATTTTTTTTTTTTTTTTTTTTTTTTACAGATGGAATATTTTTAACAATATCACCAAAAGGGGCAAAAGAGGGGCGCCTGGGGGGCTCAGTCAGTCAAGCTTCTGCCTTTGGCTCGGGTCATGATCCCAGGGCCCTGGGATCGAGCCCCACGTTGGGCTCCCTACTCAGTGGGGAGCCTGCTTCTCCCTCTCCCTCTGCTATTCCCCCTGCTTGTGCTCTCTTCAAATTATTAGAGAGAGAGAGAGAGAGAGCAAGTATGTGCGCGGGAGTGGGGAGAGGAGCAGAGGGAAAGGGACAAGCTGAGTGCAGAGCCTGACGCAGGGCCCGATGTGGGGCCCGATCCCATGACCCTGAGATCATGACCTGAGCCGAAATCAAGAGGCAAGTGCCTAACCGACTGAGCCACCCAGGTGCCCCCCTCCATTACTCTTCTTACCTCATTTTAGAATTCTTTCCTTTTCCTTGAGTCCACTCCAGTTACATTTCTTCCTTGCTGTTCCTAGGACATGTCAGGCACTTTCCTGCCTCAGGGCCTTTGCATTCTGTCTGGATTGCTCTTCCAGATACCTGTTTCATTTAGGTCTCAGCTCAAATGTTACCTTATCAGAAGAGGCCCTCCTTGACCATCCCGTGAAAATTAGCATTCCCCCCACACCACTGGGCTCTTATTCCCTTACGTTGCTCTACTGTTCTGCATAGTACTTACCTCAATCTGATATTGTTTCTTTATGTGTGTATAAATCTGTTACTGCAGCTCATGTAAGTTCTGCGAGCGCGGACTTGTGCACTTGTCACAGTTCCATCACTAGAGCTTACGTCAATGCCTGCCATATAGTGGGTGCTCAGAAACTATTAGATGCATGCCCACCGCCTCCAGTCTAGTCCGGTCCCCTATCCTATCCCCTGAGCTAGTGCTCCAGCCTCCTAAGTGATCTCCCTGTCTCTTTGTCTGATTCCTTCAATCCGTTCTCCACGCTGCAGAATTCTCTTTTTGAAATTCAAATCGGATCATCTCCCTTTCTTTCTGCAAACCCTTTGATGGCGTCCCTTTGCCCTTTGGATAAAGTGCAAAATCCTTAACATGACTTGCAAGGTGCCTGCTCTTTGGCCCCTGATCACCTGGCCGCCTTGTTTGTTTCCCGTGGCCATGCTGGACTGCTTAGAATTCTCAGTTGAAGCCAGTCACTCACTTCAGGTCCTTACGATGTATGTACTTATACCTCTGCCTGGGATACTCTTTCTCCGGCTCCCCTTGTAGGTCTCAGTTTGAGGGTCATTTCTAGGGGAGCCTTCGCTGACCTCTCAGATGAGGTTGGCTTCTTCAGTGTCTGTTGCAATCTTAGCATTGTTGGCATGCTTGCTTTTTTTTTCCACGTACTTAAAAAAATGTTAAGAGCAAAAGTTTAGTTTCCGTGAAATGAAATTGCACCATTTAATTAAAAGTGATAAAAAATAGTTGACTTTGGGGCTCCTGGGTGGCTCAGTTGCTTAAGCATCTGCCTTCAGCTCAGATCATGATCTCAGAGTCCTGGAATCGAGCCCCACATTGGGATCCTTGCTCCATAGGGAGCCTACTTCTCCCTCTCCCTCTGCCACTCCCCCTGCTTGTGCTCTCTCTGTCTCTCAAATAAATTAAATCTTTAAAAAAATAGTCGACTTTAAAAAAGGTAATCGTAAACTTGTAAATATGAACAATATTTTGAGTACACTATCGATGTGTGTGCTTTTGTGGTTATAGTCCCTTTTTTATTTTTATATTTTTAAAAGATTTTATTTACTTATTTGTCAGAGAGAGAGAGTGAGGAAGGCAGAGAGAGAAGCAGGCTCCCCTTTGAGCAAGGAGCCCGATGCAGGACTCTATCCCAGGACCTTGATATCGTGACCTGAGCAGAAAGCAGAGGCTTTAACCCACTGAGCCACCCAGGCACACTTGACGACTAACTTCTTGATCTGTGCCTTCAATCCTATCCCTTGTCAATTCTGGAGCTTAGTCTCCAGCAGCATTCTTTCCCTTTCATCTTTTTCTCCTGAACCGTTTCCAACATAAATTCTCAGGAACAGAAAAAAAAAAAAAAAAAAAGATCATTTTGCACCTCATCGATGTATTTTTTCATGACACTTTTTGGAACACTTCCTTCCTTTGCCTTCCATGGCAGTGTAAGGCTCCTATTTCTCTGTGTCTCCACAGTGTCCTGTTTCCTGTTTGGCTTCTGCTTTGTCCCATCCCTTAAGTGCTGTTTCCCAGGTGATGCTTTCTTTAAGCCCTTTCCCAATAGGCTTCTCATGTATCCCCACTGTACTTGATACATTCTCTTATAAAATATATCACTTTGTATCAAGTAAATTGATGATTCTGAATTCCTCCAAGGCTGGGATTGGCTTAACCCTGAGAGGTCAACCCAGTGCACTTTTTCCCTTCTACTCATCACATCTGTCACTGTTTTTTTTTTTTTTTAGAGATTTATTTATTTATTTGGGGGTGGGGGCAGAGGGAGAGAATGTCAAGCAGACTCCCCGCTGAGCATGGAGCCTGAATAGGGCTTCATCACACAACCCTGAGATCATGACCTGAGCCAAAATCAAGAGTCCGACGCTTAACCGACTGAGTCCCCCAGGCGCCCCACATCTGCCATTGTTTGATACCTAGCTCCATGAAGACAGGGGCTGAGTCTGTCTTGTTTGCTAATATCCCCTATGCCAAGCACAGTGCCTGACACAGAGTAGGGGCTCAAAGAATATATTCGAATGGATTAATGAGTGTGAATTAAAAAACTGTAACCCACAACTTTTTGCATCTGTTTTCTGGGATCTGCACAAATACTAAGCAGATCAGTGAAAATTTATTCATCATTCGGTCTAATTGGTCTCCCTGCCTCTTGTCTTCCATCTTCCTGTAATCTATCCAATAGCCTGCAACCACAGTAACATTAAAAAAAAAAAAAAAGTCTGATTGTATTCCCCTCCCCAAACCTCTGCTATCTCATTACCTACAGAATATAGTCAAAGCTCCTCAACCTGGATTCGAGGCTTTGGCCCCAATACCCCTTTACAAACATCTCTGGGTTTATTTATTGTTTATTATGTTTATATATTGTTTATTATATGCACTGGGTTAGTCACTGAGGACTTTTCAAACTAGCTGGGAAGACAGGTACATACATTACCATGATCAGCTCTATTATAGTCTGTGAGAACACAGGTAGTTTCAGACAGTGGATTAGAAAATGTTAGTTTTTTGTTCTCTGAACTTGGCTTATAAATTCAGTCTAGAACTGCAGTGTCCAATATAGTGGCCACCAGCCACCTTTCAGGTACTCGATTGCCACCTGAAGCTAGCATCTATCATACTGGACAGCACAGCATAAGCCGTTTCAATCATTCGTGGAAAGGGGGTTACCTATGGTGCTTTATTATTATTTTTAAAGATTTTATTTATTTGAGAGTGACATTGAGAGAACGAGTGGGGGGAGGGGCAGAGGGAGAAGCAGACTCTCTGCGCGGCAGGGAGCCCACCATGAGACTGGATCCCAGGACCCTGAGATCATGACCTGAGCCAAAGGCAGGTGCTTAACCGGCTGAGCCACCCAGGCGCCCACCTATGGTGCTTTAAGAGAGCAAGGGCCGTTTCCCATACATGCACTCTGGTGCTGGCTACCAGCTCCCCCACCCAATTCTCCCACCCCACCCCCCCAAACATACCGCTTGGCTGGGGCAGATTTTGAAGTAGTACAGGCTTCCAAGAGAGCTCATGCATGGAGGTACTTTTGTAAACTATTAAGTGATACAGAAACCTGATATAATAGGTTCAGTTCTTGCTTTCATTAGTTTTACTTCAAGCAAATTCTAGCTCTTTTCTCCAACTTCTCCCATCCCTGGAATTTATGCCAAAGGCCTCTGAAAAGTTATGTCACACCCAGGCGGCATATATAACAGGTAAAAATCCAGACTGAACCTACCTCGAGGCTTTCACAAGCCATCCATCCAGGTCCCTGTTTCGCCACCCGCCTTTTCCTTTCACTTTCCCTAGAAAGAAAGGACACGACGAATTAAGATTTCCAAACGACAAAAGATTTATTTTGAGGTGTGAGACTAACAGGAAACTAAGTGATGGGGATTGGACTCTCATCGGGGTCTTCTGGGAAATCGGAAGCACCACCCTCTTCGGCAGCTCGATGCTTCTCCAATTTAGCAATCAATTCTTTCGCTGGATTGAAGACGCCATTGGTCTGCTGGTCACAGACATAGCAGCGAGGGGTGGTGCGGAAATGCTGCAGTGCACAGCTCTCGCAGAAATAATGCCTGCACTTGGTGACAACTGGATTCTGGAAGGTCTGGCGACAGATGAAACACTTGAATGGTATTTCCTCATCATCGCTTCCCACTTCATAGTTTTCGTCCTCATAGACACCATAGCGACCCTCATCAAGCTCACGTTCGATCTGCCACCCGTGCTTGTAATCTGAACGGTCATGGAGGAACTTGCAGCTGTCTCCGAAGCCGCAAAAGCCAGTCTCCTTGTAGTCCTTACAAATGTCGGGCTGGTAATCCCAGCGCACGGTGGCACGTAGATGCTCGGGAGCGCGGATGGGGCCCTTCCTCACCATCCCGGAAGAAGCATTGCCCATAGACGTATCCTTGGGTTTCATGTATTTCTGATAATTATTGATTCCCCGATAGATCTTGTCATCTTCCTTGCCCCTCAGCTCCTCCTGGATCTTCTGGCTCCGCTCAAAGATGGCTTGTGCGTCACGCTCCTTCTCTGTGTCTAGCTCGTAGACAGCAGTCGCCCCCATATCCTCTGGGCCCACGGGTTTTGCCGAGCGGGTGGACTTGTACACCACACCAAGACTCTCGGGCTCGTTGTCCTCCTCCTCCTCCTCCTCCTCGCTGCTCAAGTCGCCGTAAGCCGCCTTCTGTTTACCACTGCCACGAGTCTTCTGTATCATCGGATTGTGGACCGCCCGCTTCTTCTCGGGGCGCACCACAGTGCTGCCTTCGTCGCTGCTGCTGCTGTTGCTGTCTCCGGGCTCCTGGTCGCAGACCGGGCGCTTTCTGCGGCCCGCGGCCCCTTTTCGCCCACCAGGCTTTTTGAAGAGGAAGGTGCACACCTGGTCTGCCGTCTTGGCCGGAGAAAGTTGCTCTGCCATTTTGGAGTCCGGAGCTCCGGAAGGCTGTGGCGTGCTCGGCCGCTCGGGGCCTCTTCACGTCACCGCACGTCGCGCGCCGGGGCGCCAGTCGAAGCAGAATGGGCTGCCCCAAGCCGACTGCCGGCACCCGGGGGTACGAGGAGGCGAGCGCGCGCCGCCCCTGAGCCCTGCCGGCCCCCGTCGCTTCCTCCCGAGGCGCGCGCGGCCCCGCCCCTCTGGCTGGCTGCCGCGGAGCCTACTGGGAAGGGACCGAGGCCGGGTCACCTTTTCCAGGCCGGGAACCGGGGGTTTGACCTTGGCAACCGTGGTGCGATGTGGTTCGAGATCCTGCCCGGGCTCGGCGTCATGGCCGTGTGCTTGGTCATCCCCGGCATAGCCACGGCGCACATCCACAGGTTCAGTAACGGGGGCAAGGTAAGGCGGCCTCTCCGGCGCGACGGCTGACTCCGCGGACAGGCGGTGCCGAACGCGCGGTGGGAGGCCACAGGGGTCCGGAGTCGCTCTCCGACCTGGGGGACACCGGGGTCGCCCCCCTCCTTTCTTCTGGTTGCCTAAAAGCAGAGGCTTGCGGAGCGAAACCCGACGGAAACGGCATTCTGCTCTAGCAAGAGGCAGCTACTTGTTGGGTGGAGAGGCCAAGAGAGCGGAGTAGGTTCGGGGGCTGGAAAGGTAGATGAGAAGGTGGGTCCGAACTCCTGGGCCTCGCTTTAGTCTTGCCTCTGCTCCCTCGGATCTCTAATCTTTTGACTGTAATTGCTCACGTCCACGACTTGGTACCTTCTCGTGTTTTTAACCTCCCTGTCCTTAATTAGGTTTTTCCTTTGACATTTTTTATTCCCCCCCTCGCCTTTTTTCCAAGCCTTGAGGAATTTACCGCAAGATCCTGCTTTTCAAAAAAAAAAAAAAAAAAGGTCCTGCTTTTCACATCAGGATTGTAATTTTCCTCTCCTAGCCCTTCACGTTTTCTCTAGAGTACAGGGTATAATGTATTTGCTTTCTGGTTTTGTGATTGTTCTCCACGTGTCATCTACCGCTATTGTTTCTTCTCTTTGAGGTCCCAAATGGAAACAAGTAGTCATGTCTTTAAAATAAACGGGGGGGGGGGGGGGAGGAAAGAAAAAAAAAAAGATGCTGGTTAAAATAGAAAGTGTAAGAACTCATGGTTACCATCTTAATTTTGAAGCTTAATGGTCCGATTTTATTTAGGATCTGGTCTTAATTTGGTTTTTGTTTCAATGATGATTCAATTTTTCTAGAATGTCATTTAATAAGTTCTGGTAGCCCTCTGTTGAGTCACTCATTTTCATAAACATTGTGCAGTAATGATTTCTTTTAATTGTAGGAAAAAAGGGTTGCCTATTACCCATATCAGTGGAGTTTGATGCAAAGAGATAGGCGCATCTCTGGAGTTAATCGTTACTATGTGTCAAAGGTAAGTTGGCTCTGATACTATAGACATCTGTCAGGGTTGAGATGGGTTCTGGTTATGTTTTGCCAAATGTCTTAACAGTGCTAATTGAATTTGCCTTGTCTTGTCTACTGGCGAAGTTGAGCAGCCTTTCAGAGATTTAATGATCATTTTATTTTTATTCTGTGGATTGTCTGCCTGTGTGCTTTGCTTGTTTTTTTTTTTTAATGGGGGTTCTTTATATGTTATGGTTATTAATCTTTTGTCTGTTTTATATGTGGCAGATCTTTTTTTACCAGTCTGTCTTCTCCACTTTATGAAGTCTTCCATCAGATAGTTTTTAATTTTGATGTTCAGTTTATCTTATTTTGTCATTCAGGATTTTGAGTTTTATGTCTTGCTTACAGATGACTTTCCTACCCAAGATTATAAATAAATTTTTAAAATTTCTCCAAATATTGTTTTCCTTTTTTTTTTCCCTTTTTTTTTTTTTTTTACGGTTAGGGCTTTGACCCATCTACAGGTCTTTTGGGGGTATAATGTGTAATCACAGGCTTTAACTTTACTTTTTTCCAAGAGATAGCCAGTTGTCACAATTACCCAGTCATAGAGCAGTCCATTTTTTATTTGAAATACCATTCGAGTAAACTAAATTTCTGTATGCGCATGGTCCTATTTCAGGAATACACTCTTTTATAGTCCACGAGTTTGCCACTTCCTGCACCCAGTACCATATGTAAAGAATTCCCGTAATTTTACATTTGATTGAATCCTATGGAATTGCTGTTTTTGTAGGTCAGATATAGCCAAGCAGGAGCATTTTCATCTGATTAAACATGACAGTATGTTCTTAGATCTTGTAGGAGTTCGTCTCCATTATTTATTTATTTTTAAATGTAGTTTTTAATATTTTCTCCTTGCTCATTTATTCTTCACAGTGAACCTAGGTTAATATTCATTTCATTTTATAGATGAGAAAACAGGGTCAGAGTGGTTCAGTATCACTGTAAGGACTCAGCCTGGGCTGCCCGTCAGTGTGGTGCTCTTTGGGAATCTGATGAGCGCGGTGACAGATGACTATTCAGCTAAGGCAGTATTTCTCCGTGTGGTCCAGGAATAACCAGCAGAATCGGCTGGCATATGAGAGAAAGTGAAGGTTCCTAATTAGAGTTTCTGCAGGGCGGCTCCTAGGACTGTGCAATTTCTATTTCTCTCAAGGTGGTTGTGCCTGCAGCAGTCAGCAGAATACCTAGACTGTTATTTTAACACTTGGAAGAAATGTCGGCCCTGACTCATCTTTTACTCTCTAGTTTCTGAAGTATTTGGTCGTGAACTAAGTAAGAAAGAGTGGATCTTCTGAATAAACAGTGTCCATGCCTACAGGGCAAGAGTTCTGGAGTTGAGAGGGGTCCCTGACCTTGACTTCTGGCTCTGCCACCTCCTTGCTGACTTAAGCAAGAGCCTTTTAAGCTGAGTCTCTATTTGCTCATCTGTAAAAAAGTAGAATGAGGTTAATAGTCTCTTCCTCGTGTTGGCTGTTCTTTTTTTGTAACGGTTTGACCCGGGTGTCCTTAACTCTCTGAAGGGTCTAGACCGTCACTGGTTTCCCTTCCAGTGGCCGGGGCACTTTGCACGTAAAGTGATGTTTGCCGCTGTCAGAAAATGGAAACTAGCAATCATTATAGGTTATTCTTCTTACTTCAGTGATTAGAAAATTCAGTTCCATTTACTGTTGCAGTGAGAGAAAGGTGGGGTGTGCAGGGACTGTCTTTAATAACAGGGCATGCCACCGTCGCCGGAAGTGAGTACCGCCTTCCTCATGGCGTGTGCAGATGCCGCGTGTTGTGCACATCCAAGGTTTGGGGCAGCCCTGCGTGGAGCGAGTCTGCAGTCGCCGTTGGCCCACCAGCATTTGCTCACTTTGTGTCTGCGTCACGTTTTGATAGTTCTCAAACTATTTCAGACTTTTTGTTACTGTTACATTTTTCATGGCGATCTGCGATCCGTGCTTACGACTCACAGAGAACTCAGATGGTGGCTCGCATTTCTGAGCACTAAGGTATTTTGAAATTAAGGTGTGCACGTTGTTTTGTAGACGTATGCTATCGCACACTTAACAGACTGCAGTATGGTGCAAACGCGACTTTTCTACGCACTGGGCACCCAGACCCGTTCCTTCAGCTCACCTTGCCGCAGTGGTCTGGACTCGACTACGCAGTGTCCCTGAGGTGCACCTGCGCTGGTGCATTTGTGGCTGCAACACAATTCTCACGTTTCCCTTTGGATTCTGTTTTTCAGGGTTTGGAGAATATCGATTAAGGAAGCATTTTCCTGATTGATGAAAAATAACCCGGTCACACTCATCTAGCCCTTCAAGAAGGTTATGCAGTGTATTAATGTAGTGCATAATAAAAACAACAAAAAAGTAAGGTCAAAGGCTTTCTTGACTTTTTTTTTAACACTGAAAACACAAGCTCAGGCAGTCTACCCAGTGTAGCTTTATCACCTTAAAAAAACTAGGAGGCAGCTGAGGCTTAAAATTGTAGATAGAATGTACAGCAAGCACCTGTCCCTGTGCCCCCTGCCCAGTGTGTCATACGTGGTAGTTGTTACTGTGGGAATACATATATATATACAATATATACAACATATATTTTGTTGGGACAAAATATATTGTTGGAATATTAAAAAAGACATCATTCCGGGGCGCCTGGGTGGCTCAGTGAGTGAAGCGACTGCCTTAGGCTCAGGCAGGTCATGATCTCAGGGTCCTGGAATCGAGCCCCACCTCGGGCTCCCTGCTCAGCGGGGAGCCTGCTTCTCCGTCTCCCTCTGCCTCTTCCCCTACTTGTGCTCTCTCACTCTCACTGTCTCTCGAATAAATAAATAAAATCTTTTTTTAAAAAAAAAAAAGACTTCCTTTAGAGATTGCTAGAAGAATGCAGAAAAAGTAGTACTTTTTTTTCCCCGTCTAGTTCTTTTTCTGGGTGATTCCTGTTGTGTTAAATTCCAGGTAGAATGCTTTTATTTTATTTTTTTAAAGCTTTCATTCTTTTTAGTAATCCCTACACCCAACGTGTGGGCTCGAACCCTGAGATCAAGAGTTTGCACTGAGCCAGCCAGGCGCCCCCAGGTGGAATGCTTTTAAAACCGATTGCACCTTCAACTTTCATGCATTCTGCATCTAACAGCTAGGATGCACTGAAGTGTCGATTCTTGTTTCTGTGGAGAGCAGCGACAGCAATCATTTTACTCAAATGCGTATACTGACGACTTGAAATAAAGAGTTGCGTGTTCACCCCTAAAGGTAACCCAAGGGTACAAAGATCTGAAAAGGTGTAACTCCTGGAGAGAGGGGAATCCCCCGGCGGGTGTGGACTAACCCCCCAGGTGCTCACAGGCCCTCCAGGTGAGAAAACTCAATTGTTTTTCATCTCCCATTTTGGACCCATTTTAACCGTCCATGTGCTGGTGACCTTGAACCCCCCCACCCCCCCACCCCATCCCGGGTGCTTTCCATTGAACTCAGGCGGCAGGGCGGGGCCTACAGAGGAGGCAGGCGGTCACGCTGGGAGCATGACCCTCTGACGGGCCACCCCGTGACGAAGCTGTTGAAGGAGAGCCACGGCCACGATTGCTAATGTCACATGGCTCTGAGCCGCCCTCAGCTGCGCACCGGCCTCACCCAGCTGACAGTTCCGAGAACTCTCTCTGGGAAGGGAGAGGGCAGGCGGTGCAGATAGGCCTGTGCAGGACGGGGACGACCGAGCCATGGCTGTCTCTGGAGTCGTGGGGCCGTCACCTGTCTGCCGTGCCTTCAGGCGGGGATCAGCCGCTAAGTGTTTCTCCTTGGCTGGATTCCGGCCTAGCTCTGAAGGGCCGCGACACGACAGGTAGCAATCGGTCGGTCAGGCTCAGCACTGGGGGCCCAGTCCTTCACCTCCCTTTTCCGTGGCACCTGCTGTGGAATTCAGCCTCGTTGCCGCCTGCAGCCAGCGAGTGAACCCGATGAAAACGCCGCAGCTAGGAGATAGTAGTGGTGGTTCGTAGCCTGCATTTCTCTTGATTTTTTGCAAGTACCATCAGCTAGAAGCGTTTTCTTAGAGCAGCTTCTGACAGAGGTGGTCTGGCCACTGACCCACCTCCCACCCACCCCTGATCCATAGGTCACTTGCTCTTAGATTGAAAGGATGTGGGGCGCCTGGGTGGCCCAGTTGGTTGAGCCTCCAAATCTTGATTTTGGCTCAGATCCTGATCTCAGGGACTTGGGAACGAGCCCCGCATCAGGCTCCCCACTCAGTGGGGAGTCTGTTGGAGATTTTCCCTCCCTCTCTCACTGCCCCCTGCTCCCAAATAAATATATCTTTGGGGGGAAAAGATTGAAGTGATGCTTGGGAAACAACGCCACTCACTTGGTTTTATTCACTATCTTTAATTTTTTAAATACTGTATTCACATAGCTCAAACACCTAACAATATAAGGGAGTGAGTGAAAAGATTTGCTCTGATCCCCTGCACAGCGCCTCCCCATTGTCACACCACCCCAAACGGGCTCTTCGTGGGTGCGTAAACACAAACACATGTTCTTCTCTCTTCCGTAAAGGTAACGTGACACAGTTTATGTCACTTGTTTGGAAGCATGGTTCTTATTTGGAATGACATCTACCAGGCTGCTGTAGTCATTTCTAGGGTCCAGTGAAATAGTCAATAGGAAAAGCCTTTGAAAAAGGTTAGAGGAAGCCATACACATTCAAAAGGGGGAGAAGACGATGGCCCTGCCCTTTGGGAAGCATTTTTTTAAAGATTGTATTTATCCATTTGAGAGAGAGCGAGCACGAGCAGGGAGAGAGGCAGAGAGGGAGCAGACTCCCCACTGAGCAGGGAGCCCGCCGTGGGGTTCTCGATCCCAGGACCTGGAGATCATGACCTGAGCCGAAGGCAGATATCCAACCATCTGAGCCTCCCAGGCGCCCCTGGGAAGCATTTTTAAGTGAACTATTTATGGAAAAACATTCTGGACTTAGCAATCCACTTTCTAAGGACCCTTAGGCATTCAGTCAGTCCAAATTCTGATTCCCCAGATGAGGAAACAAATGTTCAGAGATGGGAGGCGGTCACTTAGCTAGCTAGTGGCGAAGTGGGACTAGACTCCTGGTGTCTTGACTCGCAACCCAGTGCACTTTTAACTGTTCTTTGGGGTTCACTTCAGTAAACACTACTGAGTAAATGCTACCCGCCAGGGGCGCCTGGGGGGCTCAGGTCAGGATCCCTGGGTCCTGGAGCCTGCTTCTCCCTCTCCCTCTCCCCCTGCTTGTGTGTTCTCTCGCTCTATCAAATAAACAAACAAATCTTAAAAAAAAAAAAAAAAGGCTACGGGCCAGGCGCTGTGCCTCGGATTTGAGTAAGACCCAGCCTTGCCCTTCAGGAGCTCACAGCAGGGGTGAAAACAGTTCATGACAGGATGGGTGCGCAGTGCTAGGAACAAGTTTGCAGAAGGTGAGGAGCAAGAAGGCGGGGCTGACTCAGTGGGGGCGGGGTGGGGGGAAGGGAGTGGAGGGGGCAGGGAAAAGGCTTAGGGTAAGCTCCCAGATGATGCCCACCTCCAGGCCGAGTCTCGGAGGTTGGGTAGGATTTACGAGCTCAACCACCGAGGGGGGGGGACCCCGCACGCAGAGAAAACGTCCCGGCTGGGGACACAGCCTAGCATGGCTGTGCGGGAGAGACCCACGAGCAGGGGTGCCGAACTAGAGACAAGGGGGGGGTTGGCAAGCAGGGCGCAAGAGTGACCGGAGAGGCCGGCAGGGCCCAGAACCCGAAGGGCGCTGGACTCGCTCCTGGGGCAGCTTCGAGCCTCCGCAGGGCAGGAAGCGGGCGTGCGACGGTGACAGGCACACCCCTGCCCGGCGGCTCGGCGGAGGACGGACCGGAAGCGGGGTTTCCCAGCCGGGGCGACGCTTGCAGAGTCTAGCCGGTTCTCATGGGGTGTTACTGCCCTCTAGTGCGTAGAGGCCGGCAATGCTTCTGAAGCCCAGGACCGCCCGACCGAGGACAGTTTGTTTTCCGAAGAGGGGATGTGTGATGCGGGGACCAGCGCCACCTGTGGGCTGTGTGACCTTAGGCAAGTCGCTGCACTGCTCTGAGCCTCAGGCCGCCTGTCTCTCAAGTGAGGCTGGTATGTGCCCTGCACGAGTCCCTGGGGCTCGAAGACGGCCAGGTCAGGTCCGTGAGGTGGTAACTACGGCCCCGCGCACGTGGGAGGGATCGTTGCTGGCACTGCCAGCTCCCCCTGAAGAGCCAGTCCACTCCTCCGTCCCCAAGGAGATGTCGGGGACCCTCGGCCCCAGCACGTGACCAGGTGCAGTGGCCCGGGGTTCCCTCCTGGAATGAACGATCACAGTGAAGGTATCCCCAGAGCACTGCGATCCAAGACAACACAGTATGAAGCTCAGTGGAGACAGATTGCTCTGAAGATGTTTTCTGAGAGCAGAATCCAGCCTAACGCCACCGTGAGAACCGAGTGCCGCCTTGCCCCTCCGGGCAGCTGCCACCTGCCCCCTTCTACGGGAAGGTGATGAGTGGATGGGATTGAAGCCGGCCATCCTTGACGGGAAGCTTCTGGATGAGGACAGGGAGTGGGGGCTGAGAGCTGGGCATCACTTGCTTTTCAAGATTTCCTATCACCCTGATAACTTTCGTGACCCGAGAACACAAGTTACTCTACTGTACTTTTGTGAGACGCAAGACACATGAAACAGAGTTTTTTCTTCCCACGTATGTCGATGCGGACTTTAGATACCCAGAGTCTGGCATTCCGCTTCTTGGCTCGGGTGTGTATGTGTGTGTGTGCGCGTGTGGGTGCATGTGTGTGCTTGTGTAACACTCCTCTCCTCCACCTACCTCATCCACACACCCCCTGGCCAAATAGTGCCTCTTAGAGGTTTGAGAGAGAAGAAAGAGAAGGAGAGTGAGAGAGAGCATGAGCAGGGCAGGCGGAGCAGGGAGCCCAGTGCGGGGCTCGATCCCGAGACCCTGCGATCATGACCTGAGCCGAAGGCAGACGCTTAACCGACTGAGCCACCCAGGCATCCCACTGGAACACATTTTGCGTCCTCTGTTGTCTTGTTTCTTGGCAGATCTTCCTTGGTCCAGAAACCGTGAAGAAACCAGTTATTACCTATGGGCCAGGTAATAAAGCTTACAAACAAGTATGCAATTTCAGTGGTGATCCCAAAGAACTATAATTCCAAAGACAACAGGGAAAGGAAAAGATAGTGGAAACACTGAGCATTACAGCCCCAAGAAAACAAAAATCTTTCCCGTGTATTTAAGGGTTTCTTTGGTACCTTTTGCCCAGCCCCCTGCCTGTGCGCCACCTACACGTGCCTGGGGAATGTCTGTTTCATTCCACAGAGACTTTTCCTTCTGGGCCTAATACCCTTGGTTTCCGGAGGCCAGAAAACAGGGTGTCCCCAGAAGCCCCCTCTCCTCTCTTACCTGTAAGAGCCCCGTCTTGAGGGTGGGGTGGCTCAGGTCTCCTGGGCAACCCTGGAGTTTGCATCCGGGGCTTATGAGTGGGGCCGGGAATCAAGGCAGCCCGGGCCAAGTGCAGCTGCCCGGGAACAGCTCTGCCACAGTGCTTTTGTTCCGAGTGACGCTCCGTTCAATGAGGCTCTCTCCCTGTGGCAGACCTGTGCCCAGGGGTGGCTGGAATGTTCCGCGAGGCCTTTCCGCACGTTCCGCACGACTTTCAGGAACCCGCCCACCTGGGGCGGACCAGCGTCATACTCCGGGTCCTTGGCCTTTACTGCTGGAGGACGGGCCTCAGCCTGGAAGAGTCCCCGGGCTGCTGCCTCCTCGTGCCCCTTCCTGGGACGGTCTGGCGGCCTCTCAGACCTAGAGCGCCGTCATACAGCCCTCCTTGCTTGGAGCCTTCCCAAACCCAACAGGCCCTGCCATCCTTGACTTGCTCGTTCTCTTTTGGGGTGGGTATGCCTTAGCTTCCCAACCAGGCTAAGTGCACGGAGTGAGGCTGGGGGCCTGGTCCTCCCTTCACCTTCACCCGCCCACAGTGCCTGCCGCCTGTGCACGTCCCGGGGCCTTAAAAGCTCCGTGCCGGCTGTGTAAGAAGACGGCAGGGTAAGAAGATAAACCAGGTGGGCAGCAGGGCGGGGGGGGTGGGGGTGGGCTGAGAGAGAGTGAAAACGACCGAGGGGACATGGAGGGGAAGAGTCTGAGTCAAGGCCCAGGGTGTGGACTGCCCCGGAGCGAGGTGCCTTCCCCTGTCTCCCCAGCGGCGTGCCCAGTGAGGCCGCCTCAGGAAGGCCGCACGCACAGGGCACAGCCTGTCCCTCGTGGCCTGCCCGTCGGTCTCCACGGATGTGGACGCAGAGCAGCGGCCCAGCCTGCCACCGGCTAAGGAGCCTCCCCCGGCATGGGCTGGAAGGGCCCAGGCTGCGCTGTGGCAGCAGCCCAGGCTCCCCGTTCTCTCAGGCCAACAGAGGCGCACCGCCGGACCACAGGCTGGTGTCCGAGCCGGGACCGAGGGCCCGGGGGCTCCGAGGAGGCAGGACGCCCTACGTGAGGAGAGGCTCGCGGTGGGCTGGGGGGCAGCGAGGTGGGGACCTGGGTTTGGGGCTTCCTGGCCTGCTGCATCTACTTCTTCCCGGGGACCGAGGGGCCGGGCTGGGCTGCCCCTCCCGTGGCCACACTCACCTGCTGGGGAGGGGGGAGCAAAAGCAGAAGAACCCGCCCTGCCTGGGATCAAAGGTTGCTCTATCTGGGGGGCCCAGGGCCAGAATCTGTCGCTTGGGGAAGAGACCTGGCTGGGGGGTGGGAGGGGAAGGTCAAGTCCTGGCCACGGAGTTTAAGCTCCCGATTCAGAGGCACCTTGTCGCCCGGCTTCCCCCATGAACGCATCTTGCCTACAAGGAGCCTCTTGTCACTTGTCTGCACTGCCTTCTCCTCTGCGCGGTTAGGAATCCTGATGCCAGGTCCTCAGCCCACACCCCTCAGCCCTCACCAGTGGCCCCACGGCTTCTCGGGAAAGGTCCTGCTGCCTTTGCCCACCGAAGCTTGACACAAAGGAAGCGGTGGACTCTTTCTGACTCCCCTACGTTTTGATTCTGTCTGTTGTGGCTTGTCTGCACCACCCCGACCGTGGTAACTAGTGTTCATTGCACACTTCAGGTGTCTTTCCTCGTTCGGACGGCTCCCCATGAATCTCCTTGTTTCATCTCATCAGTGGTATGAAGTGACTGCTAGTAAGATCCCCATCGTACACGTGAAGCTCAGAGGTGTGAAACAAGCTACCTAACGTCACAAAGCCAGCCCTTGGCAGAGCTGGGGTGTGAACCCCTTTGTCCGGGATCAGAGGCTGAGTTCCTGCAAGCCACATCATTCCCTTCCACCCTTCTCCCCTCCAGCCCCAGCCTCTGCGTCACTGCGCCATCGCGCCAGCCGGCTCCATGCCCACGACCTCGGCGCTTCGTCCTGGATAAGGAGGACACTTAGCAAATCGCTCTCCTTTCCTCACTGGGATCGAGACTGTCGTAGGGTGAGAAGCCAAGCACTTTGGACACAAAGCACTGTGGCCAAAAGCAGGGGTTGTGAGACAGAGGGATTTCACAGATTAATCAAATTAATAAAATAAAACTGGGTCTTAACACAGGGCCAACAACTTTTTTTAAAGATTTTATTTATTTATTTGACAGAGAGAGCACACACGCTCAAGCAGGGGGAGCTGCAGAGGGAGAGGGAGAGCAGGGAGCCAGACAATGACGACTGCGACGACAGTGGCGATGATGACAACGACTCAGGGCTCAATCCCAGGGTCCTGGGATTATAACCTGAGCCCAAGGCAGATGCTTAACCAACTGAGCCACCCAGGCGCCCCAGGGCCCACAACTTTTGATTTCACCATTTAAAAGAACACTCTAAACTACTACTACTATTGATAACAATACTAGAAAAACGATCTGATCTTGTAACGACAGCTTCTGATGCACCAGGTACTGTTCCCAGTCTACACGCGAATCGCCAGATCTGATCCTCCTACGAACCCCTATTCCACAGGCACTATGATCTCCATTTGGTAGACAAGGAAACTACGAAATGTGCAGTAAACCGTTCCTGGGTCTAGGCTGATAACCATTACATTGGAAGCTCATCCGTGATTCATGAAAGACACCTCTGCAAACAATCGAGCACACAAGGGAGGTCCGAGGCTGAGAACGTGGGTGGTGAGAAGTAAGAAGTTCCGTCAGTGCGGCCAGCGGGCCTGGGTCCGACACCCTGGGTGCCTCGGTGTGTTCCCCTGTAATGCAAACACTACTGCCCGCCTCCAGGGTGCCGGGAGGAGGCGGAACCCCCCCCCCCCCCCCCACACACACACGGTGCTGCACACAGTGGCCAGCCCAGGGAAGGGACCCCCCCTGCTGCATGCCAGCCCCGCGCCCGCTGTCCCTGCTCCCCTGCCGGGAGGAAGCTGGCCACCAAGGCCACGGGGCGGAGGTCACACCGTTGCTGGGCCGGACTGTCCCCGCCCTCACTGGCAGAAGCGGGCGGCCCCTCGGGGCTTGGCCTCCCATTGGTGGGAGTGAGTGTTGCCTGGGAGCGCGTGTAAACATTCTGTCTGGCAGGCCTGGGCCAGAGCGGCCGAGAGTCTGACGCTGGCCTGGCCGGTCCTGCTCCAAACACGGATCTGCTCACTCAGGTATGGGGGGGGGTTGTGGGGGGTGGGGGGCGCCGCAAGGAGGCCTCGCACTGGCTCTCTGCAGCGGTCACCTGACCCCGGGCTCCACCACACCCCCGGCCCTTCCCGAGCCGCACGTCGGGCCTGTCTCCTCAGGAAGGGAGGGGAGACGAAGCGCGAGGACAGGCCAGCCGGAGGGATGGTTAGAAAGGACTTGTGTCCGCGGACGCACTGCCTCTCGAGCCCCGCTCCCCTTTCCCCCTCCTGCTGGTCCCCCCAGGGAAGGTCTTAAGGAGGTCCTTCCATGGATGAGAACCCCCACCTCCTTTGCCTGGTTTTGGAGGTCACAGATTTGGCTTCTGTTCAATTCATCAAGGGGCAGTTTGCTGAAACCCAAGTCGCTGAGTGTCCGAGTCGCCACGTGGGCCGTTCTTTAAAGGATCAAGTTGCCGTACGGTTAACTCAGCAAAGCCTACTACACCTACCGGTTTACCAAAAACTCCACTGTTGTCTTTAACTACAGAGTTTATAGCAGATCCCTGTGGCCAAATTGGCCCGACGCTTAGGCTGGGGACAGCCAGTTCTCCAGGCTTAAGGGCCTTCGGATTCCCTCACTGGCCACCCTTCAGGCTCTCCTCACTGTCTGGACGGGCAGCCAGGGAAGATTCCGTCCTCCCCCAGCAGACGGCCTTGTCCGCGACGGAGAGCAGCCACAGGGGTCGGAGGCAGACGCAAACCGAGCCTCGAACGCTAGCGCAGTGGGGCTGAGGGGAGAGCCTAACGGCCCTTACGGGGCTGAAAAGTGAGACTCCTGCCCTGGGACAAGTGGTGCCCGCTCCAGCCACAGGGAACCCTGAAGGGGGACTGCTCCCGAGGGAACATATCACTTGCCCTCATTCTCCTCCCTCAGCCTGGTCTCCGCATTGTGTGGAAGCTCCTGGAAGCCAGAGGGAATGGGAGAGCCCACTGACGCAGTCCAGCCAGGTCAGCCTTCCAGGTAGAGAGCAGGGAACACGGGGAGGAGCGGATCTGAAAGGGCAAACGGAAGGTGTCTGGTGCAGGACTCATGGAGCGGGGGGGCGGGGGGGCAGTTAAATGAAACAAGCACACTAAACACCCCAAATTGGGAGCGGTAACTATTTACAGAAGAATAATGAGCTCCCTTTGGAGAGAGAGACCCACTTTGCTATAGCACCCCCCATGTAAGGATTACCCGCAGGGATGCATAGCTGTGCTATAAGGAAGTGATTTCTCGTAAGTGAAGAGACTGAAGTAGTAGTCAAGAAAGAAAGAGAATCCAAGACTCAAGAGGAAATGGAAAAAAGATGGAAAAGGTGCAAAGAGTCTTAGCGCTGTGACGAACCCTTGTTCACAGCCCGAATAACTATTAAGTTTCACCATCTCGATAGATGTTAAAAACATCTGGAAAATTTTAGCGATCATTTATGATAAACCTCTTACCAGAACAGGAGCCAAGATGTGATACATCTCCCACCATAAACCAGCATCACACGTTATGACGGAAGAGCAGAAAGCATGCCCACCGAAGTCAGGCACAAAAGGACACATGTTACCTTCCCTTCCACTGAACATTTTTCTGGAAATGTGAACCAAAGCAAATACTTATAGAAGTATATTATTTCAGGAGAGGAGATGGTAAAAAATGAGTTTCTGGCAGATGATATAATTTGTACACCTAGAGAATCCAAAAGAAAAAACTGAAAATCCACCCCCCTCCTATGCTGCATTGCCTCTAATGATTTTAATTCACATTATCCTTTTTTAAAAAAAAAAGATTTATTTATTTATTTATTTGAGAAAGAGCGAGCGAGCATGAGCAGGGGGAGGGACAGAGGGAGGGACAGAGGGAGAAGGAGAGCATCCCAAGCAGACCCTCCACTGAACACAGAGCCCAACACAGGGCTCGATCCCACGACCCTGAGATCATGAACTGAGCCAAAATCAAGAGTCCAATGTTTAACTGACTGAGCTGCCCAGGCGTCCCAGGGCACATAGCTCTTTAAGGTGAATTAAAACTGGGGCGCCTGTGTGGCTCAGTCGGTTAAGCATCCGACTCAGTTTCGGCTCAGATCGTGATCTCAGGGTCGTGGAATTGAGCCCTGCGTCGGGCTCTGTGCTCAGTGGGGAGTCTGCCTCTCTCTCTCTCCCTGTCCCTCTGCTCCTCCCCCTGCTCACGTTCTTTCTCAAATAAAATAAATAAAATCTTAAAAAAAAAAAAGGACCACGTGCCTTCAGTTGCCTAAGCAGGGATTGAGGTTCTAGTAAAGACTCAACTAGAAATCCATATTGTTAGAACTCCAAAGAAGTTAGGACTCATTCTACTAAATCTTGATTAAACTATTTATGGTTTTAAGAATCTGAAAATCCTTGGTTTTTAGGAAAAACAGATCTCTGAAGCTAGGCACAAAGGATAAACCGGAAGGCCTCACTTGGATCCCCACCCTTAAGCCTCTGTTGCCCCCTAGTGGCAACAACCATTTCCTATGTCTTATTATCCTTCAAGTGGCGGTCTGAACTTAGACGAGTGTGTAGGCAGATCTAGGCGCACACCTGCGCAAGATCTAACTTCTTGAGCTTCTTTCTCCAGGCGAAAGAAAATGGATGGGACCAAAAATTTCAATATCCAGAAGATGGATGTGGATCAAAGTCCTACAAGCCAGGAGACAGACACAGAAGACGACAATGGCGATGTGAACGAACTAGCTCTAGAGCTGGCGAAGAGTGCCGTCCATGCTGCTGTTAAGACTGTGGAAGGTAGGGACGCCTGGGTGGGTCAGTCAGTTGAGCGTCTGCCTTTGGCTCGGGTCATGATCCCGGGATCCTGGGATCGAGTCCCACATTGGGCTTCCTGCTCAGCGGGGAGCCTGCTTCTCCCTCTGCTCCTCCCCTCCTTCCCCTCCTCTCCCCATGCTCTTTCTCAAATAAATAAATAAAATCTTAAAAAAAAAAAAAAGACTGTGGAAGGTAGGGGTGCCTGGGTGGCTCAGTCTTAAGTGTCTGCCTTGGGCTCGGGTCATGATCCCGGGGTCCTGGGATTGAGCTTTGCATCGGGCAGCCTGCTTCTCCCTCTCCCACTCCTCCTGCTTGTGTTCCCTCTCTCGCTGTCTCTCTCTGTCAAATAAATAAATAAAATCTTTAAAAAAAAAACAAACAAAAAAACTTGACATTAAAAAAAAAAAAATAAGGCTCTGGAAGGTAGAGCTCCTGCTTGGAGGACGGTCCCATTAAACAGCGCCACGCTACCAGGCAACTAACAAATTCTCACCTTTTTTCTTGCAGAAGCTGCAAAGCCCATCAAAAACATCAACTGGATCACACACGGTGAATTCACAGCAGAAAGGGGCCGTAAACAAATTGAGGAGTTCGTTCTGGTAAGTTAGTTGACCACTCCAGATTGGTATACAAGGGCAAGGAACAATGAAAAGGAGCGTCTGATGAAACGTTTTTTGTTTTTTGTTTTTTTTAATATTTATTTATTTGACAGAGAGAGAGAGATCACAAGTAGGCAGAAAGGCAGGCAGAGGGAGAGGGTTCAGGAAGCAGGCTCCCTGCTGAGCAGAGAGCCCGATGCTGGGCTCGATCCCAGGACCTTGAGATCATGACCTGAGCCGAAGGCAGACGCTTAACCCACTGAGCCACCCAGGCGCCCCTGACGAAACGTTTAAAACCCGGAAACCCTAGATGATTTCAAAGGTGACTAAATAAGTAAACGATTGTCCCCCATCTGGGTTCCAAGATCAACATGGATGGTTCGACAGTGAGAGGCACAGTCGTCTATTCCCTGTTTCTATCATCCTAACCTTACGTCTCCCTTGGCAAATCTGATAGGCCCAGTTAAGCCATTTTGCCATGCTGGTGCTCTAAGAGGGGGCCTAGTGGCCTAAGGAGGGAGCCGCTCTTCCAAACCGGGAATTCTCCATCACCAACTTTAGAAATCTTGTATTAACAGAGGGGATGCCGATGGATCTTTCTGATCTGGTTTTGGAACATAGTGCCCGTACGCTGTGATGTGCATGCCTGTGAATTCCTTTCTCTTTTCTGTCTGTGCCTGGCTCGGACCCATTTGTGTGGCTTATCCTGGCAGCGTTGGAGAGAAGGCCCTGGGTTGCTTTGCATACCTGGCGGGGTGGATTGAAAAATGACCCAAAATCCCTACTCACTGTATTTCCTCAGAAGACGGCCAAGCTGAAACAGGTGGAGGCAAACTCCTCAGCCCTCAGAGAAGTTTCCTGCTGTCTCTGTTTCCCTGGTCGGCCCATCACAGCCTACAGCCCCAAGGGCAGTTTCCTAGGCCATAGGAAGGCCCAGTGAGGTGGAAGTGAGGTGCGTGGTGCAAAGTACTACTTATCTTGGACCTTCTTGCTCTGGAGAACGTCCCCCTTCGGAGTTGGGCAAAAGCCTCTGCCTACTGCACCCAGGGTTTGTGAATCAGACTGGAATGGGACACAAAACAAGCAGAAAAATTTCCCCCAACAATGCCACCAGTTATTCTGCGTAAAAGGCAAAGTAAGTCCTGACAATGGCCTACAGAGCTTGAAGTGATCTGAGTCCCCTCTTCCCTCCCAACTTACAGCTCAGAGTCCTTGCCTGCTACCTTCTCCCCTTTCACCGTCCTCACTGCAGCCACACCTGTCTCCTTCCTGTTCAACTGCCAGGCCCGCTCCCACCTCAGGGCCTTTGCACTTGCAGTGCTCCCTGCCTGGAACCCTCTCCCCTGCGATCTGCTCTCATGGTTCATGCCTTACCTCTCTCGAGATCTTTGTTAAGATGCCGCCTGTTCACTCACTCTGAGAGTGACCTGAAGACTAGTAGAAGAGCTCTTCCACAGCTAAAGATATAAAGAAAAAGCCATATTAAGAAGGGTAGCAGGGACAAAGACAAAGTCGGGAACTAAATCCCTGCACGGCAACCCACACATGGGAGGGATAGCACAGGCGGGCTGGCCTTCCCCGACGAGCGGGAGGTTCAGGCCCCACCTCTGGGCACCACCCGCCACCCTGCAGACTGCACCGGAAAGATGAACCCCCTAACATCTGGCCTTGAAAATTAGCAGGGTCTCATCCCAGGGACTTTGAAAATCAGGGGGGCTGCTTAACCAGAGTATTATAGGAAACCAAGACTTGGCTCTTAAAGGGTCCACACACTACCATTCTCTCTGAGACCAAGCACAGAGGCAGTGTTTGAAAGGTGCCTGGACTATCTGCGAAGGGGATTTATCAGCTCATTTTAGGGTTATGTACCAAAGGGGCAGGGATCTGTAGGAATTTTCTCTGGGAATCAAAGTGCTGGCGGGTACCAGTTCTGACTTGTTTCCATCTACCTTGCTAGCACTCCCGACCCCCCACCCTGGCAGGCACCCCTCTGAAGCAGCTCCTGGCCCGCCACAACTGGCAGGCAGCCTCACGTGGGACCAGCATCTCCCCAAAGTCATTACCACCCTGCCACAGCTGGTGGGCAGCCTTGGCCAAGACCGGTGTCCCTTCAAAGCAACTCATGCCCCCGGGGGGCGGGGAGGGGGTACAGCCCCACCCGCTAGCACGCCCGCAATAGTCACTAGCAGGCATTGCAGCCAGCGGGACCAAGGGCCAGCCCCGCTCACCAGCGCCCCCACAGCAGTCACAGCGGAGTCACAATAGGACAGTGCACACAGCCCACACGTGGGACACCCCCAGGGTGCCTGGCTCTGGTGATGAGGGGTCATGACGCTACTGGGCCCCACAGAACACCTTCTACATAAGGCCACTACTTTCAAGACCAGGAGACAGAGCTGATGTACCTAATACACAGAAACAAACACAGAGAGTCAGACAAAATGAGGAGACGGAGGAACAAGAACAAGACAAAACCACAGAAAAAGAACTAAAAACGTTGATAAGCAATTTATCTGATAGAGAGTTCAAAGTAATGGTCATAAAGGCGCTCACAAGAGTACAAGAGCTGGGAGATGGATGGATGAACTCGGTGAAAACTTTAACAAAGACACAGAAAATATTTTTACTTTTATTTTTTTTGAGAGAGAGAGAGCGCTCAAGTGGGAGTGGGACAGAGGGCAAGGGAGAGAGTCCCAAGCAGGTTCCTCATCTGGTGTGGAGCCCAATGGGGGCTCGATCTCACGACCCTGAGATCATGACCTGAGCCGAAATCAAGAGTCAGACACTTAACCAACTGAGCCACACAGGCACCCAAGAAGACGGAATTCTTAAGAAATGAGAGTAGGATAAGGTACCACTGGAACAACACCAAGCATACCAACATTTGCATTATCGGGGTCCCAGAAAGAAGAGAGAGAGAAAGGGGCAGAAAACCTATCTGAAAACATAATAGCGAAAAATTTCCCTAACCTGGGGAAAGAAACAGACATCTGGGTCCAGGGAGCACAGAGAGCCCCAAATAAGAGGAACCCAAGGAGGTCCACGCCTAGACACATAATAATTAAAACGGCAAAAATTAAAGATAAAGAGAGAATCTTAAAAGCAGAAAGAGAATACAAATAGTTACATATCCAAGAACCCCCATAAGGCGATCAACTGATTTTTCCGCAAGTTTGCAGGCCCAAAGGGAGTGGCGCGATACATTCAAAGTACTGAAAAGGAAAACCTGCAACCAAGAACACTCTATCCAGCAAAGTTATCAATCAGAATTGAAGGACAGATGGTTCTCAAAGAAAAGTTAAAGAAGTTCATCACCACTAAACCAGCATTACGAAAAATGTTAAAGGGACTCGTTTAAGTAGAAAAGGCCATGATTAGAAGACAATTACAAAAGAAAAAATCTCAGTGGTAAAGACAAACATATAGTAAAGGTAGTAGATCAATCACTTATAAAGCTAGTACGAAGGTTAAAAGACAAAAGTAGTAACATAATTACAGCTACAATAATTATGAGATGCACAAAATAAAAAGATGTAAAATATGATGTCAACTACATGAAATAGGGAGTAAAAATGTAGCACTTTTAGAATGTGTTCCATATTAAGTGACCATCAACTTAAAATGCACTGCTCTATACACATAGTGTGTTATTTGTGAACCTTCTGACCACAACCCCAAAATCTAGACCAGACACACAACAGACACAGGAATCCAAACATAACAGTAAAGAAAGTCACCAAATCACAAGGGAAGAAAGGAACAGAGAAGAACTACAAAAACAACCAGAAAACAATTAACAAACTAATCATAAGTACATGCCTAGCAGTAATTACTTTAAATGTAAATAGGCTACAAGTTCCAATCATAAGACACAGGCTGACTGGATGGGAAAAAAGAAAAACAAAACCCACCTATAAGCTGTGTACAAGAGACACTTCAGACCTCGAGATACATACAGACTGAAAGTGAAGGGATGGGAAAAGATATTCCAAGCAAGTGGGAGAACAAAAAGGAAAACCGGGGTAGCAATACTTCTACGAGACAAAATAGACTTTATTTTTTTTAAATATTTTATTTATTTATTTGACAGAGAGAGAGAGAGTACAAGCCGAGGGAGAATCAGGCAGAGGGAGAAGCAGGTTCCCCACTGAGCAAGAGAGCCTGATGCGGGGCTCGATCCCAGGACCCCGGGACCATAACCTGAGCCGAAGGCAGAAGCTTAACGCCTGAGCCACCCAGGGGCCCCCAAATAGACTTTAACAAAACCTGTAACCAGAGACAAAGGGCATTACATAATGATAAAGGGGTCAATCCAATAAGAAGATATAAGACTTGTAAATATCTATGCACCCAACACAGGAGCACCTAAATATATAAAGAAAATATTGACAAATATAAAGGGAGAAATTGACAGTAGTTCAGTAAGAGTAGGGGACTTTAACACCCCACTTATAGCAATAGATCATCCAGACAGAAAATCAGTAAGGACTTTGAATGACACATTAGACCAGAGGGACTTAACATATATCCAGAACATTCCATCTCAAAACAGCAGAATACACATTCTTTTCAGGTACACATGGAACATTCTCCAGGACAGATCTCGTGTTAGGCCAGAAAACAAGTCTCAAACTTAAGAAGACTGAAATCGTATCAAGTGTCCATTCTTAGCACAATGATATGAAAGTAGAAACCAATTACAGAAGAAAACTGGAAAAAAAAAACTACAAACACCTGGAGGCTAAGCATGATACTAAGCAATTAATGGCTGAACAAAGAAGTCAAAGAGGAAATAAAAAAATACCTCGAGACAAATGAAAATGGAAACAAAAGAGTACAAAATCTATGTGATGTAGAAAAAGAAGTTTTAGAGGGAAGTCTTTTTTTTAATTAGTTTTATTTTATTTTTTCAGTGTTCCAAGATTCATTGTTCATGCACCACACCCAGTGCCCCATGCAATAGTGTCCTCCTCAATACCCACCACCAGGCTCAACCAACCCCCACCCCCTCCCCTCCAAAACCCTCCGTCTGTTGCTCAGACACAATGAAACTGAGAGCTGGTTCTTTGAAAAGATAAAACTGAAACACTTTTAGCAAGACTCATGAAGAAAAAAAGAGGACTTGAGTGAAGAAAATCGGGAATGAAAGAAGTCGTAACTGACACCACAGAAATACAAATGATTATAAGAGACTAGACTAGTCTGAAAAATTATTTGTTGTGAACAAATTAAACAACCTAGAAGAAACAGATAAATTCCTAGAAACAATCTTCCAAGACTGGAATCAAGAAGAAATGGAAAATCTGAACAGACAAAATGCTAATAATGAAATTGAATCAGTACTCAAAAAAACTTCCAACAAAAGAAGTCCGGGACCAGATGGCTTCACAAGTGAATTTCACATTTATTTTTAAAAAGATTTTATTTACTTAGAGAGAGAGAGAGAGAGAGCATAAGAGAGAGAGAGCGAGCATGAGCAGGGAGGCAGAGGGAGACGCAGGAGCAGACACCCTGGTGAGCAGGGAGCCGATGCAGGATTCAATCCCAGAACCCTGGGACCATGACCTGAGCTAAAGGCAGACGCTTAACCAACTGAGCCGCCCAGGTGCCCCTCGCCAAACATTTATTTATTTATTTTATTATTATTTTTAAAGATTTTATTTATTTGACAGAGAGAGAGAGATCACAAGTAGGCAGAGAGTGGGGGAAGCAGGCTCCCCACTGAGCAGAGAGCCTGATTTGGGGCTTGATCCCAGGACCCTGAGATCATGACCTGAGCCAAAGGCAGAGGCTTTAACCCACTGAGCCACCCAGGCGCCCCTTCACCAAACATTTAAAAAGGAGTTGATACTTATCCTTCTCCAACTATCCCAAAAAATTAAAGAGGAAAGGATGCTTCCCAATCATTCAATGAGACCAGCATTACCCTGATACCAAAACCAGACAGACACTACACAAAAAGAAAATTCCAGGTCAATATCCCTGAAGAACATAGATGCAAACATTCTCAATGATATATTAACAAACCGAATTCAACAATACATTAAAAGTATCATATACCAAGATCAACTGGGATTTATTCCAGGGATGCAAGGATGATTTAATATATACAAATTAATCAATGTGATACACCATGTTAACAAAATAAAGGATAAAAATAATATGATCGTCTCAATAAATGCAGAGAAAGCACCTGACACAACTCAACATCCAAATATGATAAAAACTCTCAACAAAGTGGGCACTGAGGAAACATACCTCAACATAAGAGAGGCCAGATATGACAAACCCAGAGCTGACATGCTCAAGAGTGAAAGGCTGAAAGCGTTCCCTCTAAGGTCAGGAACATGACTAGAATGCCCATTCTTGCCACTTTTATTTAACATATAGTGCAAGGCCTAGCTGTAGCAATGAAACAAGAAAAGGAAATAAAAGGCATCCAAATCGATAAAGAAAACTGTTACTATTTGCAGACATCATGATTCTGTATATAGAAAATCCTAAAGACGCTACCAAAAAACTATTAGAACTAATAAATGAATTCAATGAAGTTGCAGGATACAAAATTAACATACGGAAATCTGTTGTTGCGTTTCTACATGCTAGTAACTGTCAGAAAGAGACACTGAGAAAACAATCCCATACATAATTGCATCACAAAGAATAAAATACCTAGGAATAAATTTAACCAAGGAGTTGAAAGACGTGTAGTCTGAAAACTGTAAGACAGTAATGAAAGGAACTGAAGGTGACAAATAAATGCTCATGGAATGGAAGAATTAATATTATTAAAATGCCCATACTACCCAAAGCAATCTATAGAATTCGATACCATCCCAATAAAAATACCAATGGCATTTTTTACATTTTAGAACAAATAATCCTAAAATTTATATGGAACAACATAAGACCCTGATTAATCAAAGCAAGATTTTTTAAAAAAAGATTTTATTTATTTATTTGACAAGAGAGAGAGAGACAGCGAGAGATGGAAACACAAGCAGGGAAGTGGGAGAGGAAGAAGCAGGCCTTCCGCCAAGCAGGAAGCCCAATTCGGGGCTTTATCCCAGGACCATACGATCATGACCTGAGCCAAAGGCAGACACTTAACGACTGAGCCACCCAGGCGCCTCTACAGCAATCTTAAGAAAGAAGAGCAAAGCAGGAAGTATTATGCTCCCAGATTTCAAACTATACTACAAAGCTATTGTAATCAAAACAGTATGGTACTGGCACAAAAACAGACATATACATCAAAGGAACAGAGTCCAGAAATAAACCCACACTTATATGGTCAATTAATCTATGCCAAAGGAGGCAAAATAAAAATGGAGGAGTGCCTGGGTGGCTCAGTCGGTTGAATGTCCGACTCTTGGTTTCAGCTCACGTCATGATCTCAGGGTCGTGAGATCGAGCCCTGAGTCAGGCTCTGTGCTTAGAGTGCAGTCTGCTTGAGATTTTCTCCCTCTGCCCCTCCCCCTGCCCACAGGCTCTCTCTCTAATAAAATCTAAAAAACAAAAACAAAAACAAAAACCAGACCATTTTCTAACACCATACACAAAAATAAACTGAAAATGGATTAAAGACCTAAATCTAAGACCCGAAACCATAAAACTCCTAAAAGAAAGCACAGGAAGTAACACTTAGAAATCAGCCTTACCAATATTTTTCTCAGTGTGTCTCCTCAGGCAAGGAACACAACAACAAAAATAAACAATTGCAACTACATCAAACTAAAAAACCTTTGCAGAGCAAAGGAAACCACCAATAAAAGAAAAGGCAACCTCCTAGATGCGAGAAGATATTTTGCAAATGATTATGTCTGATAAAGGGTTAATATCTAAAATATATAAAGAAGTCCTACAGGGACGCCTGGGTGGCTCAGTCGGTTAAGCGGCTGCCTTCAGCTTGGGTCATGATCCCAGGGTCCTGGGATCAAGTCCCACATCGGGCTCCTTGCTCAGCGGAGAGCCTGCTTCTCCCTCTGCCTCTGCCTGCCACTCTCCCTGCTTGTGCTCTCTCTCTCTCTGACGAATAAATAAATAAAAAATCTTAAAAAAAAAAAACCAACCTCCTACAACTCAACACCAAGAAAAAAAAAATCCATTTAAAAAATGGGCAGATGGCCTGAATAGAAATTTTTCCCAAAGAAGACATACAGATGGACAAGAAACACATGAAAAGATGCTCAACATCATTTATCATCAGGGAAATGCAAATCACAACCACATCATCACCTCACACCAGTCACAATGGCTAATATCAAAAAGACAAGAAATCACAAGTGTTGGTGAGGATGTGGAGAAAAGGGAAGCCTCGTGCACTGTTGGTGGGAATGTAAATTGGTGCAGCCCCGATGGAAAACAATATGGACGTTCCTCAAAAAATTTTATATAGAAATACTATATGATCCAGCAATTCCACTACTACATATTTTTCCAAAACCGAAAACACTACCTTGAAAAGATAGATGCACCCCACGTCCGTTGCAGCATTATTTGCTATAAGCCAAGATGTGGAAGCAACTTAAGTGTCCATCAATAGATGAATGGATAACAAAGATGTGATATATATAAAACAGAATAATATTCAGTCATAAAAAAGAATGAAATCTTGCCATCTGTGACAACATGGATGGACCTAGAGGGTATTATACTGAGAAGTTAGAGAAAGACAAATAACATATGATTTCACTTAGACGTGGAATCTAAAAAACCAAACAAATGAACTAACAAATCAAAACAGAAACAGACTCAAATACAGAGAACGAACTGGTGTTAGCAGAAGGGAGAGGGGTATGATTTGGGTGGAACAAGTGAAGGGGATTAAGAAGTATGAGCTTCCAGTTTAAAATGAACTAGTTGCAGGGCGCTCTTGGCTCAGTCAGTGGAGCATGTGACTCTTGATCTTGGGGTTGTGAGTTCAAGGCCCACGTTGGGCATAGAGATTACTTAAAATCTTTAAAAATAAATAAAATAAAAATAAAATAAAATAGTCATGGGGATGAAAAGCACAGCAGAGAAAGTGGTCATTAATAGTGTAATAATTTTGTATGGTGACAGACCTAAAGTGATCATTTCATAATGTACATAAATATTGAATCACTACGTTGTACACCTGAAACTAATATCATACTGTGTGTCAACTATAGCTCAATTTAAAAAAGATTCCACGTGCTCACTGAGGCCTTTCCTGGTCACCTCATCTAAAACTGCAACCCGTTCTCCATCTCTGATTTATTTTTTCCCTTAGCATTCTGCTCTACCTAAGATACTAGATTTTACCTACTTACCCTTTGCCTTTCTTCCACCTACAGATTATATAGTCCATGAGGGCAGAGGATTTTATCCAATTCTCTGTCCCCAGCCCCTAGAAAGGTCACGTACACAGAGATGCTCTAAAATATGTGTTGAATACATGAACAGATTTATTCTTGCCATACCATTATTTGTTCACATATGAAGAGCTTACCCACCACGTAGGACCGTTACGAGGATAAGATGATTAGAAAGTAGAAAGTAACTGAAAAGTTAAGAGCTCTATAAAGCTACTGACATAAAATCCCTTTGTTCTCAGCCCTGCTAATGCAGCGAGCCCTGGAAGTGAAGTCTGCCATCTGAGGGTCAGGAATTGCTGATGGAGAGCTTTCTCATGCTTATTGCAGATTTCCAGAGTCCACCGTACACCAGGGGATGGCAAATGAGTAGTTACCATTTACTGAGCATTACTATGTGCCGAGTACTGACTGCTAAGTACTTCGCATGCATGATCTCATCGAATCCCCACAACGGACCTGCATGTAGGTCCATCGGTGTACCCATTTTATAGATGAGAAACCCTGAGGTTCAGAGAGGTTGGACAATTTGTCCAAAGTCTTAAAGACTGTATGTATTTATTTATTTTAGAAGGAGAAAGTGTGTACGAGCGAGGGGAGGGGCAGGAGCAGAGGGAGAAGTAGAGAATCTCAAGCAGACTCTGCGCTGAGCATGGAGCCCATCATGGGGCTTGATCCCATGACCCTGAGATCATGGCCTAAGCCGAAACTGAGTCAGACACTTAACCAACTGAGCCACCTAGGCGCCCTGGTCCTAAGTCTTTCTGATCAAGCAGCAAAATAAAGTTTTGATCACAGGTCTGATATACTTTGGTCACCATAGTAGGAAGAGTTCTTTTTTTTTTTCTTTAAAGATTTTATTTATTTGAGCAAGAGAGAGAGAGAGTGAGTGAGCATGAGTGGGGGGAAGGGGCAGAGGGAGAAGCAGACTCCCCACGGAGCAGGGAGCCCGATGTGGACTCAGGGCTCTATCCTGGGACCCTGGGATCATGACTGGAGCTGAAGGCAGACACTTAACCGACTGAGTCACCCAGGCGCCCCTGAAAAGTTTTTGATGACAAAAATAATGCAGAGTTTTACTATCAGTGAAAAATGCAAATTCACAAGATTCTGAGGTATTACAATGTGAATAAGAATGATGAAACCTGGTGTCCAAAGGCTCACGTGTTTTGGGGAGGGAATAGGTACACTTATATATCGCCAATGGGCACAATTAGTTTATTCTCTTAAGGAACACAATCTGGCGACAGGAGTATACAAATAAGTTCTTTATAAGAGAAAAGCTGGAAAATCCCCAATGTCTAACACCCAGTTAAAATTATTTTTATAATAAAATAAGACACTAAAAAACAAAAAAAAAATCCCCAGTGAGCCAAATGACACAAAGTAGAAAATGAAAGCTCCCCTTCGACCCCCACAATACCCAGTTCTACTCCCTCGAGGGTCACTTACCATTGATAAGAGTTTTGGGCATTTACTTCAGGTGCCTGATGATTTTGAGTGTCCAATAATATGTAATTGGCTAAGCCATCCATGGGAGAGTAGCACACTGAGATATTGTTTCCTGGAAGCGAGTATATGAAGCAATGTTATGTAAAAATTACAAAATACAAGAATGACACACACTCACTGGAGCTACGTAAGAATCAGCTGCCTGAACAGTGATAAAAACGGGGACCCTTCCGATGGTACAAGGTCTTTGATGGTGTAACAGATTAAACATTAGGGCTGAAGAAATATATTCATATAGAAAGGTTGGAAAGAAAGGCCTGCGCCAGCGGGCCTCAAAAGGTTAACTAGCAGGCTCCTTCACTAACAGGAATGACAATCTGTGTGAAATACAATCCTGATCCCAAGGAATCTAAAGTCTGGGGCTCCTGTCTGGGTGACTGAAACAATCAACTGGGTGTAAGTTTGAAATAAAGTAAGTGGAGGCAGAAGGCCAACCTCCTTTTTTAAAATTTTTTAAAGAGGGCCTGAAATCTTTTAGCCATCTCCCCCTGACCGGCCCTCCTCACATCACTGAAACTGTTAAGACTGTCCCACTTCCTTCCTTCTGTGGCCCTTCAACTCAATTCAGGATTTTTTTGCTGCAGAAGCTTCCTGTGCCCCCAACCCAAGGGGGTTCAGCTGAATTGAACTTAAAATACCTACAGCGTTCAAGGCGCTGGGCTGAGGATAGGGGCTGCACTGTGACTGCTCCGGGCCCTAGGCGCCAGTAAGATTTGTGTTTTTGAGAGAAAAACCTCTCTGAGGGGGTCAAATAGGGATCTGAGGGGTCTGGATGATCCTAGTGCCTGACTCATTCCTTCTCTAAACTTACTTTATATACCACCGATGGCTGCACTGAAGAGAGTTCGGTTTTCGAAAAACAGCTTGTGACATCAGCCTCGTCACTCTCCAGTGACACCTTTAGGCCTCCCAAGGAGCGAGCAGAACACGTGCTCCAACCCCTTGCTCATCACTCTCCAATTAACTAAACGCGTCTCCCAGGTTAAGGGCCTGGAGGGAGGTGGGCGTGTATCTGCACGTGTGGTGTGTTTGTGCGCCTACACATCTGAGCTGCCCCTCTGTGTCCCACAGCCCGGTCTCCAGGGATGTCGCATTTTCATTTTCATTTCATGTCGGCTCCACCTTTGCTCCCCTCCACTTGTGGAGATAACTGGGACTTGACTCTAGTTTGAATCCCAATCCAGAACGTTAGGAATGGATGCCCAAAGCCGGGCTGGAGCCCTCCTGTTGTGTGCTGCCTTTACCTAGAGGACCCGAACAGAAGTTTGCTCTTCCTCCTGTGTGCTCTTTCTCTTTTATATGAAACAGACTTGGGAGTATCAAGACCGCTGGGTGCACTACACGAAGTTTATAGAGAGGGAAGACTTGATTCACAGCTACCACTACATCTACTGTGTACGCTGGAGTGTCCCAACTGCTAAGAGACCGATGCCACAAGTCACTGCCTCTGCCTACTTCACCATCAAGATCACCAAAAACAAACCTCCAGTAAGCTCTTCCTTTTCTCCCCCTTTCACTTAGATGAGACTTCAGTGGAGACTTCTCTTGTCAAGGTCATTGATGACCCCTTCTTTGTAAAACTGAAGTCCTATTTCTGTCCTCATCTTGCTTGGCCAATCTACAGCACTCGCCAGAGGGGCTCACTCTCCGCTTCATGGAATGTTCCATTTGGCTGCTAGGACCACACACTATCTGGGGTTTCCTCCTGCCTCACTGCCCATTCCTTCTCAGTCTCTACTGGTCTTGAACCTGTCCTCTGTACTCCTCTCCTTGCTGGGCTTATTGCCTCCTGGCTTTAAATGCCACCTCTAGCTTATGCTTCCCAAATCTGTATCTCCAGCCCAGACCTCTGCCACTTGGATGTTTACTAAACATCTCAATTCTTGTATCCAGAACTGAACTTCCGATTTTCCCTTCCCAACCTGACCTGCCCGCAGACCTCTCATCTCCATTCATGGCCCAAATCCTTGGCGGCGTCCTTGACTCACGTCCCTCATATCCAACACGTTAGGAAATCCTATTGGCCCTATCTTCAAAAACGGGTCCTGAATCCAACAGTTTCTTACCGCTCCACTTCTACCACCTGGGTACGAGACACCATCATCTCTTACCAAGATTGTTTCAATGGCCTCCTAACTGGTCTCTCTGCTTCCGCCCTCGCCCTCGTCGTCTATCTTTCCAAAATAGCAGACGCCAGCCAGACTGAGCCTGATAAAATGAAATTATGTCTCTCCTCTGTTTAAAACGTTCCCATGTGTTTCTCTAACTCCAAAGTGTGTGCACGTTAACCGGAGATCTTGCTGAAAGGAAGAGTCTGATGCGGCAGGTCTGGGGTGGGGCCCGAGACTCTGCATCGCTAGGAAGCTCCCAGGCGGTGCTGCTGCTGCAGGCCCACGGAGCACACTGAGCAGTGAGGGCCTACCAGGCCTTTGCGTGGCCTGGTCCCTTGTCATTTCTCCTCCTCCTCCCTCCCTCTCCTCCAGCTGCTGTGATCTTGCGACCTTTTAATAAACCCAGGTAGAGTCCCATCTCAGGGCCTCTGCATCTGCTGTTCCCTCTGACCCTGCACTCTCCCCTAGGGATATGCACGCCCTGCTCTCACCTCCTACATCACTCTTTCTATCCCTTCCTCCATGCTTTTGCTTTTTCTCCCTAACGCTTTCTTACCTTCTGATGGTTTATGTAACTGATTATCTTGTTATTGTCTGTTCCCCCTACTAGAACGTAAGCTCCACAAAGGCAGGAATTTTTGTTTTTTGTTTTTTGTTTTGCTGTAAAACGAGGCCTGGCAAGTAATAGGCACTCGATAAATACTTGAAGGAATGACTACGTGTAGCCACCAGGCAGACCATGAATATGAAATACATTGGTAGCTGGTGTGCAAGGAGTCCAAAGAACACCCACAAATCCAGGGTTAGGGTCATCAGAGGAGCGGGTCTGGTTCCAAGCATAACGCCTGGAATACAGGAGACATAGACACGTTATTTCTCCCCTTGCCGTCCATCCTTTCACAGAAGTTATCTGAGGCTTTGTCTGCCTCCAGAGCTTCCCATATGAGCTTGCACTTCTCCTGGTTATCTCTCCTGCCATCAGCTGTCTTGCTAACTGGCAAGGTTGGAGATTGGGAAGGAAGGCTGCTGGAGGTAAGCAAGACCATGACCAGAGCCTGTACATTGAGGGCTTAGGAGAAGGGCTCTTGCTCAGAATTCCAAATATAATTTTGGAAGGGAGCATGGGTGGGGACCACAGAGACGATATTATAATCTCCACTGCTGCTTTAAAAATGTTTTCAAACTTTATCTGTATTCTTTCTTTCTTATGCTACTCCCAAGACGTAAATACTGTCAACTGAGTAGAGTGGAACATATAAAGAAGGTAAATGACTATTTATGAGGAGCATAAGCCTTTCCTGACTTGTTTCCAATTTTGCAGAGATCCTTCAGGTATTTGTTGCCAAAAGGATCTTTTGGGGAACAAAGTTTTGAAGTGACAAAGATCTACCACCTACAGACATCCCAATAAGGAGGATGAATTCTAGAAATACATATGGACAAGTGTAGGGATGGAAGGAATTATGAGGTATAAGCTAACAGTTATCCTTTTCTCTCTTAGGATATGCCCATTGAGATCTCTTATATCTTTGAGGGCCTTTCGTTAGTTCACAGGTAATGAACATTTGGAGACTTTTTTTTTTTTTTTTTTGTAATCTCTACCCCCAATGTGGGGCTAGAACTCATCGCCCCAAGATCAAGAGTCGCATGCTCTACTGATTGAGCCAGCCAGGTGCCCCTGGAGACTTATTTTTAAAAGGGTGGTGGGCAAAGGTCATCACACTCCAGGAACCTAGCAGGCCCACAGCCACAGATAACTCAGGTAATGGTCACTTTTCTTCCTTGGCCCACCCACCCCATTAGGATGGGCTGGAAGGATTCTGCCATTGTTCTAGAAAAATTTTTTTAATGTCTCGTTTTTCAGTAATTAGAAACTTGAGGATTAACTGCTCAAGGAGGGTGGGGGCAAAGTGGGTCATGTTTATTGTTTCTATGGGAAACTTCAGAGTCACATGGAATTAAGTCCTATATAATAATCTTTGATTTGTACAGCAGCTCTTTTAAAAAATCTTTACATATAAACTCACTAGTGCTTTTACTGATTGGGCCTATGGAATAAATAGAGACAACCTTTGCTCCCCACCCCCAAAAGACTTCTTGCTCACTAGGAATGTAACAGAATAAACAGGGAATCCCTGCCTCAATGTTTTGTTTTATGTTAAAAAGTTTTGGTATGTTTGTTTTTCTTCCTCTGCAGACCAGGAATGACTCGCTTTCGAGAAAAATGGCTGAGGGACATTATTGAGGCCAAACATATTTTAATGGAGTCAATTCCCTTCTAATTCAATTGTGTCTAATTCTTACAGAATGTTTTAGGATTAGACTTCTAATCAGAATGTATTAAAAATACGATATTGCACATCAAACCACAGAATATTTATTGAATAATAAACTTGTGGCAAACAATCCAGCTGCATTTTTTTTGCATTCATTCACTTTCCATTTGGCAACTTCCATCACATTAGCAGAGTAACCAGTAAGTTGTTTTCCATTTCTAAGTGGTTGTTCCCATCACTGTCTACATCACTTGAGTTTTACAGGTACAGAAGCCAAGTTTAGAGATTTGCTAAAATTCACCTGTCAGGCTAAAAACTGAGGGTGATACTTGGCTGCTTGTTCCCCGATTTGAGCCTAATTCTCTAGTAGACACACCTCTTTAATGGTCATAACTGGAGAAAAGAAAAGCTCATAATATAACCAGTCTAAAGATTTCCCTACTCACAGACCCTTCACATAGGGCGAGTTAAACCTCACTGTTAGCCAACACACGCCCATACTCTGAAACCGGGCGTGCTGTGTACCACACAGCATCACAACCGCGATGGCAGCAGGGTGGCTCCAAGACGGGAGGCAATTAAACAGGGAAGGTCTGACTGCCACCCTTACTTATTTCTGGTCTTCTTTCCATCCTCACACCAGATCATCACTTGTTCCTACCATCCCTGTGAGGCTGCCTTGCCTGACTGTAAAGGTTTAAAACACCAAAGACAAGATTATGTTGTGGGTGATTACTTACAGGTATGGCAGAATACATATTTATGCAGACAAGCACTGGAAGGGAACACAGAATGCTAAAGACAGTTGTGGTAAGACTGTGGGTAATTTTTCTTCTTTAACTGTCACATTTGTGTAATAAACATAAAAGAAGGGAAAATCTTATCAGAACAACAGGCAAGGAGGTGGAAAACTAGCTAAGTCTTCCTGAAGAACAAAACGTACATTTCAAATACAATAGGCCTCCTGTTGGACTTATGGCTCAGATGACTCAACACAGTTTGAAGCAGTAACTCTCATGAGCTCAAAATAATACTTTTAGCCCTTTTAGTCTACTCTCCTCTTTCCCAAAGAACATGCTACTGAAGCTGTTCTTTGGCAGATCTTTCCTGAACAAACCCTGATGAAAGAAATGACAAAATTCTGAAATACATTAATATGTTTTCTTTCAGTTACTGAATATCTACTCTGTGGAGGACACAGGAGAATCCAATAAAACCCACAATAATCCTCTATCACAGAGTTGCTGCACTTAAACAGCTTTGCCTACTGAAAACAAGAGTGCAAACTCATTCAGTCTCTAGGAACCCATACCAAAAAATAATGTTCTTAGAGAACAAAATTCTTAAATAGGGATGATAAATTTAGGTTTTATTACACAGGGAAGTAGATGGATTATAACTCATAAATTTGGAATCTAGCTTCCTTTTACCTTTTGGAAACAAGATGTTTATCAGGTTAGGCAGCAACGATGATAAACAGAAATCACTTCAGATTCAGGGGTCATAATTGTTGCTACACGCCAAGTGGTTTAATTCCTTAGCTGTGGGTTAAAGGCAGACACTTTCCTAGAACACATGTTAAACAGTAAAACTTTTTATCTATACTTTGAAATATGACTGCCTTATTTTAAAACTTTGGGGGAAAAAACACTTCAAACTATTACAAGGAGAGGCGACATTTTCTAACCACAGAGTTAGAACATCCCCCAGGTAATTTAGATTTATTCTAGATACAAAATAATACAGCTCAAAACAACCTTAACAGAAACAGCCGAAACTTCCACTGTCCCCTTTCCCTTCACCTAACAACTCAAATTGAACAAAATAATGGGAAGAGAAAAGATCACGAACTGCTAGTCCCAGAATTTTCCATTTCTCCCAAACTTAAAAGTCAATAGCAGCCATAAAAAAAGTGATAAAGTGAGGGGTTCTATACAAAGGTAAACTGAATGACAGATGTAAATAGTAAACTGAAACGTTTAACAATGTTTAAAATGAAATATGCTTATATAAAGGACAGACTTAAAATATGTTTAATATCATTTTAACTTCATTCTTATAAAACTAAATTAAAACCAATGCTTCAATATATTTTTCCTTTTAAACTCCTAACCATAGTTGACTCCCATTCATTCCCAGTATTCAAATAATGATCTAAGCATAGCTTAGATGGATATAATGTACTTATACTGGCACAACAGTACGCCTCCCAATATTTTATATTTGAAGAACCATTCTTAAGAACTTAAAATATTTTATATTTGAAGAACCATTTTTAAGAACTCTTTTAAGAACTTAAAACACTAACATTCACATTTTCAACTCAGTAAGTCTGTGGGTTAGTTTGCTTTTTGGCTTATTTGTTGGGATTTGGGGTAGAGGTAGGGATTAAAACCAAAATACATTACTTCTGGGGCAGACTATATATTATACAAGTCGATTTTCAAATTCCAGATTTGCTTTTTTCAGCAATGCCTTCACCTTGTTAACAAAAGTGGACTCCTGTATATTTCTACCAAGTCCATTTATAACATGTTCAACAGAGAGGAATGATGATTTCCCACAAGTTCGGTGGGGGTGGGGGTGGGGGACGGGCATCACGTAAAGCTAATAGGAGCACTGTCCCATGGTGTGAGAGTTAAGTTTCTGATCTTACTGACACTTTCTCTCAATGCCACCTCCCCGAGTACAGTATGGTTTTATTTGTAATTTGGATTTTTAAACCAGAAAGTTATTATGGTCAATCCAAAAATAACCCAAAGAACTTGCTAAAATTATATCAATAAGCAGCTTTTTATTGAAGGACTGAAAGAGTTTAATAGAAGGCACAGGAGCACTGTAAAGCTTTTTCAGATCATAGTAATCTTTTTGTATGTATATATGGAACCCAGACTTTTTTTGTTAAAAATGTCTGCTGAACAATCAGAAATTCCTTATTTGTCATCTTTCCCTTTAGTTTTTCTGTATACCATCTCTCGAAAACTGGCCAGAATCTTGTTTTCTCTCTTTCGCCTCTCTTCTTGGTTAAAGGACGCCAGGGCTCTCTTCTCATCAGCACTATAGATCTGGTTCTCTTTCCGCAGTCGCACAGCCTCCATTCGGCGATGCCTGGAGATAATTTTATTTTTGGCTTAATTTCTCAGTAATTATTCTCATAGTACTTCCGCACTTATCCTTCTTAATACAGAGTGGTCTATTTAAAGAACTGACAAATAGAAATTGTTTTGGTAATTGGTTGGATTTTCAAAAGATCATTCATTCTATCTGCCAATGTGTCCTTTGATTCATTTCCAGTATTCAAATAATGATCTGATGTTCTGTCAACATCATGAATATTATTAATTTCAAATACTAAGGGTCATAAGTCTAGTTCTGTTGTTTCTACTAAAACAACTAGAAACTAGCAAATTATTAAGCTTCCTATGTGATATCTGGAATTTGCCTTTGGGGAATTGACAGTAGGACAGAAGAAAGGTTTAAGTTGTCATCAATCAGGTGGAAGTTCCTCATGGTTCTAATTTATCATACAACCAAAAGGACCAGGTCTAATACTGTAACAGAATTTTTTGATGAGTTTTATGAGTGGATTTAACTTCCTTAGAATCCAGGAGCAGCTCAAAGGAGAGATTTATCACAAGGGCCAAATCAGGAAAGTATAGGGGGCAGAGGGAAACTACTACATTATCTTCAAAGGGTCTGCTAACTTAGAGGGTAAACGCCATGAAACTCTTTTAGGTATATGTAACCCAACCCTACAAAGTTAGTTCGATATAAGGCTTGACCTATGTCTAGAAAAATAGAGAAAACGGAGTAAAGAAAAGAGGGGAGAATCATTCAAGATTAGTGTGAAAGTGGGGGAGCAGCAGAATGGAAAGACAAGGAGATGACAATGTATTTAAGGTTGCTCCACCATACAGAGGAGTTTATTTGGAACACAAAGTGCTATGTGAACAATGTTGTAAAACATCTATGTACATGTCTCCTAGTACATAGGAAAGATTTTCTCTTGGGTATCCAGGAATAGAGCTGCTGGGACATAAAGTTTACAAATGTTCTACTTTCCAAGATGATGCCAGACTGTTTTTCAAAGTCGTTGTACCAATTTATATCACCACTAGCAATATTTAAGAGATCCTGTAGATTTACATCTTCTCCAATGCTTGGTATTGTTAGAACTCTGAACTTTTGTCTATCAAATAGATGTAAAATGGTATTTTAGCATGTTCTTGATTTCCATGTCCAATGATAATGAACATCTTTTTATATATGTGTAGGCCATACATTTTTCTTCTTCTAACAAATGCTTGTTTCCTTTTCCCATTTTTCGTTCGCGGTGTTTGTATGTATTCTTTAAATACTCTCAATGCTATCAGTTTTAAGATCTTATCCCAGCTTAAAACTTGTCTTTTTACTTATTTTAGATGTCTTTTGATAAACAAAAGTTTCTTTTAACTTAGGCAAATTATCACTATTTTATGATTAGTACATTTTTTGGAGTCTTCCTTAAGAAACACTTTCTTACCCCAAGAGCTATTAGGTATCTAGTTATACTTAACACTAAGAGTGTTAAAGTTGTTTTTGACATTTAAGTCCTTATCCTATGCACTGATTTTTTTTTTATTAAAAAAATTTTTTTTTAAAGTAGGTTCCACTCAGAGTGGGGCTTGAGCTCACAACCCTGAGACCTAGAGTCGCATGCTCTAGTGAGCCAGCCAGGCACCCTTAGTAGCACTGATTTTTAAATATGGTCATACAGGGTTCTACTTTCATCTTTTTCCAAACAGATAACCGTTTTTGTCCTGCTCCATTTACTGAAGAGTTCCTTCTTTCCCCAATGATCTGACATGCAATCCTTTTCATATAATTAAGTTCACACATGTATGGCTCTGCCCCTCAGCTTCATATTTTATCCCACTGAACAATTCGTTTGTTCTCCTATACTTTCGAAAGTTCTGTAAGCTTCATAGTAAGTCCTCATATATGGTAGGGCAAATCTCATCTTCCTGTCCTTCTTGAAAGGTGATGGGACTACTCTTGGCCCTCTAGTCTAACATAAATTGTAGAACCATCTTACTGGGGCACCCGGATGGTTCAGTCGGTTATACATCTGTCTTCAGCTCAGATCATGATCCCAGAGTCCTGAGATCAAGTCCACATCAGGTTCCCTGCTCCATGGAGAGTCTGCTTCTCCCTCACCCTTTGCTGCTCGCCCTGCTTGTGCTCTCTCTCTCTCTCTCTCTGTCAAATAAATAAATAAATAAAATCTTAAAAAAAAAACCCACCTTAAGTTTCACATAAAGCTCTTCTGTGAGTCTGATTGGACCTACACTATATACAGATCAATTTGGGGAGAACTGACTTTATATACTGTCTTCCTATATGAACATGGCATCTCTCCACTTAAGACTTCTTTAATGTCTCTTTTTTAAAAGATTTGTTTATTTGAGAGAGAGACAGAGAGAGGGTGAGTGGGGAGGGGCAGAGGGAGAGGGCAAGAATCTTAGGCAGACTCCCTGCTGAGTGTGGAGCCCGACACGGGGCTCAATCTTACAACCCTGAGATCATGACCTGTCCCGAAAGCAAGAGTCCAACGCTTAGCCAACTGAACCACCCAGGCACCCCTTTAATGTCCCTCAGTAATGTTTTCTAGCTTTCCCTGTAGAGGTCTTGGACATTTCTTGTTAAGATTTATTCCTAAATCCTACATATTCTCTGATACTATTATAAATGTTGCTTCCTTTTTATTTACATTTCTAACTGTTGCCTGGTACATGGAAATGCAATTGGTTTTCATGTATTAACCTTATATCCAACCATTTATTAAACGCTCCTATTATTCAGAATCATCTAAAGGTTCCTCAGAATTTTCTATGTAAAAAAAAAAAATTACATCATTCACAAAAAATGAGTTATATCCTCCTTTCTAATGTTATGACTCTCATTTCTTTTTGCCTTTTAAGATTTTATTTATTTGACAGAGAGATAGAGGGAGAGCAATGAGCAGAGAGCCTGATGCAGAGCTCGATCCCAGGACCCTAGGATCATGACCTGAGCTGAAGGCAGATGCTTAACCATCTGAGCCACCCAAGCAGCCCTCATTTCTTTTTGTCTTATTCTGCTGGTCCTCCGAATTCCGAGATTCTGGAGGTGCTTCAGGGATTTTGCAAATATCTGCCTCCAACTTTATTTTAAAATATTTACTTACTTTTAATAATTCATAGTTTTAAAAAATCCAAAATTCAGTTTGATCTTGGTATTGATGTCCTATTAGTTTACTCTCCTCATTCTTCCTGGTACTTTGCTTTTTCTTTCACAATTTTATATTCATTTCCCCATGCTGTCATAATCCTTTTCTGCTCTTCATTCTCTGCCTCTACAGAGAACTAGAGGCAAACTCAGAAAACAGGAAACACTGTCTTATGAAAATGATTTCCTACTACCAGAATGCCATATTCCTCATGGGGCAGTGATAAATAACTGAATTAACTATATCCTCCAGAAGACAAACTATAAGTACCAAAATACAAACTAGGAAAGGACAATGGAAAGACTGATTCTTTGAAGTTGGAGAGGCAGCTGATTTTGAGGCTGAGTTGTACACATACTTGGAATTTTAGCCAGCCATGTTTATACCAGTAAAACCAGTATTAAACCAAAATTCATACTCTACTTTTCATTAAGAATGACATCACTTAATGAAAACCAATTGCCAAAATATAATTCTGGTAGTTAGAAAGGAAAAGATCTAATCATGGAAACTGACCGCGATGCCAATAACTTACCTGCTACCACTCATTACATAACCCGAGCATTCAAATGATGCAATTTCTTCACTGGTCAAGCCAATTTCACCTCTTCTTGGGATACGTTTCCCCGCTTTTACATATTCAGCCATAGCTGCACCCTCACCAGGTAACAGTGCATGGCCATAGCTACGAAGTAATTCAGAAAAGGTTCATTATAAAAAGCTCATCATCATAAAAAAAAGCTCATCATCTAAAGAGAGCATAAAGAGATTTGCTTTCAGAAAATAGCACAAATAACGGTTGCTGAGTGGGAGCATGCTGGGAAGACCAATGTGAGTTACTTTAATTAGCGAACACTGCATCTGACCTACATAACTAACCCAGGAATACAGACATGCTTTGGAAGAACAAAAGAACTGATGTTAGTGAGTCTAGATTCATGGTTTACAATTATGGATCAATTTATCCCTATAGGCATTGCCTTTATGGCTTCTGCCTCCAGCGAATTCCTTTTCCCTTTCAAGAAAAAAAAAGAGAAATAATATATCTCAAATTAACATACTTTTTAGACTCATAATGAGTAATAATGCTATACAGTAACAATTATCTATTAACTTTCATTCAAGAGGACTTTAAAAACTACCATCCCTTCATTCAATTCATTGACTGCATCTTGAATACCTATTAAACTCAAAGCTTATAATACAAAAATAATCTCTGTTCTTATGGAATTTATATACTGATGGTGACATAACTACAATACAAGGTAGAACATATAAAACACTGCACGAAAGAAAGAGAAAATACTGTGACGACTGGAGGATTAAAGAGGGGTAGGAATCCCATCTACTCATGGAAGGAAGGTCCTGGGAATCAGCACATGACCCCTCCTTTTGAAAAGAGCTTTGAAAGATGGTAAGGATTTTAATAGGAAGAAATTGGGAATAGTAAAGAAACAAGGGCAGGGAAAAGAAGTGAAGGCAGGTTGGGGGAAGAGATAAGGTGAACAAGGCATGATGAGGGAAAGTGCACCGTAAATACAGGGAAGTTTTAGTTCAGCTTAGCTGGAACCTGGCATGTAAATAAGGGCATAGAGGGAGATAAAGCAGGAAAGGCAAGTTAGGGCCGTACTTTTAGGAAGGTACTTTAGATATTTTAAATACACTGTTACTTACTTCAAAGGTTTATCATCCTGAGAGGCAAGTGTTTTTGGAGCCTCTGGGCCAATTAAATCTGAGGGTTCTTCAGGCTCTGCAGGAAAGATGTACAGAAACAGATTCACATTTTGACTAATTATTTAATTTAATGTTTTATCTGTTCTGAGTCAAAGTCTACCAGAAGAACCTACTTGATCGATCCTTCCAGGGATTCTCCAGAAACTCTTCCTGGGAATCTTTAGAGCTTGAATCACTGGAATCTTTTCTACTCTTCTTAGACTTCTTTTTCCTGTATTTCTTCCTGTAATTATAATTTGATATAAATACACTTAATAGTCCCACATTAAAGAGACTCTCATTTTTTAAGGCAATGAAAGACTGATGAAAATGACTTAAGTTCTCAGCTGATTAAAATTTTTAGAGCAGAATTTTAATTAAAAGATCTTTTAACTTATTTAACCAAATCATGTTTCACTATAAAAAAGATCCCTTGAGGGGATAATGAAATAGTCCTCATGTTGCAGAAAGATAATAAAGCAGTTTAAAAAACAGCTCTTACCAATTTGAGCATCAATAATTTAAAGTGCAATGGATTAAAATACATCAAATATGTTTGAATCCTTGGGTTCATAATGATACTAAAAAAGTCCAACTCATTATTTTGAAAACTCGTAAAACAAAAAAAGTTAAAAAAAACTGTCCTGCCTTCCCGATACAAACTGTACTTCAGAGTAACCAAACAGTTGATAAGGGTAGGTTTCTCTTGTAGAATTATTCTACCTAATAAATGAAGAAAGCAAGCCAGAAAGGAAAAAAAAAAACAACAAGAAAGAAAGCCAGAATTAGACTATCACAACTTTGCAACCCCTAATGAAATAAGGGATCTAGGCAATGACCATCCATGGCTATTAATATGACAGAAGGAGACAACCAGACATTATCTGCCTCCTGACGCAATACACAGCACCATCTATGCAGTATGTGTGCCAAAGACTCAAATCTTAACCTCATCAAGTCTCTAGACCTTACTATCAATATATAGGAAATAGACAAGACAAAGAACATGTTAAAAGCACACCATAAAAATATAGTCAGGGGCACTTGGCTAGCTCAGACAGTGGAGCACATGACTCTTGATCTTGGGGTCCTGAGTTCGAGCCCCACATTAGGTGCAGAGAGTACTTAAAAATAAAATCTTTAAAAATAAATAAAAAAATTAAATATAATCAGCAAAATCTGTACTGCAGGAAACTCTATAGGTAAATGATTTTGTTTTTTTTAACAAATAAATTGCAAGAACAAAAAGGGAAGGGGAACCAACTAATTTAAAGAGGTATGAGACATAACAACCAATCATAATTTATGGGCATTATTTGGATCTAGATTTAAATAAACTATATAAAAACCTGCTGAGAATTGAGGAATTATTGCTAAATATCTTAGGCATGGTAACAGTATTGTGGTTATGATTTTTTAAAAAGAATGCCGATCTTTTAGAGAAACATGCTGGTTTATGGACAAAATGATAGCTGGGATTGGTTTTGAAATAATGAGAGGGGCAGTGGAGACCGTCCAAGAGTTGAAATTAAGCTGGGTGATGGTTACACAGGGGATCATTACACTATTTTATTTATCATTATTTACTTATTTATTTTATCTTATGTAATTTTATATATATTTTAACTTTTCCAAAATAAAAATTGAAAAGAAAACTGACGATCTATGTTTCTTCTTCTTTTCCTTTTTCTTGGCTTTCTTTGCTCTTCTTTTTGTATTTTCATCTGCAAATTAAAGCACATTTTAATTAAAAACAAAAGTTTAACTCTAAAACCCCAGTAATTTTGAGTAAATATCCTATTGCTGCTCTATTTGTTGTTACAGAGAAATGAATTAATTCAAACATTTATTGCTACTCATCAGGGTATGTGCTAGGCACCAGGGACACAGAAATTAAAGTTATACTAAGTCTTCAGTGATACAGAGTATATTGGGTGAGATAATAGTATGGGGCAAGTAGGAAAATGTCCTTGTTTTTTAGAAATGTATACAGAAATCTTTAGGGCGACAGTGTGATATTTCTAATTTACTTTGAATATCTCAGCAAAAAAATGATATTTAAAGCAAATGTCAAAATACTAAAAATTGTTAAAATCTAAGTGATATATACTATTATACTATTCTCCTTACTTTATAATGTTTTGAGCATTTTCACGATGAAAAAAGAAAAAAACCCTATGTGTTTGGGGTGGGGGGCACTCAGTCTAATGGAGGAGACAGAGGTAAAGAGATAAACAGAATTTGGAGTGATACAGGGAAGCATGGGGTGCTCTGAGCATACAGAGAAGTCTCATTATCAGGCTGGTTTGGGGAAGGTATTTAAGGAACGGTGACTCTTAAGCTAGTTTTTTTTTAAGATTTTTAAAAATTATTTATTTATTTGAGTGAGAGACACACAGAGAGCATGACAGAGCAAGCGAGCATGAGCAGCAGGGAAGGGCAGGAGAGGGAGAAGCAGACTCCCTGCTGAGTGGGGAGCCCAACGTGGGGCTCGATCCCAGGACCCCGGGATCATGACCTGAGCCACAGGCAGATGCTTCATTGACTAAGCCACCCAGGTGCCCCAAGCTAGTTCTTTTTAAAATTAGTTTCATTACAAAAGTACTGCATGCCTACTGCTGAAGAGTCAGCCAAGCCGCAGGCAGGGAGAGACTGGCACTGTAGGCAAATGGACTCTCTGTATCAAGTACAGAAGCAAGAGAAAGAACTGGAATACTGAGGAGACAGACAGTAGTTCTCTGGCTAAGAGGATGCTGCAAGAGGGACAGGGCACCTGTGATCAGAGACGGATCAATCAGGGTCCGAACTTTACCCTGAAGAC
>CM052901.1:25346486-25372788 GCA_028534135.1 Potos flavus | reverse complement strand
ACAATGATCAATTTCACTGCATTTGAAATACTGAAAAAGAACAGATGACAGGCATCTGTAATTTGTAAAAGCAAAGTCTACTGTTCGACTACTTATAAACATTATTTTTCAACTTCTCCATACAGCAGCTCTGCAGTATGTAAAAAAATACCTTCTTCTTCTTCTTTTTTTTTTAAATACCTTCTGAAGTAGAAGCTGAACTGGTGCTTTTCTTTGGCTCATCATCCTCTACTGGTGTGTGTTCATCAGAGCTGAATTTAAAGAAGACGGTTGTAAGAATCAGAAAACTGACAAAACGTGAATCACGGAGTATAAAAATCTCGAATCAAAAACTTTCAGTAATGACACTGATTGTCCAAGAACCATTAAAAGCGAACAGCGGAATAACTTCGTAAGGGTACAGCTCAAGGGTCCACCACCTTCGAAATAACATAATCATCATTGACATTTGCATGCGTTAGCATTTACAAAACACTGTTCAAACTGAAAGCAACATGTAAGATTTAATTTTCAGAAGAAGGCACAAGGCATATGTAAGGAAAGATGAAAAAACTAGAGACAGGAAGACCAAAGGAAGACTGCATTTTATTCTATGTGTATAAAGGACATACGGTAGAGCAGCAACCGTTCTGTCCCCAGAGCAAGAACCTAACACACTACAATATAAAGAGATTTCATTCTATTATAGATAATTCTGAAAACGAGTACTCTTAAAATTCTATAATCGTTTAGAAGAGGATGGGGTGCCTGGGTGGCTCAGTCAGTTGAATGGCCAATTCTTGGTTTTGGCTCAGGTCATGATCTCAGGGTCCTGGGACTGAGCCCCACACCCAGCTCCATGCTCAGCGGGGAGTCTGCTCCCTCTCCCTCCGCCTCATTTGCTCTCTCTCTTAAAATAAATAAATCCTTGGGGCACCTGGGTGGCTCAGTCAGTTGGGCGTCTGCCTTCGGCTCAGGTCATGATCCTGGGGTCCTGGGATCCAGTCCCGCATTGGGCTCTCTGCTTTGCGGGTACCCTGCTTCTCTCTCTTTCTCATGAATAAATAAATAAAATCTTTAAAGAACATATTAAAATAATAAATGAATCTTATAAAAATAGTTTAGAAGAGGAATTTTCATATCGTATAATCTTTTAATCTAAAGACCACATCTGGAGTAATTTAGGTATTGCCTAGAAAATTATTTGTAGTGTTCCTTCCAACTCACTCTTTCAGTTCAGATTCTTTGATCGTTTTCGACTCTAAGAACAAGTTTCAAATAATAATGCTATCACCCTGTCATAAAACACAAGTATACCTGTCAAGCACATTCAACTCAAAGTAAGACTTAGAAATAGAGGAGAGGTGGGATGCCTGGGTGGCTCAGTTGGTTAAGCGGCTGCCTTCGGCTTGGATCATGATCCCAAGGTCCTGGGATCAAGTCTCACATCAGGCTCCTTGCTAGGCAGGGAGCCTGCTTCTCCCTCTGCCTCTGCCTGCCACTCTGCCTGCTTGTGCTCTCTCTCTGACAAATAAGTAAAATCTTTTAAAAACAATTTATTTAAAAAAAAAGAAATGGAGAGGGAAGAAGAACCTTATGAACAGCACCAAAGGGGGGGAAAAAAAAAAGAATTAGGCCTTCAGATACTATTTAATACATGAAAACTAACCAGGAGCACCTGGCTGGCTCAGCTGGTGGAACATGAGACTCTTGATCTTGGGGTTGTAAGTCTGAGCCCCACGTTGGGTGTAAAGATTACTTAAAAATAAATCTTAAAAAAAAGAAAACTATACAAAACTGTATTGGTATATTCATTCTTTAAAAAAAAAAATCCCTGTGGGAATAGAATAGAAAGCCCAAAAATAAACCCATGCATATATGGGCAATTAATCTATGACAAAGGAGTGAAGAATATACAGTGAGTAAGAACAGCCTCTTTAATAAATGGTGCTGGGAAAACTGGACAGCCACATACAAAAGTACAGACTTGAACCACTATCTTACACCATACATATAAATTAACTCAAAAATGGATTAAAGACTTGAAAACAAAAATTACCTAGAAGAAAACATAGGCAGTTAGCTCCCTCACCTCTGTTGTGGGAGTTGTGCAATGGCTTTTAGATTTTTTAAAAAAGATTTTATTTATTTCTTTGAGAGAGAGAGTAAGCGAGAGAGAGACAGCACAAGTAGGGTAAGTGGCAGAGGGAAGGGGAGAAGCAGACTCTCCCACTGAGCAAGGAGCCTGACGCGGGGCTCGATCCCAAGACCCTGGAATCATGACCCGAGCCGAAGGCAGACGCTTAACTGACTGAACCACCCATGTGCCCCTGCTACCTTTGTTCTTTATGGGAAATCTGAAAACCAGGGCACCTGGGTGGCTCAGTCAGTTAAGCATCCGACTTGATTTTGGCTCAGGTCATGATCACAGAGTAGTGAGACTGAGTCCGCTTTGAGCTCCGTGCTGAGTGTGAAGCCTACTTAAGATTCTCTCTCTTCCTCTGCCCCCCAAACCCCCCCTCATGCACACATGCTCTCTCTCTCTCTCTCAAAAAAAAAAGAAAAAGGCAGAAGATCTGAATAGACGTTTTCCAAAAACATATAAATGGGTAGCCAGTATATAAAAAAACTGTTCAATATTACTAATCATCAGGGAAATGTAAATCAAAATCAAAAAGAGATTAACACCTCACCTGTTAGAATGGCCATTCTTGAAAAGAAATAACAAGTGTTGGTGAAGATGTGGGAAAGGGAACCCTTGCACACTGTAGGTGAGAATGTAAATTGGTGCAGCCACTATGGAAAACAGTATGGAATTTCCTTAAAAATTAAAAATATAACCATATCATCCAGCAATTCCACTTCTGGGTATTTATCCAAAGAAAACAAAAACACTAACTTGAAGATATATATCCTCCCATGTTCACTGCAACATTACTTAAAATAACCAAGATATAGAAACAACCGAAGTGTCTATGGAAAAATGAAGAGATGAAGAAAATGTAGTATAGGAGAGGGTATCAACATGGTGGAGTAGGAAAATCCTGAGCTCACCTCCTCTCATAGACACACCAAAATCTACAACTACATACAGAACAACTATCTCTGAGAATGAACTGAAGACTAGCAGAACAGAGCGTTTATAACTGAGGATATAAAGAAAAAGCCACACTGAGAAGGGTGGGAGGGGCAGAGACGAAGTCTAGTCAGGACCCACACACTCGGCATGGCGACCAACAGCAGAAGGGATATCCTAACTGTAGAGTCCCGCACTAAGAAATAAGAGATCTCCGTTCCACATCAGCCTCCACAGCCTGAGACCCGTACCAGAAAGACAAGCACTCATGTCTGACATTGAACACAGTGGGGCTTACATCCAGGAGAGCCAGAGGGCAGTGGGAAATTGAGACTTCCCTCTTAAAGGGCACACCAGCACAGAGGCATTAGTTTAAGCACCTAGGTTAGAGGTAAAGGAGATCCAAGGAGACTAAGTTTAGGGTGTGTGTGGAGGGGCAGGGATCTGTCTGAACATTCTCCAGAGAAAGCAGCATTGGCAGGCCCCATCTTCCTTTAACTTCCCTTACATCTAGCTGGTCCAGCCCTGGCGGGTGCCATTTCTCACACTCTGCATCTACTGTGCTAGCACTACTGGCACAGCCCGAGCAGACTCACCCCACCCGACCCGCCCACCCTGGCCTGGCACTCCTCTCTAGCAGCTCCCTACCTACCATAGGCATCCTCGGCCAGGACCAGCACACCTTCCACCCAAGGGCTCCTGCCCTGGAGGCCCAGTCCTACACACTAGAGTGCCTGCATCAGCTGCAGCTGGACCTTGCCGCCAGCTGCACTGAAAGCCTGCCCTTCTCAACAGTGCTCATGTGGCTCACAAGCAGGCCTTACTGCCATCTCTGTCAAGGGCCAACCCCACACACCAGCATGCCCACACCAGTTGCAACCAGGCCTGTCAATGAGACAGGCCAGGAGCCTGCCCCACTCACCAGCATACCCATAGCAGTCATAGCCAGGCCTAGGCAGACGGCTGCGCCAGGAAACAGCCCCACATACCAGTGAGTCTGCACCAATCATGACCAGCCACGAGAGGGAGCACACGGCCTACACAGGAGTCCCTCCTGGGGCACCTGGCTTTCGTGACCAGGGGGTTGGTGCTACTGAGCCCCACAGACACCTTCGGCATAAAGCCTCTCCTCCAAGACTGGGACAATAGCTGATCTACCTAAAACAGAAACAAACACTGTGACGCAAATGAGGAGACAGACAGTATGTTCCAAGTGAAAGAAGAAGACAAAACCTCAGAAAAAGAACTAAACAAAACACAGATCTACCAGATAGAATTCAAACTAATGGCCATAAAGATGCTCACTGAACTCTAATGAAGAATGGATGAACATGGTGAGGAACTTCAACAAAGAGACAGAAATATTTTTTTAACTCAATCAGAGCCAAAGAACACAATAACCGAAATGAAAAATACAGGCATCAACAGCAGATTACAGGATGCAGAAGAACAGATTAACAATCTGGAAGACAGGATAGTAGAGAACACCGAATCAGAAGAGCAAAAAGCAAAAGACATCAATAAAATGAGGCTAAGTTTAAGGGACCTCTGGGGTAACATCAAGTGTACTAATATTCATACTATAGGGGTCCCAGAAGGAGAAGAGAGAGAAAAGGACAGAAAGCTTATTTAAAAAAAATTATAGCTGAAAACTTCCCTAACCTGGGGAAGGAAATAGACATCCAAGTCCAGAAAGCAAACACCCCCAAATGAGATGAACCCAAAGAGACCAAGACACATTATAATCAAAGTGTCAACAGTTAGAGATAAAGAATCTTAAAAGCAGCAAAAGGAAAACGAGTTACATACCAGGGAACCCTAAGTCTATAAGCTGGTTTTTTAGCAGAAACTTTATAGGTCAGAAGAGAACTGCATGATATATGCAAAGTGCTAAAAGGAAAAAACTTACAACCAAGATTACTCTACCCAGCAAGGTTATCACTCAGAAGTAAAAGAAAAACAAGGAGTTTCTCAGATAAGCATAAACTAAAGGAGCTCATCAATACCAAACCAGCCTTACAAGAAATATTAAAGGGACTTAATTTTTTTTAAAGATTTTATTTATTTATTTGACAGAGAGAGAGATCACGAGTAGGCAGAGAGGCAGGCAGAGAGAGAGGGGGAAGCAGGCTCCCTGCTGAGCAGAGAGCCCGATGCGGGGCTCGATTCCAGGACCCTGAGATCATGACCTGAGCCAAAGGCAGAGGCTTAACCCACTGAGCCACCCAGGTGCCCCTAAAGGGACTTAATTTTAAGTGGAAAAGAAAAATCATAACTACAACTAAGAAAATTATGAAGGGAGGGGCACCTGGCTGGCTCAGTCAGTGGAGCACGTGACTCTTGATCTTGGGGTTCTGAGTTCAAGCTCCATGTTGGGTGTAGAGATTACTTAGTAATAAAATCTTTGAAAAAAAAAGGGAAAATTACGAAAGTTAAAATCTCACTGGTAAAGGTAAACATATAGTAAAGGTAGTGGATCAACCACCTACATAGCTAGTATGAAGATTAAAAAACAAAAGTAGTAAAACCAGTTAGACCCACAATAATTAGTCAATGGAAACATAAAATAATAAGATGTAAAATATGATGTCAAAAACATAAAACACAGTGGGGGGATGTAGTGCTTTTAAAATGCATTTCAACTTAAGTGGGCATTAACTTAAAATAGATTGCTATATACGTAAGATGTTATATATGAACCTCATGGTAGCCACCGACCAAATAAATACCTATAATAGATAAACAAAAAATAAAAGAATACAAACATAACACTAAGGAAAGTCACCAAATCTCAAGGGAAGAGAGCAAGAGAAGAAAGGAACAGAGAAGAGCTCCAAAAACAATCAGAAAGGGACGCCTGGTGGCTCAGTTGGTTACATGTCTGCCTCTGGCTCAGGTTATGATCCCAGGATCCTGGAATCAAGTCCCACATCTGGCTCCTTGCTCAGCAGGGAGACTGCTTCTCCCTCTGCCTGCCGCTCCCCACCTGTGACTTCTCTCTCTGACAAATAAATAAATCTTTAAAAATCAGAAAAAAAAATCAACAAAATGGCAACAAGTCCATACCTATCAATAATTTTTTTTTTAATTTTTATTCATTTATTTGTCAGAGAGAGAGAGAAAGCACAAGTAGAAGGAGCAGCAGGCAGAGGGAGAGGGAAAAGCAAGTTCCTCGCTGAGCAGGGAGCCCGATGTGGGGCCCGATCCCAGGACCTTGGGATCATGACCTGAGCCAAAGGCAGACGCTTAACCAACTGAGCCACCCAGGCGCCCCCATACCTATCAATAATTTTTTATTGATAATTACTTTAAATGTAAACTTACTAAGTGCTCCAATCAAAACACACACAGTAGCTGAATAGATTTTAAAAAAATACCCATCTATATGCTGCCTACAAGAGACTCACTTCAGATCTAAAGACACAGAGACCGGGGGCGCCTGGGTGGCTCAGTGGGTTAAAGCCTCTGCCTTTGGCTTGGGTCATGATCTCAGGGTCCTGGGATCGAGCCCCGCATTGGGCTCTCTGATCAGCCGGGAGCCTGCTTCCCCCTCTCTCTCTCTGCCTGCCTCTCTGCCTGCTTGTGATCTCTCTCTCTCTCTCTCTGTCAAATAAATAAATAAAATCTTAAAAAAAAAAAAAAAGGACACAGAGACTGAAACTGAAGGGATGGAAAAAGATATCCTATGCAAATGAAAACAAAAAGCTGGGGTAGCAATACTTATATCATATAAAACAGACTAGAAAACAAAGCCTGCAATAAGACATGAAGGACATTATATATGATAAAGGGATCAATCCAACAGAGGGTAGAACATTTGTAAATACCTATGTACCCAACACAGGAGTGCCTTAATACATAAACCAAGTATTAACAGACAAGAAGGGAGAAATTGACAGTAATACAATAACAGTAAGAGACCTTAACACCCCACTTACATGAATGGATAGATCATTCAGACAGAAAATCAATAAGGAAACAGTGGCCTTGACCAACACACTAGACCGGATGGACTTAACAGATATATATAGAACATTCTATCCAAAAACAGCAGAATACACATTCTTTTCAAGTACACATGGAATATTCTGCAGGACTGATCCTATGTTAGGCCACAAGACAAGTCTTAATAAATTTAAGAAGACTGAAATCATATCAAGCATCTTTTCAGACTACAACAGTATGAAACAAGAAATCAATTACAAGAAAACTGGAAAAACACAAACACATAAAGGCAAAACAACATGGAATTAAACAACCAATGGGTCAGGGTGCCTGGGTGGTACAGTCGGTTAAGTGTCTGACTCTTGCTTTCAACTCAGGTCATGATCTCAGGGTCATGAGATTGAGCCCCATGTCAGGCTCTGCGCTCAGCGGGGAGTCTGCTTGAGATTCTCTCTCCCTCTCCTTCTGACCCTCCCACTTGTGCACGTGCTCTCTCTCTCTTAAATAAATAAATCTTTAAAAACAACCAACCAATGCGTCAATGAAGAAATCAAAGAGGAAATCAAAAAAATACCTTGAGACAAATAAAAATGGAAACGCGACAGTATAAAATCTATGAAATGCAGCAAAAGAAGTTCTATGAGGGAAGTTTTATACAGGCCCAGCTAAAGAACCAAGAAAAATCTGAAATAAACAATCTAATATTACAGCTAAAGGAACTAGGAAAAAAAAAAAAGACCAAAGTTAGTAGAAGGAATAAACTAATCAAGATCAGAGTGGAAAATAAATGAAAAAGGGGCACCTGGGTGGCTCAGTGGGTTAAAGCCTCTGCCTTCAGCTCAGGTCATGATCTCAGGGTCCTGGGATCAAGCCCCACATCAGGCTCTCTGCTCAGCAGGGAGCCTGCTTCCCCCTCTCTCTCTGCCTGCTTCTCTGCCTGTCTCTCTGCCTACTTGTGATCTCTCGCTCTCTGTCAAATAAATAAATAAAATCTTTAAAAAATAATAAAATAAATGAAATAATAAATAATAAATAAATAATAAAATAAATAATAAAATAATAAATAATAAAATAAATGAAAAAGAAACTAAAAAGACAACAGAAATGATCAATGAAACTAAGAGTTGGGGGCGCCTGGGTGGCTTCAGTTGGTTAAGCATCTGCCTTCAGCTCAGGTCATGATGCCAGGGTCCTGGGATCAAGTCCCACATCAGGCTCCCTGCTTGGTGGGGAGCCTGCTTCTCCCTGTCTCTTCCCCTCCTCCTGCTCATGTGTGCTCTCTCTCTCTCACTTGCTCTCAAATAAATAAAAAATCTTTAAAAAAGAAAAAAGAAACTAAGAGTTGGTTCTTCGAAAAGATAAAATTGATAAAAAACCTTTAGCCAGATTCATCAAGAAAAAAAGAGAGAGTGCACATATAAATAAAATCAGAAATAAAAGGGGATAAGTTATACCCGATACTACAGAAATAGAAAAAAATCATAAAAGACTATTAAGAACAATTATGTGCCAACAAATGAAACAACTAAGAAGAAATTGATAAATTCCTAGAAACGACAATCATCTAAATCAGGAAGATTACAATATAGACTGATTACTACTAATGAAATTGACTCAGTCATCAAAAAATTCCCAACAAAAGAAACTCCAGGACCAGATGGTTTCACAGGTAAATTCTACCAAGTATTTAATGAGTTAAGATCTATACTTCTTAAACAATTCCAAAAAATTGAAGAAAGAACAAATTCACTCTATGAGGACAGGATTATCCTGATACCAACACCAAAGACACCACAAATAAAAAAAAATTACAAGTCAATATCTCTGATGTATTTAGATGCAAAAATCTGCAACAAAATATTAGCAAACCAAATTTTATACTACATTAAAAAGATCATATACCATACTAAAGTAGAAATTATTCCAGAAATGCAAGGATAATTCAATATCCACAAATCTATCAATGTGGATATACCACATTAACAAAATAAAGGATAAAAATCCTAGGATCATCTTAATAGACGCAGAAACAGCATTTGACAAAATTCAATATCCAAATAAGATACAAACTGTCAACAAAGTGGATATAGAGAAAACATACCTCAACTTAAGAAAGCCCATATATGACAAACCTACAGCTAATATCACACTCAACAGCAAAAAGCTGAAAACTTTACCCTAAGATCAGGAACAAGACAAGGATGCCCATTCTCGCCACTTTTATTCAACACACTACTGAAGTCCTAGCCACAAGACAAGAAAAAAAAAAAGGCATCCAAATTGGTAAAGAAGAAGGAAAACTGTTACTATTTGCAAATGATATATATATATATAAGAAAACCCTACTCTACCATCCATATTGTTTGTCAATTTTACCTCAAAAAAAAAAAAAAAATCCCTTTGTGAGGCTAACATGTGACACATAATCTGCTATTAGGTTGAGAAAAAACAATTTAAAATAATATAAATGTATTTGTCTTAATACTGAACCCTTCTATGAATAGGAAATTAGTACCCCCATGAATTACAATTTAAAAAGAACAATTAAGGGGCGCCTGGGTGGCTCAGTTGGTTAAGTGGCTGCCTTTGGCTCAGGTCATGATCCTAGGATCCCAGGGTTCTGGAATTGAGCCCTGTGTCGGGCTCCCTGCTCAGTGGGGAGCCTGCTTCTCCCTCTCCCTGCCGTTCTGTACTTATGCTCTCTATAAAATCTTTCAAAATAAATAAATAAAAAGAACAATTAATATGTTAAAATCCACTAGCAACATGTTTTAATCGTTAGGTATGTTCAATGTTTTTAAAATTCTAAGGGGTAGAATAGCACAAATCACAAAAAAGAAGAAAAAACGTGAGCTGTACTTAAAAGTTCATTTAACAAAAATTTTGACAATAGTCTTTGGATTTAAACAAATGTTACATTTTTACAAAGTATTTTTTAATCACTTACTCTGGTTCTGGATTCTTTGGAGAAAGTCCCCATACTTCAGGAGCTCCCAATTCGCCAATCCTCTCTCTCTCACTTAATCTCCTAGAAGATATAGGCATATAAATTATAACTCCATGGCTAAATTGTTTTCTAAATATATAATCAATTCAAAGGAGTCCAGTTAAGTCCTATTTTCCTATTTTAAACGTTAAATTAATAAATTAAGTATACTCATTATAATTTGATGTTCTTGGTACAGACTACAGACAGCTTGAGGCCAGGCCAGAAATACAGCTTAAAAAGTTGTTAAGTGCGTCTCTTCTGCCTCTTGCATGACATAGCTCTTAATTGCTCATTTCGTCTTCTGCAATATGTGATACAAACAGTTTTATATTTGGAAATAACTTCTTTACACGCATTTATGAGAGTAAAGAGCAGTCTCTACTTTTGATTTTGTCAAACCCGTTTTCAGAAACTCAAGAATTAATAAAGAAAATAAAAATGAAGCATTAGAAATAGAAAATAAAGAGAGGTCTGAAAATGAAAGAAAAGTTTTATTTGACAAAAACTGTCCTCAATGAGATACAGGGTTTGTTTTCTCTGTTTTCCCTTTAGTTCCCTTTTTGGAAAAGGACTATATCCTCTATCGACTCTTGGAGGACACGAAAAATTTGTTTGATTTTTTAAAAATTTTGCTCACAAAATACAAAAAACGAAGGCTCAATTCTTCAAAGTTTAGCTGCTTGTGACTCCATTTGTTAAAACACACATACACATACACAACACACACACCAAACCCTTACAAAATAAATTGGTTTGACTGCTTAAATATACAATTTCTTACTTCTTTATTCAGGAGAAAAGATATTATAATCGTGCAGAATTGGACTCAAGTTTCCCACTTGAAGAGCCTAAAAGGGTTATACTTATAACCCAACTTGGAATATATATGTACGGGGAAGTATGACAGGCTATAAGAACAGTCAAGTGTTCATCCCTGCTGCCACCAGCTTCATCTGCACGGTCTTTTTTTTTTTTAATGTTATGTTAGTCACCGTACCATATTCATCTGCACTCTTAAGATAAATTATTCATCTTCTAAATGTACAAATGCAAATTTCATCCCAGAAGTTCTGACATCTTTTTTTTTTTAAAGATTTTATTTATTTGAAAGAGAGATCACAAGTAGGCAGAGAGGCAGGCAGAGAGAGAGGGGAAGCAGGCTCCCTGCTGAGCAGAGAGCCCAATGTGGGGCTGGATCCCAGGACCCTGAGATCATGACCTGAGCCGAAGGCAGGGGCTTTAACCCACTGAGCCACCCAGGTGCCCCAGTTCTGACATCTTTTGATGAGGATTGTCCAGTAGGAAGTTGGTTGCTTAGGAGGTAACTGTCTGAAAAATTTAATTTGGAGAGGTAGGTCTCCAACCTAACTCAATACCGTTTTTATTGTTTCTGCTTCCACTCAGGAAACCCTAACAGCTAACACGTAAGTACTACTCATTATGTTCCAGGAACTAAGTCATCACAACTCTAAAAGCCTTGGCGCCAATTTTATCCCTTTTTAAATGGTTAAGAAATAAAGCTCAGAGAAGCTCAGAAACTTGCTCAAGGTCACACAACTATTAGGCAGCAAAGCATGGCTTCAAACTGGGGGCAGTCCAATTCCGGAGCCCGGCCTCTTCATCGCTATCCTTTATTACTTCTCATTCTTGGAAGAAAAAGATTTATGGAGACATCTCTCAGCTTTGGAATCTTAACCTGCCCCTCAATGTCTGTGATACTCTTAAATTTCTTTTTTAACACAGGGGACACGCAGGGGCGCCTGGGTGCCTCAGGTGATTAAGCGTCTGCCTTCTGCTCGGGTTATGATCCCAGGGTCCTGGAATCCAGTCCGACATCGGGCTCCTTGCCCAGAGGAGAGCCTGCTTCTCCCTCTCCCTCTGCCTGCTGCTCCCCCTTTGCTTGTACTCTCGCTGTCAAATAAATAAATAAATAAAATCTTTAAAAACAAAACAAAACAAAAACACAGGACATGTAAAGCCCCTAGTACAGAGCCTGATAGAATTTAACACTCAATAAGCATTAGATATTAAAACTTACGCGGCAATAATTATAACCCTTTTCCTTTCTCCTCCTTAAACTATCCACTTTTCTACTCCACTACTCACTCATGAGAGTACCGTTTTTCACGGTCAAATTACGACCATTTAACAAGGACTTTTTTCAACGTAGCTTAATCAACAGTTTAGCAGATTTCTTTTCCCACATCCAATCATCTGGTCTCAGAGGGTTTTCTCCCCCTCGGATTTAAACTCTTCCTCTCCAGCCTTCCCGACTCGCCCCACATTTCCACCGAGCACATCCTGTGACCTCAAACCCGTCCGATCATTCAGCAAGCCTTGGTGGTACGCCTACCAAGTACTAGGCACTGCTAATTTTGTGATCAATAAAATAGGTCTCTTCTTTGCCACGAGCTCAACCGAGTGCGAAATAAAAGCGCGCTTCCAAATAATAAAGACACAAAGCAAGCGGATACGGTAATTCGGGCAGCTCTGAGGCTCCCGACAGAACCGCTACGAGCCAGGAGGCAGAAGTAGCGGAGACAGCGGAGCGCGGTACGAAGGGGCCCAAGGACGAGCGAAAACCCGAGGGAAGAAAGGGGCGGAAAAAGGCGTTGCTGGGGGGGGGGCGTGGGGGGTGGGACTGAAGGGATGGAGAGAGAGGGGCGCTGAGCAGAGAGCGAAAAGCGAAAGTCCGACTGCGAAGTCGCGTGGGCTCCCGCAAGAGAAGGTGTGCCCGCCTCACTCACTTCTGCCGCAGGCTCTCCTCCCTCTCCTTGTCCAGAAGGCTGGGCCACGGCTTGTCGCTCCCGTACGGGCGCGAGTAGCCGCCATAATACGCGGTCGAGGAGGCTGAAGCGAAGGGGTTGCCCCGCGGCGCCGAGGGCCGCTCCCGGGAGCGGGAGCGCGAGCGGGAACGGTAGGACTGGTTTCGCGAGCCCTGACTGAAGCCGCCCAGCTGATGGCTGAGACCGTTCCGAGAGCAAGAGTGCGAGCGAGAGCTCGAGCGCGAGCGCCGGCCCCGGGGGGAGCGGGCGGATCGGCTGGGCTTAGGGCTCCTCGACGAACTGCGACGCTTCCCCCCGGAGCCCGAGGCCTCCCCCTCAAGGCTGCGCGAATCCGACACCGGAGCCATCGCGGCCGCTGGGCCCCCTAAGCCGCGAGAGAAGAGGGCGCTCTCGCGAGCCTGGGAAGATCTCGGTCGGTTCTTGTGTCAAACCCGCCGTCGCGCCACCGCCCGAACCCGAGGAAACCTTGGAAACAGTTCCGGGTACGTCGGCAAATCCCTTCCCCCAACCTAGGTGGTCCGGCCCACGGGACGGGGATGTGTGTATCGGTATAAAGAAGTCCGTGGGGCAACCGGATCCACTCGTCCTTCCGGTCCCGACTGAGGCTGCTCAAATCTAAACTGGATTAGAGAGTGTGTCCCTTCTTTATCCTCGAGCTGAAATACCTGAAGGGAAGGGCGGCAGGCCATATATATATATATACATATATATATATATGTATATATATATATATACACACACACACACACACATATATATGTGTGTATGTGGCTGTGTGTCGGAGTACACCCACCTCCCACACACAATTTTTTCTTTTTCTTTTTAAAGATTTTTATTTATTTGAGAGAGCGCGAGAGCGGAGGGGAGGGGGGAGTGCAGAGGCAGAGGGAGAAGCAGGCTCCCCTCTGAGCAAGGAGCCGAAGGTGGGGCTCGAGCCCAGGACCCTGGGATCATGACCTTTTTTAAGCGAGCCACCCAGGCGTCCCCACAGTTTTTTCTTTCTAATGTCAAACAAAATAAGGAGGGTTTATCGAAATTGGTGGTGAGCTATGATGTCTAAGCCCCGTTTTGCCCAGTTAGCTTAGAGGGCACAAATTCTTTGTTAATAATTTGAGCCTGATACGCTACGGTTAAGTTCGCAGCGGAGAGAAAACAGCTTATTTATTCTCCAGAAATTAATCTCCAGTAATATGCACCAGCAAAAGGAATTTGTAACCCCCTTCTTGTCCAGCCCCTTAAATTAGTCCCATCATATGCTAGGTCGGCAATACATGGTTAATGGTTTTCTATTCTATTCATTTTATACTGCTTTTATTTTTTTTAATATTTTATTTATTTATTTATTTGATAGAGAGAAAGAGATCACAAGCAGGAGGAGGGGCAGAAGAAGGAGAAGCAGACTCTCCACGGAGTAGGGAGCCTGATGTGGGACTTGATCCCAGGACCCTGGGATCAGGACCCCAGCTGAAGACAGACGCTTAACTGACTGAGCCACCCAGGCGCCCTTTTAAATGCTTTTAAATGAAAGAACGTTCGAACACTAATTCTACTGACTTTAAATTTTGAAGGTACAATGAGTGTGCTATGGAGATTCACAATCCAGTCTACTAGGAGCTAGATAGCCTTTGGGGCCTTTCCTCCTAAGAAGTAACTTATGAGACCATGAAAACTAATACCATCAATTATTGGAAATCTCCTTTTTTAGAATTTAAAGGAAAGATGCTAACAGAATGTAAATGGGAAAAGCGAACCGCACTATTGGATATCTTCTATGTAAAAACAATTGATCATGGGATGAGGGCCAAGGACTGAATTGAGTAGGAGAAATTATATGATTTGGGATGGGGATTTGGAGAAATTTCTAATAAGAAAGTTTCAGATGGGGGCGCCTGGGTGACTCAGTCAGTTAAGCCCCTGTCTTCGGCTCAGGTCATGATCCCCGGGTCCTGGGATCAGCCCTGCTTCCAGCTCCCTGCACAACAGGGAGCCTGCTTCTCCCTCTCGTTTGCCAGTATCTCTGCTTGTGCTCTCTCTCTCTCTGTCAAATAAATAAATAATAAAATCTTTTTTTAAAAAAAGGAAGTTTTGGATGGAAAACCTACACCTAACTTTTGTGACACCGGGCTGTACACTTTCACACCTGCTGCCTACAAAAGCCAACTGGGCGACAGCGCTTGGTCTACCTGCCCAATGGCGGGTAGGCATGCACTTTAGTTCCAATGACAAAACTCATATCCCAGCACCTCTGGTCGGCATGATACTAAAAAATAATAAAAAAGTTAAAAAAAATAACCATTTAGCGTGAAGTGCGAAGCCACCTAGTCCTGGACTTTTGTTTGTTGGGAGTTTTTTGACTACAGATTCAATTTCATTATTAGTAATCGGCCTGTTCAGATTGTCTATTCACTCATGATTCAGTCTTGGAAGACTGTATGTTTCTAGGAATTTATCCATTTCTTCCAGATTGTGCAATTTGTTGGCATATAATTTTTTGTAGTACTCTCTTGCAGTCCTTTGTGTTTCTGTGGTGTCACTGGTAAGTTCTCTTTCATTTCTGATTTGATTCACCTGGGTCCCCTCTCTTTTTTTCTTGTTGAGTCTGGCTAAAGGTTTATCTATTTTGTTTATCTTTGCAAAGAACCATCTTTTAATTTCACTGCCTTTCCTATTGCTGTTTTAGTCTTTATTTCATTTCATTCTGCTCTGATCTTTATTATTTCTTTCCTTCTACTAACTTCAGGCTTTGTTCTTCTTATTCTAGTTCCTTTAGATACAAAGTTAGGTTGTTTATTTGAGGTTTTTCTTGTTTCTTGAGGTAGGCTTGTATTGTTATAAACTTCCCTCTTAGAACTTCTTTTGCTGAGCACAAATATATATGTATATATTTGACAGAGAGAGAGAGTGCAAATGGGGGGAATGGCAGGCAGAGGCAGAGAGAGAAGCAGACTCCCCACCGAGCAGGGAGTCCGATGCGGAGTTCCATCCCATGACCCTGGGACCACAAGCGGAGCCAAAGACAGATGCTTAACCGACTGAGCCACCCAGGCACCCCTTTATTTTTTTATTTTTCATTTTTTCCAAAGATTTTTAATGTTATTTTTCATGTTAATTTGTCTCAAAGTATATTTTTTCTTTGACAATGCTTTTGCCCTAAAGAAGTTCCTACAGATCCCTGCCCCTCCAGCACATACCCTAAAATTGGTCAATAAATCTTCACGTAAGGCCCAGGTGCTTTTCAGATTGTTGGTTCTGTGCTGGGTCTGGGTTTAGGCGCCGGCCTTTTAGTAGTGGAGCCTCAGTTTTCTATAGCCCTCTGACTCCCCTAGAGTTATGTCCCTCTGATTTTCAAAGCCAAACATTATATGGGATCATCTTCCTGGTGCAGGTCCCCAGGGCCAGGGTGCCCGGATGTTGGAGGAGCTCTGCTCCTGTGATAGCCTCCCACTTGTGGGTCACTGCCCTGGGGGTATGGGTCCTGAGCACACTGCACCTCTGTCCCTCCTTCCCGTCTTGATGTGGCTTTTTCTTTATATCTTTAGATGCGCAGAAGCTGATGTGCTGGGCTTCAGGTTGTTCTCAGAGAGCGTTGCCCGATATGTAGATGCAGCCTTGATGTGTCCGTGGGAGGAGGTGAGTTCAGGATTTCCGCGCTCTGTCATCTGGATCCCCCACCCAGGGCGCGCATTGTTAAATCCAACGAAGTCCAAGTTCTCAGTTCTTCTTTCATGGATTGTGCTGGTGGTGGTGTATTTTTTTTTTAAAGATTTATTTATTTATTTCAGAAAGAGAGACAGAGAGCGAGAGTCCAGGGGATGGGGGGGTGGAGGGGCAGAGGGAGAGAGAAACTTTAGCAGGCTGTTGGTGCTAAGCATGGAGACCCCTGTTGGTGTTGTATTTAAAAACCCTTTGCCAGGGGCACCTAGGTGGCTCAGTCAGGTGGGGTCTGACTCTTGGTTTGGGCTCGGGTCATGATCTTGGCGTCATGGGATTAAGCTCAGCGTGGGGCTCTGTGCTCTGTGGGGTTTCTGCTTGAGAGTCTCTCTTTCTCCCTCTGCCCCTCCCCCCACTCACTTTCTCTCTCCCTCACTCTCTCTCTCTCTCAAATAAATAAATAAATCCTTAAAAAAAATTTTAAGAACCTTTTGCCAAAGCCTAGGTTCCCTAGATTGTCTCCTACATTATACATGAGCATAGACTATCTCTTTATTTATTCAGTTCTTTGATTTTTGACGTTAGAGTTTTGTAGTTTTCCACATGTAGATATTGGGGTAGTGCACATATTTTGTTGAGTTTATACCTTTTATTTCAATTTGTTGGTGCTAATATAAATGATGTTGTGTTTTAAATTTTACATTCCACGGGTGCCTGGGTGGCTCAGTCATTAAGCGTCTGCCTTCAGCTCAGGTCAGGATCCCAGGGTCCTGGGATCAAGCCCCACATCAGACTCCTTGCTCATCGGGGAGCATGCCTCTCCCTCTCCCACTCCCCCTGCTTGTGTTCCCTCTCTCGCTGTGTCTCTCTCTGTCAAATAAATAATGTTACATTCCAATAGCTCATTGCTGGTATATAGGAAAGTGACTGACCTTTATATATTAGCCTGTGCCCTGCAATTTTGCTATATAATCATTTATGAGTTCCAGGAAGATTTGTTCGTTGTTTTCTTTTTTTTAACAATTCTTTGGGAATTTCTACCTAGACAAGCATGTCATCTGTGAATAAAGACAGTTTTATTTCTGCCTTCCCCATCTACATACTTTTTTACTTTGTCTTATTGCATTAGCTAGGACTTCCAGTATGATGCTCAATAGGAGTAGTGAGAGAGGACATCCCTGCTTTCTTCCTGATTGTGGTAGGGTAAAAGCATCTAATTTCTCACCACTAAATATGTTAATAACTGTAAGTTTTTCATAGATGTCCTTTATCATGTTGAGGACTTTCCCTTATATTCCTAGTTTGCTGAAGGTTTTTGGGGTTTTTTTTTAGGTTTTTTAATTTATTTGACTGAGAGAGAAAGCACATGCACAAGCAGGGGGAGAGACGGGCAGAGGGAGAGGGAGAAGCAGACTCCCTTCAGGGCAGGAAACGCAATGTGGGGCTCGATCCCAGGACCCTAGGATCATGACCTGAGCCAAAGGCAGATGCTTAACTGACTGAGCCACCCAGGAGCCCCTTGCTGAGAGTTTTTAATGTGAATCGGTCTTGGATTTTGTCAAATGCTTTTTCTGCATCTGATGATATGATCATATCAATCTTTAGGGATTGTCGATGTGATGGATTACATTAATTGACTTTCTGAGTGTGACCTAGCCTTACATACTGGAGATAAATCCTAGTTGGTCATAATATATAATTCTTTTTAGACATTGTTGGATTTGATCTGGTAATATTTGGTTGAGGATTTTTGCATCCATATTCATGAGAGATATTGCTCTTTGGTTTGCCTTTCTTATACTGTATTGTCTGGTTTTAGCGTTAAGGTAATGCTGACCTCAAAGAATAAGTTAGGAAGCGTTCCCCTGCTTCTATTTTCAAGACCAGATTGTAGAGAATTCATATCATTTCTTCGTTAAATGTTTGGTAGAATTCCCCCAGTGAACCCATTTGTGCCTGGTGCTTTCCGTTTTGGAAGGTTATTAATTATTGATTCAATTTTAAAATAGATGTGGGCCTACTTATATAGTCTATTTCTCTTTTTATGAGTATTGTTAGATTGTGTTTTTCAAAGAATTGGCCCATTGTTTCTAAGTTATCAAATTTGTGGTCACAGAGTTATTCATAATATTCTTTTATTATCCTTTTAATGTCAACAGAATCAGAAGTGATGTCCTCTTTTCACTTCTGATGGTAGCAATTTCTGTCTTCTCTCTTTTGATCTTGGTTAGCCTGAATAGATACTTATCACTTTTATCAATATTTTCAAATAAACTACTTTTGGTTTCATTGATTTTTCTCTACTGTTTTCATGTTTTCAGTTTCACTGATTTTTGCTCTGATTTTTATTATCTTTTCTTTTGCTTACTTGGATTTAATTTGCTCTTCTTTCTCTAGGTTCCTAAAGTGGAAACTTAGATTATTAATTTTAGATTTTTCTTCTTTTTTAATATATGCATTCAGTGTGACCAGTGCCCATCTATGCACTAATTTCATTTGCATCCCCAAATTTTGACAAGTTGTGTTTTCATTTCCATTTAGTTCAAATTTTTTTCTCAAATTATCTTGAGATTTACTCTTCGATCCATGTGTTATTTAGAAGTGTGTTTTATGGCCCAGAATATAGTCTATCTTAGTGAATGTCCCATGTGAGCTTGAAAAGAATGTGCATTCTGCTGTTGTTGAAGTATTCTATAAGTGTCAATTAGATCTGGTTTATCGATGATGCTCTTAGTTCAATTATATTTGATTATACTGATTTTCTATCTGCTGTCTTTGTCAATGAGTGATAGAGGGGAGGTTGAAGTCCTCAAGTACAAGAGTGCATTTGTGTTTTTCTCCTTGCAGTTCTGTCAGTTTTTGACTCATGTATTTTGACCCTGTGTTGTTAAGCATGTACACATTAAGGATTGCTGTCTTCTGGAAAATTGAGTCTTTTGCTGTTATATAATGCCCCTCGTGATTGCTGATAATTTTCCTTGTTCCGAAGTGTGCTTTGTCTGAGATACTCCAGCTTTCTTTTGCTTAGTGTCAGCATGGTATATCTTTCCCAATATCTTTACCTTTAAGCTATCCGTGTCTTTATATCTATTTTTTAAAGATTTATTTACTTATTAGAGAGAGAGAGCACGAGTGGGAGGGGAGAGGGGAGAGAGAATCTCCAGCTTACTCTGTGCAGAGTGTGGAGCCTGACTCCGGGCTCTGTCTCACGACCCTGGGATCACCACCTGAGCTGAAACCAAGAGTTGGGCACTTAAGTGCACCACTCAGGCCCCCCGTGTCTTTTTTATTTATTTATTTATTTATTTATTTATTTATTTATTTATTTATTTGAGATCTTATTGGTTTATTTGAGAGAGAGAGTTCACAGGCAGGGGGAGTGGCAGACAAAGAGAGAGGGAGAAGCAGGCTCCCCACCGAGCAGGGAGGCCAACGCAAGGCTCAATCCCAGGACCCTGAGATCACGACTGGAGCCGAAGGCAGACGCTTAACTGACTGAGTCACCCAGGTGCCCTGTGTCTTTATATTTAAATTAGGTTTCTGTGGTGCCTGGTTGGCTCAGTCAGAGGAGGGTGTGACTCTTGATCTCAGGGTTGTGAGTTCAAGCCCCATGTAGGGTGTAGAAATTACTTAAAAATAAAATCTTTGAAAAATAAAAAAATTTAAAAAATAAAGTAGGTTTCTTGTAGGTGACATATAGTTGGCTCTTATTTATTTATTTTATCCATGCTTACTATCTCTATCTTTTAATTAGCATATTTAGACTATTATTATTGATATATTCCGATTAATATCTACCATTTTTCTAATAGTTTTCTATTCTTTGTCATTGTTCTTGGTTTCTATTTTGTCTTCCACTCTTTTTCTGTCTTCTCTGTTTTTTTTTTTTAAAGATTTTATTTATTTATTTGACAGAGAGAGAGATCACAAGTAGGCAGAGAGGCAGGCAGAGAGAGAGGGGGAAGCAGGCTCCCCGCTGAGCAGAGAGCCCGATGTGGGGCTCAATCCCAGGACCCTGAGATCATGACCTGAGCCGAAGGCAGAGGCTTTAACCCACTGAGCCCCCCCAGGAGCCCCTCCTTTGGCATAGATTAATTGCCTATATAAGCATGGGTTTATTTCTGGGCTCTCTGTTGTGTCCCAGGTACCTCCAGCTTTGTTTTTCTTTCTCAGGATTGCTTTGGCTACTGGGAGTCTTGTGGTTCCATACAAATTGCAGTATTATTTGTTTTAGTTTTGTGAAAAATGCTGTTGGTATTTTTTTTTTTTTAGAGAGAGAGAGAAAGAGCATGAGCAGGGGAGTGGGGCAGAGGGAGAAGGAGAGAGAGAATATTAAGCAGGGTCCATGCCCAGTGCAGAGCCCAACTTAGGGCTTGATCTCACAACCCTAAGATCATGACCTGAGCTGAAATCAAGAGTGGGGCGCTCAACTGACTGAGCCACCCGGGCACCCCGCTGTTGGTATTTTGATAGGGATTGCACTGAATCACTATGTTGTACACCTAGAACTAATACAACATTGTGTGTTAACCATACTAAAAAAATTTCTTTAACCTTCAAAAAAAAAAAATGAAAGAGTAATACTGGCAGAGAATTTTTCCAAATTAATGGCAGACACCAAACAATAGATCCAGGAAGTTCAAAGAACATCAAGCAGGATAAATACCAAAAGATCAATACTTGGCCTTATCATATTCAAACTGGAGGAAATCAAAGACAAGGAGAAAAATTTTGAAAGAAGCCAAATTGAAAAAAAAAAAAGCCTTGCTCCTATACAGGAACAAGGGTAAGAATCATATCAGGCTTCTCTTCAGAAAATATGCAAGCAAGAAGATTGAAGTGAAATATTTAAAGTATTGGAGGAAAAATATACCTAGAATTCTGTATCCATCAAAATTATCCTTCAAAAGTGTAGAGAAATAAAGACTTTCTCAGACAAATAAAACTTTTGAAATTGTCACCGATATACCTGCTTTGCAAGAAATGTTACAAGAAGTGCTTAGAGACAAGGAAAATAATATAGGTCAGAAACTCAGATTTGCATAAAGAAAGGAAAAGCGTTAGAGAAATAATAAGTGAAGGTAAGATGAAACCTTTTATTCATAATACTTTTTTCTAAAGATTTACTTATCTATTTGTAGAGAGGGGGAGGCACCCTGCTGAGCAGGGAGCCCGATGTGGGGCTTGATCCCAGGACCCTGAGATCATGACCTGAGCCAATACCAAGAGTCGGACTTAACCTACTGAGCCACCCAGGTGTCCTGAGAGTCTTTTTTTAAAAGTTTAATTAATTTATTTATTTTTGAGAGAGAGCGAGTGGGGGAGGGGCAGATCGAGAAGGAGAGGTAGAGACTCTGCACAGAGCACGGAGCCTGACGTGGAGCTCAATCTCAGGACCCTGAGATCATGACCTGAGCCAAAACCAAGTCGGATGCTGAACTGACTGCACCACCAGGCACCCCTTATTTACAATATTCTTTTTTTAAAGATGTTTATACTTAAAAAAAAAAAGATTTTATTTATTTATTTGAGAGAGAGTGAGTGAGCGAGAGCCTGCAAGCAGGGGGAGTAGCAGAGGCAGAGGGAGAAGCAGGCTTCCCGCTGAGCAGGGAGCCTGAGGCGGGGCTTGACCTGAGCTGAAGGCAGATGCTTGACCCACTGAGCCACCCAGGTGCCCCTATTTGTAATAGTCTTACTTGATCTAACGGATAATGGTTTGTTCAAAATAGTAATAGCAAAAATGTATTCAGTGATTATAGCATATGGATAAGTGAAATGAATGACAGCACTATTATATAAGACAGGAGAAAGGAACTGGGAATACTGTGCGTAAGGTACTTGTGCTACCAGTGAAATGATCTAGCATTATTTGAAAGTGGACTTATTTGTCATAAATGTACATTGCCAATTCTAGGGCAACCACTAAAAAAAATTTCTAAGTGTTACTGATATGTCGAGAGGAGAGAAAATTGAATCATAATAAAAAGTTCAGGTAAAACCAGAGAAGGGGCGCCTGGGTGGCTCAGTGGGTTCAAGCCTCTGCCTTCAGCTCAGGTCATGATCTCCGGGTCCTGGGATCGAGCCCCGCATTGGGCTCTCTGCTCAGTGTGGAGCCTGCTTCCCCCTCTCTCTCTGCCTGCCTCTCTGCCTACTTGTGATTTCTCTCTCTCTCTCTCTCAAATAAATAAATAAAATCTTAAAAATAAAATAAAATACTTTCCCTCTCTCCCAGATATAAGCAAGAGTGGATATTTTTCCAATTTTTACAGTGATAGCTCCTCCGAACCCCTCCCCTGCCAGAGTATTAACTCTTCAAGGTAGTCTATACTGAGCTTCTAAAATTCACCAATTACGGTTTAATATGTCCCAACTCATAGTGGCTCTGACTATGGGTTTCTGCTTGGGCTTCTTCTGCTCCCGGTAAACTGTTTATGTGTCTTCTCTCTACTTTTCAGGGCAACGGTTTGCCCCTATGACTTCAATTCTCTGATAGATCTAAGAAGAATTTTTTTTTTAGATTTTTTTTTTTAAATTTGAGAGAGAGCACAAGCAGGAGGAGCAGCAGAGGGAGGGAGAAGCAGGCTCCCCACTGAGCAGGGAGCCCGATGCGGGGCTTGATCCCAGGACCCTGGGATCATGACCTGAGCTGAAGGCAGCCGCTTAACCGACTGAGCCACCCAGGCACCCCTAAAAATTGTTTTTAGTTTATTTCATTTTTTTCTTGTTATGAAGATTTTTTTTGCTATGAATTGCTTCCATGCTCTCTATGTGTTGGGCTGGAAACTGGAAATCTTTGTCTTGCTTTTTAAAGTGTGAGAGTTCTGGGGCACCTGGGTGGCTCAGTGGGTTAAGCGTCTGCCTTCAGCTCAGGTCATAATCTTGGGGTCCTGAGATCGAAACCCCATATGGGGCTTTCTGCCCGGCGGAAAGTCTGTTTCTCCCTCTCCCTCTGCCCGTTCCCCTGCTTGTGCTCTCTCGCTCTCTCTAAAATGAATAAATGAAATCTCAAAAATAAATAAATGGGAGGAGCGAGATGGCGGAGGAGCAGGGGACCTAAATTTCGACTGGTCTCAGGAATTCAGTTAGATAGTTATCAAACCATTCTGAACACCTGCAAAGTCAACAGGGGATCAAAAAGAAGAGCAGCAATTTTATGAACAGAAAAGCAACCACTTTCTGGAAGGTAGGACATGCAGAGAAGTGAATCCGAGATGATATACATGAAGATAGACCCTGGGGTGGCGGGGTGGGGGTTGGGGGAGAGCCTCTGCCATGTGACTCCCAGCAAGTGATGGAGCAGCAGAGCACAAAATCAGAACTTTTAGATGTCTGCTCCACGGAGATATGTCACTCCAGTGGCTAAGGAGGGGGTGGAACCCTCTCTGGGACAGTGTGGTCTCAGGACCCGCGGGGTCACAGAAAGACCAGTGGTGCCTGAGTGCGGCAGAGCCCCCAAGTATCAGAGGGGGAGGTCAGCTGCAGAGACGGAGCCAAGCAGTGAGCTCTCAGCTCGGGCTTACCTTAAACCATGATCCGAGGCACGGTCGGACCACTACTCTTCGAGCAGAGACCTCACAAGTGGCAGATCCGGGGAGACTCACCTTCCTCCTCTGGGAGAAGCGGCACGGGAGCGCATTGCAGGAATCTGCTGGGTTTGGAGACTCCAAACGGGGCTGTGCGCCAGAGATAGAAATGCTCGGTCACAGGCCGGGTGAGCTCGGAGCTCGGCTGGAGACCAGGGAGATGGGAGGGATTGACTGCTTTTCTCTGAGGGCTCACTGAAGAGGGAGACCCCCTGAGCTCTTGGCTCCTCTGGGCAGGAGATTGGGAGGCCACCATTTTCATTCTTCTCCTCCAAAGCTGTGCAGAAAGCTTTCAGGGAACAAAAGCTATTGCTTAGCCTGGCCCCTGGCAAGGGCGGTGCAATTCCACCTCGGGCAAAGATATTTGAGAATCACTGCAACAGGTCCCTCCCCCAGAAGATCAGCAAGAACATCCAGCTAAGACCAAGTTCACCAATCAATGAGAACTGCAAAACTCTAGCGCTAGGGGAACATAGCACGGAGAATTCATGGCTTTTCCCCCATGATTCTTTAGTCTTTCAAAATTAACTTTTTAAATTTTCTTTATTTTTTCTTTTTCTATTTTTTCTTGAAATTTTCTTCTTTCCTATTTTATTTTATTTTATTTTTTTAAATTTTTTTTATTTTTTAATTAAAGCATAATGTATTATTTGCCCCAGGGTACATGTCTGTGGATCCTCAGGCTTACACATTTCACCTTCTTTCCTATTTTAACCAACATCTTATCAATTCCTTTTTTAAAATATTTTTTAATTTTCATTGTTATAGTCTATCCCTTCACTGTATTTTTTTTAAGATTTTATTTATTTATTAGAGAGATCACAAGTAGGCAGAGCAGCAGACAGAGGGAGAGGGAGAAGCAGGCTTTCCACTGAGCAGGGAGCCCAAATGTGGGGCTCGATCCCAGGACCCTGGGATCATGACCTGAGCCGAAGGCAGTCGCTTAACCGACTGAGCCACCCAGGCGCCCCATCCCTTCATTGCATTTAACCTTATTTTTTGTATATATATAAGTTTTCCTTTCTTTAAAATTTTGGGATACAGTTTCTTCTAACAGACCAAAATATACCCTAAACTTAGTGTATGGCTTTGTTCTAGTCTCCCACTTGATCACAATTTCTCCTTTTTTTTTTTAAATTTTTTTCTTTCTTTTTTCAACCAACTTCTAATCTTATCAATTCCCTTTTTAAAATATTTTTAAGTTTTTCATTTTTACAGTAATATTCCATCCCTTCATCATATTTACCCTTATTTGTGTGTGTATATATATATATATATTTTTTTTTTTTTCTTTCTTTAAAATTTTGGGAGGCAGTTTCTTCTAACAGACCAAAATATGCCAAAAATCTAGTGTGTGGCTCTGTTCTAGTCACCAGCCTGATCATAGTCTTTTTTTCCTTTTCTTTTTTTTCTTTCTTCCCCCCTCCCCCGGTTTTGGGTCTCTTCTGATTTGCTTAGTGTATATTTTTCTGAGGTCGTTGTTATCCTTTCAGCGTTTTGTTCTCTCATTCATCTGTTCTTCTCTGGACAAAAGGACAAAACGGAAAAACTCACCTCAAAAAAGAGAATAGGAGGCAGTACCTACTACCGGGGACCTAATCAATATGGACATCAGTAAGATGTTGGAACTAGAGTTCAGACTGACGATTATAAAGATACTAGCTGGGCTTGAGAAAAGCACAGAAGATACTAGAGAATCCCTTTCTGGAGAAATAAAAGAACTAAAATCTAACCAAGTCGAAATCAAAAAGGCTATTAATGATCGCTTCTTGGCCTTTTGGCTAAGATCAAGTGTAAAAAGGCTATTAATGAGGTGCAATAAATGGAGGCTCTAATGGCTAGGATAATGAAGCAGAAGAGAGAATTAGTGATAAAGAAGATCAAATTATGGAGAATAAAGAAGCTGAGAAAAAGAGAGATAAACAACTACTGGATCATGAGGAGAGAATTCAAGAGATAAGTGATATCATAAGACAAAACAATATTAGAATACTTGGGATCCCAGAAGAAGAAAAGAGGGAGGAGCAGAAGGTATATTGGAGCAAATTATAGTGGGTAACTTCCCTAATTTGGGGAAGGAAACAGGCATCAAAATCCAGGGGGCACAGAGAATCCCCCTCAAAATCAATAAAAATAGGTCCACACCCCGTCATCTAATAGTAAAACTTACAAGTCTCAGTGACAAAGAGAAAATCCTGAAAGCAGCTCGGGACAAGAAGTCTGTAACATATAACGGTAGAAATATTAGATTGGCAGCAGACCTATCCACAGAGACCTGGCAGGCCGGAAAGGA
>CM052901.1:25307995-25346386 GCA_028534135.1 Potos flavus | reverse complement strand
AATATTGAAAGGGGTCCTCTAAGCAAAAAGAGAGCCTAAAAAGAACATAGACCAGAAAGGAACAGAGACAATATACAGTAACAGTCACCTTACAGGCAATACAATGGCACTAAATTCATATCTGTCAATAGTTACCCTGAATGTAAAAGGGCTAAATGCCCCAATCAAAAGACACCGGGTATCCGAATGGATAAAAAAATAAAACCTATTAATATGCTGTCTGCAGGAGACTCATTTTAGACCCAAAGACACAGCCAGATTTAAAGTGAGGGGGTGTGGGGCACCTGGGTGGCTCAGTCGTTAAGCGTCAGCCTTCAGCTCAGGTCATGATCCCAGGGTCCTGGGATCGAGCCCTGCATCAGGCTCCTTGCTCAGCAGGGAGTCTGCTTCTCCCTCTCCCTCTGCCTGCTGCTCTGCCTACTTGTGCTCTATCTCTCTCTCAAGTAAATAAATTTAAAAAAAAATGTTATGATGAACTGAGAATGAACACACAACTTATGTTTTTTTAATTTCTTTCCATCTTTTCCATTGAAGAGAAACGTGAAAACAGGCACAGTACATTTTTCTCTCAAATTCAAAGAATTTGTTAACATGAATTGAATGTTTAGTTCAACGAGTTTCATTATGGCCACTTGTGAGTTGTGTGATCTTGGGCATGCTATTTAACCTCCGTCTGTGCTAGTTTCCCCGTCTGCAGAAAAGGTTCAGGGTGACTCGTGCATGTTGCCTGGTGCGGTAGTGGTTCACAGTGAGCCCTCGGAAAACTGTGCCTCTTATTACTGTCTATTCACGTTACATGTGAGCCACCACCTAGCTGTGTTGGGGGAAACGAAAAATGTGGAAGACTCCCATCTTGTGCAAAGGACCCTGAAATACCAAAGGAGTATTAAGAGTTATTCAAAATATCATTTGTCGGGGCGCCTGTGGGGCTTAGTTGGTTGAGCGACCAACTCTTGGTTTCAGGTCAGGTGAGGTTCTCAGGGTCTTGGGGTCAAGCTCCATATCAGGCTCTGCACTTAGTGGGGAGTCTTCTTGGAGTTTTCTCTCTTTCCCTCCATCCCTCCCCCCCTTGCACTCTCTCTCTTTCTCTAAAATAAATAAATCTTTAATATATATATGATATATATATCAATATATATATAATATATATTATATATATTGTATATGTATATTGTTTTATATATTGTATATGTATATTGTATATGATATATATATATCATTTGTCTATTGCCCGTGGGTTAAGGTCTTCTCCTGGTTCTCAGGGGAAGGAATGGTGAGAAGGGGCAGGGTGAAGCTAATGGACCTTGATCTCTGGCCTTGAATTCGGTTGCTACTCTTGGACACTGCCTCATAACCATGAGCTCTTTCCTCATTTTTTTCGCACCCCCATCTCAGCCAGGATGGTGGTCAGCTTTCTAGTTTCTTGCTTGGAATGAATGGACTGAACACTCTTTTCAGCTAAAGATTACCCAGAGTTTTGAAACTATAGAGTGCATTCATCTAAGGGAAGGACAGATTTGGCTGTGGAGACCCCTGAAGTCTAAATCTCTATGTGAAATAGATAGCAGAAGACCCAATTTAACATCTTGAAATTTTTTTATTATTTATTTTTTTTTGAAAATTTTTTATTTTTTATTTTAAATTTAAATTTAATTAATAAATTAAATAAATTAATTAATTTATTAATTAAATAAATTAATAAATTAAATAAATTTATTAATTAAATAAATTAATAAATTAATTAATTAATTAATAAATTTATTTTAAATTAAATTTAAATTAAATTTAAATTAAATTTAAATTAAATTTAAATTTATTTTAAAATTTATTTTAGAGAGAGAGTGAGCACGAGTGGGGGGAGGGGCAGATGGAGAGGGAGGGGCAGCGAATTTCAAGCAGACTCCACCCCAAGTGCAGAGCCCAGTGCTGGGCTGGATCTCACCATCCTGAGATCACGACCAGAGCTGAAACCAAGAGTCAGATGCTTATGGACACTTAACCAACTGAACCACCCAGGCTCCCGGCCTTGAAATATTTTTGTCTGACTCCCTGTTTGAACTGAGGTTTTGCTGCGGTTGGTGGGCCTACAGAATTCACTGGATATTCTTGGAAGTTTCTTCTGCTTAAAATGAAGAAATAGGACACTTTTGGATGTTTCTTAGGGCTTTGGGGTTCGGTATCTTGGCCAGGCTCAATCCCATTGTGAGATCCCCTCCTCCCTGTTTTGACTTTCCCTCCTTCTTTATGAATATGTCAGTCCTCGTGAGATTCCTTAAGGTGACCATTTGAGTTAAAAGGAGAGTAGGCAAGTGAGAAAAAGAAAAGACAGCTCTGTTCCTAGACCTTGTGGTGGGGGCTGTGGAAGGAGAGGTAAAGAACTCATTTGCATATGAATTCTGAGTTCTGATTTTCCTTTCTTTTGTATGCCCAGCTGGTCAGAGCCATCTCTTTGTGCCCCACCCTCTACCTCCCAGAGGAAGTGCCGATCCGCCTGGCCCTTGTACTCCCCAGCTTCCTAATCCTGATCAGTAGCTCTGGGCCCAGCTGCTGACATGGATTTCTTCCTCCTCTAGGTCTCCACAGTCTCCTTTTCCACTTACTATTTAAAAACATCTTTTGTTTCATCCTTTGTCTCCATTGTTCAAGGGAGAAGTGGACAGAGACTTTTCCTTGCTTCCATCTTTTTTCCTCTAAGCCAAGTTTCTTGGTCCTGGGATAAGAGAATGTTGTGCTCCAAATCTGCGATTCACATAGCAGCTCTAATTTTATTTGGGTACTGTGCTGAGGATGGGTCTAGGCATCTTGATCTCAAGGTCATGAGTTCAAGTCCCACATCCGGCATGGAGCCTACTTTAAAAAAAAAAAAAAAAGAATGGGTCTAGACATATAAGTTATGTACCCATTCCCTGAATGCCACCCCTTTAATCTCTTGTGTCCTTTGATTTTAAAAGCAAGGGTGTGTGTGTGTGTGTAAGAGGCCCTTATTGTATTACTAGAGTCTAGGATATTGGCATGTAAATGTTGGGAATTCAAACCTTCACCTTAAGACCTACGCTTTGTGTGTGTGTGTGTGAGAGAGAGAGACAGGGATAGAGGTGGAACACAGCTCATGGCATTTGACAATTATATTCACACCACTGCACCCAGGGTCCTTTTCCCATAGCTCCATGATGACATCTGAGAAGGAGCAAGTGTGACATTGATCAAAACAAACCATAAATGATCCATTTCAAAGTGAAAATCAATTGCTTCGTGACAGTTTTCAAGCTATCAGCCCACTTTGCTAAAAAAGTTACTTCATTGCACACGCAGAGCTGGCTTTGGCTCACAGGTGGTGCCGAGGGTTGGCAAACTTGGCTTTGAAAGGAGATTGGGAGAAACGAGGGTGGCTGTGAGGGAAGTACACTCGGCCTTTTGTGAAAAGGGTACCAATGGCATCACTTTCTCCAGGTCTGAAATTGTAGACGCCAGGAGACTGAATGCCTGCAGGGGAGGTTGCTTACTTTTCCTAGAGATAAAATGACTCAGTGATGAGGCTTTGGGAGGAGCTTTGAGTCTGCAGCCCTTTGAAGACCAGAGTTCCAGGCGGGATGGAGTGGTAAGCGCTGAGGCACCGGACCTGGGCTGGAGCGTGCTGTGCATGGCTGCGTGATCCGGGTCTCAGGGGAGGGCACGGCGGCCAAGAGGTCGATCTTCTCCGGGAGGAACTCGGCACGAGTTCTTGGACTGGCCATTCCACTGCTCTGGGCCTGTGTCCCAAATCTGTAAAATGAAGGGAGTGTGCTGGGTGACCCTGAAAGCCCCTTGCAGGGCAGACACTACTGAGGTTTCTTCCTTGAAAGTGGGTGCAGAAGAGGGGCGCCTGGGTGGCTTAGTCGATGAAGCATCTGCCTTTGGCTCAGGTCATGATCCCAGGGTCCTGGGATCAAGTCCCACATCGGGCTCTCTGGTGAATGGGGAGTCTGCTTCTCCCTCTCCTTCTGCCTCTCCCCCTGCTTGTGCTCTCTCTCTCTCTCAAATAAATAAAATCTTTAACAAAACGAAACAAAACAAAACAAAACAGGGGCACCTGGGTGGCTCAGTTGGTTAAGCATCTGCCTTTGGCTCAGGTCATGATCCGGGGTCCTGGGATCAAGTCGGGCTCCTTGCTACCTCTGCCACTCCCCCTGCTTGTGCTCTCTGTCAAATAAATAAATGAAATCTTCAAAAAAACAAAGAACAAAAAAAGAAAACCCCACAACATACAACTCTTTATGCCATTGAAATATTAAACTCCAGGAGGGGAAGCTAATTTTTTTTTTATTAGTAAAATATCTTAGGAAAGTTACCACTGCAGCCCCTTCCCTTCGGTTTACCCTTAGTGAGCATCTACTATGTGCTAAGCTTTCGACTAGACTTCCTGCTTTGTCTCACTCTTCCCACCTTTAATATTCTTTAATGGTTTTTCCAGCTCCCGGATGTGGGTCTAGCGGATGAACCGTAGCCGGTATGGGCGGCTGCTGCTAAGCCTGGTAACCAGACAAAGAAATGTCGGTGTTTTGACAGCAGTTCATAAGTGTCCCGCTGCCTCTGCCCCCGACTCTCTAGGGGCAGTGTTGCCCTGGTTGTGGGGGAAGCTGAACATGGTAAAAGCTTCCGGAGTTGAAAGTAAATATTCAATAGGAGCAGGTTGGATTTTTAAACAGATTTCTGTCCAAGGTATCTAAGGGGTGATTTGTCTTCTGAAACCTCTTTTGAGAGTTAAAAAGATGATCTGACAAGGAAGGTCTGGGCATTGTGGCTTCTTACTAGAACGTAAGAGTTGCTGACGCCCTGAATACTGCCTTGATATTTTAGCCTGTAGAGTTAAGGAAAATTTAGACAAACTGGGTCTAAAGTCACTAAAACTCAATACTGCCGGATCTGCACCCCATTTCCATGACTGCACTCATACACATACCATGGAACAAAGCTAACTAACTCATCATGGATTTTGGTTTTCACCCATGCTCTCTTAATATACCTTACGATTTTCTCTGGTCTCAAATGGTAATCTTTTGACCTACGAATCAGACATCACTGCCTGAACACATGAAAAGGTATTTTATTTTTTTATTTTTTAAAGATTTTATCTATTTATCTGACAGAGAGATAGAGAGAGAGATCACAAGTAGGCAGAGCAGCAGACAGAGGGAGAAGGAGAAGCAGACTCTCCACTGAGCAGGGAGCCCGATGCGGGGCTCGATCCCAGGACCCTGGGACGATGACCTGAGCCTAAGGCAGACGCCTATCCAACTGAGCCACCCAGGCACCCGACAAAAAGGTATTTTAAATTGACACAGGTAAGAATCTGGCCTAAATTGAAAGCCTCTCTCCTAACACCAAATTTCATAAAACCCATCTCTTCAAAATAGTACCGTCAAAAAAATATATCCTTAGAGGTTAGGAATTCCTTGAGAATATTCACTTATAAAGTTCAATTTGTGCCATATCTGCAAGGCTATGTCTGTATGCAGTTCTTCTCTAACCTTTTCACCCTTCTTAACTCAGTGAAACTTTTTTCAAAATTGTTCTTATTTCCCAGGTTTTAGCACCAAAAGAAAATTGTTCTCATTTGCTTCAAATTTTAGACAAGTGTCCAGTTTCCTCCAACCCTCCACTATAAAGTGAGTATTTTAAGCAATGTTTTCAGGCTGACATATTAAAGTATTTCAGAAAATTAAAAGGGGCGCCTGGGTGGCTCAGTGGGTTAAAGCCTCTGCCTTTGGCTCAGGTCATGATCCCAGGACCCTGGCATCGAGCCCTGCATTGGGCTCTCTGCTCAGCGGGGAGCCTGCTTCCCCCCCTGCCCTCTTCCTGCCTCTCTGCCTACTTGTGATCTCTCTCTCTCTGTCAAATAAATAAATAAATAAATAAATAAATAAATAAATAAATAAAATCTTAAAAAAAAAAAGAAAATTAAAAGATAGGGCTGCCACCATCTACAGTGCTTTACGCAGACTAAAACAAGAAGAGAACTAGGCACTTAGACTTTAAAAGCTTTCTCCCTGTGGGGCACCTGGGTGGCTCAGTCAGTTAAGAGTCTATTGGTTGGTTGAATCTTGGTTTCCACTCAGGTCATGATCTTAGGGTTGTGAGATGGAGCCCTGCATCGGGTTCCAAACTCAGCCGGGAGTCTGCTTGAAATTCTCTCTGACTCTCCCCCTGTTCAGGTGCTCTCTCAAATAAAGTTTTTATGGGGCGTCTGGGTGGCTTGGTCTGCCTTTGGGTCCTCCGGTCATGATCCTAGAGTCCCAGGATCCCTGGATGAGCCCCATGGCGGGCTCCCTGCTCAGCGGGGAGTCTGCTTCTCCCTCTGACCTTCGCCCCTCTTGCTCTCTCTCTCTCAAATGAATAAATAAAATCTTTTAAAAAATTAAGTCTTTTAAAAAATAGGAAATAAAAGCTATCACCTTGCATCAGTCTTGGTGTAAATGAACAGACATTACTCATATAGTGTGTTCTCTGTGTGTGAATAATTCCCTCAGCCAAAGGCCTGAATATTTATAAATCCACTTCTTTTGTGGATTTAGCTAAGAACTTATGCCTGGTTTTAAATATTTAAAATAACAATGCAGGAGCACCTGGGTGGCTTAGTGGATTAAGCATCTGACTTCAACTCTGGTCATGATCTCAGCATCCTGGGATCAAGCCCCATGCCCCCAGGCTCTGGCACTCAGTGGGAAGTCTGCTCTCCCTTTCCCTCCGCCCCTCCCGCTGCTCTCTCTCTCAAATGAATTAAAATCCTTAAAAAAATAAAAATTAAAAATAAAATAACAATATAGTCTAATCCTCTCCTAACCTAGGTCTCCCGTGTGTTAATGTGCATACTTCCCAGTTTTGACCCAGCCCCAACATGACTCCACCCAGAAATGCTCCCTAAACCACACACCTTAGAAGGAGTTGAACTGTATTCATATCTAGTTTTGTACAGGAAACAGGACAAGCAGTTTGATTCTCTTTTATTTTATTGTTTTCCTTTAAGAAATCAAGATCCTTCTGGTAATGGGCAATTTCCATAAAGTGGGGTTTACTTATCCCCTTTTCCACTCACCAAAGCCCTAAAATTCAGAACTTATTTCCAAAACATGGAAAAGGCAACCAAAACAACAACTTGAGAATGTCTAGAACAAAAGTGTGTTAACTCCTGAAGCAGGTTTTAGAATGGCTGCCCAGCCGAATTACTTTTTTCAGGTTTACTGACTTCCATCACATCCATGGGTATGGCAAGCTCCTTTCTGAGGGAAGAAAATTGCAAATATTTAGTATCTGGAGTTGTGGATGAAATGAGATATACAATGTACATTTCATGCTTGTTTTTAAATTTATATTTTCCCCCAATTCACCAGCACACATTTCTTTAATACCCAAGGCCGAGCGAGCTTGCTTTAGGGACAATCTTCGTCTGTGTACAAAATTTGAGAGTACCTTGAACAACTCAAAATTCAAGATTAACAATTTTAATGTAGTATTTAAAAGTCAAGACTAATGCACAAAAAATTCTGGGACGACCAAGTTATCAAAACGTTAAATATAGGCAAGATCCACCCCTGCACTCACACAACAGCGCCTGACTCTCCATCCTGATGTCACTCTTTTTTTTTTTTGTTTTTTTTTTCTGTTTTGTTTTTTTTCTGATGTCACTCTTAATCCTGATCGCAATCCTGATCCAACAGAATGTTGTTTACAAAAACAGGGGCCCGGCCCAAGTTTCCTGACAATTCATTTATATACTGCATGAAAATATTTACCTTGATGCCCACAAGGCATTGCCCCCACCTTGGACGGAGCTCGAGCCCCCCCTAGGTAGCTTTGGTTCAGGAGGAGAGAGAAAGAGACCTGGGAGAGAGCCCAAGGCGTCCCAGCCGGCTGGCAGAGCCCGAGCCCGAGGGTCCCAGAGATCGGGGCGCCTCCCAAGCAAGCCACTCACCGCGCGAACACGTCGGGGTACTGACTGCGTTGGAAAATGCTCTCCAGCTCCTTCAGTTGCAACCCGGTGAACGTGCTGCGGTGGAGGCGTTGCTGCCTGCCCTGGGGCTGCGGCCCCTCGGAGGCCGCCAGCGCCGCGTCCTGCTGCGGCTGCTGCGGGGGCTCCTCCCCGCCGCCGCCGCCGCCCTTCGGGTTCTCGTCGTCCGCGGGGGCGGCAGCTCCCGCGCCACCGTGGCTTTCTTCTCCTGCCGCTGCTCCCTGCTCAGGTTCCGCCCAGAGCTCCTTCTCGACGTCTCCTCCCGTTACGGAGACCACGGCAGGATTCATATCTGGAAAAGAAAAGAGAGGGCAGGACGTTGGAGCCCAGGGTGCGTGGGACAGCGATCTGAGAGCAGCGACTGTCGGCCGCGCCGCTGCGGCGTCCCGTCCCCTCGCCTCCCCCGGGGAAAGGCCGTTTCCTAGACTTCGCCAAACCCGCGTCCGGCTTCGGGCACTCACCCGACGGTTCTCCTCGAAGCTCATCGACTCCCAGGCCGTGGTAAGCGGTGCCTTCTTGGCTGCCCTCGGGCGGAGGCTCCATGAGCAGAGCGCCTCCACGGACTCCGCGCTGCGGCCCGCGACGACTCCCGGGTGCAGTCCTATTCCTGTGTGGGGTCCGGGTTACCGCGCTCCCACCTCGGCTTCAAGGTCCGCACGCTCCTGCTTGGACACGCGCGACCCTCGTTACTTCCGACGGCCGGGCGTGTAGTGGGCGGGACTTGTCGGGGCGAGCACGCGGCCGGGGCGTGGCCACGAAGTAGGCGGAGCATTTGCCGGAAGAGCGCTGCCGCTAGGGCGCGCGCGCGGGACCTCTAACTCGCCGCTTAGCCGACTCCCGGCTCCCGTCCGGCACCACCTTGGGGAAGGGGCTTTGGTGGGTGGTGCCAGCCAGCCGGGGCCGGGGCGGGGGCGGGGCGGGTCCGAGTGGGGAATGAAACTTCCCACCACTCCCCCGAGCCCTGGGAGACGGGTTCCGAGACGGTCTCACCGCCTGCCCTCGCTGCACGCGGGTCGGTACAGGGCTGTCGCCCGAAGCCCCTCCAGGGCGAGAGACGCAGAGATAGGGCTGGAGAAGGCGCGGGGCCGCTGGCAGCCCCGGCACCGAAGCGACGGTATGCCCCTCGCCGTGTGGGCTCAGAGCACCCCTGTCCCCTCCGGCAAGTCAGTAACTAATGGATGCGACTCTCCGGTTGGGTTCCGTTTGCCCCCAGAGTCCACGAACCGGGTTAGTGATGCGGACGTAACGACTAGCTCGGGGGCTGCTTGTTTGATCTGGGTTTTTGCCATAATGTGCTGAAAGCAGAGCTCGCCAAGTTCCCCCGGGGGGGGGGGGCTCGGGAGCGGGAGCTTGAGGCTGGGTTTGCCCAGCACTGTGGGTGCTCGGACGCACGCTCTAAGAAACCCAAACCCCTCTCTTGCGAAAGGAACAAATACTCCAGATTCGTAGTAAGGAACTCATATCAAGAGTACAAGTCTAGAACCCTGCCCACTGTTTTGTGCATCCAAGAATGCTTACGCTATACTAGTGCTGGACGCGACTGTGGAGCTTAGGACCTCTGCATGCAAAGCTCGGCTATGGCGCCTCCTGCAGCAGGTCCTCTGCAAAAGCCCACGTGTTTCTGGGCTGGGTGGGTGCTGGGGACTTGGGTTGTTAGCTCCCACTTTTTTATTCTCCTCCCCCTCCTGCTGTTTCTTCTCCTCCTCTTCGTCTTCCTCCATCTCCCTTTGTCTAGAACTATCTTCCAGAGTTCTTGCTCTCCACTGATAAATATCAAATAAAAAAGGGCCAGGGCAGATGGAGGGCTCTGTTTCTCCCTTGAAGAGATGTTTTGCATAGTGTTGAATACCACTAAATGACAGCCCGCGCGTGCCCTGCTACTTCCATCTGGCTATAGTTAGAAAAAATATAGATGTATATACCTAGTGCCCAATAACTTGCTGGACCTGATGCGAAGGAGAGCTAACTTATACCCTGGTGAAAGATCAGCAATCACGTAATGATCCGTATCAGAAAGGCGTTAGCATTCTAGTCCCTCAAGGAACGTATTAACTATTCAGTGCTGCCGATTTGGATGATAAGATCCAGAGTCATAGACTTCTCATAAACACCTTTCATTCATACAATCCAATTTTTAAGAAGTCCAACTATTTTGATGGTTTTCAATTTTACCCATTTCTCAAGGATAGGTAAAGATTTCATAGAATTTCGAGAATGATAAAAAGTAATGCTTTTAATTGTGTCCCTATGATTTCGCTTTAATTTTCATCAAGCCCCAGCAATCAGAGCTCTGGTCTCTGGAATTAAGCACAGTCAGGCTCTCCTATGAATACATTTAATTTAGATTCCTCTCCCCCAAAGAAATGTTTTGCAGGTGGGAATGTGTTAGTATCCTGAGTATTGAGAATAGCTTCTAATAATGGGCCCCATGTTTGACAATGCACATGATTTATCCTACTTTTACCTTCACAAACTCCATTGGCATCAGACCCATTTAATAAAATAAACCATTTTCATAGGCCCCTAAAAGTATGGGGGGGGTATTCGCCTCACATTGTTATCATTAACAATAATTATCACCTACTGTGCATGACAAATAAGGTTACATTCTCAGTGCCTCTTGTTCCTGGAGGGTGAGTAGAAAACCAGGTACTTGGTAATAGCAAGTGGTTGAATTCACTTTGAAAGATCTGTCAAGCGATTTCATTCGCACAGCCTCTCCCTAACTAATCCAGCCTCCTCAGGCTGGCTCTTGCTAGATTCTGCTGGCCGCCCCCTCTCTTGGCTGGATAGCTTGTGATCAGTTTTGACTTGGGATCAATTATAACATGAGGGAGCTACCATGGTTAGGATCGCGGCGTGCGTTAGCCTGGCTAGAACATCCATTGCAATTTGGGTGGTGTGGTCTCTCGCATTTGAGATTTCCACAGTTTCCTCCAGTGCTTTCTAAACTTCGGTCATTTATGTGCCCCTTTGCTGAGCGTTGCCTATCTAGGCATCGGGCACGGTAGTATTTACTTAAAACTTTCCGTTAAGTTGATCGATTCCTGAAAACCTTCCATACTTAATTGAGCCTCATCTAAGTAAAAACGGGCAGGAATTGTGGGTTTGCTGTACCGAATTTACCAGGGCAGAGACCCTTGGAGTCAGACTGCTGGCGTCTGTATACCAGCTTTGCTTTTCTTTTGCTAGCTAGCTAACCTGGTGAGTTTCTTTTTCTTCCTATGCCTCAGTTTCCTCATCTGTAAAATTGAGTAATAATAGTACATACCTCGCGGGGTCGTTGTGAGGATTAATTGAGTTAATAACAGTAGCTGGTTCTGATTGTGGTCCAGGTAATGGTCTAAGTGATTTATCTGTATTAACGCATTTAGTTCTCTCAACAACGCTATGGACTTAGAGCTGCTATTATCTTCACTTTACAGGTGATGTTATTGGGCACAGAGATATTAAATAACTTGCTTACAGTCACTCGGGCAATGTCCCAGCTGGGATTGGAACCTATCTCTGAATACCATCCCTCACACAGAGGACGTGCTCCGTGACATTCGCTGTTACGCCGGATGCTGTTATTGTACTTGTGTTGTTGAGAGATGATCAGAGATGGGATCATCTTTCAACTCAAAATTCTCTTTCCTTGATTAACTAATGAATTAGTACCATGGATAGCTAGTGGTACCTCAGTCATTAGTAACCAAGGTATAAATGGTGATATGCAGAATAATGAGTTGAAACCAGGATGCTGAAGAAAAGTGGGTGAATTCAGGAAGCTGGATAACCCTTCTCAACACTACACTCTTGTCTATTGTTCATACCCGGGAAACCAGCTAGTTGGAGATAACTAGAGATCTGTAGGTGAAGCCAGAGCCTGGACAACGCATTCTTCTCAGAACTTAAAAAAAAAAAAGAGAGAGATTTTATTTATTTATTTGTCATAGAGAGAGAGCGCACAAGCAGGGGGAGTGGCAGGCAGGGGGAGAAGCAGGCTCCCCACTGAACAAAGAGCCCCATTGCAGGACTTAATCCCAGGACCCTGGGATCATGACCTGAGCCCAAGGCAGTCACTTAACCAACTGAGCCACCCAGGTGTCCCCTAACTTTTTCTTTTAAAGATTTATTTATTTATTTGAGAGAGAGAGAGCGCGCACATGTGAGCCCCAGTGGAGGGGTAGAGGTAGAGGGAGAGAATCTCAAGCAGACTCTTCCCACCCCCTCCCAAGCGTGGAGACTGACAGGACATGACAGGACACAGGACTTGATCTCACGACCCTAAGATCATGACCTGAGACGAAATCAAGGGTCAGATGCTTAACCCGCTGCACCACCCAGGTGCCCCTGAGCTAACTTTTTATACCTTGTTAGCATAATAAATTAGTTCTATATAACTAGTGGTATCTGGGTAACTACTGAACTAGAAAAAATTGGAGAAAACAAAAACAAAAACAAACAAACAAAAAAACAGAGAAGATCAGAAGCTGAAAAGCCCATATTTCACAAATCTAAATTCTTATTTTTGTTCAAATAATGAATTTGTACTATAGACATTAAGTGGTATGTAGGTCCATAGTAAGTAGAGTTAACATGAAATAACCAGGAAAATAAATATTTGAAGCTATGAGGTTTAAAAATCATTCTTTGGGGGCACCTGACTGAGCTCAGTTGGTAGAGCATGGAACTCTTTTTTCTTTTTTAAGATTTTATTTATTGGTTCCTGGGTGGCTCAGTCAGTTAAGCATCTGCCTTTGGCTCAGGTCATGATCCTAGGGTCCCAGGATCGAGTCCCACATCAGGCTTCCTGCTCAGCAGGGAGTCTGTTTCTGCTCTTCCCCCCTGCTTGTGCCCTCTCTCTCTCTCTCTTGCAAATAAATAAATAAAATCTTTTTTAAAAAAAGAGAGAGAGACAGAGAGAGCACGAGCAGGGGGAGAGGCAGAGGGAGACGAAGAGGGACAAGCAGACTCCCCACTGAGTGTGGAGCCCGACACAGGGCTCCATCCCAGGACCCCGAGATCATGACCTGAGCCAAAGGCAGATGCTTAACTGACTGAGCCACCCATGTGCCCCAAGCAAGCAACTCCTGATCTCAGAGTAGTGAGTTCAAGCCCCATGTTGGACATAGAGCTTACTTAATTAAAAAAAAAATCATTCTTCACCACTCCAACTTCTTATCTCTTCTTCTAAAAAAATGAGTTAGTAGCATATATCTCCAGTGATACCCGTTTCATTAGTTCACTAGAATAAACATAAGGTAATTAGAACAACTATTTGAAACCTGCAAGCTGAAAACCAGTCTTGTAATACTGGGTTTTTATTCCTTGTTTGAATTTTGCCTTGAAACTCTAGATAAGTGCTGATACCTAAAAAGAACTAGATATCTAGAGAAAACTTAGAATATTGACTAGCATAAGCCAGGAAGCCAAAACTCATTCTTCTGAACTCTGAAATCATATTTCTTGATGGCATAATGAGTTAATATCATAGATAAGTCAGGATTCCTAAGGAATGAGTGAACTAAAGATGACTACTAGGTTGAATCCAGGAAGCTGAAAACCGTATTCTTCTCACTTCTACCTTCTTATTTCTTGTTGAAACAAAACAGTTAACTAAGTGTTCCTAGGGCACTAGAGCCTTAGAAATAAGCAGAGAGAAGGAAGAAAAACTTGTAGACATCCAGAACCTAGAAAACACATTTTTTTTCTAAATCTAAATTCAAATTACTGGGACACCTGGCAGCCTCGGCTGGAGAAGTAAGCGACTCTTGATCTCAGGGTGGTGAGTTCAAGCCCCATGTTGGGTGTAGAGATTAAAGAAACAAACTTAAAACAAAATTTTAAAAAATAAATTCAAATTACTTGTGGAAAGATTAGGGAATGATATGGTTACTTACCTAGGTAATTAAATGAAAGTGACTTGCAATAACTGGAATAAATACTTGAGACAAGGGTGTTGAGAAAAACATGATTCTCAAATGTAACTTCTATTTCTTGTGATAATACTGAGTTAGTATTGGGCCTGACTCAGTTGGTGGAGTGTGCGACTCTTGATCTCGGGATTGTGAGTTCGAGCCCCATGTTGGGGGTAGAGTTTACTTAAAAAAAACGAGTTAGTATTATCCATAAGTAATGGCACCTATTTATTTATTTATTTAATTAGGGGTAACTAGATATTCCTAGAAGAATACTTTGAAGCCATGAAGCTGAAAATCCATTGTTTCACACTAAATATTAATTCCCGTTGCGATAATAAGTTAGACTATAGATAACTATTGGTGCCTAGGTAATTTGTTTACTATAGATAACTAGAGAAAACCAGGAATTTATATAAATCTAGAAGATGAAAAACCATTCTTCACCACACTAATTCTTATCTCTTGTGGGAATAAAGAAAGATTTAGTACTATGGTTAACTACTGGTAACCACATAACTAGCTAACTACAGACAACTGCACATAAATAGTAGTAGCCAGAATGTGGAAACCACTATCTTCTCAACCCAAAATTCTTATTTCTCATCGAAACAACGCATCAGTAATATAGATAACTAGTAGTACCAGGTAACTGGTTTACCAGAGATCTTAGAACACTTTGAATCTAGGACACTGGAAAACACACTCTTCTCAATTCTTATTTTTTTTTTTATTTGAGAGAGTGTGAGAGAGAGGACGAGAGGGGACAGGGTCAGAGAGAGAAGCAGAATCCCTGCTGAGCAGGGAGCCTGACATGGGACTCGATCCTGGGACTCCAGGATCATGACCTGAGCCGAAGGCAGTTGCTCAACCAACTGAGCCACCCAGGTGCCCTCAATTCTTTTTTTTTTTAATTAATTAATTTATTTTTGACAGAGAAAGAGAGAGAGAGAGAGCACAAGCTGCGGGAGCGGCAGGCAGAGGGAGAAGCAGGCTCCCCGCTGAGCAGAGAGCCCCATGTAGGGCTCAATCATGACCTGAGTCGAAGGCAGGCACTTAACCGACTGAGCCACCCAGGCTCCCCACAATTCTCATTTTTTGAATATTCAGTGAGTAATGTAGATAACGATAGTTACATGGAGAGATTTAAATAGAATTAACCATATAAAAGCAGAATAAAAATTTGAAGCCAGAAGGCTAAAAACGTATTTTTCTTACATATCAGTCTTAATCAGAAACACAATGAGGGGCGCCTGGGGGGCTCAGTCGGTTGAGCATCTGACTCTTGATTTCAGCTCAGGTCAATCGCAGGGTTGTGGGACCAAACTCCCTCCACGCTCGCGCTCAGTGTGGAGTCTTCTTGTCCCTCTCCCTCCCTCGGTTTGCGCACACATGCGCGCTGTCTCTGAGATAAATAAATAAAATCTTAAAAAAAAAAAACAACAACCAGAATGAGATACCATTTCACACCCAGCAGGATGGCTATTATCAACAAAACAGGAAATAAGAAGCGTTAGTAAGGATGTGGAGAAATTAGAACCCTGTGCACTACTGCTGGGGATGTAAGTGGTGTAGTCACTGTGGAAAATGGATGACAGTTCCTCAAAAACTTAGAATTATCGTACGAGCCAGCAATTCCACTTCTGGGTATGCAACCCAAAAAACTGAGAGCAGGGACTTAAAACAGATATTTGTATACACACGTTCAGAGCAGCATTATTCACAATAGCTAAAAGATGGAAACAACCCAAATGTCCATTGATGGGTGAATGGGGAAATAAAATGTGGTATATACATACAATAAAATATTATTCTGCCTTAAAAAGGAGTGAAATTCTGACACATACTACAAAATGGATGAACCTTGAAGGCATTAAGCTAAGTGAAATAAGCCAGACGCAAAAAGACAAATATTGTATGATCCCATTTATCTGTGATACCTAGAGTAGTTCAATTTATAGAAACAGAAAGTAGGGGCGCCTGGGTGGCTCAGTTGGTTGGGCGTCTCCCTTTGGCTCGGGTCCTGACCCCGGAGTCCCAGGATCCAGCCCCCTCAAATCAGGCTCCCTGCTCAGTGGGGAGTGTGCTTCTCCCTCTGCGCCCCCCCCCCCCCGGCTTGTGCTCGCGCTCTCTCTCACTTCCTCAAGTAAATAGAATCTTTTTAAAAAAGGAGGGGGGCGCCTGAGTGGCTCAGTCATTAAGCGTCCGCCTTTGGCTCAGGTCATGATCCCAGGGTCCTGAGATCAAGCCCCACATTGGGCTCCCTGCTCAGCGGGAAGCCTGTTTCTCCCTCTCCCACTCCCCCTGCTTGTGTTCCTTCTCTCGCTGTGTCTCTCTGTCAAGTAAATAAATAAAATCTTAAAAAAAAAGTCATTTACTTAGAAAGAAGGAAAGAAAATAGAATGGTAGTTCCCAGGGGCTGGGAGAAGTAGTACTGGGGAGCTATTGTTTAATGGGTATGGAGTTTCAGTTTGAGAAGATGAAAAAGTTCTGGAGGTGGATGGTGGGGATGGCTGGACAACAATGTGAATACACTTAATATCTCCAAACTGCACCCATAAAAATGGTTACGATGGTAAATTAGATTTATCTGTATTTTATAACAATAAAATAATACTAGTCTTAATTCTTTTTAAAAAGATTTTATTTATTTATTTGAGAGAGAGAGAGAGCACAAGCAGGGGGAGCAGCAGAGGCAGAGGGAGAAACAGACTTCCTGCTGAGCAGGGAGCCCGATGCAGGGCTGAATCCCAGGACCCTGGGATCATGACCTGATCTGAAGGCAGACGCTAACCGACTGAGCCAAGTGCCAAGAGCTTAACCAAGTGCCCCTATTACTCTTAATTCTATTAGTCTTAATTCTTGTTGTTGGAATAATGATTCTGTACTATGGATATGGCACTAGCTGTCTAGTTACTTAGAGATAGGGAGAGATATCTAGATTAAGTAATTGAAGTTAGGAGCTTAAATGTAGGTTCTTCTGGACTTTATTATTTTTATTTTTTTAAATATTTTATTTATTTATTTGACAGAGAGAGAGAGAGAGCGAGAGCGAGCATGAGCAGGGGGAGGGAGAAGCAGGCTCCCACCAAGCAGGGAGCCCAATGCGGGACTTGATCCCAGGACCCAGGGATCATGACCCAAGCTAAAGGCAGACATTCAACCCAGAGAGTCACCCAGGTGCCCCTCTTCTGGACTTTAAATTCCTTTTTTTTCTTGGAGCGGATTAATGAGTTAATAATGCAGATGCATAATGGTACTTAGGTAACTGATTACCTAAAGAATATTAGTATAAGGAGTTGAAGCCTTGAATTGGAAAATATTTCTTTCTTACTCTAACGTTATATTTCTTGTTTTTCTAACTTTATATTTCATGTTGAAAGAACAATAGATAACTAGTGATAACTAGAATAACCAATCCAAACCACAATCATTTCATGTCTAAAAACCACAGTGGGGCACCTGGGTGGCTCAGCGAGTTAAGCGTCTGCCTTCGGCTCAGGTCATGATGCCAGGGTCCTGGGATCAAGTCCCACATTGGGCTCCCTGCTCTGTGGGGAGCCTGCTTCTCCCTCTCCCTTCCACTCCCCCTGCTTGTGTGCTCTGTCAAATAAATAAATAAATAAAATCTTTAAAAAAAATAAAAACCACCATCATTTCATGTCTAAATTCTTTTTTTTTTTTTTTTTAAGTAGGCTCCACATCCAACATGGGGCTTGAACTCACCGCTCTGGGATCAAGAGTCAGATAGATGCTCCACCGACTGAGCCAGCCAGGCGCCCCTCATGTCTAAATTCTCATTCCTTGTTCTAAAAATGAGTTAATTGGGGGCACCTAGCTGTCTCAGTCAGAAGAGCATGGGCCTCTCGATCTCAGGGTCGTGAGTTTGAGCCCCATGTTGGGTGTACAGATTACTTAAAAAAAATAAATTTAAAAAAATAAAAATGAGTTGATTGTGTAGCATCCCGTGGGATCTAGGTAAACCAGAAAAAATGAGTTACAAATGGTCAAGAGCTTTGAAAGAAAACTGACCACAAGATGGCAGTAGGAAACACAAGATTTATTGGGGTGAGGTTTTGAGTTTTGTGTGTGGGCAAGGCTTGTGTCTTGAGGCTAAGGCTTCTGGTTGCCACCATTTGGAAGGGGCCTATGGGGGGAAGGCAAGTTGACTCCTGCGGGAGAAGGGAGTCAGTGGAGAGGGACTGTGAGTCTAGGTAATGTTATTTAGCAGCACCTTGGAGAGCGTCTGAGTCAAAAGCGCCAAAGGGCAACAGGGGCTTGTGGTCTTTATGGCCCAGGGCTTACTTTATCTATATGTTGGGCCCAATTTCATGGAGTATGTAAAGCAGCCAGGCTCTAAATGGCTAAAAATGTGGTTATGGGGGGAGGGTGCCCGGCTGTCTCAGTGAGTAGAGTGAGTGACTCTTGATATCAGGGTAATGAGTTTGAGCCCCATGTTGGGTATGGAGCTTATTTAAAAAATATATATGGTCATGGTTATTTCAGATAGGTTTAAAGCAATTGGATGCGTAAAAATTTAAATTTGGCTCCAGCAGGCTTTGGAGGTAACGGGTTTCGGCCTGCAGAAAAGAAATAAGACAACCTAGGGGTCAATAGACTGAGGCTATTTCTGGCTCATTTGTATAATATAAATTAAAGTCACCAAGCCAGAAAAACATCATCTTCTGAACCCAAATTCATATTTCCTGTTGGAATAAAATATTAGTACTGGAGATAACTAGTAATGCTTAAGCAACTACTTTACTAGAGTTAACCATAGGTGACTAAGAAACTTGGCAAATTCAGGAAATTGTAAAATCACTCTTCTCAACACTAGCTTCTTATCTCGTTTGAATAATGAGTTAATACAAGAGATAGTTAATGGTATCTAGGTAACAAGTTAAGCAGAGATAGAAGGCGATCATGACATGAGACTGGGAATTGGAAAACAAATTATCCTCACATCTAAATTTTTCTATGTTGTTGAATTAGTACGTTAGTCCAATAGGAGATTAATCATACCTAGGTATCTATTTTATCAGAGGTATCTAGATAGAACAAGATGTACTGGTATATTGATGATGTTGAAAGAAAACATTTTTCTGACATCTAAATTTTCATAACTTTTTAGAATGTGGAAGTAGTACTATAATTAGCTAGAATTATCGTGTTTGGTTTATATAGAGAATTATATACTATCTGAATGACGAGGTGAAGGCAAGGAGCTGAGAAACATATTCCTCAATTTCTCTTTTCTCATCGAAATGCAATAGTAATATAATTAGTGGTAATTGGATAACTGTTTATCTAAAGACAACTGGGGAAAAAAACTAGAAAAGTAATTGAAATCAGGATGCTGAAAAGCAGATTCTTCTGAAGTGCAACTTATTTCTTCTTGAAATAAGATATTGGAAAGGTAGTAAATTGTAAATAAGTGAGTCAGGCATGGAATGGTAGATAACATTTAACTAGAGATAGCTAGATATAACTGGAAAACTTCTCGAAGCCCAAATGCTGAAAAACACATCTCATCTCTAAAATCTTTTTTTAAAAGAAGAATGAGTTATTGCTCGTAATAATTAGTGGTATATAACGATATAGTGTAAACTATGGCTATCTAGAGATAAGAATAACTAGTTAAGGGGCGCCCGGGTGGCTCAGTGGATTAAATGTCCAACTCTTGATTTTGGCTCAGGTCATGATCTCAGGGTCCTGGGATCGCATCAGGCTCCCTGATCAGCAGGGAGCCTGCTTGAGAATTCTCTCTCTATCTGCCCCTCTCCCCTTCTCTTGCTCTCTCTCTCAATAAATAAATAAATAAATATTAAAAAAAAAAAAGAATAACTAGTTAAATCTGTGGATGTGAGAAGCGCAACCTTACCAACTACAAATTCTCATCTCTTCTTGGAAAAATGAATTACTTCTGCAGATTTCCATTGTAATTTTGTAAATACTTAATTAGAGACAACCAGAGATAATCAGAATAACTAGCTGAAGGTAGGAAGTTAAAAATCAAGTTCTTTGCAACTCTAAATTCTCTTTACATGTTAGTGCGCTGTATTTCTAGTGGTACCTTAATCTTTTGTAACCTAGGGTTAAATGATGATATTCAGAATAATGAGTCGAAACCAGGATACTGAAGGAAAGTGATTGAATCCAAGAATTTGATAATAATTCCTCTCAATACTACGTTCTTATTTATTGTGTATATAATGAGTTAGTACTACAGATCACTGCTTGTACCCAGGAAAATAGTTAATTGGAGATAATTAGAGAGATATGTAGATGAAGCCAATGAGTGAAAACACACTCTTGTTATAACTAACTTCTTTCTTGTTAGCATAATCAGTTAGTTCTATATAAGTTGTACCTAGGTAACTACCAAACCGGAGACAACTAAAGATAACTAGAAAAACTGAGAGAAGCCCAGAAGCTAGAAAACACATCCTTCACAACAATTCTAAATCCCTACTTCTTAAAAAAGAAAATGAATGTGTACTCTAGATCAAGTATCTATAGTGGTACCTAGGTAGGTGATAAAATAAAGTTAATGGGAAATTGCCAGAGGAAATATTTAAAACCAGAAATTGGGGGCACCTGGCTGGCTCAGTTGGTAGAGCATGTGATTCTTAATCTTAGGGTCATGAGTTCAAGACCCACGTTGAGGGTAGCGTGTATTTAAAAAAAAATTATACTGGGGCACCTGGGTGGCTCAGTTGATTAAGTGTCTGCCTTTGGCTCAGGTCATGATCCCGGGGTCCTGCGTCCGACTCCCTCCTCGTGGGGAATCTGCTTCTCCCTCTGCCCTTCACCCTGCTTGTGCTCTCTCTCTCGCTCACTGTCTCTCTCTCAAATAAATAAAATCTTTAAAAAACAAAAATTAAAAAATTGTATTAAAATAAATAAAATGAGAAATTGAAAATTCATGGCTCACTACTCTAAGTTCTTATCCTTTGGTATAATAATGAGTTAGTACTATAGATAGCTGGCGTACTTATTTTATCAGTTAACTAGAGGTAACTGGATATAATTAGAACAAGTATTTGAAGGCTGAGAGCTGAAAAACACAGCCTTATAATACTTTGTTCTAATTCCTTGCTGGAACACTGCCCTAGAACTATAGAGCCTAGAACTGAGCCTATAGGACTATCACCTAAAAAACTAGATATCTAGGGATAACTGGAGATAACTAGAATGACTAGATTAAGCCAAGAAGCAAAAAAGCATTCTTCTCAACTCTAATCATATTTCTTGTTGGCATAATGCATTAGTACTTTGATAACTCATGACACCTAGGGAATGAGTAAACTATATAGTTTGTGATAATTAAATTAGTTGAATCCAGCAAGTTGAAAAGATATTCTATTCAACTCTTTCTTCTTATTTCTCTTTGGGATAATGAGTTACTACTACAGATAACCAGGTTACCAAGGCAACTAGTTAACTAGAAATAAGTGGAGATAAGTAGAAAAACTGGTAGAAGCCAATAACCTAAAAAACATTTTCTTCAAATTTAAATTCTTATTACCAGTGGAATAATGAAAGAGTACTATGGTCATCTAGTGGTACCTAGGTAATGAGTTATATAGAGCTAAGTAAAAATAACCAGAATAAATATTTGAGACCAGGAAGTTAATCAAGACATTATTCTCAAATCTAACTTTTATTTCTTTTGATAATATTGAGTTAGTATTACTGATAATAGTAGAAACTATTTACTAAGTGGTAGCTAGATATATACTGAGAAGAATAATTGAAGCAGGAAGTTGAAAAGACATTCTTTTTTTAAAAAAAGATTTTATTCACTTATTTGATAGAGAGACAGCGAGAGAGGGAATACAAGCAGGGGGAGTGGGAGAGGGAGAAGCAGGGAGCCCAACTCTGGGCTGCGATCCTAAGACTCCAGGATCATGACCTGAGCTGAAGGCAGACAATCAACGACTGAGCCACCCAGGCGCCCCTAATTCTTACTATTTTTTTTTAAAGATTGATTTATTTATTTTAGAGAGAGCATGAACGGGAGGGGCAGAGGGAGAGGGAATCTCAAGCGGACTCCACAATAAGCGCAAAGCCCAGTGTGGGGCTAGATCTCACCACCCTCAGATCATGACCTGAGCAGAAACCAAGAGTCAGTCGCTTAACTGACTGTGCCACCCAAGCACCCCAATTCTTACTATTTTATTTATATTTATCTATCCATCCAGTCGTTCATTCTTGCTGTTACGTATTTATTCATCTTGCCATTATTTATTTATTTAGCACTATAAATAGCTGTCGCACCTAGTTAGTTTACTAGGGACAACTAAAGATACCAGGAAATTTGTTTGAAAAACCATTTCTCACAATCCTGATTCTTATCGCTTATGGTCATAGACTTAGTACTATAGATTACTTAGCACTGGGCAACTAGTTAAACTATGATAACTACAGATAAATAGTTGAAGCTAGAATGTAGAAACCACAGAAAACTCAGCCAAAAATTCTTATTTACCATTGAAATAATACATCAGTTCCTCAATTTTCCAAGACCGGTTAGGGAAAAAGTCATCAGGTAGCTGAATTCCTCAGCCCTCTATTGCAAAAAATTTCTTCACTTTTGCTGTCAAGCTATTCAGTAAGCCATAAGGTTAAAAAGAAGTAAAAACCAAGAAGCAAAGATCTAGCTGTGAAGCCAAAATAATTCCCCGGAAGACCAGTATGGCGAGAGGGCAATAAGCACAGTTCCTATGAAACATTACAAAATGCCTTAAGAAGCACATGAAGTTAGGGATGCCTCGGTGACTCAGTCGGTTCAGCGTCTGCCTTTGGCTCGAGTCATGATCCCAGGGTCCTGGGATGGAGTTCTGCATCCGTTTCCTTGCTCAGCAGGGAGCCTGCTTCTTCCTCTGCCGCTGTTCCCTCTGCTTGTGCTCTGACAAATAAATAAATAAAATCTTAAAAAAAAAAAAAAAGCACATAAAGTTAAGTTTGGAACTAAATGCAAATATGAATTCTGCTATGTCCAAGTATGTACTAACGCAGAAAAGAGAGGCGGAATTAGTTACAAAGGGCAGTTTACTTATTTATTTTTTTTAAAGATTTTATTTATTTATGACAGAGAGAGATAGCAAAAGAGGGAACACAAGCACAGGGGAGCTGGGGAGGGAGAAGCAAGCTCCCCGCTGAGCAGGGAGCCTGATATGGGGCTCGATCCCGGGATCCTGGGATCATGACCCAAGCTGAAGGCAGACGCTTAACCGACTGAGCCACCCAGGTGCCCCAAAGGGCAGTTTATTTAAAAATTCTGATTCAAGGCTGCCTGGGTGGCTTAGTCGGTTAAGCGTCTGACTCTTGAATTTGGCTCAGGTCATGATCTCAGGGTTATGAGATGGAGCCCACATCTGGCTCTAAGCTCAGCGGGGAGTCTGCTTGAGATTCTCTCTCTCCCTCTGCCCCTCCCCACCAAGCACATTTGTCCCCCCCCCAATTTCTCTCTCTCAAATAAATAAATAAATCTTTAAAAAACATTTTAAAAAATTCTGCTTCAGCATGGGAGGCGTTAAGCTTTCTTTCGTTTCAGCACAGTTCCTCCATCAACCCAGGTTGCTGGAGTTGACATTAAAATTGCCCTTACTCAATGAAAGTAGGACTAGATAAAGGACTAGCTGGGCGATAGGGCAGTAGCAAAGAAAAGTCACCTTGAAATGTAAACTGGATCACTCAGGAAAGGGACAGGGCTTCTGTGCCATTCTCCTGAGCCCATACATCCATCTAGATGCTATATTCAGCTCAAAATCAATGGACTCCATTATTGATACATATCAGGTGACCCATAAAACATTCTTGGTATTAAAATTAGCAATATAAGTGACCCTGAGAAAACAAAGTACATGCAAAGCAGAAGCTCAAAATGTCCTGGTCTTTCTAATCGGCCAGGGTAAACCCATGTCTCCAGGAGAATTAGGCAGAAATTAAAAATGGAAGGAATGTGATTAATACGGAGGCAATAGAATCTGGTCTTGAGAGAAAAGAATAAAACAATTCATAGCACAATTTTAATAATAAGGCTTCCACGTTTCCACTCTGGTTGTAAAGAGTACTCCCAGAGGATTCCAACACAGATAGTTGTTTGTTTGTTTTTTTTAAGATTTAATTTATTTATTTGAGAGAGAGAGAGCCTGTGCACATGTGTGCACGAGGGGGGGGGGGGCAGATGGAGAGGGGCAAGCAGACTCTGAGCTGAGCAGGGAGCCTGCCATGGGCTTGATTCCAGGACCTGGAGATCATGACCTGAGCCCAAGTCAGACACTCCACTGACTGAGCCACCTAGGTGCCCCTAGATAAGACGTTTAAAGAACAAGAGATGTCGTCCTGTCCTCACTTCTCTGTCCCAAGAATGAGATGTAACATGGGCCAAATCATAATTCCTACCAAAATAAGCTACATACAGAAAGCTTATAAAATTGTCTTAAGCTGGGGTGCCTGGGTGGCTCAGTGAGCTAAGCCTCTGCCTTCGGCTCAGGTCATGATCTCAGGGTCCTGGGATTGAGCCCCACATCGGGCTCTCTGCTCAGCAGGGAGCCTGCTTCCCCCTCTCTCTCTCTGCCTGCCTCTCTGCCTACTTGTGATCTCTCTTTCCCTGTCAAATAAATAAAATAAAATCTTAAAAAAAAATTATCTTAAGCTATTTTCTCCAGGTATCAGCCTTAAAATGGGAGCTATAATTTTAAAAAACAGGATTACTGATATCTAGTACCTTCAAGATCTGCCACATGCCACATTGATTAGGTATTTTATTTATTGCCACTACTCTAAATCATAGATTTGGAACACATGACCTAGGGAACGAAAAGCTTGAGTAAATGAAGAATAATTATGTTACAACTGTGGTGCTGTAGGAGGCACTGTGTGATTTGGTTTCACATAGCTTTAAACTAGGACTACTGGGGCGCCTGGCTGCTGAAGTCGCAAGACCATGCAAACCCTTGATCTCTAGGTTGTGAGTTTGAGCCCCACGTTGGGTATAGAGATTTAAAAAAATAAACTTAAAAAAAATAAATATGAGTACGGACATGTTCTAAAATAATTTATTTCTGCCAAGATCTTGGTTTCGAGATAATATTTCTTGTTAAGGAATCAGAGTTCTTGGTAAAATGGCTGATCTTAGGTCTGGGACAGGAAAAGTGAAAGAGTTGCTCGGGAAATCTTTGCTCCAGAAGACAAGTACCTGCTCAGAGACGAGTAAGGCCATGCCAGAAGAGATCACGAGTAGTTTAAGGGAACTTCTATTAACAAATATGGGACTAGGGGCGCCTGGGTGGCTCAATGGGTTAAAGCCTCTGCCTTCGGTTCAGGTCGTGGTCTCAGGGTCCTGGGATCAAGCCCCGCATCGGGCTCTCTGCTCAGCAGGGGCCTGCTTCCCCCTCTCTCTCTGCCTGCCTCCCTGCCTACTTGTGATCTCTCTCTGTCTCTGTCAAATAAATAAATAAAATCTTTTTTAAAAAATATGGGACTTGACCATCAGAGAGAATAGTCAAAATAAAGACTATAAAATAATGGGGGCACCTAAGTGGCTCGGTTCATATATCAGGGTGGTGAGAGGGAGCCCCATGTTGGGCTCCATGCTGAACATGCAGTCGGCTTGAGATTCTCTCTCCTTCTCCCCTTCCCACCCCTGCTCTCTCTTTCTCACAAATAAATAAATAAATCTTTTTTTTTTTTTTACAGATTTATTTATTTGAGAGAGAGAGAGAGAGAGAGAGAGAAAAGCAGACCCCCTGCTGAGCAGGAAGCCCAGGGGCTCGATCCCAGGACCCTGAGATCATGACCTGAGCTGAAGGCAGATGCTTAACCTACTGAGCCACCCAGGTGCCCCATAAATAAATAAATCTTTAAAAAATACTTTAAAAAATAGAAGACTACCAGCTCAGATGGTGACTGCACTTATCGCGTTGAGCATTGCATAATGTATAGAATTGCAGAATCACTATGTCGTACACCTGAAACTAATATAGCATTGTGTGTCAACTATGCTTGATTTTTAAAAAAAAATGGATACCCTGGGAAAAAATTACATTATTGTTAATAAATTCTAGCTAGGGACTGTTGACTGTCACAGTCTCTAATCTTCAAAAAACAAAAAAATAATCAAAATTTTTTAAAAACTACCGGCTTATAAAGGAGGAAACAACATTAACATTTATGAAGTAATCTTGTCAAAATTTTTAACCTGAACTGATTCAATTACATTGATAGATCTACCCTGCAGTTGATGGGAAATACAGGAAATATGGCAACAAATTAAATGACACCATAATTAAACAGAGTAATCTGGAAGGTGGGACAATCTACAAGACAACTTTTCAAAAAGCCAATGTCATAAGGAAGGAAGGTGGGAAATAGATGTGTCATAGATTAAAAGAATCTGAAGAGACATAATATCTAAACGCAACGTAAGTGCAATGCATGACCTAGATACTTATTCTAAAAATCACTACAAAAGACATTTGAGACAGTTGGGGAAATTTGAATACAGACAAGGTATATGATGCTGCTATGACATTACTGTTAATTGTTTTTAGATGTGGCGATAGCATTATGGTTATGAAGGAACATTTCCTTTTTGAAGGAGCTCTTTGGTGGAAATATTTAGAGTTATAAGTATCGTAACAACTAACTTACTTTCACAAGATTCATGAGACAGAGAAAAGAAAACAAATACGACATTTAAGTTTTTTAAAAACGTAGGTGAAAGATGTGCCAGAGTCATTATCCTAGTATTCCTTCCTTTTTCCCGAGTATCTGAAATGATTTGACAATAAAAATAAATTGGGCAAGGAAAGGATATAAAAATAAGTATTTCCAGACATGGTATATGTTCCCGTGATAAAATTCATTTTCCAAGAAAATTATATAAAATGTCGCTAATACTTGTAACATATTGAAGGGGATTTCTAAATAAATTTGAGGACTTAGTTAAGCACCAGATTTATGTTCTGCAGATTACACACCCCGACAAAGTTACCCTTGTGCCTGGGGAAGTCTGTAGACGACGATACTGGTTAAAACAGGCAGAGGCAGGATCACTAAAATGCTTCTAAGGGTTTGGTCTCGACAGAGAACCCAAGCAAATCCCACAGAAATACTGCATATAGCTAGTACCTGTTGTCTCATCTTGTTATACTCACCAAATTTCTGGAGGGAAGGATAGAAATGAAAAACATCGGGACTATTAAACCAAAGAGAAATTCACTTCTCCAAAGAGATCCAGTACAACCATTCCCTAATCTTCCCTTTTTTCATGCAGGATTGAGGTAGACAGGAAACATGACAAATACCTTTTTATTTCATGTTTATTTATTTATTTTTAAAGATATTATTAATTTATTTGACAGAGAGAGAGATCACAAGTAGGCAGAGAGGCAGGCAGAGAGGCAGGCAGAGAGAGAGGGGGAAGCAGGCTCCCTGCTGAGCAGAGAGCCTGATGCGGGGCTCGATCCCAGGACCCTGAGATCATGACCTGAGCCGAAGGCAGAGGCTTTAACCCACTGAGCCACCCAGGCGCCCTTTATTTCATGTTTAATAGTGTAGCTAGTAAAACAAAATACTTAGCAAGTGTTCCTCAGCTAAATAATTAGCAAATCTTTTTTTTTTAAAGATTTATTTATTTATTTGAGAGTGACAGAGTGAACAGAGGGTGAGTGAGAGGGAGAAGCAGACTCCCCATGAGCAGAGAGACTGATGTGGGGGGGCGGTGATCCCCGGATCCCGAGATCATGACCCGAGTGGAAGGCAGACACTTAACCAAGTGAGCCACCCAGGCACCCCATAAATAATTAGCAAACCTTCTAATATGCAATAGGTACAAACCAAACACGGATGCTGAAAGTGGAGTATAGTAGTTACATGTTCATGCGAAAATTGAAAATTGCTGGGACGCCTGGGTGGCTCAGTCGTTAAGCGTCTACCTTTGGCTCAGGTCATGATCCCAGGGTCCTGGGATCGAGCCCCGCATCGGGGTCCCTGCTTGGCGGGAAGCCTGCTTCTCCCTCTCCCACTCCCCCTGCTTGTGTTCCCTCTCTCGCTCTCTCTCTCTCTGTCAAATAAATAAATAAAATCTTTAAAAAATAAAAAAAATTGAAAATTGCTTATATTTGAGATGCGCAACTTAAATTAGTAAATGATTGTTTAAAATCCCAGTCAATACCTGGTGCCAAGCCCTGCACTTTATCACAAGGTCTGAGGCATTTCATGAAATGATTAAATATAATGAGAATTTCCTCAGTTAAGTAATTAGGGACTTATCACTAGGTTAAATTTAGTCACAAACACAAGGGATAATAAAACCTGAAGCAAACGTCATTATATCTCTATTGAAAATGTTGTTTTTTTTTTTAAGATTTTGTTTATTTATTTGACAGAGAGAGAGAGACACAGCGAGAGAGGGAACACAAGCACAGGGGAGCTGGAGAGGGAGAAGCAGGCTTCCGGCTGAGCGGGGAGACCGACTTGGGGCTGGATCCCAGGACCCCGGGATCACGCACGACCTGAGCCGAAGGCAGCCGCTTAAGGACTGAGCCGCCCAGGCGCCCCAAGATTCTTCTTTTATGCAGCAAAAGATTTACCTACTTAGGTTAGTAGAAAAATGTCTACATTTGCAGAGCCCCACATCAGGGGTGCTGTATCCCAGGATAAGTGGGTCTGAGGACAAAATTAGAAGTGTGTGTGTGTGTGTGTGTGTGTGTGTGTGTGTGTGTGTGTGTGTGTGCTTGTGCACAGTTTGGTCTTATAACCCATTTGACTTTGAATGGGTGTGATGTTCAGAACAATCAATATGAAATTAACAGTTATGAAAGCACTTTGAAAAGTGAAGCCCTCACACACTTTGGGTACAAAAATTTTATTTAGTGGCAATTTTCATTTTCCAAGTAAGAAGACTTTTTTTTTTTTAGTAAGAAGACTTTAAAAAAAAAAATTTATTTTGATACAGAGAGAGAGAGCACACAAGCAGGGGGAGCGGCAAGTAGAGGGAGAGGGGGAAGCAGGCTCCCCGCCGAGCAGGGAGCCCAATGTGGGACTCGATCCCAGGGCCCTAGGATCATGACCTGAGTCGAAGGCAGACGCTTAACCGACTGAGTCCCAAGCGCCCCCCAAGTAAGAAGCCTTAACAAAACCCCAGAGTTTTCTAAAGCAGTCATCAAACTGACTGTCATGGATAGACACTGTGGTGGCCTCACACCCTGTATCCTCCCCACCTTGCGCGTGAGTGGGACCCGGGATTCGCTTCTCACTGACAGAATACGGCAAGGGCGATGGGGTGTCACTGCCGCGGTTCTGTAGACGGCGTGCCAGCAGGCTGGCGAGACCCCCCTAGCGGGCTCTGACAAAGTAAGCTCCGATGATGGGACACTGCCTGTGGTGAGGGCCCCACAGCAAGGACTTTCAGGCAGCTTCTGGAAGCTGAGAGTGGCCTTTGGCAGATAGGCAGCTAGCAAATAGGGACCTCGGTCCTCAAGCCACAAGGAAAGGAGTTCTGCCAACAACCCAAATGAGCTTGGGAGTAGACACTTCCCCAGTCAAGGCTCCAAGTAAAAACACGGCCTGCCTGACACCTTGATTACAGACCCTGAACAGGGGACCTAGCGAAGCTATGCCCAGACGCCTGACACAAAGAAACTATGATATCATAAAGTTCTGTTGGTTTAAGCAGCTAAGTTTCTGGTAATTTGTTAACACGGCGATAGAAAACTAACACACAGGTTGCAATGGGCTGAGCCAAGGTCTAGTTGTGTGGATGTGAAAGGCCTAAATTTCCCTATTATTATCGGGATCAGGGACGGCAAGCAAGTTTCATCTCCTCTTCCTACGCCTGCCAGTGATAGCTCTCTGGATTGTCATTGGGTAGATGGACTAGCTCACCAGAGATGTCCATGCCCAGATCCCTATATCCTGTGAATATGTTATTGTATATACCGGGAAAGGACCTGGCAGGGGTGCCTGGGTGGCTCAGCAGGTTAAGCGTCTGACTTCGGCTCAGGTCGTGATCTCGGGGTCCTGGGATCGAGCCCCGCATCGGGCTCTGTGCTCAGCAGGGAGTCTGCTTGAGATTCTCTCTCCTTCTCCCTCTGCCACCCCCCTCCCCACTCATGCTCTCTCAAATAAATAAATAAAATCTTTTTTTAAAAAAAGGACTTGGGGGCGCCTGGGTGGCTCAGTGGGTTAAAGCCTCTGCCTTCGGCTTGGGTCATGATCTCAGGGTCCTAGGATCGGGTCCCATATCGGACTCCCTGCTCAACGGGAAGCCTGCTTCCCCCTCTCTCTCTGCCTGCCTCTCTGCCTACTTGTGATCTCTCTCTCTGTCAAATAAATAAATAAAATATTTTAAAAATTTAAAAAAAAATTAAAAAAGGACTTGGCAGATATAATTAAGGTTATGGACCTTAACATGGGGAAATTGTCCTGGGTTAGCTGGGTGGGGCCCATCTGATCACACAAGCATCTTTAAAAGCAGAGAACTTCACCTGCCTAAAGGCAACAGACTTGAGGCCAAAGGAACAGTTGGGAGAGATTCAGGTTGTAAGAGGGATTCCACCATCTGTTGCGGAAGGAAGGGCACACGAAAAGCGTGAGAAGTAAGTTTCTAGAAGCAAAAACTGCCTCCCAGCTGACAGACAACAAGGAAGTGAGGTCCTCAGTCCCCAAACTACAAGGAACCGAATTTCGCTAAAAACCTGAATGAGCTTCGTAATGAATTCATCCCCAAAGCCTCCAGAAAGAAATACGGCCCTCCTTCCAGCTCGATTTCAGCCCTGTCACATTGTAAACAGGATCCAGCAAAGCTACCTGTTACCTAGACTGCTGACCTACAGAACAGGGAGATGAGAAACTCGGGTTAAGTGACAAAGTTTGTGGTCATTGTTACGGCTGCAGTAGCCCATTCATACATGCTACGCTGGGGAGGATTCGGAGCCTAGATCTGGGGACTGTGGGAAAGTGCTCACTGACTGATCAAAGATGCCACGGAAACAACACAGAGGTGGCTTATAGGGTTCTTCATTTGTCACTCATGATGGACATGGCTGTGCTCAGGGGCTGAAATTACCTAGCTCTTCCTTCGGCCTGGAAAGCCCTGCCCACCCCCATGCCCCCCCCCCAACCCCAGATATCCATAAAGGCTTATTCTCTCACTTTCTTCTGGCCTAAACTCAAAAATGTCATCTTTTACCTTTCTCCTGGAAACATTTTACACCATGTCCCTGCTCCGTTTTTTTTTCACTTTAGCTCTTATCACCTTGTCATACCCTTATTCACTTGGCTTACCGCCTGCGTCCCCACCAGTAGAAGCAAGCTCCGTGCAGTTGAAGGTTTTTGTGTCTTCTGTTTGACAATTTATTCCCAGAACCTAGAACAGTGCCCAGAGCCTAAAGAGCTGTTGAAATGAGCATTAAAATGAAGAGACTTTTTTTTTTTCCTGGTTTGTCACGTTCACACATCCCGGCGTACGACGGTCACCTTATATGGAGGGACTGGAAGGGAGGTGGGTCGGCACAGAGTACAGAAGGCATAACCGTGGTGGACACGCGTTCCCATGGTGAAGCTTGGCTCTTCCATCCCAGCTGGCAGCCTGGACAGGGGCAAGTCAACACACCCCCACCCGGTCCAAGGAGGACTGGAGGAGAACGTGGTCACAATATGCAAATGATTCCTCTTGCACTAGTTCTTTCACCTGGAAGGAAGCAGAACACATGTGACCAAGTTGGATGTCTTCCCATCCAGTTCTCCCCCTGAGGCTTTCACACGAGGACATCCTTCGGCTTCTGGACCAATTTCGGTGCTTCGATATGTAAAACCAAGAGCCAACCAAGCGTGGCTGTCCTTTACTTACATGCTATAAAAAACCAAATTAACCCATCTCGAGGACATGGGCCGCAGACAGCAAGCTCGCAAAAGGAAAGGCTAGAACATTCCCAAGGACGGTGAGATTTTAGCAGGTTTACAAGGTAAATAAATGGCCAGCGTTACAAAATAGCACTTGCCCTGCCGAGGACTGCTGATTTCAGGGTCAGCAGAGGTGGGTTCTGATTTGCTGAACCCTAAAGTGAGACACAAGCAGTATTTCTGCTGGACAGAGAAGAGATTAAGGCCTGCCTCCAGGCCTAGGAATGTCCTGGAGAGCCACTAAAATGTAGTTCTTGAGAAGCAGGTTCCTTTGGGGAAATGGAATTGGGAAGTGAGCTTCCAGATGGGTAAGAAGTTACCTGACTCCAGGTAAAGGGCACACTGGTGCAGCGGAGGCAGTGAACTTGGTCATCCATGATCCGGCTTCCAAAGCAGCCTTTCAGACGGGCCCTGCAGCGTCCACGCGTACAGCTCAAGAAACACCTGCCTTCGCTGTCGAGCTTGACCCAGAAACTGCTATGACATGGGTACACTCTTGTGTTAAAGCACTTCTTCTGATCCTGATCAAAATCCAAGACTACTTGGATCAGATTCAACAATCATCGCGTACCCCGCACAGCTCTGTCGGGCGCATCTTTCGGACTCCTTAGAGCCAGCCGTGGAGCACGTTCCCTTTTGGGAGGGGCTGGGGCTGTCCTTCTCTGCATGTTTCCCTGAGCACCCGCTTTGAGCTCAGACCGGCAGACAATGCTCAGGTATGCAGAGGTCCCTCAAGAAATTGCATCCAGGCAGACAGGACTTCCATAGACATGTGCATTCCTTGTATAGATTTTCTAAGTGCTTGCAGAGAGCAATTAGCTGCGTGAGATCAGGGCACTGGGAAGTTTGGGGAAAAAAAAAAAGAATATGTTCCTTTCAATGCCTGACTTAGAACTTTAAAAAAAATTATTAGTTACTCCTGAAACTCTTCTACAATGGGCTTTGTCTCTTCTGTGACATACTGTGCTGCAGGAGGAATGAATCATCTTATACCTCTGCTTAGAAATGTCTGCCTGAGGGGCTCCTGGGTGGCTCAGTGGGTTAAAGCCTCTGCCTTCGGCTCAGGTCATGATCTCAGGGTCCTGGGATCGAGCCCCACGTCAGGCTCTCTGCTCAGCAGGGAGCCTGCTTCCCCCTCTCTCTCTGCCTGCCTCTGCCTACTTGTGATCTCTCTCTGTCAAAAAAAAAAAAAAAAAAGTCTGCCTGAATAGCACATAAAGTCAAATGATACAAGAAACACCATAAAAACAAGACATGAGGTCAAAAGACTCTACAAGTGCAGATTTAGGACACTTTAGATAAGTACCAGAGCAATGAGGGAGTTTTCGTCATTTCTTTGCTTTATTTTATGTTTTTTTTTTTTTTTTTAAGATTTTCATCTATTTATTTGACAGAGAGGGATCACAAGTAGGCAGAGAGGCAGGCAGAGAGAGGGGGAGGAAGCAGGCTCCCCGCCGAGCAGAGAGCCCGATGCGGGGCTCGATCCCAGGACCCTGAGATCATGACCTGAGCTGAAGGCAGAGGCTTTAACCCACTGAGCCACCCAGGCGCCCCTCTTTGCTTTATTTTAAAATGCCTCTTAGGGAGCACCTGGGTGGCTCAGTCGGTTAAGCATCTGACTCTGGATCTCAGCTCAGGTCTTGATCTCAGGGTCATGAGTTCAAGCCCTGCTTTGGGCTCCAGGCTGGGCGTGGAGCCTACTTTAAAAAAATAAATTAAGGGGCACCTGGGTGGCTCGGTCAGTTGAGGTTGAGCGTCTGCCTTTTGGCTTGGGTCATGATCTCAGGGTCCTGGGATGCAGCCCTGCATCTTTGGGCTCTCTGCTCAGTGGGGAATCTGCTTCTCCCTCTCCCTCTTCCTCTGTGCTCTCTCTCTCTCAAATAAATAAAAATCTTTAAAAATAATAAATTAATTTTAAAAATAATAAAATGTGTTTTAGGGAGGGAAAAGAACTGTGGATTGGTAATGGTATGTTTCCGATTCTCTGCAAGCCTGCCATCTAGATACTCTGCAATAATTATTAGAAATAGAAAGGTACAGAATACTGCTATAGTGCTTACACCCATTACAAGCCCCCAAAAAGAGTTTGACTATCAGAGGGAAAGCTCACATTCCTCAAGCTTAAGCAATCAAAGTATAAAGCATTTGATCTGTGGGGCGCCTGGGTGGCTCAGTCAGTTTAGCCTCTGCCTTCCACTCAGGTCATGATCCCAGGATCCTGGGATCGAGCCTCACACGGGGCTCCTTGCTCAGCGGGGAGCCTGCTTCTCCCTCTCCTGCTGCTCTCCCTACTTGTGCTCTCTCTTTCTCAAGTAAATAAATACAATCTTTAAAAAAAATAAAGCATTTGATCCTTTCTTCCTTTGAAGTGGTCTGATCAACTTAATTTGGAAAGGAAATATGGAGGATTTTCTACTGAAGATTTATTTATTTTTTTTAAGATTTTAAAAAATTCATTTATTTGACAGAGAGAGAGACAGCGAGAGAAGGAACATAAGCAGGGGGAGTGGGAGAGGGAGAAGCAGGTCTCCCGCCGAGCAGGGAGCCCCATGCCGGGCTTGATCCCAGGACCCCGGGACCATGACCCGAGCTGAAGGCAGACGCCTAATGACTGAGCCACCAGGCGCCCCTCTACTGGAGATTTAAAATATTTTTCAGCAGAACAACTGTGATTAGAAAATTCTTTTAAGGTAACTGTGTAAAAATATACCTTCCATAGGACAACTTCTTAAAAAATCTGATGATTTAAAATTAACAAGGAATAAAAAAGAACAAAGGGGATAATGGTGGACTAGGTTACATCCAACTAACCTGTTTGCCAAAAACAATGATAAATTCTGGCAAAAATGAAAAACTGCAGGCCTTGGAGAGTGACCTAAAGGAGGTAGAAACTGAAGGGGATCAGGCCATCGGAAGAAGGGAAACATTATAGGTCACATCCACATCTAGCAGGTGTGTTGCCTGCAATTACCCCCGGGCTGTACGGCACGTGGTCACAGTAGGTGAGCAGAAGCTGCGGCATTCAGGGGGGCTAGACTGGCTGTAAATGTCGAGGATAAACTAGGAAAGAGAGGTTCCACGGGGAGTCCTCAAATCTGCATATAAACTTCTCTCAGATTTTTGAAAGACTCAAAAATTGTACATGTGTGGCCTTCAGATCCAAAGAGCGTGGGGGCAAGGCAACAACTGGAAGGTTAAAAGACAGGAGCCAAGAGTCCAACGGTGTCCACTGCCATGGAGACAGACGCAGGAGTTTATTCAACCCAAGTTAGGGGCTCCGGACAAGACGTCAGGGTTCCCAGGGAAACCACAGAAAGGCCGCATTTTAGGATGAAAGAGCGCATACGTGGACCAAGAGATTCTCCCTAGAAAGAAAGGGAAAACTGAAACAGACATGTGCTTAAAAAAAAAAAAAAAGGATAAAATCTGTCAGTAATAAAACTACTTGCTAGAACAACCCGTAACATGGTCTAGGAGAAAATAACAGAAAATCCGGACTACCGAACAGAGGGTTTCCACAATGGTCAGGGAATGAATGAAGGAATGAATAACTAATGCAAGTAAAACAGTAATCCCCAAATTCCCCTAAATTGATCGGTATATTTAATGCAAGTCCTATAAAAATCCCAGCAATGTTTGTTGCAGACAGAGGCTAGCACATTCTAAAGTTTACATAGACGGATGCCTGGGTGGCTCAGTTGGTTAAGCGTCTGCCTTCGGCTCAGGTCATGATGTCAGGGTCCTGGGATCGAGTTCCACATCTGGCTCCTTGCTCAACAGGGAACCTGCTTCTCCCTCTACCTGCTGCTCCCCCTGCTTTACTCTCCCTCTCTCTCTCTGACAAATAAATAAATAAAATCTTTAAAAAAATTTTTTTTTATGTTAAAGCAGTTGACCTAGAAGAGCTAAAGAATTTTCTTTCTTAAGTAGGCTCCATGCCCAGGGCGCCTGGGTGGCTCAGTGGGTTGGGCCTCTGCCTTCAGCTCAGGTCATGATCTCAGGGTCCTGGGATCAAGTCCCGCATCGGGCTCTCTGCTCAGCAGGGAGCCTGCTTCCTCTTCTCTCTCTGCTTGCCTCTCTGCCTACTTGTGATCTCTCTCTGTCAAATAAATAAAATCTTTCAAAAAAAATTTAAAAAAAAAGTAGGCTCCATGTCTAATGTTGGGGCTTGAACTCATAACCCTGAGAGATCAAGAGTCGTACGTTCTACCAACTAAGCTAGCCAGGCACCCCAGAGGTAAAAGAATTTTTGGGGAAAAAAAGGAGTGGAATTATTCTATCAGATGTTAAGTTTTATTATATACTGAATGAAATTTAGAAAGTGTGGTATTGGCAGAAGGAAAGAAACATAGATCAATAGATCAGAACTGAGAGCCCAAACACAGACCCACACAAATATGCTCAAATGTTTTTGTCAAAGCTGCAAAAGCAATTCAATAGAGGAAAGACAGACTTTAAAAAAAAAATATTTTATCCATTTATTTGTCAGAGAGAGAGAGTGAGCAGAAGCAGGGAGAACGGCAGGCAGAGGGAGAAGCAGGCTCCCTGATGAGCAAGGAGCCCCACACGGGACTTGATTCCAGGACCGCAAGATCATGACCTGAACGGAAGGAAGACATTTAACTGACTGAGCCACCCAGGTGTCCAGGAAAGATAGACTTTTAAACAAATGATGCTCAAGCAATTGGACATTCATAGGCAAAAAACTGACCTTGAACTAGACCTCATATCTTACGCAACAATCAACTCAAAATGCATCATGGACCTAAATGTAAAATTTAAAAACTTTAGGAAAAAAAACATAGAACAGAATATTTGGAATTTAGGGCCGGGGTGGGGGTGGGGGGGGGGGGGAGGCGGAAAGACCTTCCCACTAACTGCCTAAAAGAATTTAGATAGAGGACCAGATCCAGGAAGGGAGCAATCACCATAGACAACTACATTATACTACGAACGAGTTGATAGGGAGGAAGTTAGCAAAGTCTGTTAGATTTTTCTTTGTTCCATTGTTTCTCTATGACCCTTAAAGATTTGTTACCAAACATTTACTCATTCTATTCTTCCTGTGAATTGTCCTCCTTCCCTTTGAAGCCCCAGACTCCTAACTCCTCCTCCTTAGCCCCATATAAAAAATGATTTATACCTCATTTATACCTCATTTTCCCTGACAGTCTTTGGAATCTCTCACGCTTATGTGGGTTCTCCCTATATATGCAATTTTGATTCTCCTGTTAATCTGTCTCATGTCAATTTAATTCTTAAGACAGCAAAAAGTACCTTGAAGATAAGAGGAAACACTACAAAAACAATTTTAAAGTTCCACCCATGTCACAAAGATGGAAATGTTAGGTGAGAATTAATTATGCCTCGGGGATATCACACACATCCAAAATTCTTTAACAACTAAATGGTTTAGAAAAAAAGAATTTTTTTAAAGATTTTATTTATTTATTTGACAGAGAGAGAGAGAGATCACAATAGGCAGAGAGGCAGGCAGAAAGAGAGGGGGAAGCAGGCTCCCCGCCGAGCAGAGAGCCCAACACGGGGCTCGATCCCAGGACCCTGAGATCATGACCTGAGCCGAAGGCAGAGGCTTTAACCCACTGAGCCACCCAGGCGCCCCTTTTGTCAGTGTCCTATTGAGACATTTCTAACACCTCAGATTTTGATCTTCCTTATGGTGGTCCTATTATGAAGACATTGTATGGAATTTGTCACTAGTGGGGAGCGGACTTTAACCTCAGGCCGGATTCTTCCAGGCGGTAACTCGAACTATTTCAGGGGCTAATTATGTCAGTGATGGCTAATTTGTGCCTCAATAAGATCAAGGGGTGATTGTCTGAGATCATAGGAAAGCCTAAATTATCCTAAAAAGATAATTTGAAAATACCAAAACAAAACAAAAAGAGTAAGAAGGGGTGCCTGGGTGGCTCAGTCAGTTAAGCAACCAACTCTTGATTTTGGCTCAGGTCGTGATCTCATCAGGGTCCCGGGATGGAGCCTCGCATGGGCCTCCTCCATCAGTGGGGAGCCTGCTCCAGACCTTTTCTCTCCTTCTGCTCACTCCCCCATGTGCATGTGCACACTCTCCCTCTCTCTCTCTCTCTCTCTCTCTCTGTGTCTTGACAATAAATTTAAAAATCTTTTTAAAAAACAATAAGAAAAGAAAAAGAGAGAAAAAGAAAAGTCAGGGTGGGCGTACTAGCTTGGCTGCCCGCACAGAGTGCAATGTGGGATGGAGAGGGGCTGCAGACCAGAGGTGGGGAGGCCACACAAAGCAGGCCCCCGGGACCAGGGGCTGGGCTCCCAGTCAGCTGCGCCCAGCCCTGGGGAGGCCCAGGCCTCTCTGCTTTGTGGCGCAGGCAAAGCAAGCTCAGAGGAACACAGACCCTTCAGTTTGGGTGAGTTGACGTTCCCCTGCTTGGGCTGCCATCGCGCTCTCTCACTCGGGCTCAGAAGGGACAAGGAGCCATGAGACTCAAAGGAGGAAAAACACATAATGTTCTCATCTCTTTCCAAACTCTAAGCATGAATTTTTGAAGAAAAATTTCCCCAGTGTTATTAAGATGTAATCGACACGCAGGCCTG
>CM052901.1:25276781-25307495 GCA_028534135.1 Potos flavus | reverse complement strand
CAGCAAGGCCTATAGGCATGTTGTGTATTATATCCTCGGTGCTTTTTTTTTTTTAAGATTTTATTTATTTATTTGAGAGAGAGAGAGCACAAGCAGGAGAAGTGGCAGAGGGAGAAGGAGAAGCAGGCTCCCCGCTGAGCAGGGAGCCTGATGTGGGGCTTGAACAGAGGACTCTGGGATCCTGACCTGAGCCAAAGGCAGAAGCTTAACCGACTGAGCCAGCCAGGTGCCCCAGTACTTATTTTTTTTAAGGGCAAATTTGTACCTTTGGACCACCTTCATCCAATTCCCTATACCTATCCCCTCCGGTAACCATAAATCTCATCACTTTTTCTATGAGTTTTTGTTTTTTTTCTTTTAAGATTCCACATGTATATGAGATCAGACAGTGTTCGACCAAAGGAAATATTGGTGGAGCCCTCCTGTACTTTGCAAACATGGTAAGAATTGTTTTATGAAACCAGTTTTGGAAATAGGCAACTAGCGTCAGGCTTTACCTCAGTTGGCCCGCTTTGCGCTTTTCCGTGTTGATGCAGATTTGACCTCCAGGAGACCTCGGTTCCCTCAAAATGAGCTCCAGGACTCTGGCTTCTTTAGCCGACATGCTCATGCAGCGGAAGGAGCAAATACTAAGACGGGAGAGCGGAAACGAGGTGACAGGGAGAGGCGTCCGCGGAGGCTCTCTATTGAGTCTGCCTGGGTCAGCATGAGGCCTGCCTTCGGCTGGGCAGCCCTCCACACAAAACATCCCCGTCACCAAGGTCAGTGGGAACCAGGGTAAGGCCTTCTCTGGGGAGAATCCCCTCCTCCCACACTAACTGTGAGGGATCCTGCCAGTTGTTCCAGTTCGGCCCCCGGTAATGAGAGCTAACTTCCCATTCCATGGAGCCAGGCAGCCCCCTTTCCACTAGGCTCCTGGATCAGGTCAACAAGGACGGCCTGGGCCTGGGTGTGTGTGTGTGTGTGTGTGTGTGTGTGTGTGTGTGTGTGTGTGTGTGTGTGCTGGGGGGGAATGGCCGGGCCCTCCTAGGCGCTGCCATTGTACCCTCTGTCTTCAGCCCTGTGTGGGTGGTTACCGGCAAAGCAGAGGGGGGCTTGTCCTCCTCACCGTCAGGGTGATTGCGCTGCCTTCCCCCGGAGCACACCGGTCCTGCTCCTTGGCGGATCCCCTCTGATTTGTCTTCCCCAGAAGTCGAAGCTTCTACATTTCCAGGCAGTATCCTCACCGGGTAGTCTGCCTGGAGAGAAGCGGCCAGGGGCCGAGCCCAGCGCGTCTGGTGGTTCGAAGCACCTGTTCGGGAGGATGGCCGCCTCCTTCCTGGGCGGCACAGGAACGTCAACCTCCCTGCCTCTAGTCATTTCAGGTGACACCAGCCAGCTCGGCCCAAGGGCTGGGGACTCTGTGGCCCTCTGGGATGAGGCTAGAATGATGTTGTCTTCCACAGCGGATCCAAGCATGCCCGCAGCAGAGGCAGGCCTGCTGTTTACTGAGGTGAAGGCTCCGGGCGTGCTGAGGGTTCGGGCCGCAGCCGCCATCTCTGCCTTCGTGGCTCCATTACCTGCCACAGGGGCCACAGGGAGAAGGACGTGCTCCTGATTCAGACTACTGTAGTGGAGGAAAAATAACTTTCCCTTCACCCTTCTAGGTTGCACTGTGCAGGAGAGCATTATTTGCCCCCCCTCCATGTGTCTCCTTAGTATGTGGGGTCGTTTTGGTAATTATTTTTTTTAAAGATTTTATTTATTTATTTGAGAGAGAGAGAGAGAGCGCGCGCACAAGCCGGGGGCGGGGGGGGGTGGTGCAGAGGGAGAGGGAGAAGCAGGCTCCCGGCTGAGCAGGGAGCCAGACACGGGGCTCGATCCCAGGACCCTGAGATCATGATCCGAGCCAAAAGCAGCCACTTAACCCACTGAGCCACCCAGACGCCCCTTGGTAATTATTTTTAAGAAATAGAAGACTCAAATTTTTTTGGCCTCCCCTCTAATTGCCTAAAAGAATTCTTTGGAAGAGCAGCATGAGATGATGAGGCTGGTTCTCTCTTGCTGCTGACCTTTTCCTACAGGGCCTGTGAACATTTTTCTCACTTGCGCAACACAAGTGACCTTGTGTGAGAGTCCCGCAAAGGAAAATGAATACCAGTTTGCCGAGAGGAGGTGGCCGAGGCAAGGACTGGCTCTCGCTGGGACACCTTGCTACCTTGGCTTAATGGGAGTGGCCAGAAGTCTCAAATGAATCCCCAAACAAAAGTAGTGGCACACGGCATTCCTAGGACCAGGGGTGTGTAACCATAGCAACTGACTCCTGAGGTGTCCACTCAAGGTTTTGAGAACCCCAGTCCCCATCCTGGGCTACAGCAAGTCATATGAGACCCAGTTCGCACCTTACCTGCCAGGAAAGGCCGTGAAGGGCTCTGTTTTTGCTCCGTTACTCCATGTCCGGGATTCCAACCGTCCCTAGAGATGTCATATCGTCACCAAATGACTGCATGGTAGGTGGTAGGTCAGTCCATGCATGGGGTGCTCAGAGCGAGCCCAGTGATAAGCACAGCACCCCACGATCAGAACTCTGGCAAATGTATTTCTGTTCTTATGAAGACAACTCAGAACAGACTGCATTCCTCTGTTTTGTATACGTTTACAGTAATTATTATCTTTATTTAAAAAGTCACTTCTCACATCTGTTTGGAGGGACCACTTTTTTTTTTTAATCGAGAGTCACATGCTCTACCAACTGAGCCAGCCTCGTGCCCCTGAGAGACCACACTCTTGTACTGATTTTTTTTTTTACATAATCTTTATGCCCAACATGGGGCTCGAACTCAGGACCCCGAGATGAAGAGTTGCATGCTCTACTGACTGAGTCAGTCAGGCACCCCCACACTCTTGTATTGAGATTGTTTCTGGTCCCTTCCTTTGCCCCTGGCCCTTTGTTTCTAAGTAGTTGTCATTAAAATAGTTGTCTGGAATTTTGATTGCCAGGTACTTGCAAGAGAAATCTCCAAGGTTCTGATCATATTTATTTGAATCAAGATCCAGGTTACGTAAATCTAATTTTAATCAAAAAAAATTTTTCCCCAAAACAGTTCACGTCTTCTTCCTACTTAATTTGACCATCAACCTTACCATTTTGAAAGTTAGCTGGCATGTGTTGTTTATTGTGGAAAACTGTAGAAAGCAAGACTACATCGAGAGCTATTAGATTATTGTAAAATGCTGAATCTGCTGCCCTCCTTAAAGATTGTACTTACAACTTTTCAGCCAAAACCAACATCTATAGGAGCACCTGGCTGGCTCAGTCAGTAGGGCATGCAACTCTTAATCTTGGGGTTGTAAGTTCGAACCCCATGATGGGTATAGAGATTACTTAAAAACAAAAAAACAAAGTCTTTAAAAAAACTAACATCTTCAAAGACAACCCATTTCAGGTCAATGAAGTTGTTGGTTGCTAGTTTCTTTTTCCTTTTTTTTTTTTTAAGATTTTATTTTGGGGGCGCCTGGGTGGCTCAGTCCTTTAAGCATCTGCCTTCAGTTCAGGTCATGATCCCAGGGTCCTGGGATCCAGCCCCATGTCGCTCCCTCTCCCTCTGCCTGCAGCTCCCCCTGCTTGTGCGTGCTCTCTCTCTCTGTGTCAAGTGAATAAATAAAGTCTTAAAAAAATATATTTTATTTTTAAATAATCTCTACACCCAACGTGGGGCTCAAACTTACAACCCTGAGATCAAGAATCTCCTGCTCCACCAACTGAGCCAGCCATGCGCCCCATTGGTAATGAGTTTCTAAAGATTTTTTTTAATAAATCGAAGTTATTTCCTTGTATTAGAATAATTAATTCCTGATCTATGCCTTTGGGATGTTTGAAATGTACATTAAAAGAAATTCTCCTGGAGTGCCTGGGTGGCTCAGTCAGTTAAGCATCTGACTTCGGCTCGGGTGGTGATCCCGGGGTCCTGCGATCGAGTCCCATCTGGGCTCCGTGCCCAGTGGAGAGTCTGTTTCTCCCTCCCCCTCATTCGTGCTCTTGCTTTAGCTTGCTTTCTCTCTCAAGTACATAAATAAAATCTTTAAAAAAAAAAAGAAATTCTCTTCGGGGCAGTCATTAAATTGGGGAATTAATGAAGACTTCTCTCTTTGTAAACCTAGACTAAGTGTAAATTATCATCTGCAGCCAAATCCTACGTATTTCTTATGCCTCAAGCCACCACTCTGCCTTAATACATCTGGAATCTGAAAGGAAAGACAAGTTTAAAAACATAGTGTATGTGACAAAAATGCCATGCACTTTCAGGAAAGATATTCTCTTGTCGTTGTTTGTTTCTTCCAGGCAGCCTGCGCTTCAAAAAAGAATGTTCTTTGTTAGTGTGTGTTAGACTGGATGTGAGGGTTAACTGAGGGGTTCGTGCTGAGTGTTCTCTGGCTTTCGGTCTCAGGGTGGGAAAGCTGCATGTGGTTCTTCTAGCTGTGGCCAGAGCAAAGAAGGGGTCAGGACTGGGTCTGACGACATCTGGAGCATACTGGTACGGACCCCATAGTTCTGAAGGTGCTTAAAGCATCGAGAAACTCGATATTTAAAAAAGAAGGACAGTGGTCAACACTAGGAAATAATTTTTGCTTTCAAGAACATCTGCAGAGGGGCACCTGGCTGGCTCAGTCATTAAGCGTCTGCCTTCAGCTCAGGTCATGATCCCAGGGTCCTGAGATCGAGCCCCGCAATGGGCTCCCTGATGGGCAGGAAGCCTGCTTCTCCCTCTCCCACTCCCCCTGCTGTGTTCCCTCTTTCGCTGTCTCTCTCTCTCTGTCAAATAAATAAATCTTAAAAAACAAAAAAAGATCATCTGGAGAGAATGGCAATGGGCATGTCTGCACAGGAACATTCTTGAATTTCCCTCACTCCCAACAAGGCCTGGGGTCTCTGGGTAACATATCGGTCCCCTTTGTGGAAGCCTGACATTGCAGCCGCTTCTCCGACATCTGTCACTCATGAGTGAGAAAAACGGGAAGAAGGAATAAAACGTTCGTGGCCACCATGGCCAAGGGCATATGCTTTCCCAAGAAAACAGAGCCTCCCACACTGGGAACATACAAGCGCTGTGTAACTGGTCTCTGATCAACTCCCATGAGGGGAAATTCTGATGTGACCAGGGCACCTTATCTATAGTTTCTGCAATCACTTAACAGGACTGTGGCGGCCACGACTGATCGCTTTCCACACAGAACTCCGTGAAAGGAGCCTCGCATTGCTACAGATTCCTCAAAAACAAAAGATTGGATTGAGAAGAAAGTAATGCTTTTTAAAAAAAAAAAAAGTGGGCCTGTGCTCTCTTCAGCGGCACGTATACTAAAATTGGAACAATACAGAGAAAATTAGCATGGTCCCTGCACAAGGATGAGGCGCAAGTTCGTGAAGCATTCCGTATTTAAAAAAAGAAGAAAAAAGTGGGCCTGGCCTCTTCACGTCACCAACCCTTCCTTGTTTTTTTCTACACTGGCATTTGCACACAAAGAAGCCAGCATGAACAAAGCAAAGGTATGCCTGCTTCTTCACAATGAGTGATTATTCTAGAACACCGCTCAGGAGACCGCTTCCTTATTCTTGCTTTGAGCAGCAGCAAACGAACAGGTCCCCTTTCAGTGTTTAACGACAGGATTTGGGTTCCTCTCAAGGATGTCGAAGGTGACAAAATACTTTTGAAGGCGTGATGGTCAGCTTCTGAGCTGGAGAACGATCGGTAAAATGCTTTCCTGGGCTGGGGGGGCAGGGCTGGGTGAGAGAAAAGGGAAAAGAACCTCTTTCTGGCCTTAATGGAATCTCTTCTCATTTTTCTGCTGAAGCAGCAGAACCCGTGTGCCAGAATGGCTGCTATTCCCCAATCTCCACAAAGAGGGAGGGTCGTGAACAGAATTTGAAACCTACTGGTTTGATGTTTGGCGGCCATCTTCCCATGAATCCCTGTGAGGGAGCCTCTCAGGAGCTTACCCCAGAGTCCAGTGTTCAGCCCGAACACGTCAGCATGAGTGGAGCTCATCTCGGGAAATGACACTGTCCTCTCACTAGGGACTCACCCCACCCCATCTCACACATATCTGTGGTCCCACAGGGGCAAGGTGGGGCTGAAGATGGGCCGAGGGGTGGGAGGGAATATATGGGTCAGGGCAAGCTCATCATGGGCCCTTGGCGAGCTTCTGTGACATGTGGGGCTTATGCAGAGTGATTCCGGGATGTTGCCTCGTGAAAGGAAGCTTCCTTGTCGTTCTGTTTCAGTGGCATTTCCTTATCAATTTACGTACAGACCCTACTTGCCCCCATTTGGTACACAGAGACAAATGCGTGCAGAATTTATCTCTTTATTGATAATGCAACAATAGAGGAGATGAGGGGAGTAGGGTGTCAGTGACACCAGAAGAACGCATCTCCAATCTGGCTTCTGAACGAGGGCGGCACTCTAGGGCCCATCCAGCATGAGGACGAAAAGGTGGTCCCGGTTAGCAGGCGGCGCATTTCTGAGCATTGATGCTCTCTCATCTCTCCTACACTTGGCCCTCCTGTTCTTAAACCACACCTACAATCAGAGGGACAAACGGAGCGGTTTAGCATAGCGAACGCTTAATGTCATCCTAGAAAAAGCCCTACATGCAACTGTATATATCATGGAGATTTTACACGCCACACAAGGGAAGCTATTTACTCAGGAAAGCTAACCCCACACCCCCTCCCTTTAGCTCATCCTTAGTGAGCACCAGCTATGCGCCAAGTTCCAGAATAGGCTTATTGCTTTGTCTCTCTCCTCCCGATTTTAATATTCAAGCGGTTTTTTCAGGTATTGGATGCAGGTCTAGCTTATGACCTGGTCTAGCCCTGGGTCCTTGTTGACCCAACGCCTGGTAATAGGATAAAGAAAGGTCTGTATCGTGACAGCTGATCCTCAGCCGTCCAGTTACCTCCTGCCCCCTCCTCACTAGAGAGAGTCACGTTGTTTTGGGCCGCAACCTGGGCATTGTAAATAGTGGGTCCTATTGGAAGCCCTATTGACGAGAACGGCTCCCTATTTGAAAGGCTTATCTGCAGCGCGAAGTAAATAACTAATAGGAGGAAACGCGTTGGGTTTTTAGACAGATTTCCTTCAAGGATGTCTGTCTGAGGCGTCATTAGTCCTCTGAAACCTCTTGACAGTTAAAAAGTAGTCTGGCAAAGGAAGGCTCTAGTCATGGGGTCCCATGGAGTTCGTGGCGTGTCTACCTGGGACACGGGAGTTGCTGAAGCCATGAGCACTGCCTTGATTTTAGCCTGTAGTGTTAAGGAAAGTGGAGACCCACTTGACCCAAATTAACCAAAATGCTCACCAATCTTTGGCCACCCAGGAGTTGAGGGGAAAGAGGCACCCCACTGCGGCCATTGTCAGTTCCGCAGGCTCCAACCTGCCCCCCCCAAACCTTCCCGGGCTCAGGACCGGGTCAACTCGCTCTGCTCTACGGTTCCGGGATCCTGGACCGGAGGCGCTGTTGGCCCACGGGCAGCTGATCCCAGGCACTGCTACTCAACCAGGAGGTCCCAATCTCACCCCTTATTCTTAAGGCAAGAAGGTGGAACGTGCATTTTAGGAAGATAGTCGACAACAATGAGGGTAAGGGGTCATAAAATGGCTCCTTCCTACATATCTGCCAGCTATTTTTGCAAACAAACACAAAGAAAACTGTCGGTTAGACTTCACTGTCTTCTCAGTGTCCTAGTTGATGGGGTTAACACTGTATTTAAATCCTTTCAGAAGTTCCCAAACTGCACAAAGGGCTTTTTCTCCTGGCCTAAAGCCTCAGGTTTGCTCTCCTACTTTACGATTGGTGGTATTTGGGGGTGCCTGGGTGACTCAGTTGGTTAAGTGTCTGCTTTCGGCTCAGGTCATGAGCCCAGGGTCCTGGGATGGAGTCCCACATCAGGCTCCCTGCTCAGCGGGGAATCTTCTTCTCCCTCTCTCTCTGCCTCTCCCCCAGCCTACTCATGCTCTCTCTCTCTCACAAATAAATAAATAAAATCTTTTAAAAAAATGTTTTTGGGGACGCCTGGGTGGCTCAGTCGGTTAAGCATCTGCCTTCAGCTCAGCTCATGATCCCAGGGTCCTGGGATCGAGTCCCGCATCAGACTCCTTGCTCAGCGAGGAGCCTGACTCTCTCTCTGCCCCTGCCTGCTTGTGCGCCCTCTCTCACTCTCTCTCTCTCTCTCTCTGACAAATAAATAAAATCTTAAAAATAAGTAAAAAAAAAATGTTTTCAAACACGACCACAATAATGAATTAATAGCAATCAAACAAGTTGCCTCTATCATGTGCTGTTTCGAATCCATCAAAATACATGTCTCAGGGGCACCTGGGTGGCTCAGTCGGTGAAGAGTCTGCCTTCGGCTCAGGTCATGATCCCAGGGTCCTGGGATCGAGTCCCCCATTGGGGTCCCTGCTCAGCAGGGAGCTTGCTTCTCCCTCTGCCTACTGCTCCCCCTGCTTGTGGCTCTCTCCCTACCTCTCCGACAAATAAATAAATAAAATCTTTTTTAAAAATTGGTGATATCTCTGCAGCATGAATACATAATTTCAACAAGGTCAATGTAATAGAGCTCATTTTGGGGAGATCCAAGCGTACCAGTGGTCACATCTCCATAAACGTAAAGTAAATAAAGCCCACAGCTAGCTGTACTCTCAATATTGGTTTCACAAAAACAGTTCTATTTGCAAGACAAAGGAGGAAACCGATGTATTAAGTTTCTTGGGGAAATTCATGCTGTATGGTTTGGAAATACATGGGAACACTAAGTCTTTTCCCTGATTTGTTTCTTGTGGCTTATGTTCCCTTCAGAACGCCATGGAGAGAGCACTACATAAACCTGGGGAGGAGAAAAAGCTAGTTCAGCAAACCTTACGTTTTCCTTTTCCTCTGCACATGCCTCATCAGCCTGAAAAAGTGCTCCCAAGTTCCTCCCAACTTTTCCAGTCTGAGCCAGGCCCGGGACCCCAGTCTCTGGGGTTGGGATGCCATTACTCAACGGTCAGCTTTGTTGGGCTGCTTTTCAGATACTCCCACCACCAGATCTGCAACTCCTTCTCTTAAAAAAAATTTTTTTTAAAGTTTATTTATTTTTTTTAGTACTCTCTACACGCAACGTGGGGCTCGAACCCACAACCCTGAGATCAAGAGTCGTGCACTCCTCCAACTGAGCCAGCCAGCGCCCTTCCAACTCCTCACGTGCACTCTGAAGCAAAGCCAATGCACCCATCCTGATTTCCTTTCCTTTCTTTTTTGGGCAAATAACACTTTGAAATAACTTAAATGGGTTTGGGGTTTGTTTGTTTTTTCAGTCACCTTTTTATCCCATGACCTACAAATTAGTCAACACTGCCTGAGGGAATAAAAGTATTTAAAAAGAACATTATGAAAAAAAATAACATTATAATAAGGCCCACCCAAATCCCAAACAAATTCCACAAAACTCAACTCTTCAAAATAGTATTGCCAGAATGAAAAAAAAAAATCTTTAAAAGTTAGAAATCCTCAAGAGAATATTCTCTTACACGTTTAGCAGATTCGTAATGCTGAATTTGTGTCATGTCTGTAAGGCCTATTTTGGCTAAATCTAATTCTTCTCTAACCTTTTTGCCCTTCTTAGGTCAATTACTATTCATTCAATATTGGTTTTTAAATTTCCAAAGCTTGCAAACTATCCCCCCATTCTCACACACAACGTGTGTTCATGTTCTAGCCATGTTTTCAGGCCAATACATCAAAATATTCCAGAAAATTAAAACTTAGAGCTGCCGCTCTCTACACTGCTTTACCAAACACTTAAAAACAACAGGAGGACGACGAGGTACTTGAACTTTGAAGCTGTCTCCCCCCATCAGTCTCAGCGCCACGAAACACACATTCGCTACTTATACACTGTGTTCTGAGGATACCTTTCTCCCTCGCCCCAATGTTTATAAATTCACCCACTTAGCTAAGAGTTTATGCTTGGCTTTAATTTAGTACAAGTGAACCCTCTCATAACTGGGTCCTCTCTGCATTAATTTGAATACTTCTGCACTCAGCCTGAGCCCCAATATGACTCCACATAGAAGTACTCTAAAACCCCTCTCCCTCTGCCCGCCTCTGCCTACTTGTGATCTCTTTCTCTCTGTCAAATAAATAAATAAAATCTTAAAAAAAAAAAAAAGGGGGCGCCTGGGTGGCTCAGTGGGTTAAGAAGTTCTCTAAAGGATATCTGTTTGAAGGAGTTGAACTTTATCAAATATACACATATACACATATATATGCACTATATAGATACATGGATATACCTATCTATATGTTTGCAAAATACAGACACACACATATATATTTAATTTTGCATAAAGAACAGGAGAAGCAATTCATTTCTTCTTTTCCTTTGAGAAATCATGTCCCCTGGGGAGCCTGGGTGGCTCAGTAGGTTAAGCATCTGCCTTCGGCTCAGGTTATGATCCCAGGGTCCTGGGATCAAGCCCCACGTTGGGCTCCCTGCTCTGTAGAAAGCCTGCTTCTCCATCTCTCGCTCCCCCTGCTTGTGTTCCCTCTCTCACTGTGTCTCTCTCTGTCAAATAAATAAAATCTTAGGGGCGCCTGGGTGGCTCAGTGGGCTAAAGCCTCTGCCTTCGGCTCAGGTCACGATCTCAGTGTCCTGGGATTGAGTCCCATTGGGCTCTCTGCTCAGCAGGGAGCCTGCTTCCTCCTCTCTCTCTGCCTGCCTCTCTGCCTACTTGTGATCTCTCTCTCTGTCAAATAAATAAATAAAAATTTAAAAATAAATAAATAAATAAAATCTTAAAAAAAAAAAAAAAGGAAATCTTGTTCCCTCTGGTAATGGGAAATATCCATAAGCTGGAGCTCGCATATCCCATTTTCTACCCACAGAGACTCCTAAAGTCAATTTACTTGCCAATGTTAAAAAAAGACAACTGAAACGTGCCAACTCGAGAACGTCTAGGACAAGAGTGTCTGAGTCCTAAAGCCGGTATTAAAATGGCTGCCCCGCCATCCAGGTTTACTGACCTGCACTCGGGTTTCTGTCACATCCATGCTTCTCGCAAGTTCCCGTCTGAGGAGAGAAAACCACGCATGTTTAGTATTTGGAGTTGTGGATAAAATGAAATGTGTGGAGATGCATATTATGCCTGTTTTAAAATGTGTATCCTCAAAAAAAATAAAAATAAAAATAAAAAAATAAAATGTGTATCCTCCCCCTTAAGAGCCCCCCCAAGTAAACTTTTCCATCATTCCCAGCTCCAGGCTTGCTTTATAGATGGTTTCCCGTCAAAATTTATGGTGGCATCAACAACTTGGAAATCAAGATAAATAATTTTAGTGCACTCTTTATTTATTTATTTTTAAAGATTTTATTTACTTATTTGACAGAGAGAGAGAGAGCACAAGTAGGCAGAGAGACAGGGAAGCAGGCTCCCCGCTGAGCAGAGAGCCCGATGTGGGGCTCGATCCCAGGACCCTGAGATCATGACCTGAGTCGAAGGCAGAGGCTTTAACCCACTGAGCCACCCAGGCGTCCCTTAATGCACTATTTAAAAAATAAAAATTGATGCAAAAAAATATATGATGAACAAATTATCACAATTTTATTTATTTATTTTTATTTTTAAAGTAAGCTCTATGCTTAACATGGAGCTTAAACTCACAACTTTGAGATCAAGAGTTGTATGCTCTACTGACTGAGCCAGCCAGGTGCCCCCCCCTCTAAATTTTATTTATATTTTTAAGTAGGCTCTATGCCCTGTGTGGGACTCAAACTCATGACCCTGAGATCAGGAGTCACATGCTCTCCCAACTGAGCCTGCCAGACACCCCCTCCCTCAAGATTTTATTTTATTATGTTTTTAAAATATTTTATTTATTTATTTGTCAGAGAGAGAGAGACAGAGCACAAGCAGGGGGAGCAGCAGGCAGAAGAAGAAACAGACTCCCCTCTGAGCAGGTAGCCTGATGCAGGACCCGATCCTGGGACCCTAGGATCATGACCCAAGCTGAAGGCAGACAATTAACTGACTGAGCCACCCAGGCACCCTGTCCTCAAGATTTTAAATGAAAGGATCCAGCACTGCAGTTGCAGGAGAGTACTTTATTCTCCTTACCCTATTCCAATAAATCTTATTTACAAAAAGGCACCAACACAGATAATAAAAGAAAAAATGTATAAATTAGAGTACATCAAAATTAAAAACTTCTGGGGCACCTGGGTGGCTCAGTTGGCTAAGTGTCTGCCTTCAGCTCAGGTCATGATCCTAGGGTTCTGGGATCGAGTCCCGAATTGGGCTCCCTGCTCAGCAGGGAGTCTGCTTCTCCATCTGACCTCTCCCCTCTCATGCTCCCTCTCTCTCATTCTCTCTGTCTCAAATAAATAAATAAAATCTTTAAAAAAAGAAAAAGACAAATACTGCCTAATTCCACTTGTATGAGGTACTTAGTGTAGTCAAAAGCATAGACAGAAAGTAAAATAGTGGTTACCAGGAACCGGGGGTGGGGGGTGGGTGTTACTGTGTAAGGGTAATAGAGTTGTAGGTTTACAATATGAAAAGATTTCTGGAAATGGATGGTGGTGATGGTTGCATAATAGTAAGAATGTACCTAATACCACCAAACTCTACGCTCAAAAATGGTAAAGACAGTAAATTTTATGTTAAGTGCTTTTTACCAAAATAAAGAAATCAGGAAAAATTAATAAATTTGTCATAATAAAGAATGAAATTGGGCAAAGACTTGAATATGCACATTAAAAGATGCTCAACATCACTAATCAATAGGGAAATGCAAATCCAAACCACAATGAGGGGCGCCTGGGGGACTCAGTGGCTTAAACATCTGCCTTCGGCTCAGGTCATGATCCCAGGGTCCTGGGGTCAAGTCCCACATCGGGCTCCCTGCTCAGCAGGGAGCCTGCTTCTCCCTCTGCCTGCTGCTCCCCCCGCTTGTGCTCTCTCTCTCTCTGATAAATAAATAAATAAATAAATAAATAAATAAATAAAATCTTCTTAAAAAATTAAATAATGTTTATCTTTAAAAAAAAAAACCCACAATGAGATACCACTTCATGTCCATTGAGATGGTTAACATAAAAAACAGGGGCATCTGGATGGCTCAGTCAGTAAAGCATGCAACTTTTGTGTGTGTGAGAGAGAGAGAGCGTGAGCAAGGGCAAAGGGAGAGGCAGAGAGAGAGAATCTTAAGCAGGTTCCACACTCAGCACGGGGCCCAATCTTACAATCCTGAGATCATGACCTGAGCCGAAATCAGGAGTTGGATGCTAAACCGCTGAGCCACCCAGGCACCTCGAGTATACAACTCTTGATCTCGGGGCTGTGAGTTCAAGCCCCACGTTGGGTGTAGAGATTACCTAAAAATAAAATCTTTTTAAAAAACCCCAGAAAATAACAAGTGTCGGGGTGCCTGGCTGGCTCAGTTGGTTTAGCATCCAACTCTTGATTTCGGCTCAGGTTAGGATCTCAGGGTCGTAAGATCAAGCCCTGCATTGGGCTCCTGGTGAGTGTGGAGCCTGCTTAAGATTCTCTGTCTCCCTTTGCCCCTCTCACTCCTCGCACACACACTCTCTCTCACTGAAAAGAAAAGAAAAAAAAAAGTGTTAACAAGAACGTGAAAAAACTGAAATCCTTGTGCATTGCTAGTGGGAATGTAAAATGGTGCAGCCACTACGGGACATGGCAGAGCAGCTGCTCGAAAAATTAAAAACAGGATTACCATATGATCCAGAAATTCATTTCTGGGTATATACCCCCAAATAATTGAAAACAGTGACACCAACTGGTATTTGCACACCCACGTTCATAACAGCATTAATCACAATAGCCAAAAGGTAGAAGCAACTCAAGTGCCCATTTATAAATGAATAGATAAATGAAATATGGTATTTACAAACAATGGAATATTACTCAGCCCTAAATAGGAAGAAAAGTCTGAGACATGCTACATCATGGAGGAACCCTGAGGACATCATACTAAGTGAAATATACCAGTCATAAAAAGAAAAGCACTGTGTAATTCCACTTAAAGGAGGCACCTACAATAGTCAAATTCATCAAAACACAAAGTAAAAAGGTGATTGCCAGGGGCTGGGGGAGATGGGGGAATAGTGAGTTGTTCACTGTGTATTCTTTTAGTTTTTTGCAAGGTGAAAAGAGTTCTGGGGGCGCCTGGGTGGCTCAGTAGTGAAGCCTCTGCCTTCTGCTTGGTTTTGTGATCCTGGGGTCCTCTGATCAAGCCCGGCATCAGGCTCCCTACTCCGCCAGAAGCCTGCTTCTCCCTCTCCCACTCCCCCTGCTTGTGTTCCTTCTCTCACTGTCTCTCTCTGTTAAATAAAAATCTTAAAAAGAGTTTTGGAGATTGGTTGTACAAAAATATAAATGTAATTACGACTACTGAACTGTACACTTAAAAATGGTTGAGATAATAAATTTTATCTTTATGTATATATATATTTTAAACAATTTCTTTTTTTTAAGATTTTATTTATTCATTTGACAGAGAGAGAGAGATCACAAGTAGGCAGAGAGGCAGGCAGAGAGAGAGGGGGAAGCAGGCTCCCTGCTGAGCAGAGAGTCTGATGTGGGGCTCGATTCCGGGACCCCAAGACCGTGACCTGAGCTGAAGGCAGAGGCTTTAACCCACTGAGCCACCCAGGCGCCCCTCTTTACGTATATTTTACCACAATGTATTGTTTTTAAAGTTTGTTAAATTTTTTTAGTAATCTCTACACCCAGCTGGGGCTCAAACTCACGACCCCTGAGATCAAGAGCTGCACGATCCTACCATTGAGCCAGTCACGAGCCCCTATTTTACCACAAGTTTTTTTTTTTACCACAAGTTTTTTAAGTCTTTTTTTTTTTTAAGATTTTATTTATTTGACAGAGAGTGAGAGAGTGAGAGAGAGAGAGAGAGAGAGAGAGAGAGCACTAGCAGAGGGAGCAGCAGGCAGAGGGAGAGGGAGAAGCAGACACCCCGCGAAGCCGGGAGCCCGCTGCAGGGCTCGATTCCATGATCCTGGGATCATGACTGTAGCCGAAGGCAGACACTTAACCCACTGAGTCACCCAGGCGCCCCAAGTCTTTTTTTTTTTTTTAAGTTTATTTAAGTACTCTGTACTCCAAATGTGGGGCTCGTACTCATGAGCACTGAGTCAGGAGTCGTGGACTCTCCCAACTGAGCCAGCCAGATGCCCTACCACAATTTAAAAAGCAAAACCAGAAGTGCCTGGGTGGCTCCGTCGGTTAAGTGACTGCATTCGGCTCTGGTCGTGAGCCCAGAGTCCTCGAATCGTGCCCTACATCGGGATCCCCGCTCCGCGGGAAGCTTGCTTTTCTTTCCCTCTCCCACTCCCCCTGCTTGTGTTCCCTCTCTCGCTGTCTCTGTCAAATAAGTAAATAAAATCTTTAAAAAAAGTGAAATAAAATAAAAAGCAAAACCAAACACCACCCGCCGCAGTTTCCAGACTTGTTTCACGTAATTGCCGCACAAAAATATTTCCCCTGATGCACAGAAAGCATTCTCCTTCCCTCAACCCTTGACCTTTTTGGTTTAAGAGGGAAAGAAGGAGGCTGAGGGGTAGGGGGGAGAAACGAAGATGCCTGAAAATAAGCCCAAGGTCCCTGCAGAGCCGGGCACCTCCGGGGGCAAGCTGCTCACCTTGCGAGCACATCTGGGTATTGGGTGTGCTGGAAAAAGCTTTCCAGCTCCCGAACCTGCATCGGCGTGAACTTATTGCGCTGGACTCTGCGCTGCCTGCTTCGGGGCTGTGGAGCCTCAGCCGCTGCCGCTTGGGGTAGCTCTTCCGGCTGCTGCTGCTCCAGCTCCTGGACGCCACCGTTGACCTCGTGGTTCCCTTCGCCCTCATGGTTCACGACGACTTCACGGTTGATGTTTCCTTCATAGTTGAGGTTGCCTTCATAGTTGAGGTTGCCTTCAGAGTTGAGGTTGCCTTCAGAGTTGAGGTTGCCTTCAGAGTTGAGGTTGCCTTCCTGGTTGACGTTTCCTTCATAGTTGGCGTTGCCTTCATAGTTGGCGTCGCCTTCATAGTTGGCGTCGCCTTCACAGTTGGCGTCGCCTTCACAGTTGGCGTCGCCTTCACAGTTGGCGTCGCCTTCACAGTTGACGTCGCCTTCAAAGTTGACGTCGCCTTCAAAGTTGAGGTCGCCTTCAAAGTTGAGGTCGCCTTCAAAGTTGAGGTCGCCTTCAAAGTTGAGGTCGCCTTCAAAGTTGAGGTCGCCTTCAAAGTTGAAGTCGCTTTCAAAGTCGAGGTTGCTTTCGAAGTTGACATCGCCTCCATAGTTGACGCCGCCTTGGTGGTTGATGTTGCTCACAAAGCCTGGATTTCCTTCATGAATGTGGCCCCCTTCGGCTTCTGGTGCTGCACTCTGCACAGATTCAGATCTTATTTCCACTTCGTACATTCCCAGCCAGTAGTTGCTGGGGTCGTAGTAGTCACCGGGGTCATAGTAGCTGCCTCTGGGCAGAGGCTCCATGGCCGTGGTGAGGTGGAAGTGCAGCGCTTCCACAAACCCTCTGGTGGTTGAGAACAGAGCTGCAGGCAGAGGCGGAAGCTCGTCCTCTTTTGGCGCCTCCTGCAATTCCTCAGCGTTTGGGGCAGGTTCAATGCCCACGCACCCCCCCTTAGAGGATTGCTATTGGCTTTCCCTTTCCCGCCAGTTGTGGTGGGTGGGACTTGCTTAGGCATGCAAATGATCGGGGCGTGGCCAAAATATAGGCACCATGGGAAAGATGGGTGCTGGTAGGGCGCTTGGGTGTGTGGAGAACGGGGGCTCTAATTTACAGCTCAGTTTACCAGTCCCCGACTTGACCAGAGTGTTGGCTCTGAGGAAGGGGCTGTACAGGATTATGCAAACTGATTTGGGGGCAATGGCTGCGGGAGGAGTAGTGGGGGGGGAGAGGTGGGGGCTTCACACTACCTACAGGAACCCTTGTGGAAAAGTTTGGAGAAGGTCTCGTGGTCCAACCCTCTATCTTTGGCAGCCTGCACAGGCTAGTAATTAAGCTAAAATGATTAACTGAGTTTCTGCAAGGACACGGAAAGCAGAGCCTGCCGTGTTCCCGCGGGCGCCGGGAGCGGCATCCCCGGGCTGGGTTTGCAGAGCATTCTGGGTAAGATGCGCTCCACAAGAAATCTAATATGCCCCTTGTAAAAGTTCAAGTACTCCAGATTTTTTGGTGATGAATCCACATCAGAGTGCAAGTGTAGACCCCGCCCCACCACCCCCGCCAGTGCTTAGTGCACCCGAAAAAAACCAGTGCGTTTTACTAGCTTTGGACACCACAGCGGAGGGTGCGTCCTCCCAAGTGTTCCACTCCAGCATCTGTGGTAGCGGGTCCCCGGTGCAAACTCAGCCGGTTCCTGGGCTGGGCTCCTGGCATGAACCCAGGTGACTTTCCACCTTTCCCCGCTGCTGGTCCCTCTTTTCCCGCTGCCCCCCTCCTCGTCCTCTCCACCCCTTTCTTACAAATATCAACCTGCTCTCTTGCTCAGCTTTTTTCCCCCCCCACCGTGTGCTTCAGTGTTATTTAACCTCTGGTCACTCGTGTACCCCAGCTGAGTGTTGCCCTAACTCCATATCAACCATGCTAGTATTTACTTAAAATTTTTAAGCTAAATTTAATTTACTTTTTATTTTAAAATTCAAATGGAGCTCTATCCTAAGCAAAGGTAGCCAGGAAACTGGGGCGCCTGGCTGGCTCAGTTGATTAAGTGTGGGACTCTTTTTTTTTTTAAGCTTTTATTTATTTGTCAGAGAGAGAGAGTGGGCGCGCACAGACAGGGGGAGGGGCAGAGGGAGAAGCAGACTCCCGGCAAAGCGGGCAGCCCCATGGCTGCCCTACTCGATCCCAGGACGCTGGGATCATGACTGGAGCCGAAGGCAGACGCTTCACCTACTGAGCCACCCACACATCCTTAAGTGTCCAACTCTTGATCTCAGCTCAGGTCTTGATCTCAGGGTCGTGAGTCCGAGCCCTGTGTTGGGCTCCACGCTGAGCATGGAGCCTACTTAAAAAATAAAAATAAAATAAATAAATAAAAATAAAAAGGTGTAGCCAGGAATCATGGTCTGATGCGACAGGTTTCTGAGAGCAAAAGCTCTGGTGCCAGACCACAGAGTTCCGCATCCTAGTTTTGCTCACCACTTGCTATTTGGCTAATCTGGGGAGCTGCTTATCCTCACTTTGCCTTGGTTTAATCTTTAAAATGGGTATAACAATTGTAACTACCGATTGTAATGGGATGTGGTGAGGATTCGTCTAGGCGATAATAACAAAACTTCACAAATGACCATTCACCGAGCAGCCTCACATTTCATCTGTTCATCTCTTTTTTTCCACATGAGCCGGAGAGGGGGAGAGATCGTGCCACGTGTGCAATGAAAAGAGGACATTTTCTTGTGAGAATAATACCTGTATCGTGTCTTTTTGCACATGTATGTGCTTCGGTCCATAAGCCTATATTGGCTGCTTTGTGTTCATGTTCATATTTCACTCAGCAGATAGATTCTCCTTCTAGACCTAACGCATTTGCTTCCTAGAAGCCAGAAAATAATAATGCAATAATAGTTACCACGTATTAAATGCCGATTGTAGGCCCGACAGAGGGATAAGCGCTATGAAAGTCACAGTCGCCAGCACAAGAGGGTCTCACTCACATTTTTAGCACGAGATTCTTCTGGCTTTTAGTGTGGAATGGTCAGAGGAGAGACTAGGTGAAAGCATGGAGACAGAAAGCTGGTGCAACATTGCACTTCCAGGTCAGAGTGGGGACGTTTAAGGCCCCTGGGAAAAGTGAAAGGTTTGGGGATGTGTTTCTTTCTTTGTTTTTTTTTTTTTTTAAGATTTTATTTATTTATTTGACGGAGGGAGAGATCACAAGTAGGCAGAGAGGCAGCCAGAGAGAGAGGAGGAAGTAGGCTCCCCGCTGAGCAGAAACCCTGATACGGGGCTCCATCCCAGGACCCCGAGATCACGACCCGAGCCGAAGGCAGAGGCTTTAACCACCCAGGCGCCCCTTATTATGCCCATTTTTCAAGTGAGGAAGTTGAGAAGCAGGTTCACGCAACTGGCCCAGGACACACAATGAGTCAGGCTTTGGATCCACACACTCTTTTTGATTAAAGATTTTATTTATTCATTTGAGGGAGGGAGAGAGAGCACAAGCAGGGAGGGCAGAGGGAGAGGGACAAGCAGACTCCCAGCTGAGCCAGGAGCCTGACATGGGACTCAATCCCAGGACCTGGACATCATAACCCGAGCTGAAGGCAGATGCTCAACCATCCGAATCATCCAGGAGCCCCTGAACCCACACACTCTTAACTGCCTCTTCCTCATTTTTTAAATTTAAATTCAATTTAATTAACCTGTACTATATTATTAGTTTCACAGGTAGAATTTAGTGATTCATTTAGTTGCATATGACACCCAGCGCTCATTACTTCAAGTGCCCTCCTTCATGCCCATCACCATTACCCCATCCCCCCACCCACCTCCCCTCCAGCAGCCCTCAGTTTGTTTCCTAGAGTTAAGAGTCTTGCCTCTTCCCCATTCTTAGTGGCCTTTTCCTGCTCCCCACCATGTACCCCTTTCCCTATTTCCTTTTTTTCTTGTGCTATTTCATTATCTGTTTTCTCCTTTCTCCCACTTCCTTGATTGAGGATAAAACCCAAGGATCTCAGTTAGCTCAATGAGTGTCAGTTAAAGATGCAAGTGACCAAGTCCTGTCCTGCGGACCCTAGATGCTGGGAAGGGCTAAGGGTCTCTCAATGTTCAGAATCACCACGAAGACCATGGTCTCCAGTACTGTCCCTATTGCAACAAACTCAGTGGGTCTGCATCTCTGTTTAATGTGCCAAAAACATAAAACGAAACAAAACAAGGGGTGCCTGGGTGGCTCGGTCGGTTAAGCACGTGCCTTCAACTCAGGTCACGGTCCCAGAGTCCCGGGATTGAGCCCCGCATTGGGCTCCCTACTCAACAGGGAGCCTGCTTCTCCCTCTCTGTCCGCTCTCCCTGCTCCTGCTCTCTCTCTCACTCTCAAATAAAGAAATAAAATAGTTTTTTTCAAAGATTTTATGTATTTATTTGACAGAGAGAGACACAGCGAGAGAGGGAACACAAGCAGGGGGAGTGGGAGAAGCGGGCTTCCCGCTGGGCAGGGAGCCCGATGTGGGGCTCGATCCCAGGACCCTGGGATCATGACCTGAGCCGAAGGCAGATGCTTAATGACTGAGCCACCCAAGTGCCCCAAATAAATAAAATCTTAAAAAATTTTTTGATAATTTGTTCATAATAATTAATTTTGATTTTTTTAAATTGTGCAAAAGGTATCATTTATCAGGAATCTTGAGGTTTTGATGCCCCTTAAATTTAGGGTGGAGAAAAAAAAATCCCTAAAGCAAGGCCGCAGTCTGAATACTACCTAACAAGAGAGTGTGGTGGAAAAGGAATTTATTTATTTATTTATTTAATTTTTAAAAAATAAACTATACCCCCAATGTGGGGCTCAAGCTCACGAACCCCAAGATCAAGAGTCACATGCTCTACCGACTGAGCTACCCAGGCACCCCTGGAATATTAATTAATTAATTAGTTATTAATTAATTTTAGAGAAAGAGAGCAGGGGGAAGGGCAGAAGGGAAGACTCTCAGGCAGAATCCACCCTGACTCTGACCCAGGGCCTGATGTCAAGACCGTGAGATCATGACCTAAGCCGAAATCAAGAGTCCGAGGCTCAACCACCTGAGCCACCCAGACGCCCCGCCCCCTCCAGAGAATAGGTATTTAAAAGCATGCATGAATTGAAGGTGATGTATTTCATTTCCTCCACAGCTCCAAATACTGAATATTTGTGGTTCGTGCACCTCAGAAAAGAGCTTGCCGAGATGCATGCATGTGACTGAAGCCAGCGCCCAGGCTAGTATATCTGAAAAAAATCTATTTGGTGAGAAATAATTAGCCATGTTTGGAGAATAAGTTTTTTTGTTTGTTTGTTTTAAAGATTTTTTTTTAAGGGGCAGCTGAGTGGCTCAGTCAGTTAAGGTCTGACTCTTGATTTTGGCTCAGGTCATGTTCTCGGGGTCATGAGATCAAGCCCGAGTCAGGCTCCACGCTCAGTGAGGAGTTTGCTGAGATTCTCTCCCTCTCCCTCTACCCCTGCCCCGACTTGTGTATGCGTGCTCTCTCTCTCTCTCAAATAAATAAATAAATTCTTTTTTTAAAAAAAGATTTTAGGAAAGCCTGGGTGGCTCAGTCGGTTAAAGTGTCTGCCTTCGGCTCAGGTCATGATCCCAGGGTCCTGGGATCGAGCCCCGCATCGGGCTCCTTGCTCAGGGAGAACCTGCTTCACCCTCTGCTTGCCGCTCCCCCTGCTTATGCTCACTCTTCCTCTTTCTCTCTCTGACAAATAAACAAAATAAAATCTTTATAAAAAATAAAAAAAGGTTTTATTTTTAAGTATTCTCTACACCCATTGTGGGGCTCAAACCCACAACTCTGAGATAAAGAGTTGCATGCTCCACCGACTGAGCCAGCCAGGTGCTCCAGGAAAATAAGTTTTGAACTTTGGGTCTTTGTGAGTGGAAAATGGGATATGTGAACCCCAGTTTATGGGAATTTAACATTACCGGAGGAAACATGATTTCCTTAAAACAAAAACCAAAAAACAATGAAACTGCTTCTTCTAATCTCTGTATAAAATTGTGTATATATATACATATATATTTAATAAATAGATAAATTTATTAAAAGTAAAATAAATATAAATTTATAAGTAAGTGAAATTAAGTATTTACATTTTATATGATATGGATAACATATAAGCAATATATAAATGTCATTATTTATATATAAGTACATATTTTCATATGTATATGTATGTGTATATATATTAGGGAGGACTTGTATGTGGAGACTCTCTAGAAGATGGAGATAATAGCAACGTAGCTGCCATAGAATTGACGAGAGGAAGAAATAACACAACATACGGAAGTACCTGGCCCAATGCCTAGCCACAGAAGAAGCCCTCAGAAATGTTCGCTACTGGAGCGCCTGGGTGGCTCAGTCCATTGAGCAGCCGACTCTTGGTTTTCAGCTCAGGTCATGATCTCAGGGTCCTGGGATCGAGCCCCGAGTCTGGCTCTGCACTCAGTGGGGAGTCTGCTTGAGATTCTGTCCCTCGGCTCTTCCCCCCATTTGTGCTCTCTCTCTCAAATAAAATAAATCTCTAAAAAATGTTCACTACTATTATCACATAATATATCCTATCACCACAGTATAACCTGTGGCATATATGGCATAATGGAAAGAGGCATGATTAGAATTACACATGGAAATAATCTCCAAATGAAACTATGTGATGTCTTGATTGGCATCAAAATAATCCAGGAGCTTATGCAAGTATGTTCAATTAGTTAGGGTATTGATGAAACAAGGCTGGCTAAGAATAATCATTGAAACTGAGAGATGACTACATAAGGGGGTGATTCTCTCTGCTTTTGTGTATGCCTGACATTTCATGTAATAAAAAACGTGTTTTGGGTTTTTTTTTTTAAGTTTTATTTATTTAAGTAACTTCTGCCCCCAACGTGGGGCTTGAACTTACAACCCTGAGATCAAGAGTCACATGCTCTTCTGACTGAATCACACAGGTGCCCCTAAAAAACATGTTTTTAAATGACTGGGGTTACCAACTCAAATGCTGCTAAAGGCAGGTGACACAACAGCAAGGAAAGTGGAGACTGGCAAACTGAGGAAGAATACATCGCTTTCAAAGGTGATGGCCGGTACTCAGCCCCAGCTCAGTGTGCTGGAGGCGAATGCTTGGCCAAGACTGCCAGATTTTCCAGTTTTTTCCAAGACTGGCCCCCAATCCAAATGTTTATTTGAAAACTTCCATTCTTTAAATGTTGACAATTAACTGAAATACATTTTTTTGAAGATTTTATTTACTGATTTGACAAAGAGATAGAGCCAGAGAGCACAAGTGGGGGGAATGGAAGAGGAAGGGAGAAGCCAGGTCCCCGCTGAGCAGAGAGCCTGATGTGGGGCTCGATCTCAGGACCCTAAGATCGTGACCCGAGCTGAAGGCAGACGCTTAACCAACCCAGCCACCCAAGCGCCCCTAACTGAAATATGTTTTCTCGAAAAGCATGCCGATCCTCTAAAGAAGGTCTGCAGGATAGATTCAGGCTGCAGCTGCCAATCTGCAACCTTTGCATGAGAAGCTAACGTTAAATAATTTTCATTCTCTGGGGCAGAAGAATGTCATTGAAAGCACCGAAAAGAAAGAAAGTAAGAGAGAACAAACTCCTAAAGTTCACCGTCCTGGGATGCCATTGTTCTACCCTCCTCCTTCTGTTTATAAGCCCTGCTCTCATATATGCTTTGTTCTCTCCCTTCTCTGTCCCTGGCTGTGAGTGTCTTTAACTTGATTCTTCACTCTGCTTACCTAGCTCTGATCTCAAATTTCTGACCACTGAGGACCAAGGTATCTGAGTGTTCAGGACAGGAGATCCTATGTAATAAATCAGACCCCACATGATCTGATCATACTTGCTGGAACATTTTGTAGCTGTTCTTAATGATAAGTGGGCATCTTTTGGGAGAGTCTGAAGAAAAATTACGCCTCGGGGCGCCTGGGTGGCTCAGTTGGTTAAGCAGCTGCCTTCAGATCAGGTCATGATCCCAGCATCCTGGGATCGAGCCCCGCATTGGGCTCCTCACTCGGTGGGAAGCCTGCTTCTCCCTCACCCACTCCCCCTGCTCGTGTTCCCTCTCTCTCTGTATCTCTCCCTGTCAAATAAATAAATAAATAAATAAATAAAATGTTTTTTAAAATTTTAAAAGAAAATAAAATGAAGTAAAATTTAAATTTAATACCTTTTATTTTTTTAAAGCATATGTAGCATGATTGCAGTCTTATTGGATTCTCTCTCTACATACATGCATCCATTCACCCCTTCTTCCTCATCGTTGTGTGCCTAGGGATATCCTGGAGAATATCAAGCAATACTGAATACCACTAATACCAACCCTGATTATTTCTTTTTCTTCCTGAGATGTGAGTAGATTTGTTTTTTCTGCTTTGGACATCTTATGAATTCCTTGAATTTTCATAATGCCAATTATCACTTATGATGAGAAGTATTATATAAAAGAACAAAAGAACAGAAATTCAAAAAATTTTAAATGCCTCAATATTTTAATCTTCTTGGTTTTCAAGATTGGGAAATAAACTTGGGTTGGCAGATAAAGTGCAAAACTTTCCCTCATATTTGGATTTCAAATAAACAACAAATAATGTTTTCATAGAAGTATGTCCCAAATGTTGCATGGGACATTCTTTTTTTTTTTAAGATTTCATTTATTCATTTGACAGACACAGAGAGAGAGCACAAGTAGGCAGAGAGGCACAAAGAGAGAGAGGGGGAAGCAGGCTCCCTGCCGAGCAGAGAGCCCGATGTGGGCTTGATCCCAGGACCCTGAGATCATGACCTGAGCCGAAGGCAGAGGCTTTAACCCACTGAGCCACTCAGGTGCCCCTGCATGGGACATTCTTATTGAAAAATATATTGTTGTTTATCCGTAATTAAAATGTAATTCAAAATCTTAAAAAAAAAAGGGGGGGGGGAGGGCACCCGGATGGCTCAGTTGAGTGTCTGGTTGAGTGTCTGCCTTCGTCTTGGGTCATGATCCCAGGGTCCTGGGATCAAGCCCCATGTCGGGCTCCCAGCTCAGTGGGGAGTCTGCTTCTCCCTCTCCTTCTGCCTCTCCCCTGCTCATGCTCTCTGTCTCTCAAATAAATAAATAAAATCTTAAAAAAAAAAAAAAAAAGGAGCTTCTGGGTGGCTCAGCTGTTTGGATGTCTGCCTTGGGCTCAGGTCATGATCTCAGGGTCCTGGGATGGAGCCCCACATTGGGCTCCCTGCTCAGTGGGGAGTCTGCTTCCTCCTCTCTCTCTGCCTTTCCTCTCCCCACAGCTTGTGCTCTCCCCCCAAATAAATAAATAAAACCTTTAAAAAATGTAATTCAGCCTCCTGTCTTTTTTATACTAAATAATGCAGCTGTAATATAAACCTACTACCATTTCCATAGAAAATACTTTCAATACTTTGTACTTTTTTCCCCATTCCCTTCAGATTTTTCTTTTAATTCAGGAGAGATTAAAAAACATGTACTTTGACTTGAGCCATTCCTTTTTTTTTTTAAGATTTTATTTATGTATTTGTTTGTTTGTTTTAGAGAGAGCGCTTAGCAGGGTAGGAGCAGAGGAGGAGGAAGAGGGAAAGAATCTCAAGCTGACTGCGCTGAGCCAGTGTGCAACCTGATGCAGGAGCTCAACCTCACGACCCTGAGGTCATGACCTGAGCCAACACCAAGCGTCCCACACTTAAGGAACTGAGCCACCTGGGCGCCCAGGACCATTCTTATATGCACACACATGTATACACATATGTACATGGCACAGTACACACCCTATACTATTTAATATATGATACACACACACACACACACACACACACACACCCTAATGCAAGCTGAATTGACTGTATTTCCAAAGGGGAAATGTTTGTGTCTGTGAAATGTCCTGCGGCCCATCGCCCTTACCTGCAGTCATTTCAGGCACCTGGCTGAAAAAAGGCACGGTCTCCTGTTCAATTTAGACTCCAAGAGGGTCCTGATGAACCGGAAGGATGCAGGGAACCGATTGCCTCCGTGGCTCATTTCCATAGATGCACACAGCCGTCCCGTCGCGGGCCGGAGCCCCCTCTAGGCGCGGGAAGGGCTTTGTCGACTTCTCTGCTTTGGGCAGATGCGTGGCGTCGCGTTCTGGAAGCCGAGGCACCGCTGGCAGCTCCAGGGGCTGCAGGGGCGGGCTCGCACCGCCAGGAGGGAGGCGTGGCACTGAGTCCCGCGCGCAGCACATCCGCCCGCTCCCCGCGGGACCGCGGCTCTTCTTGCCCTCGGTCTGGCAACTGGAATGACCTGAGCCATCAGCGGGGTGGCCTTGATCAAGGATCCCCAAACCGGTCCTACCGATCCCGCAGCCGACTGCGGCCCTTTGTGCCACCCGGCACCCCCTTCTCTTTTGTCGCGGCCGCTCCCCGAGCCCCTACAGGCGTGGGAGCGACCAGCCGCGGCCTGGCCTCCTGGGCTAGAAGAGGGAGGAGGTGAGTGAGACGGGCGCGCCTTCGCCCTGAGGGGCCCGCCTGCCTTCAGAGTCCCCTTCATAGTTCATGAACTTCCGGAATGATCCCATTTAAGCGTTTCCTGCCTTCCTTGCACCCCTTTTCAACCTTGTCTTCCATCCATCCGCGTCAAGCCCTTATAAATCCTACTCCCTTCGTCCTCGCGCTTACTGAGGTCCCTTCATAAGGCGACCTGGCCTCCTACTCACCCTTCCACCTCCCGACTTGAAGAGGACACGGCCGAGCACCTCCTGCCCTCTGGAATTTACTTCTTTTAATTTAATTTTACTTTATCTTTTTTTCCCAGCCAGATCAGGTGATCCAGCCCTGGCTATCAATGGGGTGACAGATGTCGCAGCCAGATCTCCCTCCCATCAGGAATTTACTTGTTTTATGTTCTCTTTCCAGAGCATATTTTTTTCCGCCACTAGATCAAGCTCATGGAAGGAAGGAGCTCTATTTTTTCTTAGGTTTTTTATTTTAATTCCAGGATAGTTAACATACAGTGTTACATTAGTTTCAGGTGTACGATGCAGTGATTCAACAATTCTGTACATTTCTCGGGCCACCTCCATGCCTTTAGCCCTTCTAATTTTGCTTGTGGCATTATCATTTTTAAAATACAAAAGTTTGGGGTGCCTGGGTGGCTCAGTGGGTTAAAGCCTCTGCCTTCGGCTCAGGTCATGATCTCAGAGTCCTGGGATGGAGCCCCGCATTGAGCTCTCTGCTCAGCAGGGAGCCTGCTTCCCCCTCTGCCTGCCTCTCTGCCTACTTGTGATCTCTCTCTCTCTCTGTCCAAAAAAAAAAAATCTTTAAATATATACTTTATATTTCAATATATTTCACCACATAGAGCAATGAACAGTGGTGATTTTACAAGTTTCCTGGTCCTAATGGTCTAATATAGCAGATACAATTTAAAGAAAAATCATGGAATTTTACCCTTAACACTGGATTACAGGAGAGGAACCTGCTGTGCCAGGCTCCAGGCTGGGATTCAGTGTGGAAAATGATACAGCTTCTTGGAACAAACCTGAAGAGTCCACGGTGCGCTGAGAGGGGGCAGAGAACAAAAAATCCGCAGCGCCTTATTGCCACTTGCAACGATCAGCAGTGATCGTTAAGGTGGGGCTATCTTTGACTCCCTCCTCCCCCTCCTAAGGCTAGAATTCTATATGCAAATGGCTCCCAAGAGTTTTCCCGAATTTTATCAGTACAGACACAATAAAGCTTAGGTTCTAACATTTTTTAAAAAAGATTTTATTTATTTATGTGACAGAGAGAGAGAGCAAGCTAGCACAAGCAAGGGGAGCTGCAGAGGGAGGAGAAGCAGGCTCCTTGATGAGCAGGGAGCCCAACCTGGGCTCCGCACTTGGCTCGGAGTCCGCTTGAAATTCGCTGCCTCCCCCTCCTCGTGCTCGCTCACATGCGCACTCTCTAAAATAAATTAAGAAATTAAAAAATAAAACAATTTCAAGGTGTTAAATTGGCTCTTCTGCTATCTCTTTCACATAGAGACTGACATTCTGTTAGATGAATGCACTCTATAGTTTCAACACTCCCCATAACCTTTAGCTTAAAAGAGTGTTCAGTCCCTTCATTCCAAGCAAGAAACAAGAAGGCTGGCCACCATCCTGGCTGAGACGGGGCTGTGCAAAGATGAGGAAAGAGAGCTCACGGTCATAAGGTTGCTGTCCAAGAGTAAACAACCAAATTCAAGGTCAGAGATCAAGGTCTATTAGCCTTACCCTGCTCCTCACCATTCCTTCCCCTGAGAATCAGAAGACCTTAATCCATGGGCAATAGACAAATTATATATATATATATATATATATATATATAAAAGATTTATTTATTTATTTGAGAGAGAGAGGGGAAGACAGCATATGAGCAGGGGGAGGGATGGACGGAGAGAGAGAGAACTCCAAGAAGACTCCCCACTGAGTGCAGAGCCTGACGTGGAGCTTGACCCCAAGACCCTGAGAACCTCACCTGACCTGAAACCAAGAGTTGGTCGCTCAACCAACTAAGCCCCACAGGCGCCCCGACAAGTGATATTTTGAATAACTCTTAATACTCCTTTGGTATTTCAGGGTCCTTTGCACAAGATGGGAGTCTTCCACATTTTTCGTTTCCCCCAACACAGCTAGGTGGTGGCTCACATGTAACATGAATAGACAGTAATAAGAGGCACAGTTTTCCGAGGGCTCACTGTGAACCACTACCGCACCAGGCAACATGCACGAGTCACACTGAACCTTTTCTGCAGACGGGGAAACTAGCACAGACGGAGGTTAAATAGCATGCCCAAGATCACACAACTCACAAGTGGCCATAATGAAACTCGTTGAACTAAATATTCAATTCACGTCAATAAATTCTTTGAATTTGAGAGAAAAATGTACAGTGCCTGTTTTCACGTTTCTCTTCAATGGAAAAGATGGAAAGAAATAAAAAACACGTAAGTTGTGTGTTCATTCTCAGTTCATCATAACATTTTAAAAAATGTATTTACTTGACAGAGAGAGAGAGAGAACAAACGAGGGGAGGGGCAGAGGGAGAGGGAGAAGCAAACTCCCCGCTGAGCAGGGAGCCTGATGCGGGGCTCGATCCCAGGACCCTGAGATCATGACCTGAGCAGGAGGCAGACGCTTGACTGAGCCACCCAGGTGCCCCCATCATAAGATTTCATTAACTGAAATAACCCCATACCTTGGACATTCTGCTGAATTAAGGATTCACATTAATATATCTTTATGCAATATTTCTGGATTAAAATTAAGCAGATTAAATCATTAGGTACAAACCGGGTATTTCTCATTTCTTCTTGTACCTGAACCACTTAAAAGGTTTCTCTTTTCTGTGCTTTAACTACCTCTTTTGTTATTCATTCATTGACCCATTTATTCTCTATCTTATGATTTAAGGCAGTATATATAAGATGCATACATACGATAAGGAATAAAAGGAAAAGTTGTTTTAAAAAAAGTGGATTAAGCTGTTACGTTTCAAAGAAAACACAATGTCCCTTTCCCTATGTGAATGGTAAGCAGTGTGTGAACACACAGTATTGTGGAAATACACAACTCTCACACGTTATTTATTATTTATTGTTAAGATTTCATTTATTCATTTGAGAGAGAGACAGCGCGCACACAAGCAGGGGGAGGGGCGGAGGGAGAGGGAGAGACAGACTCCCCACTGAGTGTGTAGCCAGAAAGGGCTCGAACCCAGGACCCCAAGATCATGACTTGAGCTGAAGTCAGACGTTTCACTGACTGAGCCACCCGGGGGCCCCTTAAGTTCTAAAATTACCAACTGTAAAAAGTTATTTTTGAGGCAATCAGGGAAGTCTAGATGTAGGTGACTGGGCCTGATTCCAACAGATTATTGTCGCTATTTGGGTGCTTGGATGGCACGGTGGTTATCTCGGTGAAATATCTAAGTTGTGTGGAAATGCCACACACATAAAGATGTAGAAATGAAAAGTCATATTGTCCTGAGTTTCTTTCATTTGTTTAAAAGATTTAAAAAGGGCGCCTGGGTGGCTCAGTAGATTGAGCGACTGCCTTCGGCTCAAGTCATGATCCTGGAGTCTTGGGATCAAGTCCCTCATGGGGCTCCCTGCTCAGCAGGGGATCTTCTCCCTCTGACCTTCCCCCTCTCATGCTCGCTCTCTCTCATTCTCTCTCTCTCTCAAAAAATAAAAATAAAAAAAATAAAAAAATTAAAGATGAAAAAAAAAATTTTTTAAGTAACCTCTACACCCAACTGGGGACTGAAACTCACAACCCCGAAATTAAGAGTCACAGGCTCCGCCTACTGAGCCAGCAAGGTGCCCTGGCCTTGAGTTTCCTTTAGATTTTCACAGCCATGGGGCGCCTGGGTGGCTCAGTCGGTTAGCATCAGCCTTCGGCTCAGATCATGATCCCAGGGTCCAGGGATCGAGCCCCGCATTGTCATCAGGCTCTCTGCTCAGCAGGAAGCCTGCGTCTCCCTCTCCTGATCCCCTCTGCTTGTGCTCCTGCACCAGCTCTCTCTCTGTCAATAAAAAAAAAAAAACTTAAAAAAAAAAGCACAACTATAAGAGAAGAATGGATGCAGGAGAGGAGGATAAAAGAAAAGAAGGAAGAAAGGAGGGATGGAGGGAGAAGAGAGGAGAAGATGAGGGAGGAAAGAGAAGAGGAGAGGTAAGGAGAGAAGGAAGAAAGCAGGAAGGTGGGAGGGAGGAAAGGAGGGTGAAAGGAGAGAGGGAAGGATAGAAGGAAGGCGAGAGAAAAGGAAACCATCTTTCCATACTTCACTCTGACTTCATAAGAAGTCCGCGAGATGATTATCATTATGTTAGCGAACAGTGGTAGTGACAGTGATAGTTGCCCTATTTCCCATTGGGGAAACGGAGGCGCAGACAGTCAGCCTTGCCCCTGCCATGCAGTGAGCAGAGAGCAGGAAAGAAGACGAA
>CM052901.1:25248800-25276281 GCA_028534135.1 Potos flavus | reverse complement strand
CCCCCCCCCCCCCATCGCCAGGCGGGCGAAGCTGCGGGTTCTGCGTAGGCGCTGCTGTGACTCACCTCCTTCCTCCCTGCAGAGACCTGGGTGGCCGCAGCCCTTAGCTGTGGGTCCTCGACCCCATCCTTCATCTCCCCCTCAAGGTGTGTTCGCAGGAGCAATCGGGCACCATCTACGGGTTTGATTCCAGGATCCTCGTGTGTAAATAGTAATTTTTGAAACCACTTGTGGTATGTATCTTAATATCGTGCTATTTCTTTTAATTGTGCAATATAATAATGTCAGACGCTAGAGGGAAACTGGGCGTTTTTTTTATTTTATTATTTCATTTTATATTTTAATTTAGTCTTTATTTTGGTTTTTATTTTCTTTCGTTATATATTGTATTTTTCCTTTTTTATTATTTTATATTTTATTTTACGGTGTATTTTATAGTCTTATTTTATCATTGTTTTTATTTGTTATTATTTTATTTTAATTTTCGTGTGGATATCTTTTGTTTTATGTAAAAAAATTTTAATAGAAATGTACTTTACCTAAAATAGTATCGTAATTTCAAATGTACTGCGTAGTGATTCGGCAATTATATATATTTGGAATTGTTCACCATGGAATTATAGTTAACCATCTGTCAGTATAGAAGGTTATTATTATATCATTGATTATATTCCCTATGCTTTACTTTTCATGCGGAGACGTATTCATTTTGGACTGCGATTTCGCAGCTCTTAATTCCCTTCATCTATTTTGCCCATCCCCCACCCCCTCCTTTCTGGCAACCCCATTTGTTCTCTACATTTTTGATTCTGTTTTGTTTTGTTTGTTGATTTGTTTTTTAGACTCCACTTTTTAGCAAAATCATATGGTATTTGTGTTTCTCTGTCTGAGATTTCTCGTAGCATAATACCATCTGTGTCCATCCACATTACCACTAATGGTAAGGTTTCATTCTTCAGTATGGCTGAGTAAATATTCTATTGTGCATATATACCACATCTTTTTTATCCAGTCATCCATGGATGGACGCATAAATTGATTCCATATTTTAGCTATTGTATATAATGCTGGAATAAATATTAGGGTGAATATGTTTTTTCATATTAGTGTTTTTGTTTTTGTTTGGGTAAATACCCTGAAGTAGAATTACTGTATTGTATAATACCTGTATTTTTTAGTTTTTTGAGGGAAGTCAACACTGTTTTTCATAGGGGCTGCATCAGGTTACGTTCCCACCAACATTGCAGAAGGGTTCCCTCTTCTACACATTTCTGTGCAACACTTGTTTTTTTTCTCTTTTCGACCCTCGGCATTCTGACTGGTGTTAGGTGATATCATGGTTTTGATCTGTATTTCCCTGATATTTAGTGATGTTGAGCATCTTTTCTTATGTCCATTGGTCATATGAGATTTTTTTTTTTTAAGAAAAATGTCTATTTAGGTACTCTGTCCTTTTTTGATTTGATTTTTGTTTTGCTGTTGAGTTGTATGCATTGATTATAAATTTCGAATATTAACCCCTTATCAGATATATGATTTGCAAATATTTTCTCTATCCTGGAGGTTCCTTTTTGGTTTTTTGATGATTTCCATTGCTGTGCAAAAGCTTTTTTGTTTTATGTAGTCCCATTTAATCATTTCTGCTTTTATTTCCCGTGCCTGAGGAGACATCCAGACAAATAATGTTATGGCTGATGTCTGTAAATTTTCTGTCTGTGTTTTCTTTTAGGAGTTTTATGGTTTCAGATCTTACATTTTGGTCTTTATTATGTTATTTTATTTTATTATTATTTTTTTTAAGTAGGCTCCATGCCCAGCCTAGAGCTGAGCACGGGGCTCAAACTCATGACACTGAGATCAAGACCTGAGCTGAGATGAAGAGTCAGATGCTTAACCATCTGAAGCACCCAGGCCCCCCTTATATTTTGGTCTTTTATTTATTTTCAGTTTATTTTTGTGTATTGTGCAAGAAAGTGGTCCAGTTTCATTCTTTTGCATGTGACTATTCATTTTCCCAGCACCATTTATTGAAAAGACTGTTTTTTCCCCCCATTGTATATTGTCATAGGTTAATTGACCATATAAACTTGGCTTTATTTTTGGGCTGTTATGTTCTATTTTTTTTTTAAGATTTTATTTATTTATTTGAGAGAGTGAGAGCATGCATGTGTGTGCGGAGGACAGCATGAGCAGGGGAGAGGGGAAGAGGGAGAGGGAGAAGCAGACTCCCCGCTCAGGACTCTGGGATCACACCCTGAGCTGAAGGCAGCCGCTTGAAGGCAGCCGCTTAACCCACTGAGCCACCCAGGCGCCCCGGGCTATTATGTTCTATTGATCTATATACCTGTGTTTCTACCAGTAGTACCATTCTGCTTTGATTACTATTGCTTTGTAGTATAGTTGGAAATCTGGTACTGTGATACCTCCAGATTTGTTCTTAAGGTTGCTTTGGCTATTCTGGTTCTTTTGTGTTTCCAAGGAAGTTTTAGGTTTATTTGTTCCAATTCTGTGAATCCATTTGCAATGACATGGATGAAGCTAGGGAGTATAATGCTGTATACTCATATATGGAATTTAAACAGCAAAACAAATGAGCAAAGGAGAAAAAAGAGAGAGACGAACCAAGAAACATACTTTAAAAAAAAAGATTTTATTTATTTATTTGACAGAGAGAAAGAGATCACAAGTAGGCAGAGAGGCAGGCAGAGGGAGAGGGGGAAGCAGGCTCCCTGCTGAGCAGAGACCCCGACTCAATCTCGGGACCCCAGGACCCCGAGATCACGACCTGAGTTGAAGGCAGAAGCTCAACCCACTGAGCCACCCAGGCGCCCCAAGAAACATACTCTTAAGTATAAAGAACAAACTGATAGTTACCAGAGGGTGGGTGGAGGGATGGGTGAAATGGAGATTAAGGAGTGCATTTGTCTTGATGAGCAAAGGGTGATATATGGAATTGTTGAATTACTATATTGTACACCTGAAACTAATATAACACTGTATGTTAACTTATATTGGAATTAAAATAAAGCTTAACAGAAAACAACCCAAAAAACCCACGATAGGTATTTTCATAGGGATGGCATGAAACCTGGTGTTGTTTTGTGTATTACAGACATTTTACCAATATTCATTCTTCCAATCTATGATCATAGTATATATATCTTTCTATTTATTTGTTTTATCTTCAATTTCTTTTTTCATTAAATTTTTTTTTATGTTTTGCTTAGTTTGAAGTAGTTGACATACAATGTTAGTAGTTTCAGGTATACAACTTAGTGATGGGAGAATTCTCTACATAATGCATTATGCAGTGTTCATCATACGTGAAGTTACCGTCTGTCACCGTACAACATTATAATATTATTGACTATATTTTCTATGTTATACCTTTCACCTCTGCTACATTTATTTTACTTTATTTATTTTTTTGAAGATTTGTTTATTTGAGAGACCGAGAGCGAGGGGAGAAGGGCAGAGGGAGAGAATCTTTAAGCAGACTCTCTGCTGAGTGTAGAGCCTGGCATGGGGTTCAGGGCTCCATCTCACAACCCATGACCCTGAGCCAAAATGCAAGAGTCTGGCGCTTAACACACTGAGCCACCCAGGCACCCCTGTGACATTGATTTTATAAGTGGTAGTTTGTTACTTTTAATTCCCTTCACCTATTTTGCCTGTTCCATCTCTTACTCCCTTTCCTCTGGTAATCACCAGTTTGTTTTCTGTGTTTATAAGTCTGTTTCTGTTTTTAGTTTGATAATGAATGTGTTTTGTTTTTTAGAATCCATAGACAGGTGAAATCATATGGTATTTGTCTTTCTCCGTCTGATTTATCCTATGCAGCATAATACCCTCTAGGTCCATCCATGTTTTTGTGAATGGGAAGATTCATTCTTTTTTATGGCTGAGTAATATTCCATTGCGTGTATATTTCACATCTTTTTTGTTCATCTATCAATGGACACAGGTTGCTTCAATGTCTGGGCTTTGTAAATAATCTTGCAATAAACATAGGGGTGCATCTATCTTCTTGAATTAGTGTTTTTGCATTCTTTGCGTATATACCCAGTAGTGGAATTACTTGATCATATGGTATTTTCTATTTTTAATTTTTTGAGGAACTTTCCTAGTGTTTTCCACAGTGATTGCACCAATTTCCATTTCCACAAACAGTACACATGGGTTTCCTTTTCTCTACATCCTCCTCAACAGTTATTTCTTGACTTTGATTTTAGCCATTCTGACTCGTATGAGGTGATACCTCATGTTGTTTTGATTTCCATTTCCCTGGTAACTAGTGATGTTAAGCATCTTTTAACGTGTATTAACCGTCTATATGTGTTTTTTGGACAAATGTGCTGTTTCGATTTGTATAACATTGTAATATAATTTGAAATCTGGGATTGTGATATTTCCAGCTTTGTTCTTCCTTCTCAGGATTACTTTGTCTATTCAGGGTCTTTAGTAGTTCCACACAAATTTTAGGATCATTTGTTCTAGTTCTGTGAAAAATACTGTTGGTATTTTGATAGGGATTGCATTGAATTTGTAGATTGGTTTGGGTAGTATGGACATTTTAACAATATTAATTCTTCTAATCAATGAGGAGGGTATATCTTACCATTTATTTTTATTGTGTTCAATTTTTTTTTATCAGTGATTTATTGTTTTCAGATTACAGGCCTTTCAACTTGGTTAAATTTATTCCTAAGCAATTTTTTCTGGTGCCGTTGTAAATGGGATTGTTTTCCTAATTTTCTTTTGATATTTTGTCATTATTGTGTAGAAACACAACAGATTTCTGTATATTGATTTTATATCTCACATGCTTACTGAATTTATTAATTCTAGTAGTTTTTTTGTGGTCCTTAGGGTTTTTTATATATAGTATACTATATAGTATATAGTATTATGTCATCTGCAAAGAGTGACAGTTTTACTTCTTCCTTACCAATTTGGATGCCATTTGTATATTCTTCTTGTCTGATTTCTGTGGTTAGTACTCCCAGTACTGTATTGAGATAAAAGAACCCTTGCCTTCCTGATCTTAGAAGAAAACCTCTCAGCTTTTTAACATTGAGTACGATGTTTGTTGTTTGTCATATGTGGCCTTTATTGTGTTGAGTTATGTTCCTTCTATATCTGCTTTGTTGAGAGTGCCTCTCATGAATGGATGACGAATTTTGTGGAATGTTTTTTCTGCATCTATTGAGATGATCACATGATTTTTATCTTTCATTACTTAATGTAGTGTATCTCAATGATTGATTTGGAGATACTGAATCATCCTTGCATCCCTGGAATAAATATCACTGGATCGTGGTGAATGGTCCTTTTAATGTACTGTTGAATTCATTTTGCAAATATTTTGTTGAGGATTTTTGCATGTATGTTCATCAGGGTTATTGACTTGTAATTTTCTTTTATTGTAGGGTCTTTGTCTGATTTTGGTATCAGGGTAATGCTAGCCTTGTAAAATCAATTTGGAAGCGTTTTTCCCTCTTCTGTATTTTTGGAATAGTTCAAGAAAGATAGGTATTAATTCTTCTTTAAATGTTTGGTAGAATCTAAAGTGTTTCCTTCAGGGGTGCCTGATTGGCTCAGTTGGAGTGTGCAACTCTTGATATTGGAATCATTAGTTTGAGCTCCACATTGGGTATAGAGATTATTTAAATAGATAAATAAATCCTTTAAAAAATAAATGTTGCCTTCATAAATAAAAATTTAAAACAAATCACTAATAAAATATTTGCAACCTACATACTAAAAAAAGATTTATATTCCTAATATACAAAGAATCCTACAAATTGATAGGAAAAAGACAACCTAGTAGAAGAGTGGGCAACATATAGGAATAGATATTACACTGAAGAAACAAAAATAGTCGGGGCGTCTGGGTGGCTCAGTGGGTTAAAGCCTCTGCCTTCGGCTCAGGTCATGATCTCAGGGTCCTGGGATCGAGGCCCTCATTGGGCTCTCTGCTCAGCAGGAAGCCTGCTTCCCCCTCTCTCTCTGCCTGCCTCTCTGCCTACTTGTGATCTCTCTCTCTCTCTCTCTCTCTGTCAAATAAATAAATAAAATCTTTAAAAAAAAGAAACAAAAATAGCCAATGAACATTTGAAACTATATGTAGCTTCATTATTCATCAGGCAAATGCAAAGGAAAACAGATCACCTGTCAGGATCAGCAAAATTTTTGAAAATTAATAATATTGAGTGTCAGCGTATTGGAGAAAGAACACTTTCCCATACTGTTGGTACAACATTTTTGGAGAATAGTTTGTATATTTTTTAATGGATGATTGTAGGTGTCTAATTACTGTGGTATTTATATTCCATTGAGTACATTTTTTTAAAGATGTAATAATTTTATTTTAAAACGTCAGAATTTCTTTTTTTTTTAAGGTTTTATTTATTTATTTGACAGAGAGAGAGAGATCACAAGTAGGCAGAGAGGCAGGTAGAGAGAGAGGGGGAAGCAGGCACCTAGCTGAGCAGAGAGCCTGATGCGGGGCTCGATCCCAAGACCCTGAGATCATGACCTGAGCTGAAGGCAGAAGCTTTAACCCACTGAGCCACCCAGGTGCCCCCAAACGTCAGAATTTCTAATAAAGTTATATTCTTTGCAAAAAAAAATGTTTGGTAGAATTCAGCTGTGAAGCTATCTGGTCCTAGATTTATGGGGGTTTATTATTAATTAATTAATCATTTATGTATTTATTATTTTAAATAGGCTCCACATACAACATGGGACTTGAACTCACTACCCCAAGATCAAGAGACGCATGCTGTACTGACTGAACCAGTTAGGTGCCCCTGGTCCTGGATTTATATTTGTTGGGAGGTTTTTTTTTTAAGATTTTATTTATTTGGGAGAGAGAGAGAGAGAGAGAACGAGCAGAGGGGAGGAGCAGAGAGAGAGGGAGAAGCAGTGAGCCTGGCGCGGGGCTCAATCCCAGGACCGGGATCATGACCTGAGCCAAAGGCAGATGCTTAACCTACTGAGCCACCCAAGTGCCCCTCGTTGGCAGTTTTTGACTACCGATTCAATCCCATTATACTAATTGGAATGTTAAGATTTTCTGTTTCTTTCTGGTTGATTCTCAGAATATTGTCTATCTTTAGGAATTTATGCATTTTTCCCTAATTTGTCTAATTTATTGACAAAAAATTTTTCATAGTAGTCTTGTAATCTTTTGTATTTCTGTGGTATTAGTTGTAACTTCTTTTACATTTCTGATTTTATGTATTTGAGCCTTTTTTTTTCTTGATGAGACTGGCTAAAGGTTTATCAATTTGTTAATCTTTTCAAAGCATCAGTTCCTAATTTCCTTGATCTATTTAATATCATGTTTTTGGTCTCTGTTTCATTTATTTCCACTCTTTATTATTTCATTCATTCTGCTAAATTTGGGCTTCATTTTCTCTTCTTTTCCTAGCTCCTTTAGGTATAAGGTTAGACTGAGATTTTTCTTGTTTCTTGAGGTAGGCCTGTCTTGCTGTAATCTTCCCTCTTAGAAGCACTTTGCTCCATCCCATAGATTTTGAAATATCCTGTTTTCGGTTTCATTTGTCTCCAAATATTTTTTATATTTCCTCTTTGATTTCTTCGTTGACCTATTTTTTTTTAAGATTTTATTTATTTATTTGACAGAGAGAGAGAGAGATCACAAGCAGGGAGAGCAGCAGGCAGAGGGAGAGGGAGAAGCAGGCTCCCCACTGAGCAGGGAGCCCAATGCGGGGCTGGATCCCAGGACCCTGGGATCATGACCTGAGCCGAAGGCAGTCACTTAACTGACTGAGCCACCCAGGGGTCCCTATTTTTAATTTTTTGAGGAACCTTCCTGCTGTTGCCCACAGTGGCTGTACCAGTTTGCATTCCCATCAGCACTGCGCAGGGGTTTCTTTATCTCCACATCCTTACCAACACTTGTTTCTTTTTATTTTTGATTTCAGCCATTCTGACAGGTGCGAGGTGATAACTCCTTGTGTTTTCGATTTGCATTTCCTTGATATTTAGTGATGTTGAGCTACGGTCTTTATTTTAACATCTAATTTGTCTGATATAATCATTGCTACCCAGGGTTCCTTTTTTTTTTTTTTTTTTGGCTCCCATTTGCATGGAATATCTTTTCCTATCCCTTCACTTTCAGCCTGTATGTGTCTTGAGGTCTGCAGGGAGTCTCTTGTAGGTATCATATAGATGGGTCATGGGTTTTTTTTTTTAAAGATTTTATTTATTTATTTGACAGAAAGAGAGATCACAAGTAGGCAGAGAGGCAGGCAGAGAGAGGGGGAAGCAGGTTCCCTGCTGAGCAGAGAGCCCGATGCGGGGCTCGATCCCAGGACCCCGAGACCATGACCCGAGCCGAAGGCAGAGGCTCCAACCCACTGAGCCACCCAGGTGCCCAACCTATTTTCATTTTTAAAAATTGTCTTCTTTTTGCTTCTCCCTCTGCCCTGTATTTTTAATTTTTTGAGGAATCTCCATACTGTTTTTCACAGTGGTTGCATCAATTTACATTGTCATGAACAAAACATGAGGGTTTCCTTTTCTCCACATTGTCACAAACACTTGTTATTTCTTGCCTTTTTGATATTAGCTGGGCTATATATTTCCATTTGTTTGATCTTGTAAATGTAAGGATTCAAAATTTGCCACCTCAAAATGTGTCTTTGCCATGTGAATTATTATGGTGTGATTATTTTTTTAAAAGATTTTATTTATTTATTTGACAGAGAGAGACAACATGCACATGCACAAGCAGGGGGAGCGGCAGCGGCAGAGGGAGAAGCAGACTCCCCACTGAGCAGGGAGCCCAATGCGGGGCTTGATCCCAGGACCCTGGGATCATGACCTGAGCCGAAGCCAGATGCTTAACCAACTGAGCCACCCAGGTGCCCCTAGTCTGATTGTGTCTATGAAATATAAACTCAGGAAGAACCTTTGACCTTCTTTTTAACTGCCTTAAAGAGTTTAGGTAGAGGACCTGCTCCAAGACAGGGAAGTAACCATAGGTAACTATAGTATAATATGAACCAAGTATGATAGACAGGAATCTAGCAAGGCCTGGTTGTTTAAAGTCCCGTCATGTCCCATGGTTTCTGTATGGCCCAGCAAGCATTTCTTTCACAAGCATTTACTCTTTTTCATCCTCCTATGAATTGCTTTCTTTTCCTTTGAAATTCCTAACCCATACCTGTTTCTCCTTAGTCCAGAATGAAATATTTATTTCATTTTGCCTGGCTGTGTTTGGAAACTCTGTTTATGTGGATTCCTTGTAGGCACATAGTTTTGATTTTCTTCTGTTAATCTGTCTCATGTCAGTTTAATCCTTAGACCAGCCAGAAGAATCCGGAAGGATGGAGAAAATTTTTACTCCCCAACAGTTGTTGTGGGTGGCAGGATAAATTTTAACTGCATGGACATTGCTCTCCCTAGGGCTGCTACAGCTGTGATGTTCTGGGACTTCTGACAAGTTGGCATAAGTTATCAGTTCTTACAACATTAATCTGCTGGGTCTCCGCCTGAAGGTATAACGGAATCAAGAGTGGTAAGCATCCTTTTCTTTATCTAAATTTAGATTAGCAGGAAACAATATTTGTGGAACTTGTTCCTTGGGTATAGGGACTTGGGTGATACTTTGTGTTGGAAAGCAAATTAATATTCAGAGACCGAGTTTGTCTTTGCTAATAATTTATTTAGAAGAAGTTCACTGTGAGAATTTTACAAGCCAGTAGCATAAAGGATAATGTCTCTTCATGAACAAGTAAAGAAATGACATACTCTAAATTTATGATAGATTAATCACACTACTGTTCCAAGAAAGGAGAAGTGCAAGGAATAAAGTCCAGACTTAGTTGAGTGGAACCTTTAAAGTAGTTGGTACTCAGGAGAGACTGCTTAGCCAACTGAAAGGTGAGGCCCACCCACCAGTGCAAAAGTAAAGGTCCCTTTTGCTAGAGCACTTTGCTAGGGATTGATGGCACCGTTGTGACGGGCAAGAGGATTTTTATCTCGAAGCTGCTTGCTGCACAGCTTTCACCCCTGCTTGTAGAAGATTCCCTTGGACCAGCAACAGGAGCTAATTGCCACAAGGTCTTCAGAGAGCTATTTTAGATGAGCAAAATGTTGCCTCTCCAAGACCAAACACTTGAATTGTCCTCATAAAATCAGTATTCACTGTCAAAATGTCCCCTTGCCATACTTGCTTCCTTACGTTTTTTTTTGATATGTCCCCAGGGGGGCCCCCCAGCAGCTGAGCTATTGAGTTCTTAACAGTGAAAACATGACGGGACAACATCCTACCACAAATTACATCATTCTTGTATCAAAGCAACTTTATTTCTAAAAACTTTGTCTTTATCATAAACAGGTGGATTTGAAATCGCATCATAACAATACACAACAATCCAATTCGTAATTTCAGATCACTCACGCACTAATTAATCCTAAGAGCCTAATGCCCTGTACAAAGCTACATTCACAAAGATATCAATCCACCCTCTGATTCTACGTCACTTACAACCTTAATCACATGCAGTCATTTTGGGGGAGGACTTTTCCTTTGCTGCACATTCTTTTACACCATTGTTTAATGACCAATTTAAGCAACCATATTCCTAATATTTGTAGCAAAAGCATGATAAAGAACTACTTAATATGCTGCCATATCCATTTGCCAAATGACAACAAATTAAGCTTTTTAACCCATTCAGTTAAACTTCCTTAAGAATTGTATTTCCATCTATAAGCCATTTTTAAAAAGATTTTATTTATTTGAGAGAGAGAGAGAGTGCATGAGAGAGAGCACAAACAGGGGGAATGGCAGAGGCAGAGGTAGAAGCAGGCTCCCGGCCTAGCTTGGAGCCTGAGCGGAGGGCAGACATTTAACCAACTGAGCCACTCGGATGCCCCATAAGCCATTTTTATAAGGTTCCAGGGGCTAGAAGCACGTAAAGTACCTTGTATATACAATATCAAGCACAAGTATGATTGCCATAATATCAGAATTCAAGGCTGTCATAACTTTGAGAATAGAACTTTTTTGTCCTCTTTTCAATTCCTGTGGAGTTATTTTAACTTTATTAGTCTTATCTACCATCTTTGTTCTTCTAAGTTTCTGTTGTATGATTTAAATTGACTAAATTTATTTAAAGAGTTTCAGTGTGAAATACTTCTCTGGTTATTTTACTTTTTTATTGTATTAAAATGTTTATTTTAATTCCAGTTAGTTAACATGAAGTGTTCTATTAATTGCAGATGTACAATACAGTGATTCAGCGGTTACATACCTCACCCAGGGCTCATCACAAGTGTATTCCTTAACCCCATCACCTATTGTAAATTATGCTCTATAAACATATAAACCCTTTGAATTAGTGTTTTTGTATTTTTTGGGTAAATACCCAGTAGTACAATTGCCGGGTTGTAGGGCAGTTCTGTTTTTAATTTTTGAGGAATCTTCGTACTGTTTTCCGCAGTGGCTACACAAGTTTGCGTTCACACCCACGGTATATAAGGGTTCCTTTTTCTCCACATCCTCACCAACACCTGCTGTTTCTTGTGTTGTTGATTTTAGCTGTTCTGACAGGTGTAAGGTGATATCTCACTGTGCTTTTGATTTGCATTTCCCTGATGCTGAGTGATGTCGAGCATCTTTTCATGTGCCTGTCGACGGTCTGGATGTCTTCTTTGGAAAAAAATGTCTGTTCGTGTCTTCTGCCCATTTTTTAATTGGATTATTTGTTTTTCAGGTGTTGAGTTGTATCAGTTCTTTATATATTTTGGATGCTAACCCTTTATTGGATACATCATTTGCAAATATCTTCTCCCATTCCATAGGTTTTCTTTTAGTTTTGTTGATTGTCTCCTTCGCTGTAGAGAATCTTTTTATTTCAATGTAGTCCCAATAGTTTAGTTTTCCTTTTGTTTCCCTTGCCTCAAGAGACATACCTAGAATAAGGGTGTTGTGGCTAATGTCAGAGAAGTTACTGTCTATGTTCTCTTCTAGGATTTTCATGGTTTCAGGTCTCACATTTATGTATTTAATCCATTTTGAATTTATTTTTGTATGGTATAAGACAGTGGTCCAGTTTCATTCTTTTCCATGTTGCTGTCCAATTTTACCAACACCATTTTGTGAAGAGATTGTCTGTCTCTCATTGTCTATTCTTACTTACTTTGTCATAAATTAATCGACCGGGGCGCCTGGGTGGCTCAGTGGGTTAAACCTCTGCCTTCGGCTCGGGTCATGATCTCAGGGTCCTGGGATCGAGCCCTGCGTCTCCTCCTCTCTCTCTGCCTGCTTCTCTGCTGACTTGTGATAAATAAATAAAATCTTAAAAAAAAATAAAATAAAATAAAAAATAAATAAATTAATCGACCATAAAAGTATGGGCTTATTTCTGGGTTTTCTAGTCTGTTCCATTGATTTTGTGTTAGGTTTTGTGACAGTACCGTACTGCTTTGATGACTTTGTAATATAATTTGAAACCTGGAATTGTGATGCCTCTAGCTTTGCTTTTTCTTTTTCTTCTTTTTCTTTTTTATTTAAGGAGGGAGAAGGAGGCTCTTAGGCAGGTTCCACGTCCAGTGTGGTGCCCAAGGCAAGTCTCAGTCTTACAAGCTGAATCAAGAGTCAGACACTTAACCGACTGAACTGCGCAGGTGCCCCAAGATTTTACTTTTTTTTTTTTTCTCAGTAATCTCTACACCTAACATGGGGCTTGAACTCACACCCTGAGATCAAGAGTCACATGCTCTGCTGACTAAGTCAGCCAGGCGCCCCTTTGCTTTGCTTTTTTAAGATTGCTTTGGCTAGGGGTGCCTCGGTGACTCAGTCGGTTAAGTGTCTGTCTTCGCTTCAGGTCATGATCTCCAGGTCCTGGGATCAAGCCACGAGTCAGACTTTCTGCTCAGCAGGGAGCCTGCTTCTCCCTCTGCCTCTGCTGCTCCCCCTGCTTGTGCTCTCTCTCTCTCTGTGTCAAAGAAATAAATAATCTTTTTTTTTTTAAAGAAAAAAGATTGCTTTGGCTATCAAGGTCTTTCGTGGTTCCATACAAATTTTAGGATTGTTTGTTCTAGTTTTGTAAAAAATGCTGTTGGTATTTTGATAGGGATTACATTAAATGTGTGGATTCCTTTGGGTAGTATAGATATTTTTTTACTTTAATTTTTTAATTTAAATTCAATTAATTAACATGTAACATATTATTAGTTTCAGAGGTAGAGTTCAGTGATTCATCAGTCTTATATACATCTGTATAGTGCTCCTTACATTACACGCCCTTCTTAACAGACATTTTTAAAAAAGACTTTATTTCTTTATTTAGAGAGAGAGAGCATGAGTCAGGGGGAGGGGCAGAAGGAGAAGGAGAAGCAGACTCCTCGCTAAACAGGGAGACTGATGTGGGGCCCAATCCCAGAACCCCAGGATCATGACCTGGGCTGAATGCAGATGCTTAACCAAGCCAGGTGCCTCTAGACATTTTCTTTTTTAAGTATGCTCTATGCCCAACATGGGGCTTTAACTCATGACCCCAAGATCAAGGGTTGCATGCTCTATTGACTGAGCCCCCCAGGGACCCCCTAGTATAGACATTTTAAACAATATTTGTTCTTCCAATCCATGAGCATCCAATGTCTTTCCATTCCTTTTTTGTCCTGAATTTCTTTCATCACTGTTGTATAGTTTTTAGAGTACAGGTCTTTCACCTCTTTGGTTGGGTTTATTACTAGGTGTCTTATTATTCTTGGTGCAAATATAAATGGGATTGCTTTCTTAATTTCTCTTTCTGCTGCTTCGTTATTGGTGTATAAAAATGCAACAGATTTCTGTACGTTGATTTTTTTATCCTGTGACTTTACTGAATTCGTTTATCATTTCTAGATGTTTCTTGGTGGAGTCTTTTGGGTTTTCTGTATATAGTATTATCTGCAAATAGCAAAAGTTTTACTTCTTCCTTACTGATTTGATGCCTTTTACTTATTATTCTTGTCTGATTGCTGTCACTAGGACTTCCTGTACTATTTTGAATAAAAGCGATGAGAGTGGACATGCATGTCTTGTTCCTGACCTTAGGTGAAAAGCTCTCAGTTTTTCTTATTAGGGCTGATGTTAGTGGTGGGTTTTTCATATATGGCCTTTATTATGTTAATATTATGTAAATAATATAATGTTTCATATATGACCTTTACTATGTTCCCCGTAAACCTACTTTGTTGAGGGTTTTTATCACGAATGGAAGTTGTACTTTGTCCAGGGCTTTTTCTGTGTCTATTTAAATGAGCATATGGTTTATATCCTTTTTCCTACTGATGTGACATCATCTTGACTGAGTTTTGTGTATATTGAACCACCCTTGCAACCCAGGAATAAATCCCACTTTATCATAGTGAATGATTTTTTTTAAGGTATTGTTGGATTCGGTTTGGTAGTACTTTGTTGAAAATTTTTGTATCTATATTTATCAGAGGAATTGGCTTGTAGTTCTCTTTTTAGTGGTGTCTCTTTTTTTTTTAGTGGTGTCTTTATCTTGTTTTGGTATCAGGGTAATGCTGGCCCCATAGAAGGAATTTGGAAGTTTTCTTTCCTTTCCTAATTTTTGGAATAGTTTAAGAATTGGTATTAACTCTTTAAATGTTTGGTAGAATTTGCATGTGAAGACATCTGGTCCTGGAATTTTGTTTGTTGGGAGGTTTTGGATTGTGATTCAATTTCTTTGCTGATTATCGGTCTGTTCATATTTTCTGTTTCTTCCTGTTTCAGTTTTGGTAGTTCATATGTTTCTTTTTTTATTTTTTTTTATTTTTATTTTTTTGGTAGTTCATATGTTTCTAGGTATTTATCCATTTCTTCTAGGTTGTACAATATGTTGGCATATAGTTTTTCTTAATATTCTCTTACAATCCTTTTTATTTTTATGGGGTTTGTTGTTATTTCTCCTTTCTCTTTTGTGATTTTATTTACTTGGGTCCCTTTTTTTCTTGATAACTCTGGCTAGAGGTTTATCAATTTAATTGATTTTTTTTTTTTTCAAAGAACCAGCTTCTGGAAGTGCCTGTTTTGCTCAGTCAATTAAGCGTCTGACTCTTGGTTTCAGCTCAGGTCATGATCTCATGGGTCGTTAGGTCAAGTCCTGTATCAGACTCCACACTCACTGGGGAGTCTGCCTAAAGATTCTCTCCTGCCCCTCCCCCTAGTCCTCTCTCTCTCTCAAAAAAATGAATAAATCTTTAAAAAAAAGAAAAGGACAAAAAAGGAGCAACTCCTGGTTTCACTGATCTGTTTTATTTTTAATTTTTTTAGTTTCTGTATCATTTATTTCTGCCCTAATGTTTATTACTTACTTCGCTCTGCTGGTTTCAGGTTTTGTATATTGTTCTTTTCTAGCTCCTTTAGGTGTGAAGTTAGGTTGTTTTTGAAATTTCTTCTTTTTTAAAAATATACATATTTTAAAGGCTTTATTTATTTATTTGGGGGGGGGAGAAGGAGTGCATGTGAACAGGGGCAGGGATAGACAGAAAAAATCTCAAGCAGACTCCCCACTGAGCACACAGAGCCCGATGGGGGGCTTGATCTCACAACCCTGAGATCATGACCTGAGCCGAAACCAAGAGTCAGACGCTTAACCGACTGAGCCATCCAGGCACACCTGGGTCATGCTTTTTTATTCATTCTGTCACCTTATTTCTTTTGATTGGAGCATTTAGTCCCTTTACATTGAAAGTAAATATTGATAGTTAAGTACTTATTGCAATTTTATTACTTGTTTTGTGGTTACTTCTGAAGAGTTTCTCTGACCTTTCTTGTCTTTTTCATGGTTTGCTGGTTTTCTTTAGTGATATATTTGAATTTCTTTCTCTTTATTCTTTTTTTTCCTTTCTCTTTATTCTTAGCATATTTATTAGTAGTTTTTGACCTGTCATTGCCATTATGTTTATATATAATACCTTCTGCATATAGCAGTGTATATTAAGTTAATAGTCATTTCAGTTTCAACCAATTTGTTTACTGCTCTCCTCCCCACATTTTAGGTATATGGTGTCATATTTTAAATCCTTTTATTTTGTGAGTTCCTTGACTGATATTTTTATAGAAATACTCATTTTTACTGCTTTTTTGTTTCCTACCTTCACAGTGTCATTTTTTGGTCTTTCCTTTCCACTTAGAGAGCTCCCTTTAATATTTCTTGCAGGGCTGGTTTAGTGGTCATGAACTCCTTTAGTTTTTGTTTAGGAAACTAACTCTATTTCTATTCTGAATGATCAGTTACTGGTTAGAGTATTCTTGCCTGTAGATTTTTTCCATTCAGCATTTTGACTATATCATCCCACTCCCTTTTGGGGTTTTCCTTGTATGTTACTGTTTTCTTTTTGTCTTGATCCTTTTTTTTTTTTTTAAGATTCTATTTATTTATTCGACAGAGAGAGAGAGAGATCACAAGTAGGCAGAGAGGCAGGCAGAGAGAGAGGGGGAAGCAGGCTCCCTGCTGAGCAGAGAGCCCGATGCGGGGCTCAATCCCAGGACCCTGAGATCACGACCTGAGCCGAAGGCAGAGGCTTTAACCCACTGAGCCACCCAGGCACCCCTTGTCTTGATCCTTTTAACATGTTTATCACTGTATTTTGCCAATTCAATTATAATGTCTTGGTATGTATCTGCTTTTTTTTATTTTGTTGGGAGTTCTCTGTGCCTCTTGGATTTGAGTATCTGTTTCCTTTCTCAGATTAGGGACGTTTTCAACTATTATTTCTTTAAAGTTTTCTGCCCCATCGTGTGTGTGTGTCTCTCTCTTTTTATTTTTATTATTTTTACTTATTTTTAAAAATATTTATCTGAGAGAGAGATAGCATGAGAAAGGAGAGGGTCAGAGGGAGGAGCAGACTCCCCACTGATCAGGGAGCCGAGTGTGGGGCTTGATCCTGGAACTCTGGGATCATGACCTGAGCCAAAGGCAGACGCTTAACTGACTGAACCACCCAGGCACCCCCTCTCTCTCTTCTTAAAGATTTTATTTTATTTTTTAAGTAATCTCAATACCCGGTGTGAGGCTCAAACCTACAACTGCAAGACTGAGAGTCTCACGCTCCACCGAATGATCCAGCCAGGTGCCCCATGCCCCCTTTTCTTCATCTGGGACTCCTGTAATATGAATGTTAGTGCATTTAATGAAGTCAGTGATTTCCCTAAGTGTGTTCTTATTTTGCATAATTATTTTCTTCTTTATTTAACTTGCTTACTTTCCATTATTCTGTCTTCTAAGTCATTAATTTGTTCTCCTTCCAGCCTGCTGTTCATTGCACCAAGCATGTTTCTAATCTTGTTTATTGCACTCTTCATCTCTGGTTCTTTTTTATGTCTGTGTTAAGTGTCTCATTGATGTCTTCTACTCTTTTCTCAGGTCTGGTAAGTATCCTTATTATCATTGCTTTAAATACTCCATCGGCCATGTTACTTCCATCTGTTTCACTTAGATGTCCAGCTGTGGCCTTGTCCTATTCTTTCATTTGGGACAGATTTCTCTGTCTTCTCATTCTGTCTAAGTCTCTGTGCATGTTTCTAGGTTAAGAAGGTCAGCTCCGTCTCCTGTGTTTGAGGATAATGACCTTATGAAGAACAGGTCCTGTAGCGCCCTGCTGTGTAGTGTCCCCTGTTCCCCAGGGCCTGGTGCTTCGGGAAGTGTCTCCAGTGTGTGCCGTGTGTCTTGGCTGCCTTATCCTTCAGGCCGGTCGTCTGCAGAGGCTCTTTGCCCGTTGTGGGCAGTGTTCGGTCCCTGGCCCAAATGTGGTGCATTTTAGCTAGGTGTGCACTGGTCCGCTTGTGAAATAAGACCAATCACCACTGCTACCGGAATTGAAGCTCCACAGTGCTCCCAGGTCAGGAGACATGGCGGTGGCAGGGGTTTGGGTCAGTCTTTTGGGGTGGAGTCCCACCGCACTGGGGAACTGGGCACTGAGGAAGCGTGTCTGGAAAGGCCGGTTCCACCATAGTGGAGGGTGGGCCACTGGTGTAAGCAAGTCAGAGAGCAAGTGTCAGCACCGCTCTGGTTCCCACAGGTGGCTCTTTGTTTATGCTGAGGGGCAGGGGAGGGAAATGGCATGTGCCAGCTCCTTTGTTCCCCGAGGGGTCTCTCTGAATGCTGCCTCTCTGCTGCCTCTCTGGGACTTGCCTCAAGAGGAGCAAATAACCTCCCCCTGTGTGCCCCAGGCGCTGCTCAGATTGCTGTTTCCACACTGTATGTGTGTGGGCTGTTTGCCCTGCTTCCTCTCCAACAGCAGCGCAGTGCCCTCGGTGCTCTATCTGAGCCAAGCCCGCTGACCTTTTGAAGTCCAGGCTTTGGGGCGCCTGGGTGGCTCAGTGGGTTAAGTGTCTGCCTTCAGCTCAGGTCATGATCCCAAGGTCCTGGGATCTAGTACTGCATCGGGCTCCCTGCTCGTCAGGGAGTCTGCTTCTCCCTCTCCCTCTGCCTGCCGCTCCCCCTGCTTGTGTTTGCGCGCTTTCTCTCTCCCTGACAAATAAATAAATAAAATCTTTTTAAAAAATTTAAAAATAAAAGTCCAGGCTTTAAGCCCCGCCGGTTCCAAGAACCCAAGAAATGTGGCCCCTTTTGCTTTCTAGGCCAGTTGCTGTGGGGATTCGTTTTCCCTGTACACTCCCCTGTGCGCTAGTCTGTCTCTCAGCCTTCTCTGCGACCCTGGCTCTTTCCCCACCGCAGTGGCCATGATCTGTTTCTTTCCCAAACCATATCTCCGCGTTTCCTACCATCTTCAATGTGTCCTCTTCTCTACTTTTAGCTGTGGAGCTGTTTCTGCCAGTCTTCAGGTCAGTTTCGGGGGTATTCAGGATGATTCGGTAGTTATCTAGTTGTACTTGTAACAGGGGTCCCTAGGGTCCACCTGTTCGTGGCCATTTTCTCTCTGGTTATTTTATTTAAAGATTTTATTTATTTATTTGACAGAGAGAGAGAGAGAGTGCACACAAGCAGGGGGAGTGGAAGGTAGCAGGAGAGGGAGGAGAAGCAGGCTCCCTATGGAGCAGGGAGCCCGATGTGGGACTCGATCCCAGGATCCTGGTAGTGACCTGAGCTGAAGGCAGACACTTAAAGCCACCCAGGTGCCCCTATTTTATTTTTTAAAAGATTTATTTGTTTATTTTAGAGAGAGAGTGGGGGGAAGGGCAGGGGGAGAGAGAATCTCAAGCAGACTCCCTGCTGAGTGCAGTGCCCAATGCAGGGCTTGATTCTACTACCCTGAGATCATGTCCCGAACTGAAACCAAGAGCAGGACACTTAATCCACTGAGCCACCCGGATGCCCCTCTCTGCTTATTTTAATAGTTCACGTCTCTTCTATTGACCTTGAACAATATCTTTTTCCTTTTATTGTCATCTTCATTATCTTTTATTTTTACATATCTCATCATGTTGTGTTCCTTACTTTTTTTTTTTTAAGATTATTTATTTATTTATTTGACAGAGAGAGATCACAAGTAGGCAGAGAGGCAGGCGGAGAGAGAGAGGAGGAACAGGCTCCCCGCCGAGCAGAGAGCCCAACGCAGGGCTCCATCCCAGGACCCTGAGATCATGACCTGAGCCGAAGGCAGAGGCTTTAACCCACTGAGCCACCTAGGCGCCCCTCCTTACTTTTTTCTTGACTGTGATGGGTTAGGGTGCGGTTCGTCTTGGAGCACACTCTCAGGGGCCAGCTTCCCGTATTACGTGTAACTGGTTGAGGAAGCATCAAGGCTATAGTCATGGCTACTTGTGGCACAGGTTCATGCTAACGTCTAGCAGTAGTAAGTGTAATTTGGGTCCATTCTACTAGCATATCCTTAACATGTTTTTCTTTTATCATAACAGGGCGCTTGGTAGCCTACAGGCTCCATTCTCCCTTTTGATATTGGGGAACTGCAAAAGTGTGGTAACCCAACATCATATTCTTTTCTAAGTGCCAATGTACTAAAGGTTCTGATAGCATTTTTCAAGTAAGTCAAGGCTACCTCTTGAGTCTCTGTCCATCTAACTTCCCTATTTTTCCTGATTATATCATAGATAGGTTTTCATATCATCCCTATATGTGGTATGTAGTGTTTCCAATTTCCAAACAGTCTTGCCAGTTTATGAGCTGCTTTTGTGGTAGGAGATGTTATGCAGTCTATCTTTGTTCATGACTGGATTGGGTATTTTTCTACCTTCAGAGAACTAAATTATGTCTAGAAGTTTTACTGTAGTGTGGGGTCTATGGACATTATGTGGGTTAAGTGTCCACCCTCGGAGTGTAAGGAATTCGGTTCTCCCTATTTTGACCTTAATCTGTGCTTCTACGTTACCATAAATAAGGATTTATTTACCATAAATAAGGATGTCATTAGTAGAAGAAATCATAGTTTGTTTATGTGTTGTGTTTTCCTGAAAGGCCTGGATGTCTTGTGTTAGAAAGTGGTGGGGTTTTGCTGGGTTGTTAAGGTATCCTTGTGGTAACATAGTAAACTGATATTGTCTGCCTTCCCATGTGAATGCAGTCATGGCTTGGTTTTCCGCATCGATTGGAATAGCAAAGAAAATGTCAGGTAAGTCAGTAACTGTATAATAAGTTCCGGATCCGGTGCTGCTGTTGTTTGTGACAGTGCCTATATTTGGGATTGTTCCCTCAATTTTGGGAGAGTGTTTGTTTAAATTCCTATAACTTAATGTAAATCTGTATGATCCATCTAGCTTTTTAACAGGCAATGCTGGGTGAAAATAGTAGGAAGAATAATTTGTTCCTATAATAGTTCCTGAATTTTGTTGTTAACTTGCATATGTCCTCCCTTAAGATCATATTGGAGTGTATTTGTTATTTTAAATGGGGTGGGCAGGGTGCCTGGGTGGCTCAGTCAGTTAAGTGTCTGCCTTCGGCTCAGGTCATGATCCCAGGGTCCTGGGATGGAGTCCCGCATCGGGCTCCCTGCTCAGTGGGGAGCCTGCTTCTCCCTCTGCCTGCCGCTCCCCCTGCTTGTGCTCTCTCTCGCTCCCCTTCTCTCTCAAATAAATCAATAAAATCTTTAAAAATTTTTAAAAATTAAAAAAAATAAATGGGGTGGCAGTTCAATTGCAATTCATTTTGGTATAGCTAAGGTATTCTGTGGGACGGTTATATCTGTGTTGTTTACATCTTGTGTTAGTACATCTATTTAAATTGGGACCTACAAGGCATTTGCTCTTAATGGGTAGTATATCGTCAGTTAAGAGTGTATGTACCTATGTCCAGGGGTTAATTTTCCTCCTAATCCTTCAGTTAGTCTCTTTTATTGGTAAACTTTTCTAATTAGTAGGATATCCTTGTATCATTGTTACTTGGGATGCTGTATCTAACAGCATAGTAGTATATGTAATACTTTTATTTACAGAAGGAGTTTCTATAGATATGGGCACTGTAACATGGGTAATTGTCTCTGACTCGGGCAGAGATGGCATCCCTGTATGAGACTCATGGGACTCTGTGCCTCTCACCTAGCAGTGGCGTGTCTATTTATGGGACTAGGTTTTATAACGGGGTAGTATTTACAATAAATGGGTTAGTGGGTCTACCTGTTGGTTTATTTTCTGTTAGTCTTTTTCCTCTAAAAAAAAATGGGTGTTTCCATCTCTCTGCCACTGTAAATAGTTTCTGGGGTTCTTATTTGGATTAAAGGTCTGTATTTCTGGCACCCTGAAATACTGTAAATAGTGCTGTTCTATCCTGTGGAGGTACAGCTGTTAGAATGACCTTTTAGGGGCGCCTGGGTGACTCAGTCAGTTAAGCGGCTGCCTTCGGTTCAGGTCATGGTCACAGGGTCCTGGGATCGAGCCCCGCATCAGGCTCCCTGCTCAGCGGTGAGACTGCTTCTCCCTCTCTCTCTGCCTGCTGCTCTGCCTACTGTGCTATTTCTCTGTCTAAAAAAAAAAAAAAAAAAAAAAAATGACCTTTTAAATTAATTCTCTTGCTACTGTGTGTTGTAGTGAGGGTGTCTGTCCCCTATCGTAAATCATAGTTAATAGTCCTCATCTCATTACATGAGTAGCTTCCCCTGCTGTTTTTTATTGAGATGTTTTATGGGGTAATATTTTAGGTATAGCCTATATTAATCTCCAGGTTGCTGCTGTCCAGACATCTTTGTATATTAATATACTTTTTTCCAGATGCTCTAAGGTGTTCATTAAATTTGGCATCAGTGGTAATGAGTCTTGAGTTTCACAATTTCTGCTCCTGTGAGGATCAGATTCTGTCCTCTTTTGGACTATAAATGTAATAGCCACTGGGTTTCTGTGTCAAAATCAGTTTGTTGGAATTCCATTCCGATTTTTGCCATTTCTTGTCCAGTATAAGCTCTCTCATCAGTGATTCTGATTGGTTCCATATTATCATTTGTTGTAGTTTTGTCTATTTTCATGGGTCTAGTTTCTAATGAGTTAAAATTTACCAAGGTCAAAAGGGTTAAAGTAATCATCGTTGTTGGAGTGTGGATTGGTGCTATGAGGAGCAAAAAGGTGTAGGTTTCTTCCTACTCTGGAGATTACTTTACATGCTAGTACTTTTCCTCCTAGTCTGTCAGTATCTGTGTTACTTAATATTCCTAATAAGATATTCCTAATAATAATATTCCTAATAAGAGGGATAGAATTTCTTCCTTATGTGCTTTTTTAAAAGAAAGCAATTATTTTATAAATCATAATAAATGTATGTTATTCATGCTTGTTAAAAGACAGATTGACAGGTTATAATTTAAAATGTCTAGTAATATATGCTGGGTTTTATTGATGTTTTGGCTTCTTCATAGTCTTTTTTTTTATACATAATATTATATTAGTTTCAGGCCTATAACCTAGTGACTCAACAATTCTATACATTACTAAGTGCTCACCATAGTAGTGTAGTTAACATCTATCACCATACAAAGTTATTATAATACTATTGACTATATACCCCATGCTGTATCTTTAATCCCTGTGACTTATCCATTTTACAAGTAGAAACTTAAACCTCTTAATCTTCCTCAAACATTTAGCCCAACCCCCAAACCTCCTCCTTATGTGCTTTTCTATTTTACTTTTAAAAATATTGTTTATATTTATGTATGAAAATAAGGGCTATATTACCATGTTTGCATACATACTGATATTAGAAACAGAATTCAATAATGAATTACTTCTAAATCTTTTAAAGAACATACAAACATTAAAACACTGATTGATTATAGAAAGTAGGGTGGAGAGGGACGCCTGGGTGGCTTAGTTGGTTAAGCGTCTGCCTTCAGCTCAGGTCATGATCCCAGGGTTCTGGGACCGAGTCCCGCATCGGGCTCCCTGCTTATCGGAGAGCCTGCTTCTCCGTCTTCCTGCTGCTCCCTCTGCTTGTGCTCTCTCTCTGACAGTTAAATAAATAAAATCTTAAAAAAAAAAAGAGAAGAGTGGAGAAAAAAACCATTAGCTATATTTTCATTAAAGAGAAGCATTCTGAGAGGAATCAAATCAATTAGTAATATTCATCTATATTGCAAAATGATGCATACATAGAAAAGTTTGTGATCGTACTTATTTTATTACTTTTTCTAAGCCATTTTATCTTCCTCAGGGTCAATGCAAAGGAATAAAACAATATAAAGAAAAATATGTCCTTACTGTTATTCACAATAAAAAAAAGGTCTGCTTCATTCTACAGGTCTGGGCATATTGTATGATGTGGAACACTTAATGGCTCAAGTGGACCAAAGCACCATTTTGATTCTGACTCACCGAATAGAATTTCATGTGTATTTGGTGACAGGACTAGCTCCATGGGAGCTGTAATATATTGAAGCATTTCTTTGGTGTCCCCAGATCTCACACTAAGTAAGAAAAGACCCTACTCAAGAAAAGATAACAATCAGTCTGTCCATAAATTATATCCATAGGCTCCTTCTATTTACTTATGTATTGATTTAGAGAGCGTGTGGAGAGAATCCTCAAGCAGCCTCTGTGCTGAACATGGAGCCCTATGCGGGGTTTGATCCCAGGCCCCTGAGATCATGACCTCAGCTGAAATCAAGAGTCAGTCACTGTACCGACTGAGCCACCCAGACACCCAGGCTCTTTCTTTAGTGTAGGATGGGAAAAGGAGCCCTTTCTTGAGTACATGGATACAAGTATTGTTGTGTTCTAAAGATTGCTAGATTGGGGCGCCTAGGTGTCTCAGTGGGTTAAAGCCTCTGCCTTCGGCTCAGGTTATGATCTCAGGGTCCTGGGATCGAGCCCCGCGTTGGGCTCTCTGCTCGGCGGGGATCCTGCTTCCCCCTCACTCTCTGCCTGCCTCTCTGCCTACTTGTGATCTCTCTCTCGGTCTGTTAAATAAATAAATAAAATCTTTTTAAAAAATTAAAAAAATAAAGATTGCTAGATTGATATGGTGTCTTCTATAGGGAAAACGAGTTGTACATCAAAACGACTGCCAGATTAAGAAACTTCCACGACGTGTCTCAGTTCTTCAAATAATTGAGCAAGTTCCTTTTCTAGGCTGATAGTCTGGTATTGGCATTGCTGCTGGCTATGAAACTCCTCACCCGAGGTCAACCATTCAGTTGAACCACCTGGTAGGTGTTATGGTAACAGATGATACTGTTTTAAAAAAAATTTTTTTTTTAATTTTTAATTTTTTTTAGAGAGAGAACATGCGTGAGCTGGGGGAGGGGCAGAAGGAGAGAGTGAATTGCAAGCAGGCCCCACACTCCGCACAGAGCCTGATGCGGGGCTTGATGTCAGGACCCTTAGATCATGGCCTGAGTCAAAATCAAGAGTCAGTCGCTTAACCGACAAACCACCCAGGTGCCCCGTTAACAGATGACACTTTCATTTTTTGAAAATCCAAGTTTGCCCTCTTGGTCTGTCGCAAGGGCGAAGTAGATCAGAAACCCGGTACTGAGGAACGCTTTGGAGCGCAATCACTGGCTGCTTCAGTAGCAGGCGCTCCATCTCTAACGGACACAACAGTAGCATGGAGCCCTTCGACATGTGGTAATTTATTTATTTATTTTAAAGATTTTATTTATTTATTTATGAGCGAAAGAGAGTGCAAAAGCAGGAGGAGTGGCAGGGAGAGGGAGAAGCAGGCTCCCCGCTGAGCAGGGAGCCTGATGCAGGGCTCGATCCTGGGATCATGACCTGAGCTGAAGGCAGATGCTTAACTGACTGAGCCACCCAGGCGTCCCTGTAGTAATTTTTTTTTCAAAGATTTTATTTATTTATTTGAGAGAGGAGAGGTCAGAGGGAGAAGCAGGCTCCCTGCTGAGTAGGGAGCCCGATGTAGGACTTGATCCCGGGACTCCAGGATCGTGACCTGAGCTTAAGGCAGTTGTTTAACCAACTGAGCCACACAGGTGCCCTCCTGTAGTGATTTTTTAAATTAAGTGTTTCATTTCAATTCCAGCATAGTTAACGTACAGTGTCATATTAGTTTTAGGTGTAGAATATAGTGATTGAGCAATCCCAGACATCACCTAGTGCTCATCAGGACAAGTGCCCTCCATAATCCCCATCATCTAGTTCCCCCATCACCCCTCCCCCACTTCCCCTCTAGTAACCATCATCTGTAGTCTGTTTCTTGGCTTGCCTTTCTCTTTTTTTCCTTTCCTTATTCGTTTGTTTCTTAAATTCCACATATGACTGAAATTATATATTTGTATTCTTCTGGTTGACTTATTTTACTTAGTATTATACTCTCCAACTCCATCCATATGTTGCAAATGGCACAATTTCATTCCTTTTTATGAATGAGTAATATTCCATTGTATATATATACCACATTTTTATCCATTCATCTATCAGTGGACACTTGAGCTATTTCCATAATTTGGCTATTGTAAATAATGCTGCTATAAGCATAGGGGTGCAAATATCCCTTTGAATTAGTGTTTCGGTATTTTTCGGGGAAATTCCCAGTAGTACAACTGCTGGATTGTAGGGTAGTTCTATTTTTAACTTTCTGAGGAAGCTCCATACTATTTTGCACACTGGCTGCACCAGTTTGCATTCCCACCAACAGTGCAAGAGGGTTTCTTTTTCTCCCAAGTCCTCGCCAGTACCTATTGTTTCTTGTGTTTTTTATTTTAGCCATTCTGACAGGTGTGAGGTGATAAATCATTGTGGTTTTGATTTGCATTTTCCTGAAGGATGTTGTACTTTGTCCGATCCTTTTTTCTGTGTCTATTGAGCTGGTCATGTGATATTTATCTTTTCTCTCTCTCTTTTTTTTTTTTTTAATTTTACTGGGCATGTTCTTTTTTTTTTATCTTTGGAGAGGACATTATAGGCCCAATTTCCAAGTATCTTTCTCTATTTCTGCTGAAAAACTTCTCCTTTAAGTTTACATTTGAGAGAATGGCTCTTAGGTCCTGGAGAAGATGGGGGGGGAGGTTTACATCACAAAGGCACTGAGGAAGTACCTGCGTTTTCTCTAAGGTAGTGTTTTTAGGGGGCATATTTACCTGTTATCAGAGGTGCTAGAAAGTGGGGACAGGGGCACCTGGGTGGCTCAGTTGGCTGAGCGACTGCCTTAAGTTCAGGTCATGATCCCGGGGTCCTGGGATCCGGCCCCATGTTGGGCTCCCTGCTCAGTGGGGAGCCTGCTTCTCCCTCTTCCACTCTCCCTGCTTGAGTTCCCTCTCTTGCAGTGTCTCTCTCTGTTAAATAAATAAAATGTTTAAAAAAAAAAAAGTGGGCACAGGAGCCTTTTTTTTTTTTCAGTTTTAATTTTTTTTTTTAAAGATTTTATTTATTTATTTGACCCTGGAATCTTGACCCGAGCCAAAGGCAGACGCCTAACGACTGAGCTGCCCGGGCGCCCCTGCAGTTTTAATTTTTAGAAGGCCTCTCCCTCCCCTCTATTCTTCAGTCTCTGGTGATTCACTCTGGGCTGTGTTTGCATTTCAAAATCATGATAAGATTTATAATTTCAAGGGAAAGAGAAAGAATGCAGATTCTTTTCTGAAAGTTTCAAGGTAATTAGCATTTAATATTTTCTTTCTGTTTTCTTAAGTACGATTTGCTCTACTATTCTAATATAGTATCTTTATAATATCTACAAGTAGTTTGAGAGGAATAGGTGAGGTTCGGGGGTTGGTAAAGATAGGTGTGTTTTGATTTGTTTCTAGAGTCGCATTTCTGGTTTTGTATAGATTGCAAAATAAAGACAGTTGTTTCTAATTCCCCCAAAGAACTGGATTACAGCCTATCTAGAGATTGACCTGCTTCTTTAAAGCTGCTTCCGCCAGGGAGATTTTTAACCAAAATGGGAATTAAAAGATTTATGCTTTTGTAATGTCCGTATAAAGCATTTTAACAAAAACCTTTCTGAGTATGCAGTTCAACATCGGCTTCTTTTTTTTTTTTTTCCCCAAATACTTTTATTTTATTTTTTCAGTGTTCCAAGATTCATTGTTTATGTACCACACCCAGTGCTCCATGCAATACGTGCCCTCAATACCCACCACC
>CM052901.1:25206360-25248300 GCA_028534135.1 Potos flavus | reverse complement strand
AGAGAGAGAGACAGACAGACAGAGAGCATGAGAGGGGAGAAAGTCAGAGGGAGAAGCAGACTCCCCACAGAGCTGGGAGCCTGATTGGGACTCGATCCCGGGACTCTGGGATCATGACCTGAGCCGAAGACAGTTGCTTAACCAACTGAGCCACCCAGGCGCCCCTGATGATTGTTTCTATTTCCTTTGGATTAGTCGTGATCTCTCCCCTTTCATTCATAATTTTGTTAATTTGGGTCCTCTCTCTTTTCTTTTGGATTAGTTTGGCTAGTGGTTTATCTATCTTGTTGATTCTTTCAAAAAACCAACTTCTGGATTCATTGATGCGTTCTACAGTTTCTCTAGTTTCTAACTCGTTGATCTCTGCTCTAATCTTGATTATTTCCCTTCTTGTGCGTCAACATCGGCTTCTATTAGTCCCTGAATATTGGCCTTTAGCTGATCACTTGTAGGATGACCTAAGAGAAATTTTGTTCCTCTGTGATGGGGGGCTGAGGGGTGGTTGTGACTGGCCACTAATCTAATTCGTCTCTAAATTTTTTTAAAAAATGTTTATTTAAATTCAATTTAATTAACCTCTCTAAATTTGGTAAAATCTTCTCAAAGGAGAGGTTAAAGGGCTTTATAATTTAAAGGATCTGCTGCTATCCAGAGGACATGAAATTTTTTTTGGTGGGGGTCTAGGGTGCATCTGCAAAGGATGTTGCATAGGAATGCCTGAAGCTGGCAGAGCCTGATCACAGAGCCGTGGAAGGTAGGAGCAGAATGGGCCTTACTGCCAGTTTCAGGGGCTTTTGTCCAATTCATCATTTCCTAGCTTTTAACATTTATATGAGCAGCCTGCGTACTTTGGGTCTCAGCATTAGGCTGGTGGCCATCTAAATTTTGCAGGGGAGGGGAAGTTAAAATAGGAAGATGGGGCTGGATTTCAAGAAGGGGATTTATGTTGGTTATAAACATTAATTTTTATTTTAAGTCTAATTTCTGTTCTTTCATCTTGTCAAAGGAATCCCTGAGGCCAGCTGTTATACTAATAAGATAGTTGAGAGCTCTCTTTAATTTTTTTCTTTAAAATATAACCAAATTGAAGGATCCATTGTCTGGCCATTGACAAGTAGGATCTGTTAATCTTTTTTTTAAATAAAGATTTTATTTATCTATTTAACAGAGAGAGAGAGAGAACAAACACAAGCAGGGGGAATGGCAGGCAGGGGAGACAGACTCCCCACTGAGCAAGGAGCCCCATGTGGGGCTCGATCCCAGGACCCCGGGATCATGACCTGAGCTGTAGGCAGACGCCCAATTGACTGAGCCACCCAGGTGCCCCGGATGTATTAATCTTAATAGTGACTTAAACCAATAAGCCTTTTTAAGGCTTAACTATGGACACAAGAGGCATACCTAAAGACAGTGTAAGAAAAGAAAAGGGGGCAGCTTAGACAAGGTACAGAAAGTTCACGTCCCCCAGTTGGTCTAAGAAAGCAAAGGCCTTTGTTGTACAGGTGGTTAATTTATCCCAATATAGGAGTTTTTCTCAATGTCAGAATGGCAGAATGTTCTGTGGTGCCAGACTCAAGCTCCCCCTTCCCAATATAGGAGTCTCTGAGTTAGGTAGGAAGTGCTCAAATAGCTTTTAAGTGCTTTACCCATGCCCACTGATTTTGTGGCTTTGGCTTTCAAGGTGTCCATTAGCAACAGCCTTTACGTCACGTGCACATTAACCCACAGCAAAATTTGTCTGAAGTGACGCTGGTCTGATGAGAAATGTGCACTCACCAGTCTGTGAGCCTGCCTTGAACAGCAGGCTTATTAGGGTCTGTGCCTACATTCTTACCCTATTGTTTTTCTTCCTTATGACAAATGGCACAACAAAGACAAAGTAGAACAAAGACCATCTCTGGAAAGACATGGATCATGACTCTCCCAAATTTACTGAGTCCCTAAGCTCAAGGAACTAGTTCCACAGATATTCTTTCCTGCTAATCTAGATATATATAAAAGACTTTTATCAGTCTTGCTTCTCTGGACTCCACAGACAGAGATACCAGGAGGCTGACGGTAAGAAATCTTACCTTCTCCTGGCTGTATGTCAGATGCCCAAGGATCTGCAGAATTTTTGGAGCAAATATCCAGTGGAAGTTAATCCTGCCAAGTATGGCAACTGCTGGAGAAGAAAAAATGGACTCTTCAAGGGTCTTCTAGCTGGTCTAACAATTAATTGACATGAGACATAGTAATGGGACAAAAATCAGATTTAATTACAAGTGTACAGGGAATCTACACAGATGCGAGATTCCCAATAGTTGGGGCAAAATGAAGTAAATATGTCATCCAGAACTAAGGAGAAGGGAATGGGGAGAACTAAGGAGAAGGGAATGGGGTCTTGGACTTGAAAGGGAAGGAAAGAAATTCACAGGAAGATGAAAAAGAGTAGATGTTTGGTAAATAAGTGTTTGCTGGGCCATCTAGAAATAATGGGCCATAGAGAGGACTTTGATCAAACGGGTCTTACTAGGTTCCTTCCTACCATGTCATATTAAAATGTAGTTCTCTATATTGATCACTCTCTTTCTGGAAGAAGTCCTCTATCTATATTCTTTGAGACAGTTAGGAGGAAGGTCAGATTTTCTTCCTGAGTCCTTTGGGCATTGATTATTTTCTGCTCAAAATAATCTTCCTGCCAAAGAGGCACATTTTGGGGTAGCCTGCCCTTGACCCCTACTTGTGGAAAATAAAAAACACATACTTAAACAAACAGTGGGTCAAATTAAAAAAATACAAAGGAAATTAGAAAATATCTTGATATAAATGAAAAAGTAAACACAATATACGGAATGTATATTCCGCAGTGCAGCTGCAGTGAAAGCAGTGTGGAGATCAACTTACGTTTGTAAACAGTTTTATTTTTATTTTTAAAATTTTGTTACTATTTTTTTGAGAGAGAGAGATAGAGGAGGAGGAGAGGAACAGAGGGAGAAGAAGGGAGAGAATCCCAAGCCAATTCCATGCTGAGTGCAGAGCCTGATGCAGGGCTTGATCTCAGGACCCTGAGACATGACCTGAGCTGAAATCAAGAGGTGGACACTTTACCACCTGAACCAGCCAGGCTTCCCATCACTCTCTTTATTTCTTTTTTTTTTAGATTTTATTTATTTGTCAGACAGAAGTGAGACAGAAGTGAGAGAGCACAAGCAGGGAGAGTAACAGGCAGAGGGAGAAGCAGACTCCCCACTGAGCAGGGAACCCTATGTAACTCCATCCCAGGATCCCGGGATCATGACCTGAGCCTCAGGCAGATGCTTAACCCACTGAGCCACTCAGGCATCCCACATTCTTTTTATTTCTTTTTTTTTTTTTTTAAGATTTTATTTATTTGACAGAGAGAGAGATCACAGGTAGGCAGAGAGGCAGGCAGAGAGAGAGGGGGAAGCAGGCTCCCCGCCGAGCAGAGAGCCCGATGCGGGGCTCGATCCCAGGACCCGAGATCATGACCTGAGCCGAAGGCAGAGGCTTTAACCCACTGAGCCACCCAGGCGCCCCTCTTTTTATTTCTTATGGGTCTTTCAGATACTCTGTTTCTTTTTGAGTCAGTTTCACTAGTTTATGTCATTTTAGGAATTTGTTCATTTCATTTCTGTTATCTAATTTATTGGCATACAGTTGTTCATACTATTCCCTTATAATTCTTTTTTTTTTAATAATCTCCTATTGTTTACTTCTGATTTTAGTAACTTCTCTCTTTTTTCTTTTTTGGCAGTCTAGCTAAATGTCAATTTTGTTGATATTTTCAGAGAACCAACTTTGGGTTTCAGTGGTTCTCTCCATTTTAAAATTTTCTATTTCATTAATTTCTGCTCTAACCCTTAGTTCCTTTTCTACTTGGTTGGGGCTGAGTTTGCTGTTGGTATTCTAGTTTCTTAAGGAGACTGTTGATTTGATACCTTTCTTTTTTAATATAGGCATTTATAGCTGTAAATTTCCCTCTAAGTACTGCATCTAATGTTTTCATATGTTGTCATTTTCATTCATCTCAAAGAGTTTTCTAATTTCCATTGTGATTTTTTTCTTTGATCCATTGGCTATTTATACTGTTCTTTAATTTTCACATATTTTTACATTGACCAAATTTCTTTCTGTTTTTAATTTCTGTTTCCGTGCCATTGTGATCTCAGACATACTTTTTATTATTTTAATTCTTTAAAATATACTGAGTCCACACCAAGACACATAATTAAAATGTCAAAAATTAAAGATAGGGAGAATCTTAACAGCAGCCAAAGGAAAACAATTAGTTACATACAAGAGAACACCCATAAGACACTTAGCTGATTTCTTAGCAGAAACTTTTGCAGGCCAGAAGGGAGTGAGGGGAACGATATACTCAAAGTGCTGAAGGAAAAACCTACAACCAGGAATACTCCACCCAGCAAGGTTATCATTCAGAATTGAAGGACAATCCCAGACAAAAGTTAAAAGAATCTATCACTACTAAACCAGCCTTACAAGAAATGTTAAAAGAACTTCTTTAAGGGGCGCCTGGGTGGCTCAGTGGGTTAAAGCCTCTGCCTTCAGCCCAGGTCATGATCTCAGGGTCCTGGGATTGAGCCCTGCATCGGGCTCTCTGCTCAGCGAGGAGCCTGCTTCCCCCTCTCTCTCTGCCTGCCTCTCTGCCTACTTGTGATCTCTCTCTCTGTCAAATAAATAAATAAAATCTTAAAAAAAAAAACCAAAACTTCTTTAAGTAGAAAAGAAAAGGCCATAAGCAGAAGTAAGAAAATTATGACAGGAAAAGATTGCAGTGATAAAAACAAACATAGTAAGATTGTAAAGGTGGTAGATCAGTCATTTATAAAGCTCATATGAAGGTTAAAACAAAAGTAGTGAAATCAATTATATCTGCAAAAATAAGTCAAGAAATAGGAGTCATGGCTTTGAAAGTTATTCCCCATGATCTCCTTATTGACTACAAATAAACTTACAAAAAAAATTAGTTAAGGGATACACAAAATAAAACGATGTAAGACATGACATCATTTACATAAAATGTAGAGGGAGGTGAAAATGTAGTGCTTTTAGAATGTGTTCTAACTTAGCTTAACAATCAGTTTAATATACACTGCTGGACACATAGGATGTTGTATACCAACCTCATGGTAACCAGAAACCTATAACAGATGAACAAAAGATAAAGAGAAAGGATTCCAAGCATAGCACTAAAGAAAGTCATCACACCACAAGACAAAAGAGCCAGAAAGGAACATAGAAGAACTACAAAATAACCAGAAAACAATTAACAAAATCAAAGTAAGTACATGCTTATCAATAATTACTTTAAATGTAAATAGACTACATGTTCTAATCAAAAGACATAGGGTGACTGAATGGATAGAAAACACAAGACCCATCTATATGCTGCCTACAGGTGACTAACTTCAGACCTAAAGACACCTAGAGAATGAAAGTGATGAGATGTAAAAAATATTTCATGAAAGCGGAAACAAAAAAGCTGGGGTAGCAATACTTACATCAGACAAAGTAGGCTTTAAAAGAAGGAATGTGTTAAGAGACAAGGGTATTGGGGCGCCTGTGGCTCAGTGGGTTAAAGCCTCTGCCTTCGGCTCAGGTCATGATCTCAGTGTCCTGGGATGGAGCCCCGCATTGGGCTCTCTGCTCAGCAGGGAGCCTGCTTCCCCCCCCCCTCTCTGCCTGCCTCTCCGCCTACTTGTGATCTCTCTCTGTCAAATAAATAAATAAAATCTTTAAAAAAAAAAAAGACAAGGGTATTACGTAATGATAAAGGGATCAGTTCAAGAAGAAGATGTAACAGTTGTAAACATCTACGTACCCAACATAGGAATACCTAAATATATCAAGCGAATATTAACGGACATAAAGGGAGAATTGGCAGTAATAATAGGAGACTTTAATGCCCCACTTATATCAGTGGACAGATCATCCAGACAGAAAATGAGTAAGGAAACAGTCACTTCAGATGACACATTAGACCAGACAGACTTAATAGATATGTACAGAACATTCCATCCAAAAGCGGCAGAATACATCAGCAGACTTAATAGATATGTACAGAACATTCCATCTAAAAGCAGCAGAATACATCAGCAGACTTAATAGATACGTACAGAACATTCCATCCAAAAGCAGCAGAATACACATTCTTTTCAAGTACACCTGGAACATTTCCCAGGATAGATCACATTTTAGGCCACAAAACAAGTTTCGTTAAATTTAAGAAGATAGACCTGGTATCAAACAGATTTTTTAAAAAACAGAAACAGACTCATAAATACTGAGAACAAACTAATGGTTGCCAGAGAGGAGGTGGGGGGAGGGAATGGGTGGAATGGGTAGAGGGGATTAAGGGGGACAAAATTCCAATTATAAAATAAATGTTGGGACACCTGGCAGGCTCAGTCAGTTCAGCATCTGCCTTCGGCTTATGGATTGAGTCCTGCATCGGGCTCCTTGCTCAGTGGGGAGTCTGCTTCTCCCTCTGCCTGCTGTTCCCCTGCTTGTGTGCATTCTCTCTCTTCCTCTCTAACAAATAAATAAAAATTTTTAAAAAAATAATAAATGTTACGGAGATGAAAAAGTACAGCATTGGGAATATAGTCAATCATATTATTAACTTTGTATGGTGACAGACGGTAAATACACTTACGGTGAACATTTTGTAATGTTTATAAATGTCAGATCACTCTGTTGTACATCTGAAGCTAATAGAATATTATTTGTCAACTATACTTCAGTGAAAAAAAGTTTCAGTAAGGTGCTCCCGGCTGCACAGTATTAAGTAGTGAAGTTAGTTTTAGTTTTGTGCCCAGAGTCCATATGCCTCACACTCACATGGCGTGCCCTTCCGGGATCTGTTTGCCGAGATCCCTCTGGCTGGAAATAGATCTGCCTTACAAAGCTCTTGCTGGGTGCTTGCGGCCTGGTGCTGAGCCGGCCCTCCATAAGGATGGCTGCTGGGGAGGAAGCTCAACTTCTGAGTCCTCCATGACTGCATTTCTCAGGCTGGGTGCCAGGCTGGGTGCTGCCTGGGTCTGCATTCCTTTCCATCCCACACCATGCCCCCTGGTTGGTCCTAGTCTCCTATCCCGGAAGCCAAGGCCCCGGGCATCCTTCTGCTTCTCCCTCCATAGAGACTGTGAAGCCAGGCAGCAGACTGAACACGTAGTGACTCTCCCTCCTCACCGCTCTTCCTCCTCTAGCTCTGCCCCCACTCAGCGCTCTCCCCCTCCAGGCCAGCACCCTACCTTACAGGCAGAGGTGGTCACTCCCTGAATAGGGGGAAAATGGCAGCCAGTGGGTCGGGCTGGGGGGTGACTGCCAGGGACCTTTGGGGCCCGATGAATCCGACGGGGCAGGACAGGGTCTGAGGGTGGCCAGTTGCTGCAGGAGTCAGGAGCCTAGGTCGGGACTCTTGTCCTCCCCTTCCAGGGGCTGCTAGCTGCCCAGCATGGTGGAGAGAGGGTTCCCGGTACCCTGTGCCTTGCGCCGCTGGAATCAGGGGCTGAGCTTGGTGCATGGTGCTCCTCCGAGCAAATAGATTTTCACGGGGAAAGAAAGTGGGGGAGATGGGAAGCGGTGAGTACATGGAGCACTTCCTAGCAGGCCCCGCTTAGTGGTCGAAGCTTATGGGATACCGGCTAGCTGCTGACTGGGTGCCCTCCTTTTAAGTACACATGTGTTTCCATTATGCCCGGAGGAAGCTAGCTGGATGCTTTCCTGGCAGTCCATGGGGAAGAGGGATGAGCCAGTTCCAAAGAGGGCCTTCTCCATGCCAGCCATCCCATTAAAGGGAGGGTTCTACTTTCAGAGAGTTACTACGCAACAGGCATTGCAAGGCATCGTAGAGGTAGTGAAATCGAAGCCCCGTTAGGGAAATGTACTTGGCCAAGGTCAAACAGTGAGTTAAAGACACAGCTAGATACATTCCTTCACTCATTCATCCATTTATTTATTCATCAGGCACTGTTTACATATCTGATATGTGCCAGGTACCGTGCTAGACACTGGTGGGGTAGCAGTGCTGAGGCCAGCCAGGCCCTGCCCTGCTGGATTCCCTGGTCCCCGTACAGAGAAGTGAATGACCTGATGACCGTTTAGATTTCCGGGGTTGGGGGTCAAGGATCAAACGAGTCTCCATAGACCAGTTCTGCCCGTACTTCCAGCCTCTTCTCCCCACTCAGTCCCTGGGTTCTGGTCACTCGGGCCTTCAAAACACACCAGCCTCATCGCCACTGTGGGTCCTTTGCACTGGCGCCTCTCTGCTTGGATGCCACCTCCCCGAAAGCCCTCTCTGAGCCCCTGACCTGAAAGCTCCCCCCTCACAGTGTCGGGTCCTTTGCTCTCTTGTTTCATCTCTGTCTCCCTCCTAGAGCAGCGCTCAGCACTTAAACATGCCCGGCACCTAGGAAGTACTCAGTTACTATCTTCCAGTGCTCCTAGGAAAGGCTCAGGGACTCCTCTTCCCGTAAGGCCTTTGAGCACTTCGGGTTTGAAATCTTTACCGAGGACGAGCACTCTCATTTTACAAACAGTGAACGGAGCTGCAGCTAGAGGCTGTGACTGCCTAAATCCCTAAAGTTGCCACGATCTCTTGCCTCCCCCTCGTGCTGCCCGAGTCCTGGGGACATTGGAGCCAGTCCTTCAGAGGTTTCTTCTCACTGCGCTGAGACCCGAAGAGGCTCTTCTGCTCCAAGGACTCTGAGTTCGAAAGCAACAGATTCTCTCCGTTTTCGTTTAACTGGGCGGATCTTCGCCTTAGTTTCTGAAAGATAGCTTTGCTGGGTGTAAGATTCTTGGTTGACAGTTTTGTGGGGTTTTGAGCACTTCGAATGCTGTCCCCCTCCACCAGACGGCCCGTTTGTACACCAGCTCCCCGAGGTCATCGGTCGGGGCTGTCCTGGGAGCTCCGATTCCCCAGCACTTCCAGCCTCCCCTGCGCAGGCAGAGGGGCCTCGGTCCACAGAGGAAACGGGGCAGGTGGATGCTGGGCCTGGTGTGTGGGGCTGGGGAGACGCGCTAGGACACACACGTCCCCTGCTATAGATGACCGCCACGGTGACACAGCAGCAGGGCAATGATCTGAGCTCAAGGTCGCATGACGGCCAATTCCATGTTCTTAGCCGCTGCTTGATTTGGTGAGTGGAGAGACTGGCAAAGAATAGCAGAAGTTTGCTAGAGGGTTTTTCCAGATTACTTACCTGGACTGTTTCTCATTTACATATCCCACAGATTATTAGAGACACCTGCTCTGTGCCCGTCCTCTGGCCGGGCTTCCCGGTCACAAAGCTGAACCCGGCGTGTCTCCTACCCTCAAGGCGGAGGACAGTTCCAGACACAGACACTTCCAGCAGTGTCTGCTGGAAGCCGGCCATCTAAGAGGATAAACCCACACTTTGTTCCCCATCCTATCTGCGTTGGCTAGGGAGTCCTTCCTGGAGGAGGTGTTGGCCAAGCACTGGAGAGGACTTTGGGGGCATCAAGCCTATCCCTTTCACGTTACCGGTGAGGGAACACAGGAGGACTGTGGCAGAGGAACGGCTAAAGAGGGCAGGGGCGTTCCGGAGGCCAGCCTCTGAGTGGCCGTGTCCTCTCTTGGGCTTTGGTCGCAGATACAGACAGTGCACACTGTCCCGGATGCAGCTGCTCGGCGCCTACCCCCTCCACCCCACCCAGAGCGCTTTCCTTCGAAGGCTCTACTCTGAGCCTTAGCCCCGGGCCATTTTACCTAAAGCAACGTAAGCCGCCTCTCCTGAGAGCCTTGCGTATCCTGGTGTGGGAGAAGGTGTGTGTACACCTCGGGCTGGGACATCTCAAGGGCATCTCAAGGTTTGGTGAGTTGCTTTTTCTCCTTTGGATTTCCATAGTCCTCCATTGAGTCCTGGAGGGGAAATGAGCCATAAGAGGAAAAAGGTTTAAAAAAAAAAAAAGAGTTTATCTTCTATCTCCAAACCCTACAGCCTGAATTTCTCCAAGAAACTTTTTACAGATGCTTTCCACCCCCCACACAGCTTTTGCAACTGTAATAGGTCTGTCTTACGGGGACACGGACCTGATGACGGCCTGTAACACAACCCATTGTGGGTACAGTGGTACGTTGAGACTCCCCTGAGAGGAGCTGTTACAGTGGCCTACCTAGTCTCCTGGGTCCGGCCCTGTAGGGGGCCTTCCCGGTCATCCAGTCCATTCCCTTCGTTGGCCAGATAAGGAACGCAGGCCCAGAGCCGCCGAGGGGCCTACTTAGTACTCAGGGGCGCTCCAGAGCTCAATGTAGAGAAGGCCAGCTTCTGGGCGGCCTTGTCCTCCTTTTTGTGTGTGAGGTCATTCCGTTTTGGCCAACACACTCAAGTTCACAGCCAAGTTCCTATCCTAAGCACTTAACCACACTGTCTTACTCAGAACTCTTTCACTTAAAGGGTGGAAGACTTGAGGCCCCTCCCCAAGCCAGGTGCCAGACCCTTCGGCCTCTCAGAAGTGTAGACACCCTCCCCTGCAGGCATGCAGTAGCCACTTTGGAGTTGGTTTTTGCCGGCCTTGAGAGCCTTGCAATTTGTACTCTCCTTACAGAAAGCCGAGTGTGATAACACCACGACTCTTGTTTCTCCCAATCTTCTTGCGAGTAAGTATGTTTCTGCCAACTGGTACTACCGTTGAGCAGCCACCAGCTGTGCACTTAGGTTGAACTGGCTTTCTTAGAAAAGTAGGCCAATAGCTTGGAAACTGTTCTGCCGATATTTTAGAACCCAGGAAAACAAGATTCCTTCTGAAAGCGTGTTCTGTCTTGTTACATAAAAAGAGACACAAGAGATTTTAGATTCAGGCGTAGATGGCATAATTGGTACCCTTGTCCCCCTCCAAAGCACAGCCCCCAGACAAAACTAGGGCTCTTGTGAGAACTGCAGAGTTGGTTCATAATTTTCTATTTCAAGGCCAAGAATCTTGGTTTAGGAAAAATAATGGCGATAAGGCGGAGAATAAGGAGTCTCTGTCTGGTACCCCTTGAATTAGGGAGACCAAAAAAAAAGGGGGGGAGGATGTTTTGAAATCAGAAGAGGAAAAGAAGGTAGTGGAGCTAGTGGTAGAAGAGAAAGAAATCCATGGCAATGGCTGAGCCCAGACCTGCTGGGGGGTGGGGACAGAGGTGGTAAGTGAGGGCTGACAGGTGGGTACTCCCCCTGGAAGGAAGCCAATGGGGCACAAAGAGGTAGCTCTAACCAGCTGGGCTTTACAAAAGAAAACCTAAAGGGGGGAAACATACTCATCTGTAAATCTGTCAATTCGTATGTAAATTAGGATTGATATGTAAATTTGCCCCTAACGTCTCCTCCCGCAGTCCCCATCACAAGGCGAAACAACAGAGTTACCTTTCTTTAACTCCACGGGTTGTCCTAAGGTGTTTCATTGGGATTAAAATATTCATGAAGAATGAGGGGAAAATCCAGACTGAGAGGAAGTTTTACAATGTGATTTTCCCTGGCCTAGGTCCCCAATCCTAACACCCCAAGAAACACAAAAGATGCTTCTATTTCTTCACCTGAATCAGAAGGAATGTTCAAAGATGTCTCATGAATTCCATGGACATCAAAATCTCATCTCCAATAAGGAATCAGACAGAGATAATAAAAGGTGCTAAACTGGTTCTTCTGGTATTTATTTAATATAAAAACTTAGACTTTGGAATCTCACCGTGGCCAATTTGTTAGGTGAGTAGACTCTATATCTCAAAACATCGCTTAACTCTCCCGCTCAGGTGAGTGTTCAGTGTTTATTCATCCTGAACTGGAAGCAAGGAGGTTAGCTATCAGCCGTGAATCCCGCAACATGTGGGATGTGAAGGGATGAGGAGGTCATCTTCACAGTCATTGAGTTGCTGTCCAGGAGTAGCAACCACGGCCAAGGCCATAAATCGTGGTCCATTCACCTCGCTGTGCTCTTCCTCACCCTGCGGAATAGGGGGAAGACTCGATCCATAGGCAAAATAAAAATGATGCTTTGAGTAACTCTGCTAACACCGTCCTGTTATTTCAGGCACCATGCACGAATCGGCGTATTCTCTCTCATAAGTGGCAGCCTTGTAATATCGGTCATCCGTATCTCAGTTAAACAGAATCACCTGGGCTTCTTGGTGGCTCAGTCAGTTAAGCATCTGATTCTTGATTTCAGCTCAGGTCATGATCTCAGGGTCGTGCCCCGTGCCTGGCTTTGTGCTGGGGGTGGAGCCTTCTTGGGGTTTTCTCCCTTTCCCTCTGCATCCTCCCCCCCATTAAAAAAAAATAGAATCACACTAGAAGAGAACTTCCATTCATCACGATCATGCACTTATTGGAGGAAAAGGCAGATATCCAAGAAACTCACTTTTACTTTGCTAAGTCGTTTTGTTTTTTAAGCTGTTGTTTGCTAAGACATGGTACACACACACATACACACACACACACACACACTGGACTATTATTCAGCCATAAATATAATGAAATCTTGCCATCTGTGACAACATGGATGGAACCAGGGGATATTATGCTAAGTGAAATAAGTCTAATTCAGAGAAAGACAAATGCTATAGAATTTCACTCATATGGGGAATTTAAGAAACAAAACGAACAAAGGGAAAAAGAGACAAACCGAAAACCAGACTCTTAACTCTAGAGAACAGATCGTTCCCAGACGGGAGGTGGGGAGGATGGGGGAAACTGGTCACGGGGATTAAGAGTACACTTATCTTGATGAGCACTGAGTAATGTACAGAATTATTGAATCACTATATTGTACACCTGAATATAATATATTATTATATTATATAATATAACACTAACAACTAATATAGCACTGTGTGTTAATTATACTGGAATTAAAAAAATTAAACATAAGTAATTTAAAAACCAAAAACAAAAAATCCCATTTTTTCTCTCACTATCGTACGATACATTTTGACATTTGTTAATGTCGTGTATGCCAATAGCTACTCCGATATACCCCCTCTGTTCCACTGATAAGTATCGCCTTTTTGAGCCAGCATTAGTCTTAACAATTAGTGTTTTGTAGTTTATTCTAATAAATAGGTGGTCAGTTGAATCTCTTACATCCTTATTAGACTATTTTTTTGTTTCCTTGCTTATTTTTCCATTTTAATTGAAATTGTGTTAAAATCAGAAAATTATCTGGAGCAAATGGTCATATGTACGTATATGCTGTCTTCCCATCCAAGAGCATATCTGTAGTGAATCGTTTTGCAAATAACACCTAAATCTTACATATTCTGTCGGCATTGCTTAAATCTCTCAGTGGTCCCTAATCTCTCTTTAGCAAGAGGGTTCAATTCTCTTTGTAACATTCAGTAGCTAAGTGAATGTTGTGCAGAAGCTTCTCTTGACACTGATCTAGTTTTGCTCAGACTTTAACCTTCTTTCCCTAGGAGGCCTGGTCTTGGTCCCTTTCTTTCTGACATCCAGAACCTAGAAGACAGCTTTCTGGAACTCAGTTGCTTCCATTTGGTAGTCTGTATCACTCTATCCACTCCTGCCCACCCATTTTTGTCCTTGTACCAGCATCTGTAAAACACTTGGGGATCAAGAGATGTTCGGAAAATGTCAAAAAGGGGGCGCCTGGGTGGCTCAGTCAGTTAAGCATCTGACTCTGGTTCAGGTCGTGATCTCAGGGTCCTGGGATGGAACTCAGCCGGGAGCCTGCTTCTCCCTCTCCCTGTGCCACTCCCCACACTCATGCTCTCTCTGTCTCTCTCAATTAAGTAAATATTAAATCTTTAAAAAAAAAAAAAACACTGTAATGATGTTATCACAGGTATATGCATATGTCTAAACTCCTCGAAATGTATACATTAAATATGTGCATTTTTATGATTAAGTATACCTTAATGAGACTGAAAGAAAGAAAACAAAGTTTTTGGTAAATTGGTAAATTTGGTAAGCTTTAGTGAATTAAGTCATATGATAACTTGATCCTTCAAAGAATAGCCCGCTTGTTCACTTGGCCATTCTGTGACTTGGCTTTTGGTGACATGGCTCTTGATGTACTGACTTGAGCCCAATCTGTGGCTTCATTTTTTTTTTTTTTTTAGATTTTATCCATTTATTTTGACAGAGAAAGAGAGATCACAAGTAGGCAGAGAGGCAGGCAGAGGGAGGGGGGAAGCAGGCTCCCCGCCGAGCAGAGAGCCCGATGCAGGGCTCGATCCCAGGACCCTGAGATCATGACCTGAGCCGAAGGCAGAGGCTTTAACCCACTGAGCCACCCAGGTGCCCCCAATCTGTGACTTCTAATACCAAGCGAATGAGGGAGGATTTTTATCCACAGATAGATCCTCTTGAGAACTTCCCCGTGGAAACCAGTGCTCTATCATGAGAAGGAAAATTCTGGGATTTTATCCTCACATAACTGTGGGAACAAATCGCTCTTGGCTTTCCCTTTCCCTGGCCTTTTCTAGTTCCTTTCTCCCTTTACCTTCCTAGTAATAGGTGAGTTGGGCAGAAGGGGTGGGGTCTAGGGGTCTAGGAAGGTTTGGGGTCTGGGTGGTAATGGGGAGAACGACAGCAGGGCCTCTGTGTGCACCCCGCTCCTCACAATCCCTGGTGTTTGCTGGGAGCAGCGGCTGCAGGAGGAGCCCCTGACGTCTTTCTGCGTGTGTTCCCCTGAGTTCCAGAAGGAAAGCGGATGAGTGCTGCCATGGCAACCACTTTCGCCTGGTGGGAAGTAAAGCTGACACGTTTTTGCCTGCTTGGGCTCTGTCAGGGACGGGGAAGCAGGAGACAGTCGAGGGGACAGTACGGTCAGTCCTAGTAACTATCTGACCTCAGTAAGAGGACTGGTCTGCAGTGTTCAGACCCCGTTTCTTTCCAGCAGGAGACGAGCTTGCAGGGCTGTGCCGGGATGAAGAGTGATAAGCCTCGCCCCTGGTAGGTACTGTGGGTCCTTATTTGCCAGTCACTGAGTTAAGGGCTCAGTATCTGTTAGGCCATTTCCTTCTCACAACAGATACTAATATTTTCATATTAGATTTCAAGAAACAAGAGACGAAGAGCATTAATTTGCCCAAGACTCAAGCCCAGAGCTTCTGTACTTTTTGCTTGGCTATTCCCAGATTCTGAGATCAGGGCCTCTGTTGTATGCTTGATGGTTTCCTTTAAAGGTACCGTTTAGGGGCACCTGGGTGGCTCAGTCGTTAAGCGTCTGCCTTCGGCTCAGGTCATGATCCCAGGGTACTGGGATCGAGCCCCGCATCGGGCTCCCTGCTCGGCGGGAAGCCTGCTTCTCCTTCTCCCACTCCCCCTGCTTGTGTTCCCTCTCTCACTGTGTTTCCTTCTGTCAAATAAATAAAAAATCTTTAAAAAAAAAAAAAAAAAAGGTACCGTTTACGGGGGCGCCTGGCTGGCTCAGTCAGTAGAGCATGTAACTCTTGGTCTCAGGGTGATGAGTTTAAGCCTCGTGTTGGACGAGAAGCCCACTTAAAAAAAAATCTATTGGGGCGCCTGGGTGGCTCAGTGGGTTAAAGCCTCTGCCTTCGGCTCAGGTCATGATCCCAGGGTCCTGGGATCGAGCCCCGCATCGGGCTCTCTGCTCAGCGGGGAGACTGCTTCCCCCTTGCTCTCTGCCTGCCTCTCTGCCTACTTGTGATCTCTCTCTGTCAAATAAATAATTAAAATCCATTAAAAAAAACCTTAAAAATAAGGATATCTTTTACAAAACACAGATGACAGAGAGTATACTATAATGGTTATCAGCGCAGAATCAGGAACAATATAAATAACACTTTTTTTTTTCAAATTTCCTTGCCTATAAAATGGGGATAACAATGATGCCTATTGAATAGGATTTTTATGACGATGAAATCAAATAATTCATTGAAAGATTAAGAACACCTGGTACATTATAGCCTCTCTCCTTAAGGTTTACATATTATTCCTGTTCATTAGTATTAGTAGTAGGAGGAGTATAAATGCTATTCTTTCAAATGGTCTTAATTGGTGAAATGAAAGGCCCACGACCCATGTCAGAACTCAGTTTTGTTACTTAGTCCGTGAAATCTCCAAGGCTGGCAGTCCCTGCCCTTAACCAGTGCGCTCTGTATGTGGAGTGGCTGACTTCCCGTGTCGGAGCTGCTGGTCCCCATCCCAACAAAGGGAAGTACTTTGCTGAGTGTTCTCTCTTCTCAGGAGGAACTGCTGAGCTCGCCGCGTGGACACCGGGCGCGCACCCAGGCCTGCCGCGTGCAGGTCGGGCTCCCGAGCCGGTCCGGAGAGGTAAGCGCGTGGGAGTGGGGGGAAGGAGTGTGCAAGGGGGGGTGGCTTCGTGCAAAGAAGACCAAGCGTGGACTCGGTCACAAAGCTCGGATCTGCCACAGCCTGGCTCTGTGACTTCAGGCGGGCGGTTTGAGCGGCCCGAGCCGCCTCTGGGCAATGGGACCCTAACAGGGCTTGACAGGGCTGGAGAGGAGGTGACGGCGTTTGTATAGAGCACCCGGCACAGGGCCAGGCTTGCCGGGGGGCCTTCGGTAAACATTGGCTACCCCACTGATGATGATGAAGAGCCTGACCACAACAGACAGGATAAAGGAGTAGGGGCCTCGGGAAGAGCCCACGTGCTCCCAGTCCTCCAGGCACGGCTGCGGCCTGAGCGGTCACTGTCAGAGTCACTGCCCAGCCTCCCGAGCCCGGGCGGGATTCGTGTGGCCCCTCGGCGCCGAGACTGCTGTCGGTGCCGGCGCCCGGCTGCAGCCCTGCCCTCTCCCCGTGCTCCCCCTGCACGGGGGTGGGGTGGGGCGCGGAGCCTCAGGGAACGGGAGCCCGGGACACCCAGCCCCGCAGCAAGGGCTTTCCCGAGGGGCAGAGCTCTGAGCTCCTTTGTGTCATGCTTTTGGGGCAAGGACAGCAAGCGTAAGTGGTTTGGCCCCTGGCTCGAACCCCTGGCATGGTCTTTCAGGCATATACACACAGGATTTGTTGGGCAGGCATTCTGGAGAGACGCTGGTCTCTCCACATCCCACTTGGTGCACAGCCCGTGCACTGCGTTCTCTAAAGGGAGCTGCCGGCGCGGACCCGGGACCGCTGGTCAACCACGAGCCCAGGTGCCTCTGTTCGGAGGATTTTTATCAGGGGCCTGCGGCAGAGGCCCTCCTCAGGCACCTCTGCTAAGGCCGCCTCGTGTGGGGCAGTGGGGCGCTTCAAGACGCATTTCCTCCACTCAGGACTCAGGACTTAGGCACTCCTAGCCTTTTCTCCTCCCCTCCTCCTGCCCGTGGGTGCACAGAATGGCAGGAGCCTTCCGTTCGGGGCTTCCTCCACAGTGAGCCCGTTCCTCACGCTGCGCTAAGCCCCCTGAGCCTTGCTGGAGCCGATCCGGGGCAGCAAATGGAACAGTGGGGTCGTCTGCACCTTCTCTGCTTCACCCCCTGGCCATACCCTCAAAGGAAGTGAGTAAAGGCTTGACCGTTTCCTTCTGACCTCCTGTTTCAATCGACTGCTCTGAAAGCCGGTGCCTCAGCTCTCTCTGGCTCAACTCAGCTCTTGAAAAAGAGGTGCAGTAAGCAGGGTGGTTGGTGTCCACGAGCCGGAAGCCTGAAACCTTGTGGGGCGCTTCACCAGTGGGTACCAGCCGGGCGAGCTGGCAGGTCAGCTGCAGGAGGCGGAGGCTCTCACGGGGCACTTGGCCAAGGGCTGTGTCAGGAAGTGGCAGCGGGAGCCACGGGGTGGGGCCTTCTTGGAGGATGGCAGCAGAGTGTCCTTCCTTCCTCCCTCCCTCCCTCTCTCCTTCCTTCCTTCCCTCCCTCCCTCCTTCCTTCCTTCCTTCCCTCCCTCTCTCCCTCCCTCCCTCCTTCCCTCCCTCCCTCCCTCCATCCTCCCTCCTTCCCTCCCTCCCTCCCTCCCTCCCTCCTTCCTTTCCTCCTTCCCTCCCTCCCTCCCTCCTTCCTTCCTTTCTTCCTTCCTTCCTTTCTTTAGATTTATTTATTCGAGAGAGATGGAGCAGGAGCGGAAGGGACAGAGGGATGGGGAGAGAGAATCTCCAGCAGATTCTGTGCTGAGCACCGAGCCCGACGGCGCGGTTCGATCTTAAACCCTGAGGTCATGACCTGAGCCGAAATCAAGAGCCAGCCACCCAGGCGCCCCGCACATGGTTTATATAAGCTTCTTGGTTCCAAGGTAGACCATTGGTCCTTCTCTTTAGCTCCCCACACCCTGGCTCAAATCGTTGGGTGGGTCAAATTCGAAATCCAACGGCGAGGGACTGTAAGAAGCCAGGGAAGCAGTCCCCTCAGTACTGTTTCCGGTTCTCTGAGGACGGGACCGGGAGTTGTCAGAGAGCATGGAAACCGAGTTGCCCCCAATGACCGTTCTTAGATCTAAGCCGATCCCTGGTGCCAGTGGACAGCCTGCTGGACATTGTGTTATTGAGACTCATGCTTCTAATTAAAAGAAAAAAAACGTAGAGCTCCTTGAGATTGCTATGTCCAGCGCTCTGAGGAGACCTTAGTAACTTGACAAGTTTGTGTCCGTGATGAAAACGGGACTCTTGTTCAGCTTCACGAGGGAAAGTGGCTCCGAGTGAGGTGCATACCTGTGGACCCCTCCTCCAGAGTGCCTTGGCAGTAGCCACTTTGCCTGAGGAGGAGGAAGGAGGGAGAGATGAGAGGTAGGATTACCGGAGACCCTCTTCTTCCTCAGCTTTGGGCTCTGACGGATTTGGCCCACGCAGCATGAGGCAGTGAAGAAACCTGCCGGCAGCGCCCTCCCAGCAGCTTCGGAGGCCCGCACCCAGCCCGGTGGTCTGTGGGGTCTGCAGTGAGGGAGCGGGAGCCGTGTTTGAGGAGATTTTTCACCAGGCGAAGATTTTTAGGTTTGTTCATGCTGCTCCTGCTGCTTATCGAACCCAATTAAACCTCCGCCCAATTAAGCTTCAGAATGAGGTTAGGTCAGTTGGTCAACCACACGATCCGGATCTTCACTGAGAAATTTCTGGTCGCTGAAAAAGTGGCTACTGCAAAAATAGCAAATTTGACTGAAGAAACAATGTCAAAATGGTGGTCAGGAGCCCTCTGGTGGACTTTCTGGGCAAGAGCTTTTTCCAAAGACGGCTCTAGGCCCCGTCACTCAGTAACGGGTCCTCAAAGGAGAAGATTGATGTGCTCCCCGCTAAGGAACTCTGGGCCAGTAGCAGCTCATGGGGGACTTGATAGAGGGTCCCACTAGGGTCTGCATGGCGATGGCCCTCTGCCCGTCCTGGTGAACTGGGAGATGAATCCGAGAGCCCCAGTGTCTTAGTGTCTTAGCTCAGGACAGAATTAGTGTGGCCCGCTGTCGGGCTTTGGTGGATACTGAGCACATGCTTGATGGTTGCGAGGTAATCTTAAGACCAGAAATCCCAGTCATGTCACGGATCCCAGCAGACGTCTCAAATCACCTGGTGGAGGTGATTCAAGAATCTTCCACACTAAAATATAAATGGTACATACAGGAATGAACAAAACTCAGCCCCGACGAGGTCTCATCACTCCAGGAAAAGATCTCAGGAGTGTCCCTCTGGCTCCCTGGCATATTTCCCAAGGAGGCACTGCCTCCGCCAGCCCAGTGAGGTCCCCGGCATAAAGGCTGCCTGGACCACGAATGGGCCTGTTCACTGCCCACGTCTCCTGGTTAACTGCTAACACGCAGGAACGGGGTGCAGCTGCCGTCCACACGGAGAGAGACCTCGTCCTTCCCAAGTGTGGCAAGGGATGCTTGGTCTAACGGGTAGAGCCGCGTGCAGCCTGGCTGGCTGGCTGGCCCGGCCGCGTCCACAAAGGAGGCTCGCTGTATTTTCGCTGACCGGTACATTGTGGCGAGTGGCCTCGACATTTTTGGGGGCCTCTGGCAAGACTCAGATTGGCATGTAGAGCAGGCCTCCCTGTGGGGACTAGCTGTTGGGGTAGAAACGAGTTCTGCTCCTAATAAACTTCTTGTTAGCCGTGTGGATGCTCACCAGAAAGACCCCGACGCTGACAAGGGGGGAACATCACAAACGGGCAGATTGTGCTCGTCAACCACACAGGGAGACTGAAGTGTCTTTTCGTTTAATTTAATTTAATTTTATTTTATTTAAGATTTTATTTATTTATGACAGAGAGAGATAGCAAGAGAGGGAACACAAGCCATGGGGGCGCTGGAAAGGGAGAAGCAGGCTCCCTGGGAGCCTGATGTGGGGCTCGATCCCAGGGCCCCGGGATCATGACCTCAGCCAAAAGCAGATGCCCGACGACTGAGCCACCCGGGCGCCCCTGAAGTGTCCTTTTACCCCAGAGCAAGCAGATAGGCTTCTAGGATCCACAGGAAGATGGCCATTGGGAATTCAGTGTAGGGAAGGAAAAATTCTTTCTCTACCCTTCAAGGTCTTCTAGCTGGATTAAATTAAATTTACATGAGACAGATTAATAGGAAAAAAAACCCAGTGTCATTATGTGGGACAGAGGCCCAGTAATGAAATTGAGACCTAAACAAATGACCAAAGCAGTTTTTATACTTTTTAGACAAAGAGACAATAAACTTGTGAAGAATCGACAGGATAAAGAAAACAGGTGTTTGGGGGCTTTAGTAGGGGATTCTAAGCAGAATTTAGGCTGAGGTAGTAGATTAGAACCAACACCAAGGAGCTTTTCCCCCGTGTTTTCTTCGGACACCAGTCACAGCGCATGCACGTGGGCCCCGGCTAGGATGGCTTCCGATGCGGGGCCAAGGGCAGGCCACCCCAAAATGTGCCATCTGGTATACTGAGTATTTTAAAGAAAAGTTACAGCTCATATAAGGACACTCAGACCATCCTGTCTCCAAGAAAGCGGGAAACCGATCTCCCCTGTGAAAAATACCTTCCTTGTACAAGAAGTGAAAAAACATCCTTAGGACCAGAGACAGAGACTTTAAAGCCGAGAAAACCGTAGAAACAAACCTTGTGGTGGTTTTTGTTTTTGTTTTTTTCTCTAATCTACTAGTCTCTGTTAAAACGCCTCCCTGCGTTTTGTTGTTTCTGTATGGCCTAGCAGATATCTGTTTACCAGACATTTATTCTTTTTCATCTTCCTGTGATGGCTTTCCTTCTTTTTGAAGTCTCAGACCCCTCCCCGCTTCTCCTCAGTTCAGGACGGCATACGTAACTTCATTTTTGCCTGTCTTTGGAATATCTTATGTCTATGGGGATTCCCTGCAGGTATATAATTAAATTTGTTTTTCTCCTATTATTCTGTCTTGTGTCATTTTGATTATTCAGCCAACCCAAAAGAACCAAGAGGGGAAGGGGGAAATTTTCCCTTCTCTGACAACCTTACACCTGTTGGGATGGCTACTGTCAAAAAGACAGGAGATACCGGGTGCTGGCCAGGATGTGGGGAAGAGGGAAGCCTCGTGCACTGTTGGTGGGAACGTAAAGTGGTGCCGCCACTATGGAAAAACGGCATGGAGTTTCCTCAGAACATTAAAAATCGGATTACTATATGATCTGACAATCCCACTTCTGGGTATATATCTGAAGGAAAGGAAATCAGTATCTTGAAGGGATATTTGCACTCCCATGTTCATTGCAGCATTATTCAAATTATTCACAGTCTCCAAAACATGGGAACAACCTAAGGGTCTGTAGATGGATGAACAGATAAAGAAATCTATATAAAACATGGGAGAGATATATAATGTCATTTGTGACAACATGGATAAAACCGGAGGGCATTTTGCGAAGTGAAATAAGCCAGACAGAGAAAGTAAATACTGTATGATCTCATGCATACGTGGAATCTAAAAAAATTAAGTCGAACTCATAGAAACAGTCAAACGGTGGTTGCTAGGGGATGGGGCTGGGGGAAATCACATGTTGGTCAAAAGATAAATAAGTTCTAGGGAGCTAATGTTTGGTGTGGTGACCACAGTTGTTAATACTGTATTGTGTACTTGACATTTGCTAAGAGAGTCTATCTTTTTCTCTTTTTTTCAAATTTCAGATATTTATTAATGATTTCGTGCATTTAGAGGGGAAGTCTTTCCTGGATAAGTGGGAAATTGTGCAGGTGGGTTCTGGAAGCCCTTCATTTTAAGCAGCTTTATAGTGAAACATTTCATTCAGAAGTCTGGACCTTCTTTTTTTTTTTTTTTTTTTTCAGAAGTCTGGACCTTCTTCCGTTTGCTGTCATCTGCGTTCACTGAGCAGAACTTGTGTTGATTATCGGGACCCAGTTTGTCCCAGGGTTCTGGATTGAACAAATACCAGGTGCCAGACGTACAGCGCTGCTCCAGTACCTCTGATCCCACGACAAAGGAAGAGGGGCACTGAGCTCGACTGCTTCTTGGAACGTCTCGGAAGATCTGGAGTCTAGAAGGAGAGAACAGATCTGCAAGGAAGAGATTCTGCTAAGAGACTAGATCTTCAGCTTTCTTTCTACACACAGAAAAGGTAACTGTGTGAAGTGAGGGGTGTGTTAAAATTACCTTAATTGTGGTCATTTCACAAGGTGTACGTATATCAAATCGTATTGCGCACCTTTAAGTCTATACAATTTTATTTGTCAATTAAAAAGAAAGCTGAGAAAAAATTACAAATAAAATGTCAAGCAGATCCACTGATGGATGGTTCTGTTGAGCTCAGCTGTATCCTTACTGAGTTTCTGCCTACTGGATCTGTCAGTTATTAATAGAGGGAGTGTTGAAATCCCTCACGTTAATAGCGGGTTATCTGTTTCTCTCTGCATTTTTGTCAGTTTTTGCCTCTTGTATTGTGACGCTTTGTTGTAAAGTGCATATATTTCAAAGATTATTGTGTCTTCTCAGAGAATTGACCACCCCCCCCCATTATGTAATACCCTCTTTATTCCTTGGAAGTTTCCTTGTTCAAATACCTTTTTTGTCTGAAATTAGTATCGGTACTCCAGCTTTTGTTTGATTAGTGCTGGTGGTTCCCCTCTCCCCGCTCTTTTACTCTTAATATATGTGTGTTTTTATATTCAAATTGGGTTTCTGATAGACCACATATAGTCTGGTCTTGTTTTTCATCTACGCTTACAGTGTCTTTTAACTGGCGTATTTAGACCACGCCCATTTAAAGTGATTATTGATATAGTTGGATTTATGTCCACCATGTTTGTCAAAATTCTGTATTTGTTGCACTTGTTCTTTGTTTTTTTCTTGATCTTTCTGTTTCTGCCTTCTCTCTTAATTGAGCATTTTTTATTATTCCATTTTCTCTTCTCTCTCAGCGTATCGGTTATATTTCTTTTTAACTTTTTAGTGGTTTCCCTAGACCTGGACTGCGCAACATAAACTTACAACTAATCTAGGTCCACCTGCAAATAACACTGCACCACTGTCTGGGCGGTGCGGGTGTCACAGAGAATCCCCAGCCCCCCACTCCCACCCCTTCATAACACTGCTACCGTCTCTTGCACTGACCTACGCGCTATGATCACCCATACATTGTGGCTGTTACTCCTTTGAACAGTCGTCCTTTAGAGTAAATAAGAAAAATAAAATATTGTATTTTAATCTTCATTTATTCCTTCTCTGACACCTTTCCTTTATTCACGTAGATCCAAATTTCTGACCAGTACCATGTTCTTTCTCTCTGAAGAGCATCTTTTAACATTGACTGGTGACACAAATTCTCTCAGTTCTGTAAGTCTGAGTGTTATGCATTGAATCGTGTCCCCCTCCAGAAGTCATATGTCAAAGCCCGAACTCCCAACATGACTGTATTTGGAGATAGGGCCTTTAGAAATGTCATTAATGTCACATGGGGTTATAAGGGTGGGGCCTTTCTGCAATTTGACTGGTGTCCTTGTAGGAAGAGGAAGAGACACGGGGATGCACGCGCACGCGCAGAGAGGTCAGGCCGTGCGAGGAGACAGCTGTCTCCAAGCCGCGCAGAGGCCTCTCGAGAGGCAACACTGAAGCACCTTGACCTTTGACTTTCAGTCTCCAGAACTGTAGAAAATCATTTTGTTGTCGTTGTTGTTTAAATCACCCAGTTTGTGGTATTTTGTTATGGCAGCCCCAGAAAACTATACCAAGAAAGTCATTATTTTCCCTTACTTCTGAAGGGGTGATTTTTCTGGATAGACTCCCTTGGTTGGTGGGTTTTTTCTTTCACCACTTTAAATATCTCATTCTACTCTCTTCTTGCTTGCATGATTTTTGAAGCAAGTCTGATGTAATTCTTACCTTTGTTCCTCTCTAGATAAGGTGTTTTTATCCTCTGACTTTTTAAGAGATTTTTTCTTTGTCTTTGGCTTTATGCAATTTGAATATGATATGCCTAGGGGTGTGTGTGTGTGTGTGTGTGTGTGTGTAGAAATATATATATATATACACATATACATATATATATGTACATATATACATATATATATGTATATGTATACTGACATTTATCGTGCTCAGTGTTCTCTGAGATTCCTAGATTTGTGGTGTGGTTTTTGTCATTAATTTTAGGAAAATCTCAGCCATTATTATGTCAAATAGTTCTGTTTCTTTCTCTCTTCTGCTTTTGCTAATCTCATGATATATATGCTATACCTTTTGTAATTGCCCCACAATTATTAGATATTCTGTTCCGATTTTTATTATTTTTTTTCTCTTTACAGTTCAGTTCGGGAAGTTTCTATCAACGTATCTTCAAGTGCTCTGATTCTATCTCCAGCCCTTTCCAATCATCTGATGGGTCCATCAGATGATGTATACTTGATTTCTGTTACAGTGGTTTCTGTTTCTAGTCTTTCCTTTATATTCTTCCTTAGGGTTTCTATCTCTGTTTACATTACCTGTCTGTTTTTGCACATGGTCCACTTTTCCCACTAAAGCACTCAGCGCATTAATCATACTTATTTTTAATTTTCCTGTCTGATGATTTCAAAATCTCTGCCATATGTGAATCTGGTTCTGACACCTGCTTTGTCTCTTCAGATTTTTTTCTTCTTTCCTTTTATCATGCCATGTAGCTTGTCGTTGAAAGCCAGTTGTGAATTATCAGGTATCAGGAAGTAAGTAGGCCTTTAGTATGACGTTTATTTTTATCTGGCTAAGAGATAGGGTGTATTTACTGTTTCCTGTCTCTGCAGCATCAGAGGATTCAGTTTCCACTAGTGTCTTTGTTTTTGTCCCCCAGCATCTTTCGTTTCCCTACAAAACAGTTCTGTAGAATTTGAGCCTTGCAGTTCTTTTCGGCTGTAATCCACTATTATAAGCCAGGAGCCCTGTTGATGTTTGGTCAGGTCGGGACGGAGGACACTCATTCTAGAATCCTGGGATTAGGTCTCAGTCTTTTAGTGTACCTGCCCCCCTGGGCTGGGACCTTCCCAGGTGTTTCTCTGCTTCCCGCCCCCCCACCTTATGCTCATTTCCCTTACCCTCCGAGTCCCCCAAGGCTTCTCCCTTGCTGGGTAAGCCTTCGTTGTGGAGAATGCTCTTGGCTTCTTTCAAGATAGTTCTTTCTTGCCTCTTCCTGGTCCAACGGGAAGCAGTTTTGCTCTGCTCAAGAAGGGGTAAACACCATGCTTGTGGAGGGGGTGGCTACCTTAGATGGGGCCCCCAGGAGTTTTCATCTCTCAAGCTAGTCCACAGCTCACTGAAGCTGCCGTTCAAGTCGTGGTTCAAGTCCTGGTTGCGGTCGCCAGCGCCTCCTGCCTCGGGGGTGCGGAGTTACAGTCTGTGCAATCTGTCCTCTCTGTCATCGCTGGTTCCTCTAGGATTGGGGTGCAGTTGGTCCCATGACCTCAATTCTCTGATGTCCCCACCAAGACTCATTGATTTTTAATCTGTTTATATTTTTTCTTGTTGTGAAGATGGGAGTGAAGACTTGCAAGCCCTTTATGTGTTGGAGTAGAATCTTTCCTTTAGATTTTAGACGTTGTTTCCGTTAGCTCTTCGGACATATTAAAATAGCTGATGAAAGTCTTTATCTAGTAATTCCAGTGCCTGTGCTTCCTTGGGACAGTTCTGTTGCTTGCTGTCCCCTCCGTACGTGGGCCATCCTTTCTTGATTCTTCGTGTGCCTCGTAAAATTTTATTAAAAACTGGACATTTCGAATATCGTAATGTGGCGACGCTGGAAATGAGATTCCCCTCCTTCCGGGCTTTGTCGTGGCCACCTGTTGTAGCTCGTGTTTATTTAGGACTTCTCTGAATTAATTCCGCAAAGGCTCTCCTCGTTTTTGTATCTAGCCACTGCAGCCCTGGCTCAGTTGGCTCGGTGGTCGGCTAATGGCAGACGGAGATTCCCTTGAGTGCCTGGAACAAATAAATCCTGCCGTCATTTCTGGGAGGCTCAGTGTGTGTGATTCATCATTCAATCAGGCAGTTTACAAGTCGGTATTAACCTTCACTAGCCTCAAAGTCAGCCAGAGCTGAGAAGTTACAGGGCCTTCTCACACTCTTGTGAGCATGTACAGTGCCCTGAGCATGAACTTGGCCTTCTAGAGTCCCAGGAATATGTCAGAACTTTTCAAAGCTCCAGTGGACATGTAGTTGCCCAGCTGATTCTTTTCAGTTTTTTGGTTCGTCTGTTATTTCCCTCAAGTGTTACCTCTTGCCTTACGCATCCCCCCGCCCCACAAATTCAGCCATTTCCGTGGAATAAACACTCCTAGGTTGGGAGCGTAAAGTAGGGCAGACGTTTTGGAAACCGTTTTTCCAGTAGCTCAAACGGTGAAACACAGAGTTACCATATGGGCCAGCGCCTGGGTATGTACCCCCAGAGCATCGAAACCATATGCTTACACAAAAATTTTGGGAGTATTCTAAAAACCACTGAATTTTGCACTTTAAAATATGTGAAATAGCTCAATGTAAGCGAGAATCGAAGTTCTGATACATGGCTGAACCTTGGAAGCGTGACGCTAAGTGGAAGAAACCACGCAGAGAAGGCCGTGTATTTTATGATTTCCTTTGTTAGGAGTGTGCGGAATACTGAAGCCCGTGGACAGAAAGTAGATTAGTGGTTGCCGGTGGCCGGGGAACGGGGACTGGTGAGGTAGTGAGGATTGAGGCGCAAATTTGCAAAGATACTAAAGACCACTGAATTGTACATTTTAACAGGGTGAACATCATGTGATGTGAATTATATCAATAAAAATGTTATTTTACAGAGGAAAAAATAATGCTCTAAAGAGCACAGATGCATTCATGTATCCAAAAAAGTATCTCTGGGGTATCCACTGCTTACCTGACATGTCTAGGCACTAGGCACCAGGAATTGAACCAAAAGTTCTTCCCCTCGTGTGGCCGGCTGGCTCAGTCTGAAGAGTGTGTGACTCTTGATCTCGGGGTCGTGAGTTCAGGCCCCACGCTGGGTGTAGAGGTTAGTTAAAAATAAAGAAATAAACTTTAAAAAAGTCCTTCGCCTCATGGACCATATATTCTGGTATCAGAAGAAAAAATAAAATACATAGTTAACAACTAAGAAGAGTGGCATAATTAGATTTAAGGAAGTCACGAGCCACCTCAGGAAGCAGGCGGCATTTTAGCAAAGTTCTGAAGGGAGGTCAGAGAAGAGTGTTCCAGACGGGGGGACCAGCAAGTGCCAGGGCCGTGATGTGTGACGGGAGATGAGTGCGGCTGCAGGGAAGAGGGTGGGAAGGGAGAAGGTGGGGGGAGTCGGTGCGGGGGAAGGAGCTCCGCTTCCGTTGAGTCTTGCCGGCCGTCGTCAGGACTCACTTCCCAGGTAGGGTCCGTGGCCCAAGCCCAGACGGAGCAGAAAGCCCCTGAGCAGCACATAATCTGCAGCATTCCTCCTCACTCTGCCCCGGGTGCCCTCCAAGTGGGAACCGCGAGTGAGCCCACCGCCTCACGGCTGGAGCGTGGAGCCAGAGATCCCCGAGCGAACTGACTGGGCCTTCCCGGGGAGGGCCTGGCGAATGCCCTCGGGCCGCGGGCCGGCCAGGGGGATAGACAGGGCAGCAAGCTTCTCCCAGGGGTGAGCCGGTTTGCCTCCGCCAGTGTCAAGGGAGTCCGGGTTGCAAGCCATTCTTCATGCATGCTGCCAGTTAGGCAGCGCAGCCGAGGGCCTTTTCCCCAAAGCTGCCGGGATGAGACGTGAGACAGGAAGGGGCCAGAGGCGGGCACAGGAGGGGAAATAAAAGGGATTCGTGAGCACGCACATCTGACCGTACAGTGAATATCTCGCAAAAGGACATCAAAATGGGGCCCATTCGCATCCTGTCTGTTAATAGAGCATTCTAAAGTTGGTCATAGCAGATTCCTTTCTGGGAAGAGCCTCTCCCTCTTTAGGCCACGAGGCCCCATGTTGAATGCCAGCACGAGCGTTACGTTTAACTGAGAATATATTTCTAGGGACACGTGCAGTTATGATATACAGACACTGGAAAATAGGATGTGCTTTTCCCCTTTGAAGACTATCACAGTTTGATTCTGGAAGTCAGATGGGGGGCACTGCGTGCTTATTCTAGCCATCGACAGCGTCTCTTGGGGTTTCTGTACTTCACGCTTTTGATGAAGCTCGAGACATTTTGTTGCTCCTCGCCCTAGCTGACCAAGCTGGAAAGGTAAGCTTCCTGCCCCCACCCTCAGTTCGCCTGCAGCCCAGGTCCATGGCGCACCTACCACATGCGATCCACTCGATCTTTCCACTGGGTATGGGGTGAAGAGAATGTTCTGGAAATAGAGTGAGGATTGATGCAAGAATTTGTAAATATACTAGAGACCACTGAATCGTACATTTTAACAGGGTGAACATCATGGTATGTGCATTGTCTCTCAGCAACAATGTTATTTTACAAAAGAAAAAATAATGCCGTGGAGAGCGTAAATCCCTCCATGTATTCAAAAAATACCAATAGACCGGCCGCCGTTTGACATTTCTAGGGACTAGGGACCAATAATTTCACACAAATTCTTTCCCTTGTAGGCTATGTATTCTGGTATTAGACGAAAATCAGTAAGGTAGCTTTTCATAATAATATCTCTGTGTAATATCTTAAGAAGATAAGCACACTCGAGAGTATCAAATAATTTGTTTTCCGGTTTCCTAACTGCCCTTCACGTATGATCTAGTCTGTCCTTCCTGCTCATTAGGGTCCCAAAAGGCAACAAGTAAATTTTCTCAAAACAAACACAATGATGAAGCTTTACGCAGAATTGCCAAAACTTCGAAGGGACCAAGATGTCCTTAACTAGGTGCATGGCTGAATAAGCTGTGGTACGTGCAGTGAAATGTTATTTAGCATGAAAAAGAAATGAGCTATCAACCCATGAAAAGACGCAGAAGAACCTTGAATGCATTATTACTAAGTATTTGTTTTGTTTTATTTTCCCCCCCTCCCCCCTTATTACTAAGTATTTGAAAAGGCTGCATCTTGTAGGATTCCAACCCTACGACATTCTGGAAAAGGCAGAATGGTGGAGACGTAGAAAGATCCGTGGTTGCCAGGGCTTGGGGTCATGGTGGGGGTGAGTAGGGGAGCACAGGAGTTTCGGGGCCGCGCGGCTCTGTGTGTTACCGCCATGGCGGACGTGTGGCGGCACAGGTTTGTTCACATCCACAGACTATACAACATCGAGAGTCCCCTGGCCTCTTCTAGAAAATGTGAAACTCTCCTAACTCAAGGTCTTTGCCCAGAATCTTTCATCTGGCTTACTCCGTATTTATCCTCCAGGTTCAGCTTTCATTTCCGTGTCTCGGAGTAGCCTTTTTTTGACCTCACAGCCTACATCGGAATCCATTGTGTTCTCTCCTTGTACCTTGTCCCATATGTGGATGCACTGACCACCATCTGTGTATTTATTCCTTTATCGTCTGGGCCCCCGTTGGGTGGCCAGTTTCATGAGCGTAAGGAAGGCGTCTGCCTTGTGCACTGATGTATTCCCAGCACATAGCCCAGGGCCTAGCTGGGGCAGGTGCTCAGTGCGCCTGTTGACTGTGTGAACAAATGAATGGACTCGGTGAGGTTGATGTTACTAGCCCAGAGTCCTTTAGCCATTTACCCGCTGCCACGCAGCTAGCGAGTGGACAGAACTGGGGGAGACCTCAGAAGTATAGTTCCTAGCTGACTATACCATCTGGGAAAGTATTTGCTAAGAAAGACAGGGTGAGGGGAGGGGTGGGGCATGCAGTGGGCAGCGGGGAAGATTCCAGACCAGTGACTCTCAGGGAGATGGTCCCAGGTGTGGGGGGATGGGGCGAGAATGTGCGAGCTGTATATTCAGTATTTTACTTTTGTTGAGAAATATCTTCTGTTTTCATAAAACAGACTGCCGAGACTATCCTTTCCCTGGCTGGGAAGGAAAATAGGAAATATGGTGCTTTTCCTCTAAAAGGGCAGATTTTTTGGTTTTCCGGAAGGAAGCAGGTTTCAAAGGCAATAGGGAAACCGCCGCCCTAGGGCTTTCGAGCATTTCCCCGAAGCAGAGCGGAGGTCTGCGGGGCACGGGACCGCTCGCAGAGGGCAAGGTGGGGCTTGGTGACAGGGCACCCCCCAGGCTGCATATTCCCACTCCCATCTCCCAGACCGCCTGCCCTCCACACCCTGAGGTCTGCCCATTGCTTAGACACCACCCGCCCCTCCAACCGCAGCCCTCCCTCCACCCCGCGTCACGTCCATGGGCTTCGCATCCATCCACCGCCTGGACTAGGCTGCTTGTCATCCTCTCTGCTGGGCGGCGAGAGCCCATGCTTCTCGGTGAGAATAGTTTCAGTGGCCCTATGGCCGTCTGTGAAAGGAAGGCTGATTAGTCCATGAATCAGATCCACGGGTGGACAGGTGATCTGAAGGGAGAAGCCCACACGGTGGGGAGTAAGGCCGGTAGTGGGGATTGTGTTTGGATAGATGGCTTTTGTTTCTTTTTTGGCTTGGATCGTGGGCTGTGTTGTTTCGGCATGTTGTGTGTGTTTTGTTTTTTTTTTTTGTCTATCCGCTTTTTAATATATAGGTTAAAAAAATAGTCTTTCTGGGAGAAGACCCTTATTTTTCTAGAGTGATTTGACACATTTTTGGTGAGATGCGTTAATATTCCCTTTTCAAAAGACTGATGGGAAGGGAAGAATGGGGACAAGTTCATATGCCAAAGAAACCAGATAAGGTGTGAAGAGACATTGACATTTAAATCCCCACGTGCCGTTTTTAAGAACTTCGCTAGGAATGAAATTGACTGAGTCAATTAGTTAGAGCCGGGAGGAGCTTTTGAAAAGAAACCAGCTTCTCATTATTGTATATCTGGAACAAGAGGCCCAGAGAGGGTAAGTGACTTGTCCAAAGTCACAGAGCACTCCAGTGCGGCTGGGGCTGATTTCTAGTCTGGAGCTCAAATGGGAAGCAGTATCTCTCAGTGAAAGGAAAGTGGTGTGATTTTTAAAGATTTTCTTCTATTTTTTGTTATACGGTTATTGTAAGAGAAGTTGGGAGAACTTAGTGTTTTAATTTCCCCGGAGTCCTAACCACTTCAAAACGATCATTGTTAGTATTTTTGCTGTATAATTTTCCAGACCTTTTAATGTGTATGTATCCTGACAAAAATGCTGTATTTATTAAAATTGGATCACACTGTGCACACTTCTCTGCAATGTAATTCGTAACAGATGCTTAACTTATTGTATTGAGTGAATGTACTTTCCTTAACTTAATCAGTCCCTTATGATAGACATATAAGCTTTCTCAGATGTTAAGCTCTTATAAAAGATGCTGCATTAAAGATTCCTGTTTGTACATCTTTTGCTGAAGTCATGTCTCCTTATTGATCGGTGTGGATTTTTGTAGGAATGTAGTGCCGTGGTGTGGGCTGGCTGTGAGCTCTGGCTCTGGAATTTACTGTGTGTCTTTACACATGTCACAACGCTTCTGGGCTCCAAGTTCTTCATTTAGGTGGGAGCAGTCATACTACGGCTCGGCTGGAGGTGCTGGGAGGATCAAATGAGATAATGCATGTAAAATCATTAGTTAGTGCCCAGCACATAGCAAGTCCGAAATCTGTATTAGCTGTTGTTAGTGCCACAAGAAGATTAGTTTGGCAACATAACCCCCTTCGTTTTCTATTACTCTGTAAAAGAGAGTAATCAGTTTCTTTTCATAAGGAGCTTTTTAGGTATAAAACTCCAGTAGCTAAATTAATATTTCCTATTTCTAACTCAGTTCCTCCAGAGGATAAATAGTAAATTTCAGTGAATCGTGGGCAGTTGAGCTACTCACCATGTTCTGGTTACAGAGCTTAATGCCAGTCAAAATGGAAATCGAAAGGTTTTTTCTTTTAAGATTTTATTTATTTTTTTGACAGAGAGAGAGCACAAGAGAACACAAGCAGGGGGAGCAGCGGAGGGGGAGGGAGAAGTAGACTCCCCGCCGAGCAGCGGAGCAGGAAACCCGATGCGGGGCTCGATCCCAGGACTCCAGGATCATGACCTGAGCTGAAGGCAGACGCTTAACCGAATGAGCCACGGCTCTTGAGCAAATCTCAGCTGTTTTGTGATAAATCGAGCCGCCTCAGATTCTTTGTCCTTTGCAAAGTGCTCAAAGCCCAGCGTGTCCCATAAAACCAGCGGGATTTCTAGGCTGTCACTTGCAAAGCGTCCCGTTGCCTCAGCAGGTTTGGGGAGGCGGAAGTGAAGCAGCAACAGCGACTAGGTTCTGCAGTTTGGTGTCAGGCCGGGGCCGGTGTCACCTGCGCACAGCGGCGGGGACCCTCTGGCGCACCGTGCTGGTGCGGGGCCAGCAGTGGCCCCAGACGGCTCAAGCTTCCACATCTCTTCCAACGCGTGCAGCTCCTTCGCCAGGCTGGAGGCAGGAGGGGGCAGACAGAGGTTCCCCAGTGTCGTCCCAGGTTTTAGTCTGACCTCATGGGTTCAAGGGACTCCTTGCGACTTCCAGTTTGCCCTTGGTACAGACCGACCGCCCCACCCCCGCCCTTGGCTCCTTAACTCCAGGACCAGCTGATGTTGGCTGAGTGCTCACCTTGGGCCTTTAGGACGTTAACCTCACAACCTGCGGCCGGGGGCAGGCACCATTCTACAGATGTGGCCGCCGAGGCACACGCGAAGGTCAGCAGACTTGCCCAGGCTCACACACGGAGTAAAGAGCGGGGCTGGGCAATGTGCCTCCATGACTTGTGGCTTCTTTCTCTGGTGTGGGCTCATCTGTGTCTCCAGACGACAAGAACCCCACACTGCCTGGCACACGGCCCTTGTCACCCAGCAGCCGCCATAGGCTTATTGATTGAAGGTCCCAGGTACAAAAAGGCGCGGGAGGGACCTTATTTTCACAAGAAAACACCGTCCTTGCGGCAGACCGCCAGAGGATAACAATCTCTCTCTGCTCTCACGGACCCTCATAAATAAATAATTAGAAAGTGGCCACAATCGTAAATATAAAGCCGTGTGGCACGGTCATCTGCAAAGCTTTGTTAGAAATATTCAATCCGTGAGTGTTACTGCCTGTGACGTAAGTAAGTACTACTCTCAAATACAAACCTCCCAAGAGCCCATCGAGGATGGGCGCACAAATCTCACACTACGCCCTCCGCCACACCAGTACTGAAGTGTCATGAATGAGAAATTGAAGGGGCGCCTGGGTGGCTCAGTTGGTTGAGCCACTGACTCTTGGTTTCCGCTCAGGTCGTGGTCTAGGGGTCATGGTCTCGGGGTCGTGAGATCGAGCCCCCCTGCCCACGGGCTCCGCACTCAGCAGAGAATCTCAGCGCTGTTGCTTGAGATTCTCTGTCTCCCGCTACCTACTCTTATTTTTCTCTTCCAACTCGCTGGTGGAAGGAGGGCCCCATCTGCTAGTCCGATGAGCAGAACCCCGCGATCATTGAGGCAGGGGAGGGCTTGACCGTGCCTGAGGCGGTGTCCCCGCGCACTGGCAAGAACAGCAACTGCACAGGTTTAAACATGGCTTTTATTGAAAATCGTATCAGATTCATCAAAGAGCTTTAAAGCAGGGAAGGCTTAGAACCAAGGAGAGCTATTACTTTTAAGCATTAACTACAAACTCATGCATAGGATATGTGCAGTTATGCAGAAAGTACCTATAGAAAAAAGATCGGCTGTAATTATCCCTGGGCCCTGGAGCCTCCTAAGGGTCCTGAGAGCTTTGTCTCCAATACTACCATCGCTTGCGAGGGGCTAAGGCAAAGCCGAAGCTGACGTTTCAGCAAATGCCTCAAGACCCATGCCCAGAGGTTCAAAGTATATTTTCTAAAATTAACTCCACCAGGTTAAGCCATCCCACCCTGGCTAAATTTCTTTTAAAAAGGGGACGACGATAACGGTGGTCGTGCAGGGAAAAATAGGGGCAGTTACGTACGGGTTGTCAAGCACGAGGGCCCAGGGTTGGAAGCCATTCTCAATATTCAGGATATTAACACATCCCAGGGTACCTGTAAACACTCTCCGAGAATCATAAAGCCCTCTAACTGGCCTGGCTCTTATTTGACACTTTTCAGTTGGGATTGAGTGGAGGGGAATATGGAAACTCTCCCTGGTCCATGACACAGGCCTGGTGAAGGGCGAACTTGGCGCCGTTGCAGGGCACCTGCAGCCCCGGGAGCGGAGCCCCGCAGACGCTGCGTGCCCCACCGCTGTGTCCGAAGTCACAGGAAGGGCCCCTTGGACCGTGAGCGCTCTTGAACACACTAAGTCCTGGGCATGGAGTTACACTTGCACCCTGACGCGGGTTTATTCGTAAAAATGTGGAGTACTTGGGATTTTCCCAAGGGGCATGTGGGGTTTCTTGTAGGGTGCATCCAAGCACCCAGAGGGCTCCGCTTTCAGCGCGTTATGGCAAAAACCCAGAGCAAGCAAGCAGCCCCCGAGCTAATCGTTTCGTCCGAATCACTAGCCCAGTTCGTGGGCTCTGGGGGCGAACGGAACCCAACCGGAGAGTCGCATCCATTAGTTACTGACTTGCCGGAGGGGACAGGGGTGCTCTGAGCCCACACGGCGAGGGGCATACCGTCGCTTCGGTGCCGGGGCTGCCAGCGGCCCCGCGCCTTCTCCAGCCCTATCTCTGCGTCTCTCGCCCTGGAGGGGCTTCGGGCGACAGCCCTGTACCGACCCGCTTGCAGCGAGGGCAGGCGGTGAGACCGTCTCGGAACCCGTCTCCCAGGGCTCGGGGGAGTGGTGGGAAGTTTCATTCCCCACTCGGACCCGCCCCGCCCCCGCCCCGGCCCCGGCCCCGCCCCGGCCCCGGCTGGCTGGCACCACCCACCAAAGCCCCTTCCCCAAGGTGCTGCCGGACGGGAGCCGGGAGTCGGCTAAGCGGCGAGTTAGAGGCCCCGCGCGCGCCCCCTAGCGGCAGCGCTCTTCTGGCAAACGCTCCGCCTACCTCGTTGCCACGCCCCGGCCGCGTGCTCGCCCTGACAAGTCCCGCCCACCACAGCTTTGCTACTGGCTCTCACGGGCGGGACTTGGGCGGGACTCGGGCGGGACCCGGGAGAGCCGCCGGCCAGAGCCCCGGCTGAGACAGGTGCTCTGGCTAACGTCAGGGGACGTCCTTCCCCTGGAGAGGCGGGGTGCGGGACGCAGCCGCTGCTCTCAGGTCGCAGCCCTTCCCCGCACTCTGCCCTCTTCCTTGCCCCCTCCCGAGATCTCAGTGAAGGTAGCAAAAGAGGAGGAAATACAGTCCGCAGTGGGCCGGGTGGAAGCTGGGTGGGGAGGACGAAGAGGCGGCGGTGGCGGCCCGGAGCTGGAGCTGTCCTCCTTCCGTTCCTGAGGGGCGGCAGCCCGGGAACAGGCGGCAGCGCCTCCGCTGCACCCCGTTCACCCCCGGGCAGCTACGGAAGGAAAGCATTTTACGCCGCACCAAACACTCCCACGTGTCCCCGCCCTGCGGCTGCTTCTGGAGGTGCTAGTTCTCCAGGGCTTCGGTCCTCTTCCGGAGTCCCTCTCCCCCCACCCCTTCTTCAGAGCCAAAAGCCACCTAGCGGGCCCAGGGCCATCAGGCCACCCCCCCACCCACCGCAAGACTCCGGGGTGGGGCAGACCCACTGGGCATCAAGGTAAATATTTTCATGCACTGTTCAAATCCAAGTAGGAAAGCATTGGCCAGAAGCCTGTTTTGTAAATAACCTTTTATCAGAGCGCGGTGGAGCAAGTACAGGATCAGGTCCTACCTCAATTTAAATTTTTATAATTTTAAAAATCATGAGTTATTTTTGCAGTAACTTTGATGTTTATGTTAAGTACCGCATTAAAGCATGTATCCTGATACTGATTTCTTTGGCCCCACATTATATTTTGCGTGGGAGGCAAAAAAAAATCCCCTAAAGCAAGCCTCAAACTGAGTATTACGGAAAAGTGTCCCGAGAGGAGCGGCATGAAGGGGATAGAAATTTTGAAACAAGCGTGAAATAACCTCCGTATATTTAATGCCATCTACGTCTCCAAACAGGGGACATTGGTGGTTTTCTCCTCTCAGAAAGGAGCTTGCGATCAGCATGGGTATGAGTGAAGCCACAGTGCAAGCGAGTCGACCTCAGAACAACGGAGCGGGTGGGCCATTCTAGAACTTGCTTCAGGACTTTTGTCCTGGACATTCTCGCGCTGGATTGTATTGCTTTTTCCATGATTGGAAAATAAGTTTTCAATTCGGGGCTTTAAGGGATAGAAAAGGGGATAAATTCCAGACTATGGGAATTGCCCATCGCCAGTGGAAACATGGGTTCGTAGAGAGAGAGAAAAAAAAAAAAAGAACCATTTTTCCTGGACCTGTACTGTATATATTTAAAAAAAAAATTTTTTTTTGCAATAAATCTCAACTCCTAACATAGATCCTTTGGGGTGGATGGCAGCCCTCCGTAAAGGAGTATTCTGTCTCCCATGTCGTCATGTTGGGACCCAATCTGACCTGGAAGTATTGACATTAATGCACTGAGGAGCGGAGTTAGAGTTCAACTGCACTCAATTATCTAAAATATTTCAAACCAAGCAGGACCTCTGAGCTACGAGTGATTTTGTAAGTAAGGTGCCGGGGAGTCATTTGTCCACAGAACGCAGGACAGGAGTGCCTAATGTCTGCTTCGTCACGTTGAGACTGATGGAGGAAGAGAGCTTCAAGTCCAAGTCCTCCTACTGTTGTTTTTAAGCATCTGGTAAAGCAGTGTAGGGAGTGGCATCCCTAAATTTTGTCTAAAAAACAAAGCAAAAAACCAAAACAATGGATAAACTTCCGCTGACCTAAAAAGGGTGAAAATGGGAGTTCTGATATAGAGATTGCAGATAGCACACAAGTTCAATGTTATAAAACTACTTAAGGCGTAAATGAATATTCTCCTGAGGATTTTCTGACGTCTAAGGACTTTTTTCCCCTTTCCCAGTACGATTACGAACAGGTGGGTCCTGCGGAATTTGCGCGGTGGGCAGGGGGGGTGGCTGTCGATGCAAGGCAGATTTGTACCTGGGTTAATATGAAGTACTTTTTCATTTTCTCAAGCAGTGTTGACTTATTTGTAGGTTATGGGATCAAAAGGTGATTACTGGAGATGATAAAAAAAAAAGTCGTATCTAAGTATTGGCAGGGGAAAATCAGGATGAGCTTATTCATTAGCTTTGCTGCAGTGCGTGCGAACGCCCCGTCGGAAGCAGGCCGCAGACCCAGCGGTGGGGCAGTGGAGCTGAAAAGCAGCTCGACAGAGCCGCCCGCCGGGGCCGGCACCCTACGGCCACAGCTGGGCTCACCAGTCATGGGGGGCTAGGACTTGGGAGGCCCAGGCCTCTCTGCTTTCTCGAACAGGCAAAGCAAACTCAAGAAAAGAAAAAGTGTGGTGACTTGCTTTCACTGGATTTACATAGTGGTCCGCTAATGAAGTTCTGAAAGGAGAAAGAGCCACAAGAAACAAAAAGAAAAGAAAATGTTCTCATCTACTTTCGACCTCTACAGCAGGAATTCCAAGAAACTCAATATATGCTTTTCCCTCTCTCTCTCTTGCAAATATAACGGACCCGTTTTATGAAGCAGTATTGGGAACAGGGACCTAATATTGGCCCAGATGACAGCCCACTGTGGACTCTGGCTGTTGGAGGTTTGAATCTCCCACAGAATGAGCTCTATTACACCGGCCTTCTTTAAGATTATGTACTCACGCAAAGGAAGGAGCCTAGACCCTGAATCTGAGAGCGAAAGTGAGGAGTCAGGTAGGGAGAGGAGGCCCACAGTGTCACAATTTATAGTTTGAAAACTTCCAGAAGGATTAAACACAATGTAAATTCCGTTAATTAGGATGCTGGATGCTGGGTGGGCAGTGAGGTCAACTGACATGGTTGTTTTGTTTTTAAAATTAATTTTATTGAGGCATAACCAACATATAACATTAGTCTCAGGTGTACAACATAATGATCTGTATACATTGCAAAATGATCATAAGGCTAGTTAACATCTGTCATCAGTTACAAATTTTTTTTTCTTGTGCTGAGAGCTTTAAGATCTACTCTTAGCAACTTTCAAATATGCATACAGTATTAACTAGTCATCATGCTGTACTTTATATCCCCATGACTTATTTTATAACCAAAAGTTTGTACCTTTTGACCCTCCTCACCCATATCTCCCACCTCCCCCCACCTCTAGCAAATGCCAATCCATTCTTTATCTAAAGCTTGGTTTCTTGTTTTGTGGGGTTTTTTTTTTTAAAGATTTATTTGAGAGAGAGAGAGAGAGCGTGCAAGCATCAATGGGGGAGGGGCAGGAGAGGGGGAGAGAATCCTCAAGCAGACTCCCCACTGAGTGAGGAGCCTGATGCAGGGCTCGATCCCAGGAACTGGAGCCAAAATCAAGAGTCGGCCGTAAGTGACTGAGCCACCCAGGCACCCCTTGGTTTTTTTAGATTCCACACGTAAGATCATACCATATTTGTCTTCTCTTACTTAGTTTAGCACAATGCCCTGGAGGTCCATCCATGACAGGCAGGACTGGGTAGGGAGAGACAGGAAGGGGGCTACATGACTAGGCTCACAGAAATCCCAGATGTGGAGAAGTGCTGAGGCATACAAAACCAGAGATGAGGGTTATTGTTGGGACTGAGTTAGGATGGCAGAGGAGTAGGGGACCCTAAGTTCATCTGGTCCCTGGAATTCAGCTAGATAATTACCAAATCATTCTGAACACCTGCAAGAATCAATTGGAGATCTGAGAAAAGAAATGCTGCAATTCTACAAATAGAAAAGCAACCACTTTTTGGAAGGCAGGAGGTGCTGAGCCAACAATCTGGGGCAATATATCAGAGGATAGGCAGAGGGGAGGGAGCCTACTCAAGGAGACTATTGCAAAGTATCCTAAGCAGTAGAGCACAAAATCAGAGCGTTTAGAAGTCGGCTATGGTGGGGGATATCCCTGGCTTAAAGGTGCTCAGGTGGCAAAGCAGGGTGGACTCCCAGGTGGGACAGTGTGGTCTTAGGATCCCCGGGGTCACGAGAACGGGGGTGTGTGAGTGCAGCAGAGTTCCCAGGCATCAGAGTGGGGAAGCTGGCAGCTTTCTGCCCGGCGTCACCATAAACCGAGAACTGCTGCACAGTCGCGTGACGGCTCTCTGGGCAGGGGCCCAGCCAAAGGCAGAAGCGTGGAGAGACCCCCTCCCTACCCTGAGAGGAACGGTGCGGGTCTGCGCCACACGAGTCTGTGAAGTTAGGAGACTTGAGACTGGGTCACGTGCCTGAGATAAAAATGCTCGGTCACAGACTGGGTGAACAGAGCGCAGTCGGAAACCGGGGAGACAAGAGTGATCGACTGCTTTTCTGTGAGGGCACACTGAGGAGTGGGGGGTGCGGACTCTCAGCTCCAGGGCTAGAGAGCGGGTCGCCGCCATATTCACCCCCCCCCCACGGGTGCTGAGAGCCTGCAGGAAGCCAAACAGCAGCACCCAGGGCAATCCGGAGCCACTTCCACTGAGCCCGGCCCCCTGGCAAGGGCGACGCAGCTCCACCCAGGCAAGGGCACCCCAGCACCAGTGCAACAGGCTCCTCCCCCAGAACGCCAGCAGGAACTTCCGGCTACCACCAAGTTTACCGATCAGAGAGACTGCAGAACTTCAGTTATCAGGGAAAACAGTATATAGCATTCATGGTTTTCTTCTTATTATTCTTCAGTCTTTCAATTTTATTTTTTTCCTTTTCAGCTATTATTTTTTCAAATCTTTATTATTTTTTAATTTATATATATGCATTATATATATGTATTTTTTTAATTTTTGGTTCCCTTTCATTGTATTTTATTTTTGTACATTTATAAGTTTTTCTTTTTTTTCCTATTTTGGGATCTAGTTTCCTTTAACAAACAGACAAAAATACATCCAGGATCTAGTTTATTGTCTTGTTCTGTTTTACTTCCTGTTTGGTTTTTCTTATTTTGTTTTGTTTGTGTTTTCTTCTGGTTTGTTTGTTTTTTCTGGTGTTGTTGTTGTTATTTTTGTCTTTTCTCTCTTCTATTCTTTTCTGGACATAATGACAAGACAGAGAAACTCACCCTAAAAGAAAGAACATGAGGAAATATTCACTGCCAGGGATTTAATCAATATGAATATAAGTAAGATGTCAGAACTAGAATTCAAAACAATTATAAAAGTACTAGTGGGCTTGAAAACAGCACAGAAGACACTAGAGAATCCCTTACGGTAGAAATAAAAGAACTAAAATCGAATCAGGCTGAAATTAAAAATGTTATTACTGAGATGTAGTCAAAAAGGGAGGCTCTTAAAAAAAAGGGGGGGAGGCTCTAACACCAAGGATAAATGGGGCAGAAGAGAGAGTGATATAGAAGACAAAATGATGGAAAATAAAGTAGCTGAGAAAAAGAGAGAAAAACAACCACTGGATCATGAAGGGAGACTTCAAGAAATCAGCGATAGCATAAAGCAAAATAATATCTGCATAATAGGGGTCCCAGAAAATGAAGACTGTGGCAGAAGGTTTACTTGAACAAATTATAGTTGAGAACTTCCCTAATCTGGGGAAGGAAATGGGCATTCAAGTCCAGGAGGCACAGAGAAACCCCCTCAAAATCAATAAAAATAGGTCAACACCCCAGCATATAATAGTGAAGCATGCAAATTTCAGGGATAGAGAGAAAATCCCGAAAGCAGCTCGGGGGACAGGAGGTCCATAACCGACAAGGGTTGAAGCATTAGACTGGCAGATCTGTCCACAGAGACCTGCCGGCCAGAAAGGACTGGCAGGATATATTCAGGGTGTTGAGTGGAAAAAATATGCAGCCAAGAATACTTTATCCAGCAAGGCTGTCATTCAAAATAGGAGAGTTTCCAGGACAAACAATAACTAAAGGAATTCATGAACACTAAACCATCCCTGTAAGAAATATTAAAGGGGATCCTTTGTGTGAAGAGAGAGCCTAAAAGTATCAAAGACCAGAAAGGAACAGAGACAATCTACAGAAACAGCCACTTTACAGTAATACAATGGCACTAAATTAATACCTTTCAATAATTACTCTGAATGTAAATCGGCTAAATGTGCCAATCAAAAGATAAGAGTATCAGATTGGATAAAAAAAAACAAGACCCAGGGGTACCTGGGTGGCTCAGTTGTTCAAACATCTGCCTTTGGCTCAGGTCATGATCTCTGGGTCCTGAGATCAAGCCCCGCATCAGGCTCCCTGCTCAGTGGAGAGCCTGCTTCTCCCTCTCGCTCTGGCCCTTCCCCTGCACCCCACTCTCTCTGTCAAATAAATTAATAAAATCTTAAAAAAATAAGACCCATCAATATGTGGTCTACAAGAGACTCATTTTAAACCCAAAGATACTTCCAGATTAAAAGTGAGGGGTGAAGAACCATTTATCATGCTAATGGACATCAAAAGAAAGCTGGGGTAGAAAGATGCAGATGCAGTACAAAGAAGGGCCACATGTACCCCAATGTTCATAGCAGCAATGGCCACAATCGCCAAACTGTAGAAAGAGCCAAGATGCCCTTCAACAGATGAATGGATCAAGAAGATATGGTCCATATATACAA
>CM052901.1:25131540-25205860 GCA_028534135.1 Potos flavus | reverse complement strand
ACAATGATCAATTTCACTGCATTTGAAATACTGAAAAAGAACAGATGACAGGCATCTGTAATTTGTAAAAGCAAAGTCTACTGTTCGACTACTTATAAACATTATTTTTCAACTTCTCCATACAGCAGCTCTGCAGTATGTAAAAAAATACCTTCTTTTTTTTTTTTTTTTTTTAAATACCTTCTGAAGTAGAAGCTGAACTGGTGCTTTTCTTTGGCTCATCATCCTCTACTGGTGTGTGTTCATCAGAGCTGAATTTAAAGAAGACGGTTGTAAGAATCAGAAAACTGACAAAACGTGAATCACGGAGTATAAAAATCTCGAATCAAAAACTTTCAGTAATGACACTGATTGTCCAAGAACCATTAAAAGCGAACAGCGGAATAACTTCGTAAGGGTACAACTCAAGGGTCCACCACCTTCGAAATAACATAATCATCATTGACATTTGCATGCGTTAGCATTTACAAAACACTGTTCAAACTGAAAGCAACACGTAAGGGACGCCTGGGTGGCTCAGTTGGTTAAGCGGCTGCCTTCGGCTCAGGTCATGATCCCAGGGTCCTGGGATCAAGTCCCACATCTGGCTCCTTGCCTGGCAGGGAGCCTGCTTCTGCCTCTGCCTGCTTGTGCTCTTTCTCTCTCTGACAAATAAATAAATAAAATTAAAAAAAAAAAAGAAAGCAACATGTAAGATTTATATTTTCTTTTAAGCCTTAGTTTATTGTTTGAGAGACAGAGAGAAGGGAGGGAGGGGCAGAGGGAGAGAGAGAATCCCAAGCGGACTCCCTGCCTAACACAGAGCCCAATGCAGGCCTCGATCCCACAACCCCGAGATCATGACCTGAGTAGAAATCAAGAGTCAGACACTTAACCAACTGAGCCATCCAGGTGCCCTATAAGACTTTTATCTTCAATGCTGCCTACAAGACACTCACTTCACCTAACGGCATGCACACTGAAAGTGAATGGATGGAAAAACATTTATTGTGGAAATGGAAGTGGAAAGAAAGCTAGGGTAACAATACTTATATCAGACAAAATAGACTTTATTAAAAAAAATTTTTTTTTAATTTTTAGTAATCTATATGCCCAACATGGGGCTTGAACTCATCACCCTGAGATCAAGAGTCGCACACCCTACCAACTAAGCCAGCAGGGGCCCCAGACAAAATAGACTTTAAAACAACAACTAATAGGTGTGCCTATTTTCAATTTTTTTTTTTTTTTTTGACAGAGAGAGATCACAAGTAGGCAGAAAGGCAGGCAGAGAGAGAGGGGGAAGCAGGCTCCCCACTGAGCAGAGAGCCCGATGCGGGGCTCAATCCCAGGACCCTGAGATCATGACCTGAGCCGAAGGCAGAGGCTTTAACCCACTGAACCACCCAGGCGCCCCTAATTTTTTTTTGTTTCAAAAAATATTTTTATTGTTACATTCCAAAGAGGACATAGGAGCAAAAAGCCAGTTATCCAATAAGTGTTATACCTTTCAGAGGGAGGCACCCGGAAAGGAACTCCAATCTTAGTTCAAAGCTGCACATGCTAGAGCTCAAACGGCTGCCTCTCCACCTGGCCGGAAATGTTGACAAATGTGTGTATGTCACCAATCCAGAGACGTTTGGGGTTAAAAGAAAATTCCTTTATTGCAAGTGTCCAAGTTCTTAGGATTCATCCTTAAAGATACTAGAAGATGAGAAAGACCACACACACCAGACTATGTTTAGTCATTAGAGTAAACTAGCACATTGCTAGTTTGTTTTAGGATGCATTGAATCAGACATCACAGTACATGAGAAAAATCTGCATTTCACGAATAAATGAATTCAATAAGAACTCATGCAACAGGAATCCGGTGCATTTACACAGTAATAATGAAGTGGCAGAAAGAGAAATTAAGAAAACAATTCCGGGCGCCTGGGTGGCTCATTTGGTTAGGCGACTGCCTTCGGCTCAGGTCATGATCCCGGAGTCCCAGGATCGAGTCCTGCGTCAGGCTCCCAGCTCTAAGGGGAGTCTGCTTCTCCCTCTGACCTTCTCCCCTCTCATGTTCTCTTTCACTCTCTCTCTCTAATAAATAAATAAATAATCTTAAAAAAAAGAAAAGAAAACAATTCCATTTACAATTGTACTAAAAATAATAAAATACCTAGGAATAAACTTAACCAAGGAAGACCTGAACTCTGAAAACTATAAAACATTGATGAAGAAATTGAATATGACACAAACAAATGGAAAGGCAGCCCATACTCATGGATTGGAAAAACAAATATTGTTAAAAAGAGCATTCTACCCAAAGCAATCTACAGATTTAATGCAATCCTTATCAAAATACCAACAGCATTTTTCACAGAACTAGAACAGATAATCCTAAAATTGGTAGAGAACCACAAAAAAATTCCAAACATCCAAAGCAATCTTGAAAATCACAGTCCCAGATTCCAAGATATACTGCCAAGCTATAGTAATCAAAATAGCATGGTGGTGGCACAAAAACAGACACATGGATCAGGAGAACAGAGTAGAGAGTCCAGACATAAACCCACACATTTATGGTCAATTAATCTATGACAAAGTAGGCAAGAAGGAACAACGGAGAAAAGACAGTCACTTCAACAAATGGTGTTGGGAACTCTGGTCAGCTACATGCAAAACAATGAAACTGGACCACTTTCTTACACCATATGCAAAAATAAACTAATAGATTAAGGACTTAAATGTGAGACCTGACACCATAAAAATTCTAGAAGATAACCTCTTTGACACTGGCAAATAATGTATCGGATAAGGGGTTAGTATTCCAAAATATATAAAGAATTCGCACAACTTGGGGTGCCTGGTTGGCTCAGTCAGTAGAGCATGTGACTCTTCATCTAGGGGTTGTAAGTTCGAGCCCCACACTGGGTACAGAGATTACTTAAAAATAAAATCTTTTTTTTTAAAGATGTTATTTATTTATATGACAGAGAGAGAGAGATCACAAGTAGGCAGAGAGGCAGGTAGAGAGAGAGTGGGAAGCAGGCTCCCCGCTGAGCAGAGAGCCCAATGCGGGGCTCGATCCCAGGACCCTGAGATCATGACCTGAGCCGAAGGCAGAGGCTTTAACCCACTGAGCTACCCAGGTGCCCCAAAAATAAAATCTTAAAAAAAAAAAGAACTCATGCAACTCAACACCAAAAAAATGAATAATCCAATTAAAAAATGGGCAGAGGACCTGAACAGACATTTTTCCAAAGAAGATATCCAGATGGCTAACAGACACATGAAAAAATGTCAACATCACTAATCATCAGGGAAGTGCAAATTAAAACCACAATGAGGTATCACTTTACACCTGTCATATGGCTAGAATAAAAACACAAGAAATAACAACTTGTGGTGAGGATGTGGAGAAAAAAGAACCCCATGCACTGTTGGTGGGAATGCAAATTGGTGCAGCCACTATGGAAAACAGTATGGAGGTTCATAAAAAAATTAAAAATAGAAGAACGCCTGGGTGGCTCAGTCAGTTAAGCGTCTGACTATAGGTCTCAGCTCAGGTCTTGATCTCAGGGTCATGAGTTCAAGCCCTGCACTGGGCTCTACTCTGGGCGTGAAGCCTACTTAAAGAAAAAAATTAAAAATAGAATTACCAAATGATCTAGTAATTCCACCATTTTTACCCACAGAAAACAAACACCCTAACTAGAAAACATATGTGCACCCCTATGTTTATTGCAGTGTTATTTCCAATAGCCAAGATATGGAAGCAACCCAAGTGTCCCAAGACAGACGAATGGATAAAGATGTCGTGTATGTATGTATGTATGTATATACACGCATATATATACATACACATACACAATGGAATATTACTCAAACATAAAAGAGAATGAAATCTTGCCATTTGCAACATGGACGGACCTAGAGGGTATAATGCTAAGTGAAATAAGTCAGAGAAAGACAAATACCATATGATTTCACTCACCTGTGGAGTTTAAGAAATTAAACAGAGTGAACAAAGAAAGAAAAGAGACAGACAAAAAACCAGACTCTGAAATACAGAGAACAGGGGCGTCTGGCTGGCTCAGTTGGTGGAGCATGCAACTCTTGATCTCGGGGCTGTAAGTCTGGGCCCCACACTGGGTGTAGAGATTACATAAAAATAAAATCTTAAAAAGAAATACAGAAAACAAACTGGTAGTTGCCATAGAGAAGGTGCTCAGGGGGGTGGATGAAACAGATAAAGGGGGGTAAGAGTACACTCACCAGGATGTCTGGGTGGCTCAGTCGTCGTCGTGGGCCGCTGCCTTCAGCTCAGGTCATGACCCTGGGGTCCTGGGATCGAATCCCCGAATTGGGCTCCCTGCTCAGTAGGAAGCCTGCTTCTCCCTCTCCCACTTCCCCTGCTTGTATTCCCTGTCTCGCTCTGTCAAATAAATAAATAAATAAGATCTTTAAAAAATAAAAAAAGAGTACACTCACTGAGATGAGTGATGAGTGAAATTGCTGAGTCATTATATGATACACCCGAAACTAATATAATACCATATGTTAATTACACTTGAATAAAAAAAAATACATGGAGGAATCTTAAATGCATATTGCTAAGTAAAAGAAGCCAATCTGAAAAGTCTACATACTATATGGTTCCAACTATATGGCATTTTGCTAAAGGCAAAACTATGAAGACAGTAAAAAGATCAGTGGTTGGAGGGTACGGAGAAATGAATAGGCAGAGCAGATTTTGTAAGGCAGTGAAACTCTTGTGTATGATAGTATAATGGTGAGTACGGGTCATTATACATCTGTTCCAAACCTACAGAATGTATAATATCAAGAGTGAATCCTACTGTACACTATGGACTTTGGGTGATTATGATGTGTTGGTGTAGGTTTCACCGACTGTAACAAAAGTACCACTCTGGGGAAGGATGTTGACAGTTAAGGGGGCTGTCCGTATTGGGGGCAGGGAGTATATGGGATTTCTCTGTACTTTGTGCTCAATTTTGCTGTGGACCTAAACTGCTCAAGAAAAAAAAAAGTGATTTATCTTTTCAGAATGAACCATAGGGTAAATGTAGGAAACTATAAGGAAAGATGGAAAAAACTAGAGATAGGAAGACAGAAGGAAGACTTTATGATCGTATTCTCTGTATAAAGGACATAGGGTAGAGCAGCAACCATTCTGCCCCCAGAGCAAGAAGCTAACGCACTGCAGGAAAAGAGATTTCATTCTGTTGCAGAGAATTCTGAAAACGAGTATTATTAAAATTCTACAATAGTTAAAAAGGGAATTTCCATATCATATAATCTTTTCCTCTGGAGATCACATCTGGAATAATTTAGGTATTGCCTAGAACATTATTTTTAGGGTTCCTTCCAACTCAAATTCTATGATTTCAGGTTTCCAAAAGCATTTCTTTCTTTCTTTTTTTTTTTTTAACATATAATGTATTATTCACTTCAGGGGTACATGTCTGTGAATCATCAGTCTTACACAATTCTCAGCACTCACCATAGTACATACCGTCCCCAATGTCCATCACCCAGCCACCCCATCCCTCGCTCCCACCCCCCAGCAACCCTCAGTTTGTTTCCTGAGATTAAGAGTCTCTTACGGTTTGTCTCCCTCCCCATCCCATCTTGTTTCATTTTTTCCCTCCCTGCCCCCCACGACCCACCACCCTGCCTCTCAAATTCATCATATCAGAGAGATAATATGATAATTGTCTTTCTCTGATTGACTTATTTCGTAAAAGCATTTCTCTTAAGAACAAGTTTTCCGGTTTGTTTTTATTTTTTTTTAAGATTTTATTTATTTATTTGACAGAGAGAGAGCACAAGTAGGCAGAGTGGCAGGCAGAGGGAAAGGGAGAAGCAGCCTCTCGGCTGAGCAGGGAGTCCGATGTGGGGCTCAATCCCAGGACTCTGGGATCATGACCTGAGCCGAAGGCAGCCACTTAACCGACTGAGCCACCCAGGAGGCCCCAGTTTGTTTGTTTTTAAAATATTTTATTTTTAAGTATGCTCTATGCCCAACGTGGGGCTTGAACTCACAATCCTGAGATCAAGAGTTGCATGCTCCACCAGCTGAGCTGGTCGGATGCCCCGTAAGAACAAGTTTCTGATAATGCTTTATCACCCTGTCACAAATTACAAATTTTACCTGTCAAAACACATTGTTTCAACTCAACCTAAAGTAGACACAGAAATAGATGAGAGGTGGGGTGCCTGGCTGTCTCAGTCGGTAGAGCACACAACCCTTGATCTCAGGGTTGTGAGTTCGAGCCCCATGTTAGGCATAAAGATCACCGAGGGGGGATAAAAATAGAGGAAAGAAAGAAAATGCTTATGAATAGCACCAAAGAGGAAAGAAATAAGGAAAAAGAAGCAGCATTAAGCCTTCAGAGACTACTGACTTTAGGAAAATTAACTAAACCAAACCATTCTGGTATATTCATTTAAAAAATCCCTTTCTAGTGCTAAAATCTGACAAGCAATCTGCTGCAGTGTTAGCTGAGAAATTCAAAATAATAGAAATGTATCATTAACACTGAACCCTTCTATGAAGAAGAAATTAGCACTCCATGAATTATAATTTAAAGAGAACATTTAGCTAAAATCCACTGGCAATATGTTTTAATTCTTAGATATGTTCCATGTTTTTATTTTTTTAATGATTTTTTTTCTATTTTGTAAAGTAAAAGAATATCATAACAAAATATCACATACTGGGTGGCCTTTATTTTCTCACCATTCTGGAGGTTAGTAGACCAAGATCAAGGTGCCATCAGAACTGATTTCTGGTAGACCTCTCTTCTTGGCCTGTAGACTGGCAACTTCTCCCTGTGTCCTTACGTGGCCTTTCCTCTGTGCACACATGAGAAGGGGGGGAGATATCTGGTATCACTTCCTGTTCTAAGGATACCAGTCCTACTGAATTCAGGCTCCAGCCTTATGACCTCATCTAACCTGAATTACCTCTTTAAAGGCTTCATTTTTTAAAGATTTTATTTATTTATTTGAGAGAGAGAAAGAGAGAGCAAGTGTGCGTGCAGGGGCAGAGGGAGAAGCAGACTCCCAGCTGAGCAGGGAGACTGATGCCGGCCTCACTCCCGGGACCCCAGGATCATGACCTGAGCTGAAGGCAAACTCTTAACCAACTGAGCCACCCAGGCGCCCCTAAAGGCTTTATTGCTAAATATAGTCACTTTGAAAATTAGGGCTTCAACATTGGAATTTGGGTGGGGGGACACAATTCAGTCTACAACAAGGATTCTCTGGAGATAGTCTTCATACTTCAGGAGCTCCCAAATCTTCAATCCTCTCTCACTTTAATCTCCTAGAAGATATAGGCATGCAAATTGTTAACTCAGTGGCTAGATTGTAAGGTGTGTGTGTATAGGTCTCTAATCCGATAGGTCCAATTAAGTCCTATTTTCCCTTTACATTTTAAACTTTAATAAAAACTTGGCATAAATGGAAACTCAACACTTAGGATCTGACGTTCCGATAGTGCAAATGGTACGGACTGCAGCCAGCCTGAGCAGCCAGGCTAGAAATGCAACCCGGGAAGCTGTCAAGTGCATTTCTTCTGCCTCACGCATGACATAGCTCCTAACCGCTCATTTTGTCTTCTGCAATATGTGACACAAACAGTTTTACACTCGGAAAAAACTTCATTTGATTATACGTAGTTATGAAAGGAAAAAGAAGTCTATTTCAATTTGGTTAAAACTTTAGTTTTCAGAAACCCGAGAATCAGTAAAGATAATTTAAAAAAGATGAAGCACTAGAAGGAGACAACAATAAAGGGAGCTCTGAAAAGAAAAGTTCCAGGTCACAAAAGTTGTATTCATTGAGATTCAGGGTGTGTTCCCGCTCTGTGCTTTCCCTTTAGTTCCTTTTTGGAAAAGGAATACATTGTCTGTAGCTCTTTGGCGGACACTAAAATAATTTTTTTAGTTTTACTATAACGTTTGTCATTTCTTCTGTTTCAATTTTTGTTGTTATGCATTAACTGAAAAGAAAAAAAAACGGGCACAATTCCCCCAAATTTAGCTGCTTATGTCTATTTTTGGTTTTTCAAAAAATCCTTACAAAATAGGGGCGCCTGGGTGGCTCAGTGGGTTAAAGCCTCTGCCTTCGGCTCAGGTCATGATCTCAGGGTCCTGGGATCGAGCCCCGCATCAGGCTCTCTGCTCAGCAGGGAGCCTGCTTCCCCCTCTCCCTCTGCCTGCCTCTCTGCCTACTTGTGGTCTCTCTCTCTCTGTCAAATAAATAAATAAAATCTTAAAAAAAAAATCCTTACAAAATAAATATATTTTGTTTCATTATTTGAAAGATCTATCCATCTTTCTTTCTTTCTTCTGAAGAAAAGGTATTAGAACTATACAGAGTTGGACTCAAGAGGGTCTCCCACTTTGAGGAGCAATCTAAAAATAAACGCACAAATTAACAGTTCTTGGAATATATGAGGAGTACGGGGGCCAGTGATGCCTTCCAGTCCGTAAAGGCATGCAACTCTTGTCGTGTAAGGCCTAAAATGAAGGCCCACGACTATGTACTGCTTTGACACCTGGGAAAACTAACTGCAAATTCCTCTCCCCACTCTGCCTCTGTAGGTGAGATCCCCTAGCCAAACAACCCTGTTCATCATAGGGAACAGGCCCAGTTCCAGATGATCCCTGAGTAGTGGGTCTCAGCACTCTGCCAGCGTATGGATCTCAACTGCCCAGTGTCAGGGGTCCTGTGTTCGGCCTCCCCATAACCTAGGAGGGAAGTCCCTCCCTCACCAACAAGGTGACTAGGAGACCATTAGAATAGTCCCTGTTGCTGCCCATTTCATCTGTACTAGTAAGATAAATTATTTATCTAATGCGCACACAAATGCAAATCTCGCCCAAGCCATTCGTGCATCTTTTAGAATTCTAAAATAAGAAGCTATTTGGTTTGGGGTGCCTAGGCTCAGCTGTTTAAGCATCTCATTTCAGCTCAGGTCATGATCTTGGGGTCCTGGGATAGAATTCTGCATCAGGGTCCCTGCTCAGCAGAGAGTCTGCTTCTCCCTCTCCTTCTGCACCCACCCCCACCCCGTGCGTACTCTCTCTCAAATAAATAAATAACATCTTAAAAAAAAAAAAAAGAAAAATCACAGCTTCGTAGGTGCAAATATATAAGCTATTTGGTTTGATTGGCACACAAACTTTTAGGGCACCTTTCTGAAACACATAACTCAAAGAGGTACGTCTTCAGTATACTCAGGACTGTTTTTACTCTCTCTGCTCCCAGGCATGAAACCCTAGTAGCTGACAGGAATGTATATTCTATTCCAGACACTAACTCATTACAACAACCCTAAAAATATCAGCGCTATTTTTATCCCCTTTCTATAGGTGAATAAATGAAGCTAGAGAAGTTAAGTAATTTGTCTGATGTTTTGACTTTGAATTCAAACAACATTTGTTAAGTAGAGCACAGGGTGCTGGATGGTGAGCCGAAGTTCAACAACAGACCACAAGAGAAATTAAAATAGAGCAGTTAATTACTCACAAGACCTGGAGGAAGTACACGGAATGCCTCCAGGGGCCACACAAGGAGGTCAAGGCAGAGTGCAGAAAGAGACAGGACCTGGGGTATGTGCCTTCATTAGGGTTTGTGGGTGTGGTGCTTTGGAGTTCCCAGGTTAGGGTGAGATCGGTCAATTTAAACCGAAAGAGTGTGGTTTTGGTAAGCCCCACAGGGATCTATCTAAGGGACCTATAAAGCATCCAGGCACTGGGAGGCAGGGGAGGCGGATGATCACAAGGGCTATTGGGGAAATCCCACCAGGAACTTCACATTTGCTTGTGACTCTGTGGGCTACTATCTAGGGCATGTGCTTGCATGGTAGGGGGGGGGGGGCTAGTCTTAAGTTTAAGGTCCCTGCAGGCCACTTGGCCAAACAAAATGGATGCCCAGGCAGCAGCACCATGGAGTAGCTTGGCTAAACTCTCCACACTCAAGGCCACACAGGGATTAAGTGGCAAAGTAGGGCTTCAAACTCAGGCAGTCTGAATCCAGAGACTATCCTCCTCACTATGCCTTATTACCTCCCACTGCTGGAAGAAAAAGAATCATCAAGACATCGCCCAACTGGGGTGCCTGGGTGACTCAGTCGTTAAGCATTTGCCTTCGGCTAGGGTCATGATCCCAGGGTTCTGGGATCAAGCCCCACTTCAGGCTCCCTGCTCAGCGGGAAGCCTGCTTCTCCCTCTCCCACTCCCCTTGCTTGCGTTCCCTCTCTCGCTGTGTCTCTGTCAAATAAATAAAATCTTAAAAAAAAGAAAAAGACATCGCCCAACTGTTGTAATTTCAACCTACCTCTCAATGCCTGCAACGTTTTTAAAATTTTTAATTTTTTAACACATTCAAGGCCATTAGTATGGTACCTGACACACTCAATGAACAGTCACATAGCAATAGTTATCTCTTTTCCTTCTCCTTCTTAAACTACTTTTCCACTCCAATACTCACTTTCATTAGAGGAAAACTGAATCTCACCCTCCCCTCATTTCCCAAGGTCAAGATTGAGACCCCTTTTTTAACAAGACCTTTCTAGGTAGCCTCATCTCCAGTAGAGCACATCACTTTTTCTACATTCATCCAATCACGTCTTGGAGGAAGGTTCTTCTAACTTTATAATTTAAACCCATTTCCAGGCGCCTGGCTGGCTCAGTCGGTAGAGCATGCAGCCCTTGATCTTGGGGTTGTCGGTTGGAGGCCCACCTCGGGCATAGAGAGTACTTAAAAAAAGCAACCACCATAATCTCAACCCTTCCCGACTCCCTACAAAGAATTTCCATTTCCATATCCTGTTATCATCTCAAACCGATCTGCTCATTCATTCAACACACTGTGGTTGAGCTCTTTACTAATTGCTAGACGCTTTGAATTCTGTAATGAATAATATTCTCCTTTCCACGAACTCAGTCCAGTGGAGAATAATGCTCATGAATAAGAACATAACGCAAATAAATGCTATATATAAATCTGCGACCCTGCCCACGTCCGCTACGAGGCCGGGGGTGGGAAGGAGGTGATGGGAGACCAGGGGCACTGGAGGAGGGCGCCCAAGGATGAGCGAGCATTAAGGGAGGAAAGGGGCGAGTAAGAGGCTGCCGTGCGCAGACTGAAGAAAAAGATGAAAATGGGCGCAAGGAAGGGAGAAGGGAGAGAAGTGCTAGCGGGATGGACGATGAAGGCAGGCAGGCTCCTTGGGGCGAAGGTGCGTCCGTCTCACTCACCTCCTCCCTCTCCTTGTCCCGGAGGCCAGGCCGCGGCTGGTCGCTCCCGGAGGGGCGCGGGGAGCGGATGGAGAGGCAGAAGCCAAGTTGGGGGGGAGGGGCCGCGAACGGGATCGGCAGGGCTGGTGCGGCGATCCTCGGTCGCGGCCACTCCCCCGACGGCGCTGGCCAGTGCGGGGCCCACGCCGCCAGCAAGAGTGCGAGCGACAGCCGCGGCCCCACGGGGAGCGGGCGGATTTGCCCGGCTCCGCGCTCTTCCACAAACAACTGCGACCCTTCCCCCCGCAGCCCGAGGCCTCCGTCTCCGGACCGCAGAGCGGGACACTGGAACCATCGCTGCCATCAAAGTGGGGAACACGCTCAGGAGCCTGGGAAAATCCCAGTTGCCTTGGCTCCCAGAAGCCACCTGCGCAACCTCCCAAAGCTGAGAAAAACGTGGAAAGCGTTCCGGGTACGTCGGCAAAACCCTTCCCCGGGGCTACGTGGCGTCCAGCCCATGTGAAAGGGGTGGTGTATCCGTGTAAATAAGCCGCCGCTGCTGCCATCGGCTCGGAGCGCCCGTCCTTCCAGTTCCGCAGGAGGCTCGGCAGGTCTCATTCGGATCGGAGACCATGTCTTTCTCAGCCTTACACTTGAAATACCCTAAGGGAAGGATGACGGACCACAGGGTACATTTCACAGAGTGGCCCTATCAACAACACAGTCCATTCCGCTTGTGTTTCAGGTGCTTTCTGTGAGTCTCTGTGTGTGGCATATTACATAATATTGGGCGCTTAGTGTGTCTCATATGCGTATACGTATATATGTATGTATGCGTAATATATGCAGATAGATGTGTATACATGTACATATATGATATATAGGAATGGCTCAAGTCGAATCGCATCTTTTTTTCTGAGTCTGTCCTGAATTAAAAATCTAAATGGGGAACGCGACGAAAAAGCACAAAGTAGTCAAGGTATTTCTATGCAGCTGACAGCGTGTTTATTTTAGTGTCATATTTAGCAAAAAGAAAAAATACAGTAGACCCACTTACATTTGAATTTCTGATAAACAACGAACAATGTTTTAGTATAAGTATGTCCCGTACAATAATAATGCGGTATTAAATGACTATTTTTGGTTGAAGAGGAGAAGAACACTGTTGTACCTCCTCCACGTCCTCTAAATTTTATTCCTTATAGTTTTTCATTTGCTGTTTGAGAAGGGGGAAGGGGAGGCAGCCCCTGATATCTAGAAGCTAGCAGAGCATTCAGGCCATGTTCTTCTGTTGGACATAAACTCACACAACATTAACCTAAGACAAAGTCACTAGGAGATTGATGAAGTGAGACAAAACAAGATCGATTTATAATTTCGTCTAATCATAGATTTTTTTTAAAAAAAGGTCACCGTGTCACTCAGAAAACACCACACACCCCCTCTCTTGGCCAAAATGGGTGACTGCTACTTTATCAATTATAGCTTTATTCCTGCTCTCCTCTGCCCTCCCTATAAATAAGATTTATTGAGATGCCCAATCATACAATTACCTCTGCTTTCTGACAGCATCCGATCTAGAGGAAACTCCCCTTTCCTTAGATCATCCCCCAAATCACCCAAATACTTAAATATGTTCTTTCTAACATCCTCTTACTGAAACACCCCACAGTTCCCTATGGTGTGCCTTCTCCCTCCCTGCAAAGAATAATAACCCCCCCCCCCCCGCGCAAAAAGAATAATAAACCCAACTTGTCAACTCTGGGCATGTTCCTGGTGACTTTTGGTTGAGGGGAATTGACATGTTCCACTGCCTAGAATGTTCTTCCCCAGACATTTGCATAGCTCTTTCCCTTAGTTTATTCTGTTCTTTGCTCCTACATCATCTTTTCAGAGAGGTCTTCCCCGACCACACTATTTACAGTGGCACCTGATCGTTCTCTATCCCTTTACACTGTTTATTTTTCTTCACAGCATTCATTACTATCTGATATTATACATTTAGATAATATATGCACATATGTTTATCGTATGTCTCTCCCCTTAGAATCTAAGTTTCACGAAGACTGGGACTTTGTCTTTTTGACTGTATCCACACTGCCTATAACATTGCCTGGCACAGAGTAGGTATTAAATGATATGTATTTAATGGGCACCTGGGTGGCGCAGTTGGTTAAGCGTCTGCCTTCAGCTCAGGTCATGATCCCAGGGTCCTGGGATCGAGTCCCACATCGGGCTCCCTGCTCAGCGGGGAGTCTGCTTCTCCCTCTGCCTCTGCCTGCGGCTCCACCTGCTTGTGCTCTCTATCTCTTTGTTAAATAAATAAAATCTTTAAAAATAAATAAATGATATGTATTTAATGAACATATGAATGAATGGGTTTTTATTGTGTCAGGGTTTATAACGTTTCATTCTCTCACGTATTGTTTGGTTTTAGTCCTCCATTTAAATAGATTGGCTCACTGCAAAATGTCCGTTCTTAATTTTTTATTTTGACTCATTTCTTATTTGATTTTATTTCACATTGCCAAGTAACTTTTCACAAAGAACTCATGGATAGTATATTCCTTCAATTTTTTTTCATATTTGAAATAAGCTACCTGCTTGTTGCTGCTGTTGTTTGGTAGATTCTATTATTGTTAACAATTGTCCACTCCCTCTTTCCCATTAGGAGGGTTATCTATCCCTATCTAATTGACTTTGGAAGGCTTTAAGAAGAAGAAGAGAAGCAGCAGTATCAAGTCATTTAAAGAGCAAATTGTTAGGATTAAGTAGAAAAGGTGATAGAGATGAACAAGCAAATGTATATTCAGCACTTATTAGGTACGGGACACTCGTTCATTCAACATTAAGTAGCCATGTTTATCTACCATTTAGTGGATCAAGTCAGGCTTCACAAGGAAGTTAGTGCTTGAATTGCATCTTTCTGGAAGACCAGGCACTTGCCAAACAACAGGAGAGGCAAACTGTGGATGTGAAAGGAATGGTTGTTCCAGGCTCAGGCACAGACGTGGAAGCAGTCAACAGCGTGTCATAGTTTGGAAACTGAAACTCAAAACAACTCTATGGGAAGGTATTATTATCTCTATTATGCAAGCACTGAATGCACGTCATTTTTTAAATCTTTTATCATCATCCATTGAATATATATTAAGCACCCACAAGATTCTTTGCATATTAATACAGGAGAGGACAGTTGCTGCCCTCAAGAAATTCATAATCAGGTTCAAACAAGGCAAGCAAACACTGACAATGTGGTTATAAAACCGAACTGATTCCATTATCGGCCAATCAAAAACCTTCCTAGAATGTGAAACGATTGATACCTTTAAAATCTACTGGGTTATTTGAAGTAGGCTTAAGCCTACAGATAAAGTGAAAGGTGAAATGACTGGTCAAGAAACAGAAAATTAACGAAACTTTCCAATGATCTTGTCCAAAAGGCAATTGTCAAGGCCGCTCAAATTTCTTGATCTGCTCTGCTTTCCTACAAGAAAATTCCTTTCCTGATCATTGAGTCCCCTTTTGTTATAGGTAGCTTTTAAATTTTAATTTAGTTTTTGCTAGGCTGGAGAGTGAGGGACATGAGCAGAAGGGAAGAGAAGGTTTCCTGTGCTTTGAACAACAGGTTTTCATCATACCTTAGTTGGGGCTCCACATTTTTAAAGCCCTTTCAGGGAAGGGGAAAAGGCAAGGCAAATTCTCTTGGCCACCTTAGTGCTGGTAATGCTGGTGCAAAAGAAATGATATGTCTTCCAGTTTACTGAGAGGTACCCAACAAACATTTGATATCAAGAGTGCGGCTACGGCCCTGTGATCTGTATTTCAAAGATACGTCTCATTTTAGTTTTAGTCAACTAAGCTACTGAAAGGCAAAGAGATTCTAAATGTTAAAGAAGTACTTTGTCCTGGTTCCTAAAAACATTTTGTTTTTGCTCCTAAATTTTGGGCGAGGATAACTGAGGAAAATGGCCATTAATGGTCATTAATCTGCTAAGTTTTGTTAAATCTACTAACTCATTTTGTTAAGTGCTCAGTTCCAGGAAAATACTAACTATCTGCTTTAGTTTCCTTTACAACAGTATACTCCTATTTCCTGTGAAATGTCTTTATATTAAACAATGAAACTCATAATTTTTTAAGTCCTGATTTTAAAAAACCCCAATAATGCAGTAATTCTCACATTGTTTTCTCACAATACAAAATCTTGAAGAGCCTAAGGAATTTCATGTGGATTTCTTATATCCACGTGAAAATAACAACTGTATCACACCACTTTGGGATTTTTCTATGTGGCTTTACTTTATTGAGGAGAATGTAGAATAGATTAGGGATGGATCGATGGTGAAATTCTTGTCTGATTTCATGTTGAAGAAAATTAGATACGGTTAGATTTGTTTTCATTTTGGAATATCCTGACGGACACTTTCAGCACGATTTTTGTACGAAGGAAGCACAGGGATTCCGACTGAAAGATAAACAGGTGCAAATTCAAGTTTTGGGGAATGGATGCAATATTATCCTATACATACAGTTTTTAAAGATTTTATTTATTTATTTGAGAGAGCGAGCGAGCGAGAGCATGAGAGGGGAAAATGTCAGAGGGAGAAGCAGACTCCCCGCGGAGCTGGGAGCCTGATATGGGACTCGATCCCGGTACTCCGGGGTCAGGACCGGAGCCCAAGGCAGTCGCTTAACCAACTGAGCCACCCGAGCGCCCCATAGCCTATACATATTTTTTTAAAAAGAAAATGAAGGTAGTGAATGGCCTTAACTGTTGAAGACAAAAGCTAATATTCTGGCTCCTTAGTTGGATACGATCAATAATCTCCCTTTAGGGAGAGATTTTGCTCTCCACACACACATTCTGTTGCTCCGCTCGCCATGGTACTCAGTCAGAAGTGTATTACCAGAGGGTTTTCAAAAATTACCAGGACTCATTCACTTATTCATTCATTAAACAATTATTGAACACCGACTGTGTCAGACACCAAAACCCCCAGGAGGAAATGCTATGTAAATAAAAATAATAAATTAACAATGAAGTATTAATTTAGGGGCGCCTGGGTGGCTCAATGGTTGGGCGTGCGCCTTCGGCTTGGCTCAGGTCGAGATCCTTCCACCCTGGGATCTAGTCCCTCCACGTGGTCCCTGCTAAGCGGGGGGTCTGCTTCCCCCCCCTTTGCCCCTCCCCCCACTCGTGCGCGCGCTCTCAAATAAATGAGTAAAATCTTTAAAAAAAACACCAATGCAAGTGTTAATTTCTCTTTCAAGATACAGCTCAAATAGGAACATCTACTTTGCTATTTTCTTCTCCGTGTTCTATACCTTGTACAGGTACTTTTGTCGACGTTTGTGTAACCATCTACTGAGCTCTTTGGAAAGGGAGAGACCTTGGCTTACTCATTTTTGTATTCCACGGCACCTAACAGATTTGGAATAGCTCAAACAGGTGGTCAGTAAACGGTAGTCGAAGTGAAGGAATTAAGATAGTACTGCATCATTTAGTATTCAACTTAGAAGGCAGTCCGGTGTCCGAACCCTAGATTGATTTCTTAAAAATAGTTACTGCGATGTCGTTGTTAACTTGTCATCCTAGAACTTGAGTCATCCTGAGTCGATCGATTCGACTTGATGATATTTATTCAGATTCTACTTCAAGGTGGCTTATCGTCTAAGAGACGGGCTGGTGGAGCCGTTTCAAACTTGCAAAAGAAACTCGTACTGTCTCGGAAAGTTTTCAAGCCCTAGAAGCTCGCGCCGACTTTAGGATCCCAGCCGCTGGGGACCGACCGCATTGCCCCATCTTCCCCTTCCCTTTTTCCCACCCTTTCGCCCTCCGGAAAGGGCCGAACGCTCCCAGAGCTTCCCAGTCTCACTCCGCCCCCCGCGGAAGGAGCCGAAGGCAAAGCCGGGCGCCGAAACGGGGCCGCCCAGAGCTCGGGCCCTTCCGGAAAGAGCCGAACTGCGCTCGGAGGAGGAGGGCGCCTCCGACTTCGGCGCTGCGCCCCCGCGCTGTGCCCTCTGTCGGTGGCGTGGGGCAGCTGTAGCAGCGGTGGCGGCAGCCGCGTCGACGTCGACCAAGACTGGAGCGACGTTTAAAGAAGGAGCCGAATCGCCGCGGAGTCCGGCTTCTGGTGGTTGGAGGGCTCGCACCCGTCCGCGCGGCCCGACGAGGAGAAGCGGCGGCGCCGGGAAGCAGGTGAGGACCCGGCCCGGGGCCGGGAGGGGCGAGGGAGCGCGCCCGCTGCCTCCGTCGCTGGGCCGCGCCTGCGTTTGCATTCTCCTCACTTGAACCAGGAAGCGGCGGAGTCGGAGGCTCCGCTCCTCCGGCCCTTTCTTTGTGTGGGCCCGGGAGCGAAGGAGGGGACGAGCCCGGAGGGCCGCGGCGCGGTCCCCTCCGCCGTCAGGGGCCGAGGGGCTGCCGGTGCCCTGGCTAGGCCCGGCGCGTGGGGAGCCCACCGCGGGGACCCACTTGGCTTTTTCCTCGCCCTCCGCCTGCCTTTTTGTGCCTCCTTTTCTCCTCCTAGCCCCTACTTTGATTTAGAGCTTTTCTGCCCGGCCCATCCTCCCCTTCCGTCCCCTTCTCCGGGCATAACAATGCCGCCTGCTTGGCCTCATCCCCTCCCAACACCCCACCCTCCCGTTCGCCACCTTCTACTTTCCCCGGCTCGCCGGCGGACCCCCGCCCTGGCGGTGCCGTTCCTACCTCCATCTGGATTTGCAGGAAGCTGCCTTTTCGCGTGAATTGGGGTGAAAAAAAAAAAAAAAAAACCTCGGCTGCAGCCGGCTGGGTGCAAATGGGGAAGAGGGGGTGGAGTAAGGAAGATGGGGTTCAGCTGCCGCAGGGAGCCGCGTGTCGGTTGGCTTTACTCGCTCGCGGGTGGCGTTTCTCTCTTTTCCACCTTCACCTGCCTTCCGTCAAGGGTTTGTCTCACGGTGATGCGGAATGGCTTTTCCGTAGGCAGGTCGCAGATCTCGGGGTGGGTTCAGAGCGATCCGTGCCTTTCCTGGGCCCACCCTGACGGGGAAAAGCGGGAGGAAATACAAACAAAATGAAACCAATTCCCAGTGTCACCTGGACACGTACGTTTGATGCATTGCCCCCTTCCAAGAACCCATTTGCAAACGACAAAAATTGTATTCGGAAAACCTATCTACCTACTTAAAAGCGACTTCTGTCGAAATCTCCGTATTTCGGAAGCCCTGGTTGCTGGCTCCGCTGTCCAAAGGTCACCCTTTCTGATGAGTGCCTTTAGGGAAACCTGGAATTCCTTAGTACTGTTAAAGGAGGAACGCCTTATAACAGATGATCTTTCATATCCTCATTTCTAGACTTTTTGCCTACTTTTTGTTTTTAAGCTGCAGTTTTGAAAATTTCGAAGATGCTTGAGACGCCCCGCCTTCCACGTGTATATAACTTAAGCACTGTGACGACAGTGCTATTTTGGTAACATTAAAGGGAAAGAATATTAGCAATAAAAGTATTTCTCTACCTAAAGTACTTATCAGCCAATTGTTTATATATATATAAAATCTATAAAAGTTAAATATATAAAATGAAATATATAATATATGTGTATATTTTAAACTACTTGGCACCCTTGTTACTGCAAATGTATTCTGTGACATGCAAAAAAAGAATGTTTTGGAGGTGGTACACAGCAATGCTCTGTACTGACCTCCCCCTCCGTTTTTCTAGAGTAACCACCTGCTCTGTTCCAATAAGTTTATGTTTTCATTTTCACTAACACATCTGGTATATAAAAAAGTTCTCATACCAGTGCGCATAATTCTTTACGTAATTCTTTACCAACAAATTGAAATGTTTCGTGTTTTCATGCAAATAAGCATTAAGAAATGGTGACCTTTCCTTTGTCTTATTTTTTTCACAGTACCATCTGTTGACTTCGCTTGGCACTCTAACATTTCACCTCTGGAGATTGTAAGAGTAGAGAGGTGAGGGGAAGGGGCAAGGAGCTGATGAAAGGGGAGAGGGTAAAAAAAGGTGTTTCCTAGTTTATCTAGGTGAGGCACCCCGATTTAAATAAGAACAGAAAACTGATGGGCAGTCTAGAGGTAATAATTGTCAGTGTTTATAAACACTAATTTGGTCATTGGCTGTAGGGAGTAACTTTTGAATGTGTTCTTAAAGATCAGTTAAAATTTAGGAAGAGTACAGGATGGATATTGCACACAGCAAGCTTTTCTGACACTTAAATCGTTCAATTACAGGTGAAATAACTTCTGTGTGTTCACGATGAAGACTTTTTCTTAAAGTTTTAAGACCGTTAAAAATGAACTCTTGAGTCTTCTTGGGGACAGAACCCAAAAGCGGAACTAAGAAAATTAATTCTAACCTTAAAAAATTGCTTAGTGGTGACGCATGTATCTGAGATTCAGAGGAAGAGATTACCGTTCAGATCTATAGATCAATTAAAAACTCGCTTGTCTCTTCTCAGGGGGAAGTCATGAGATTTGATGCATGGTCCAAAAGCCAGCCTGTATGAACAGTTTATATACAAGCCAAAAACTTATGCCGAACTTCAGTTAAAACTTGAATACGCTGTTTAATGATGCTGCAGCTTACATTCTGAGTGATAAAGTACTTCTTGTTTTTCTTTTCTAATCTTCTCCCACCCCTTCCTCTTCCCTTTCTCTTACAGGCATGGAGAGTAGAAAACTGATTTCTGCTACAGACATTCAGTACTCTGGCAGTCTGCTGAACTCCCTGAATGAGCAGCGTGGCCATGGACTCTTCTGTGACGTTACCGTTATCGTGGAAGACCGAAAATTCCGGGCCCACAGGAATATTCTTTCAGCTTCTAGTACTTACTTCCATCAGCTCTTCTCAGTTGCCGGGCAAGTTGTTGAACTGAGCTTTATAAGAGCAGAGATCTTTGCCGAAATTCTCAATTATATCTATAGTTCTAAAATTGTTCGTGTTAGATCGGATTTACTTGATGAGTTGATTAAATCAGGGCAGCTGTTAGGGGTTAAGTTTATAGCAGAGCTTGGTGTCCCATTGTCACAGGTTAAAAGCATCTCAGGTACATCTCAGGACGGTAATGCAGAAACCGTACCTCCTGGTTCTGGTGACAAGAACCTTGAAATACAAAAATCAAAAGATGAAGCCCAAGATAACGGGGCCACTATAATGCCTATTATAACAGAGTCTTTTTCCTTATCTGCTGAAGATTACGAGACAAAAAAGATCATTGTTACCGATTCAGACGATGATGACGATGACGTCATTTTCTGCTCTGAGATTCTGCCTGCAAAGGAGACTTTGCCGAGTACCAATGCAGTGGCTCAGGTCCAGCCTAACCCAGGTTCTGCTGCCATTTCAGATGTTGCACCTTGTGCTAGTAATAACTCGCCCCCTTTACCAAATCTCACACCTACTCAGAAACTTCCTACTTCTGTGAATCAGGCAACTCTGAGCCAGACGCAAGGAAGTGAGAAATTGCTGGTATCTTCAGCCCCGACACATCTGACTCCCAACATTATTTTGCTAAATCAGACACCACTTACTACACCACCAAATGTCACTTCTTCACTTCCAAATCATATGTCTCCTTCAATCAATTTGCTTGTGCAGAATCAGCAGACACCAAACAGTGCTGTTATAACAGGAAACAAGGCCAATGAAGAGGAGGAGGAGGAAATTATAGATGATGATGATGACACTATTAGCTCCAGTCCAGATTCGGCGGTCAGTAATACATCTTTGGTCCCCCAGGCTGATATCCCCCAGAATGCCACTTTTGATGGATCGTTGGTACAGAAGATGCAGATTCCTACACTTCTGCAAGAGCCACTTTCCAATTCTTTAAAAATTTCAGATATAATTACTAGAAACACTAATGATGCAGGTTTAGGATCAAAACATCTAATGGAGGGTCAGAAGATCATTACTTTAGATACAGCTACTGAGATTGAAGGCTTGTCGACGGGTTGCAAGGTTTATGCAAATATTGGAGAAGATACCTATGACATAGTGATCCCCGTCAAAGATGACCCCGACGAAGGGGAGGCCAGACTTGAGAATGAGATACCAAAAACATCTAGCGGTGAGACGCCCAACAAGCGTATGAAAGTAAAACATGATGATCACTATGAGTTAATAGTAGATGGGAGGGTCTATTACATCTGTATTGTGTGCAAAAGGTCATATGTCTGTCTGACAAGCTTGCGGAGACATTTTAACATTCATTCTTGGGAGAAGAAGTACCCTTGCCGTTACTGTGAGAAGGTATTTCCTCTTGCAGAATATCGCACAAAACACGAAATTCATCACACAGGGGAGCGAAGGTACCAGTGTTTGGCCTGTGGCAAGTCTTTCATCAACTATCAGTTTATGTCTTCACACATAAAGTCAGTTCATAGTCAAGATCCTTCTGGAGACTCAAAGCTTTATCGTTTACATCCATGCAGGTCCTTACAGATCAGACAATATGCGTATCTTTCTGATAGGTCAGGCGCTATGCCTGTAATGAAGGATGATGCTATTGGGTATAAGGTCGATGCTGGGAAAGACCCTGCAGTAGGGGCCGCAGCTGCTCCTCAGAACAAGCCAATGACCTGGGAAGATATTTTTATTCAGCAGGAAAATGATGCAATTTTTAAACAGAATGTAACAGATGGCAGTACTGAGTTTGAATTTATAATACCAGAATCTTATTGAACTTTGAAATCTCAGAAGGTTTGGTTTGCATTCAGGGGCAGGGGTTCAAAAGACCTGTAAAACAAATTAAGGTGAAAACGAGTTCATTTGATCTGCCATGTCATCTGAAGGCAGTCTAGTTGGATTATTTGTTGATAATTTTTAGAAGCAAATTATTCTGAAAGTTTGAGTAGAGATTGAGAAGTTCCCCTCCCCCCCACCCCACCCCCACCCCCGAGTATCTGTTTGTATAGTTAGCTTTCAGCTCGTTTTAAAGAGGCAAGAAGAAGAAAAGCTTGGAGAGATAGTTTCCTGAATAGAATCTGAAGCAGTCTGAATGTTTTTTGAAAATAACTGGAGTTATTAGCATACCCTAGTTTATCTCACAACTTTCCCCTTCCATGTTAGCACTTTACTGCTGAATTCTCAATTATCTTAATATTGAGACTATAAATGTGTGTTGTGTTTTGGATGTGGCATAAAAAGTAAACAAGAACTTCTAAAGTTGTTCTGGAAAATTTCAGAATAAGTCTCTGCTTGGTTGTGTATTCCGCTAGTCCAAATGGATAGCAACCTCCTGCCTCCCTCCCGCCATGAAAATGGCCGCACAGACAAGTGTCTCATCTGAAGAAAGAGTTTTAGCTAATTAGAATTGAGTTTTGCTTTTATTGCCATTGTCTAGAAAAGACTTTGGTGGCTGGACTACTGTATATATACCTTTGCAGTTGTGGTCTCTGTGGGCAAAGATGTGAATGGAAAACACATCTCTGTATTGCAGACAGGAGGAGAGGAAAAGTTCTGTTTTGAATTCTGTGTTCTTACATGATAGAGTGTGGAAGTGAATGGAGAGTTCCTTTTTTGTTCGTATGGTTAAAAATGTTCCCTTCAGAAATTTCAAAGTTCGAATCCGAAAGCCACCAAATAAATCTTTCATTATGTATAAATCTTTATAAATGATAGATTCCATAAATGAGACTCCTACATATTTTAGGCAGGAGGCTACCGGTATATATTTTTAAATGTTCATATTACTTAGAATTTCTAATAGAAAGTTTTCATTTGAAATAGTTGAATCCATGATCTAGTATTTTCCTTTCACAAGACCTTTTAGGTTTTTACCCCCTCTAAAGTAAGTTCCATTCCATCTGCAAAGTGCTGCAATATTATAGCAATCAGAAACTATATATGGAATGTTATATAGGCTTGTTGATTCCCGTTTATCTTGAGAACAATACATGTACCTTTCTTCCTTTTCAAGTGACATATTTAAAACACTTAGAGAATAAAGTCAAAACTCATTGAAGTGCTAGTACTAAAAGGAAGCAGGTTGGAACAAATACATAGCCTAGCCTTTATAGCAGGATTAACGTGTTGAACTTCTGTAAATTACTTTTTGCAAAGGAAAAAAATTAATAGATACCGAAAAAGATTGTTGTGAATAGTCGTTAGTTCTTTGTAACCTTGCTTAAATATTTCTTAATTCAACATAGATATTTTCTTTCTCTTTAACTATGTATTTTTAAAAATAGTCTATTTCTTGACTTTGAACTTAAAGCTTTAATCATAATTTTTCATGTATACATCATTCTTCTGACGGTAAGCCAGATTCGAAGATAATGGTTTCAGTGTTTCAGTTGGTAGCGGAGGGTATCAGGCCTCAGTATTTGCAATAATACGAGAAGGAAGAAAAATACTATGATCTTTTGCTTACCAAGGGCTAGAATGATGTGCATCTGTCTGTTTTCTGTTCTGTGAGTCTTGACGTTCAAACCATTTTGTGAACTAATCCTTGGAAAAGTTTAAGTTACCTTAGAACTTAAGACTCGGATATCTGGAATCACAGTATCTGTTTCCGTTCTGTGCAGATATTGACAACATTACTCTTTGACTATAAGCTGCACTCAGAAATATTTTCAGTGGAAATTTGTTTGAGTTTCATGAATGCTGTTTCACCAGTTAGACATAATTACTTCTGCAAGTGTGAATGATACTGATGGCCAGCAGAGCTTCCAGACCTTTCAAGTTTAACTGCTAGGAAAATTAGTTGATCATAATAAAACTTGAGAGTTTCTAACAAGGCTATTATGACAAACCAGGTATTGAGTCTGTAAGGGAAAACTATCCATTCTGAATAATATGAACATAATTATTCACTGCTGCTGTGCTCTGTGTCAGTTCTGAGTATAAAATATAAACTCTGTGCCTAATGAAGGTGTCTTCTGGAGTGTTTTGGGGAGAAGGAAAACTGGAAAGTTAACTTGTGTTTTTGCCAGAAGACTCTTCCTTGCATGTATGTCAAGGTCTTCAGTTTTTTCAGAAGTTTCTATATCCAAAGTTCAGAATTTGTGTGAACTACTCCTTTGGGGCTGAAACCATTCACTCCCAGTGTTTATCGGGTTGGAAATCTGTAGCAAGATTCTGTTTAAAACTTACCGTGGTGTTTTCCTATTTCATACTTAGCTTTCTGGCTACTAAATTCCTTCTTTTTTCTTTCAAGTGGGCTGCAAATTTGCTCCTATGCTAAATTACCTGTGAACGTTCTGGATAGGAACTGTTTGAAAATAGCAATTTGTTGAAAGAGGTGACAGAAAATGAAAATGCCCAAGCTAAGCAAAGATTTTAAAATGCCATAGCAATCCTGCAAGATTTACTTTAAAATGTATTTTAAATGATCCTTATCATCTCAGTACTGATCCCCCACATGCAACTACTATGAGGAATTGATGTTGTCTTTTTTCCATTGTACCAAAAAGATAAATGGTTAAAAATGGTCAAAGTATTTTGTATTGTCAAGGCATGCCTAATCTAAAGGATTAAATGTTAATTCAGCAGCACTGGCTTCCTCACCTCTGTCAATCATACGAAACCTTGTTCATTTCCACCCAATACTGTAATGTTCATACTTGTACAATCTTTCCTATCATATGACTTTAAGTTCTACTTTTCATTAACCATTTCCTGTTATTAGTTCGTAGAGCTTCTTATGGCAAAAATAAAATGTTATAATTCTGATTTTTGAGTGTATTTTTTACAAGATTATCTTTCAGAAATGAGACAGACTTGGAGGGCCTGGCTGGCTCAGTCGGTGGAGCATGCAGGGAGTGCGGGTCGTGAGTTTAGGCCCCACATTGGCCAGAGAGCTCACTTAAAAAAAGAAAAGAAATTACATAGACTCTTACTATTCTGTTGTTTTTCAGTTTTTGTAGTAGGAGACTGGGGGCACTTCTGGTGACAGCGTAACAAAATTCCCTACTAGCTTTGTAGGGGTGCTGACGATACGGACTCCACTTTGGCTCCCCGTCTTGTTCAAGTCTGTGCAGTGACCTCCCTCGGGGCTAAGGTTTCAGGCCCCTTGCAGGTTAACGTGTGCCCTGACCGGAATGTGGGAAGGCTTGTTCCGATCTTTCCTAAAGTTGTCGGAACAACTAGGAGAGCTAACGATTTCTTCCCCTCCCCTCTGGCACACAGATGGCACCACTTTAGATAACTACACTTGACCTCACCCCAATGCTCTATAAAACCTGCGGGTTAAGGTCCGGACCGTGCGGAGAGTAGCTGTGTAGTGTGCAGACTGTGGTCCGCCCTGCCATCCCCCCTCAGTAAGTTGCCCTGAGTAGAGCTCTGTCAGCGGTATGGAGTGGCTTGCTTCGCTTGCTTGCTTCGTTGTTTGGTCTCAAAATGCCTTCTCAGTCTGGAGGATACTTTACTGTCCCTCTTCTACCTTCTAACAGGTTTTACATGTTGGTTCATCGCATCCCCATTGCACCTTGAACCACAACAGTCAAGAGGGATTGGGCTGTCGTCAGTTGCTTTGGAGTGTTTGTGATACTTGTGCAGGTTCCGTGAAGACGCGTGTAAGTGGCTAAGGAGGAGAGGATAGTTTTATTAATTTGAAACATCACAAAAGCAGTCTGGGTTGCCAACATGGCAGTGATACAGATTTTAAGCAACATCCAGTTTACACAGGTTCCGGATTAATATTTTAATGTTTCATGCCCAGTTCAATACTTTAAAGCAGAATTAGGAATAAAGCAGTAAATATTACAAAATGCAGTCAAGGTACATGTCGGAAATACAAATTCCTTCCTTACAGCAAATGTTCTGCAAAAGAGTAAAGCAGCAAATACTAATTTTTCTAAGGTAACATGCACTTTATATAATTCAATGTAATAAAAAAGAAGCTGCTCAAATTAAGTGTTACAAAATCTATTCTGTTTCAAGTTATTTTGTAAAGTAAGAAAAATACATAGAAATGAGTCAGAGTCTTCACACTTTAAGAAATGTGATAAATGCAGGATATACTGTGTAATGGTGCCTTTTTAAAAATTAAATACTCATACACGTTCACTAAAGCAAAAGGTAGTGTAAATGGCAAAAAATTTCTTTGAGTATTACAAGTTGGTATTTGTATAGTAAGTCAATTGGTTATTAGTCCCTTTTTGAAATCCAATAGAATTTAATATGCTCAGAACTGTAGAAAATAATAGTAATTTTATGTAACACAAAAGGATTCTAGTTTTCCCGATTTGAACTCTGGATGAGACAGCATTCACGATGCTGGGAGTTAAACTGAATGCTTTGCGAACATTTACTGTGAACGTTGAGTGCACTTGTTGTGCCTTGATGCTTCTTGATGGCTGGGTGTCTACAAGGTAGATGGGAGCACCAGCATTTGCCCGCTACCTCTAATCCATCAAGTCGGGAGGTAGCGAAATTGGCCGGAAAATTTTCCAGTATGCATTCTGTGTTTGCAGAGCTGTCTAATTAGGTACCCTCCTGTAGCCCCTGTATTTTTACATTATACAAGCGTAGGATCACCTGTCTTCCTTTAAATCAATCAATTCTCAGGTTAACATAAGATCGCAGTGAAAGTGTTCGTTCTGAAGTGAAGGCATGGGTGCCGAAGTGTTAAATTCATCAGGCGGATGGTTTAAAGCTACGCATGATTAAAAGAACCCTACAAACACCTACCACAATGTGCCAGATGGATTTGAAATCTACGGTAACACCTAAGAATTTGTCAAGCTGGCTACTTTGGAGGTTTTGCAGACTTAAAGTGGCATTGTAACACTTTCATAATCTTGAACACTGTCGTGATTGGTCTCAACAGAAAAAAGGACCAATAAGAGCAGTGGCATTAAAATACAGATGATTCTTTCGGGGTGGGGTACAGGATACGTGCGGTTTGCTGGGATTGAAGCACAATATTTGAAGATTAAATAGTCACAAAGATTAGTAACAATTCATCATCACCACCCGAGAACCTAGCCTAGCGTTTTTAACTCTGAATCTTAACCATAAGATCTCCCGTAGCCAATGTCTTCTATAATACTGCACCACGCAGCAGAACCTCTGTGTCTTAAGTTATCCGATGTGTCACTGAGACCAACTCAAAACACCTCACACGCTGCTCTTTGTATTTCAGTGCGTCCTAAACAATCGATCCTGTTCCCACTACTCGAGGGAATATTGCACTTTTCCCTTTGGGAGGTACTGATAACGAAAGCTGAGCCGGACGATCACAACAGCCATTTTTACAATACTCACAGAGAAGAAAGGAGTACAAGATACGGGCAGCGGTTTTCGACATCCAGACACGAGCAAACAAAATCTTAGCCAGAACTCTCTGCATTGGAACCACTGGGTAGCTCCAGCTGGGAAATTTTCCTTAGGGACTGACTTCAGTGGTAGGGAAAGATAGGGCCTATAGATAAGCCGGGGGCTTCACCCAAGGTGCTAGGGTGGCGGTCTGCCAAGGGTCTGAGGACGACACTGCATTTACACAAAATGAAACAGGCGGCAAGCCCCCCTGCCGCTGAGGACAGAGGCGGAGCCATAGGGAAACGCAGGTCCAAACGGGAGGAGCTGCTCGCAAGAGCTGCTCGCCGGGATAGCTCCCCAGCCTTAGAGAGTGCGCGCTGCCCTTTTTGGAAGCGCTGGGTTCAGCCTAGCCACCCCTGCTCTGCACTGATAAATGAATAAGCTTCATCCCTATCTTTCCCTAGCTCGGCAGGCCTTCGTAAAACTTTATGCCTAAGAATCACACTTGAAATTTTGTACCCTACACACTTCCACTAAAGCAGGAATACAAAAGCCACGAGAATCTCAATAGCCGGCAGGCATTCCTCTTTAGGGGCTGTAAGGTGGGGGTTTTTCAAAAGGCGGGTAGTAGGGGGGAGAGTAGCGGGGCGGTGCGCTCGAGGACCACATGTAGCTGGGCGAAGGCGAGGCGGACTGGGGCTCATCAGAAAGTCCGGAGGGCGGGGAGGACGGAAAGACACCGGAATGCTGTGTAATAAAAACGAAACACCAGTTAAGGCAGCTGGGTTGCAATTCCCCCCAGCCCATCGTTACTTAAAAAATGAGTGTGGACCAAATGTGCTTCTGTTTGGAACAACAGAGCTCTCCTAAGCCTCACAGAGTTAATGAGGGGCACCAGCGCGGGGGAAGGGGGTGCTCTCGCAGTCACTCAGGCTGCACAGCTCCCGCGTGGATAGCATGGGGCCCTCCTCCCCAGCCCCTGAGCCCTGCATCCAGTCGCCGGTTGCTCCTACTTCCGTGTTGTCTCTTCAGTCCCCGACTTCCCTGCCCACGTCTACAGCCCGAGCCTTCAGTGCCTCTCCCTCTGGCTACGGCAGCGCATCCCAGCTAGCCTTCTGAAAGCTACTCCGGGCCTTAAGAACTTCGGAGGTTAAGCCAGTAATGCCTGGGAAAGTCTCGGCTACCAGAATACGTCCCAGAGCCCATCTCGCAGACCAAAACACCAAACAAAAACTAAGGTCACAGAGGTTAAGTGGGCTTGGATCTGGGCTCTTCCAAGTCTGACAATTTCTGTTTCATCCTCACTGCGGCCCACCACGCCCGAGTGCGGGCTAGGTCGGAGAGCAGAGAGGAGCACGGGCTCGGAGGTGCGAACACCAACGGTAAGAACAAGGAACAACCTGTCAGGTTGCAGAGACGCAGGATTCAGTTTTACTTTGTGTTGCCTGACTTTGGCAGTCTTCGGGAAGGGAGAGGGTAGAGATTATTTTTTTCTTCTTTAAAAACAGTGAATTGAGGGACACCTGGGTGGCTCAGTCAGTTAAGTGACTGCCTTTGGCTCAGGTCATGATCCTGGGGTCCTGGGATCAAGTTCCGCGTCGAGCTCCTTGCTCAGCGGGGAGTCTGCTTCTCCCTCTCCCTCTGCCTGCCACTCCTCCTGCTTGTACTCTCTCTATCAAATAAATAAAATCTTAAAAAAAAAAAGAAATCTCCTTTTGGGATGCCTGGGTGGCTCAGTCGGTTGAGTGTCTGCCTTCGGCTCAGGTCATGATCCCAGGGTCCTGGGATTGAGTCCCACATCGGGCTCCTTGCACGGCAGGGAGCCTGCTTCTCCCTCTGCCTCTGCCTGCCACTCTGCCTGCTTGTACTCTCTCTCTCTGACAAATAAATAAATAAAATCTTTTTTAAAAAGCGCATTTCTTAAAAAAAAAGCAAAACAGTGAATTGACACATCAGGAGTCATTGCTACTTCTTTTTCCCTGGCTCATGTGTACCCTTGACCCTGATGATTTTCCTGCTCGAGGAGAGTCGGTCGGTTTTCGTTTTGTTCATTGCTATAGACCCCAGAGCTCAGAACAGTGCTTGGCAAGTAGTAGGTGCTCAATAAATGTTGAATGAGTGACCCTAACCTCAGGAGTATATGAGATGAACTTGGCATGTTTTTCAAAAGCAAAATCTATTTCCAAAGAATAGTCACGTCTTGTGGGTATGTCTCCTTGCTCCGGTGGTGGAGCATGGCTGAGGCCTGAAGACTGGAGGGGACTACCTGGATGGCGGGAGGCCAGAGGCCGGTTTTAGGCTCTCAGGAAGGGTGAACATAAGAAGCCAATGAACAGGACTGGAGAACTGCAATTTTCCGGTGTGTCTTAGCTTTATGAGGAACTGATGTATTAAAAGAAAAACAAAAAGACCCACTTACACCAAAATTTCTCAACAGTTCAAGTGCTGTTTGGGGGAGGTTATGTCTTTCCTCTGGCCGGCTAGAGTCTGAGTCGATCATGTCATTTTTAAAGGCCTGGGGCCATTGAGCGTCAGCCCTGATGTGAGATTTCTGGAGCCTGAGACCACCTGGCTGAGCCTCCTGATCCCCAGTCCTCACCCCTGCACTCCTTAGAAAGGGCTGTCCAGGTATCTAGGTCTTGCCCGAGGCACTGAAATATCCGTCCATATCACGCTGGGACCGACAAGGGATGCGGCTCCCATCACGGCCCTCCACCTCCCCCCGCCCCATTCATTCTTTCCGCCCCGAGTGAAGGAATGACAGGGTCATAGGACCTGCAGAGCCTTTAAAGACAAAACAACTTGAGTCAGTAGACTTGAGACAAGCCCGATTCCTTGCTAAAATCCCAATTTCTCCCCCACTCCGGGAAGACTTGCTAGTTTTCCACTCTGCACTACAGGACTCCCTCCTCCCCTCCCTCCCTCCCTCCTCCCCTGCTGCTTTCAATGGAGAGCACTGTCCTTTCAGCCCAGTGGGGACAAGAGTCTCCGTGCTGGGGGGACTGGGGACGGCACTCGGCCCTTCTAAAGGCACCACGGGAGGGTGAGAGCCAGGCGGTGCTCCCACACGGGAGGCGCAAGCTTCCAACCGCGCAGCGAGAGGCAGTTCTGTCCCAGGAGATGCTCTAGAGGCTTCTGTGGGCAGCAGCAGCCGCCGTGGGTGGCAGTTGCACACTCTGATAGTAAGGGGGGGGGTGACACAACGGCCTTCGGTTCTCACTTCTTGCTTTCATGTTTGGGAAGGATTCAAGCGGCCGGGGGTGGGATGATTCTCACTTCCCTTTGAGGACGCTGGGAGTCTTAAGGATAAAATTGAAGGGCTCCTGGCAGAGCTAGGGAGCTAACTGGCTGCAGTCCACACACCCTTGGGGCCCGGAGTTGGGGGGGACGAGGGGGAGGAGGACAAGGCCCACAGGACCCGCACGTTTCCTAGCAACCAGCAGGCACCTTGGGAAGGATTTGGCTTTGTTGCAGCTGGGGAGCTGGCCTGGGGCTTTTCGGTTCCTGCCTCGGAGTCGACTTTACTAATGGGACAGGCAGCTCCGAAGAACAGAGCTTTGAATCCTCGCACACCACAAAGCATGAAAAGCATCTAAATAGCCTACTGCTGGGCCACCGTGGTCAGTTCGAGCCCTGCCGAGTTGCTCCTTGGAGGCAGGGGTGAGAATGGGGGGCGAGGCGCAGGCTGAGGGCGCCGCCAGAGGACGGCCCCCCCAGCCCGCCCCCTCTCTGCCCGGTGGAACAAACTTGGTAGGCAAGGGGAAATACAGAGAAGCTGCTGAGCTGGGACAGCCACAGCCTTCTAAGGCTTTCGGCAGCCCATGCCACGCACCGCCTCCCCCAGGACTAAAGCAATCCTTCCATTAAACAGGCCCAGTTTCTCGTGGGGCATTTTTGGTGGCTAAGGGGAAACTTCATGTACCCTCCCGTGCTTTAATAAAGAGCATAAACAGAGGCGTTTGCATTTTGCATAGGCTGAGACTTTTGTTTTAAGCGAAATGTGGCAATTCACTAGGTGCACAGGAAAGGAAGCAGCCCCTGGTTAGAGTGAAGGAGGGGGATCCGCCCGGTAGGCCAGACTGGGAAGTATGGCTGGAACCCTTAAGGTTTTACATAAAGCTCCCCTGGGTTGAATTTCCCGGCGGAAGTAGACCCCGATGCTTTATACCCTGTGGAATTTGGACTACTTGGCTAAAACCAGAGAACAGATAGAAGGGAAATGAACGTCAGGGCAACAGGAGTGGGGAGGTTAGCGAGGAGGCCAAGGTAGTCTCAGTTTCTATCCTTCCTGCCTTGGGGGATGGGGAGCTCATGAAGCAAGGACACCTTGGAGTCCAAGTTTGCAAGAGTCCCATTTCTCCCAGCTCAGCACTCACAACCTCCTCGGGGCCATCTGACCAGAGCGAAGCCCTCATCGTGTCTGACCGCAAGGAATGTTTCCTAAGCTTCCTAACTGGATAGCTACCCAACAAGGGCACGACTTGGAGGGGTTAAAACAAAATCCTATCCCTTTTTCTCCTCTCTCTTCTATCAGCCTCGGGGTAAAAAGGAGCGCTTCAAACACAAAGTCACATATATAGTCCTATTTGGAAATGACCCGAATGGGGAAATCATTTGGAAGAAAGTCTAGAAAGGTCATCTGTGATGTGGGTTCTTTTCCAATCTGAGAAGATCATAAGGGAGCTCTGGGGTTTTTGGTGGGGGGGCGGGGTGGGTCTGTTCTTCTGGAAGTTTCATCGTCAGAGCTGGTGTGCGTTTTGCTGATTGCTTTCTTTTTATCTGGGAATGCAAGCAAGGTGTTCCCTCATCCTCTTGGCTTTCTTGGGTAAAGACTGGTATTTCCTCCTATGAAACTATAAGGGAATGAAAGTTGGTGAACAAGAGAAAGCTCGATTCAAACACACCATTGAAGTTCCAGAAGGAAACAGATTACCTAAAAACACATCACTTGGGGCGCCTGGGCGGCTTAGTCGGCTGAGTGTCTGACTCTTGGTTTTGGCTCAGGTCATGATCTTGGGGTCCTGGGACTGAGCCCCACGTGGAGCTCTGCTCTCAGTGCAGAATCTGCTGGAGATTCTCTCCCTCTCCCTCCCCTTCTGCTCCTCCCCCTGCCCAGGTGCTCTCACTCTCTCTCTCTCTGTAAAATACATAAAGTCTTTAAAAGAAATTTAAAAGCCCACATCACTCAAAACCCACACCGCACAACTCCGAAGTCTCCAAAGAGGAAACACACACATAGCTCAGATCTAGAAAAAGAACCGGGAGAGGTATGAGAAGTGTCCCAGCAGCCGCTGGAGTGGGGAGCAATTTAATAATTAATCAGGGAGAGTTTACTCTCTAGAGACCCCTTCTGAGTCATGATTAGGAAGCACATAATTTAAATCAGTAAAAAATATAAGTGTCCTAAAATTAACTGGGGGAAAAGATCTATGCCGGGCTCAGATTTATAGCTTCTCCAAAGAATTCTTCAAGCCAATTCTAGAGTCAGACAGACTCCAATGACAAGAGATGGGCAATGACAAGAGATGGGCAATGACAAGACTATTTCCCCCAAAGGATGATATTTACAATGGATAAAAAAATTGGGTGATATATGTGAAGCACTCAGCACCGTGGCTGGTACGGAACAAGGGCTCAAGGAATAGGAGTCGTTATTAAAAAGCAGAGGCTTCCACAAGTCCCCGCCCTCCGTGCTATGAGCCCACCGTGCAGGTTTGGGTTACCGACCCTGTTTCTGGGTTTCCACAGCACTCTGGGTAATTGTCTATTTACTTTTTGTCTCCACTGCTGTCCCCTGACCACTCCCCACTCAAGTCCCTCATTTCTTTTTTTTTTTTATGATTTTATTTATTTATTTTTGTGAGAGAGAAAGAGAGAGCAAGAGCACGAGCAGGGTGAGGGGCAGAGGAAGAAGCAGGCCCCTGCTGAACAGAGAGCCCGATGTGGGACTCGATCCCAGGACCCTGGGATCATGACCTGAGCCGAAGGCAGACACTTAACCAACTGAGCCACCTGGGTGCCCCACAAGTCCCTGATTTCTTAATGCAATCAATCTTTATATCCACAGCTCCTAGCACAGTGCCTGGCACACAGGGACACAGAGTAAACAGTGACTGGACTGAAGCCAACAGCCCGAGTCACCACTGGCATTGTCAGTCTTGTTTTCATCCCTGGGGTAGTGTCTGAATGAGGAACAACGGACAGAGAAATGTCTCCATACCCTATAGAGAGGCTTCCCGTCTTAGAGTGTACAAGGACCATCACCAGGGGGATGATTGTTCCTACGTCAGGAGTTCGTTATAAAGTGAAAATTCCTAAAATCAATATAATCAACATAATTCGCTTCGATAAAAAGTAAATAGAGGCAGCCTCTGGGGCTGGACTTCTGTGTCTGTGGCCCCTCCATCCCAGGATGACTTTCTTTCCTAAAGTAAGCTCTATGCTCAACGTGGGACTTGAACTCAGACCCCGAGATCAAGAGTTGCGCGCGCCACCAACTGAGCCAGTCAGGCACCCCGCAGGATGACTTTTTACTGCTTTTTATTCCTGTGTTCATTTCAGCATCCCTGCATTCTCTCCCTGTCTCTCTTTTAAGTATTTTATTTATTTGAGAGAGAGAGAGAACACACAAGAGAGAGCATGAGGGGGGTGCAGAGGGAGAAGGAGAAGCAGACTCCCTGCTGAGCAGGGAGCCCGACCCCAGGACCTTGGGATCACGACCTAAGCCGAAGGCAGACGCTTAACCGACTGAGCCACCCAGGCGCCCCGTCCCCGCGGTCTCTTAAAGGACTCCTTTGGCCTCTGTCACTGCTGAAATTATCTATGCCCTTTTTGAACAGATTCGTGTTTCCCAGTCTGTAGCACCTATTTGGGTAACGAGTTTCCTCTGTTGTGTACCTGTAAATACCGTAGGCTTTAGAATAAGTTCCGGCATTATTTTTTCCCAAGCTTTGATGGACACCTCCTTGTTCTGGTTCTGCATTTTGTAAGAGTGAACAAGTTCACGGTCACATGTATATGTATTACTGTTGCAATATACAGGCCTAGACCTCCACAGACAGCATCGGAGCCGAACAAAAGGACACTGTCTTCAACAAAATGGGGCTTTCCAGGTTCAATTATTTTGTTAATCTAAAGCTGAAATTAGGTTGCCCAAGGGCTTTGTGTTTGTAAACTGGCTGGCTAATTGGACGTATCCCCAAACAGTCGTGCCTTTATGTCCCCTCGGAGCATCCAGGGGCCCTTAGGAGAAGCAAATTCATTATGGGCTCCTCTCCTTTCAAAGGTATTTCCTTTGGTCCTCAAATTTTCAATTAACCAGATTTCCGTGTAATCCCGCTCTTCTATGGTCAAGGGTTGACGATCACTGTAAATGTTGAAAAGACCATTTTGCTTGTTTCCTTGAAGTGCCTAGCCCAGTGCTCGGCGCACAATGAAGGCCTTTTAATTAAGTGCCTTTCTTGGTCTGCTTTTCTGTGCTTCGTCTCAGCTCAAAAGGAAAAGGGAAAGCGCAAATTTGGTAACTCTATTTCGGACCCCTGTGATAACAAGGCAAAAAAGGGGAGGGGGCTATTATTAAAAAAACAACAACAACAAAAAAATCTTTCTCTGTATAGTCCTAGTTAAGGAAGTCTGGAGAAAAACCAGGGGCTTGTTCTTTATTACAGATTTCATTCAATTCGTTGGCCAGAGTCCACTGTGCTAAAGAGCAGGACTAGGCCTCTCTCTGTGGCAGAAGAATGGGAAAAGGCACGGCTGGACAGGGGTCCCTACTGATGTACTAATGAATAACGAACGTCCTCTCCTGGGCGCCCGTCAAGGCGATCTGGGACACCTCGCTCCTCGCTCCTTCTCTCCCTTTTCTTCCATCTCTCTGTTTCCTGCGTCTTTCCCACCCTCCCCATCTCTCCCGTCTTGCCTTGCTGTCGTCTGTAAGCTCGTCACTGGTCCCCGCAGGCTGCTGAAGGCCGTCAGGCTGAGGGCCTGGCTACCCGGTCCGTCTCAGGGAGCTTCCGTAATTAGGGAGAGAACAAGGCAGCACGAACGGCAGCAGGAGTCACGGAGCGTTCTTTTTCTCTCAAAACATACCTGAAAGTCGTAAGCAGAGTACGGCGGCAGGTGGGGAGGGCTGTGGTAGTAGGTATTGTACGATGCCACTTGAGGACGAGCATAGTAAGAAACCGTCGGATGGGCATTTTCAACGGAACAATTCAGCGCCGGCAGAGTTGGGTTCTGTAGAAGAACACGGATGAGAAGCAACATAAACCTTCGTCACTGGGAGACAGCGTTAAGTAATAATAAGAATAGAAAGCCACCGGCAAAACTGAGGCCACAGTAAAGAGATCAGGGGTGGCCAGGGGTTGTGTTGGGGGGGGGAAAGCGTGGAGGGCTTTTAGGGCAGTGAAACTACTCTGCGATAGCATAATGATGGATACGTGTCATCATAAATTTGTCCAAACCCAGAGAATTACAACACCAAGAGTGAGCCCTAAGGTAAACTATGGCCTTTGGGTGATAATGACTTGTCGATGTGGGCTTGTCCTTGATAATAAATGTACCAGTCTGCTTGGGATGTAGTTAATGGGGGAGGCTATGTGTGGGGCAGGAGCACAGAGGACATGGGAAATCTCTATACCTTCCTCTTAATTTTGTTGTGAACCTAAAATGCCTCTAAAAAAATGAAGTCTTTTTTTTTTTAAGATTTTATTTATTTATTTGACAGAGAGAAAGCGATCACAAGTAGGCAGAAAGGCAGGGAGAGGGAAAGGGGGAAGCAGGCTCCCTGCTGAGCAGAGAGCCCGATGCGGGGCTCCATCCCAGGACCCTGAGATCATGACCTGAGCCGAAGGCAGAGGCTTAACTCACTGAGCCACCCACGAGCCTCTAAAGAAAAGAAGTCTTTAAAAAATCCACTACGGGGGCACCTGGGTGGCTCAGTGGGTTAAGCCTCTGCCTTCGGCTTAGGTCATGATCCCAGGGTCCTGGGATCGAGCCCCACGTTGGGCTCGTTGGGCTCCCTGCTCAGCGGGGAGTCTGCTTCTCCCTCTCCCTTTCCCCCTGCTCATGCTGTCTCTCTCCCTCTCAAATAAATAAATAAAATCTTGAAAAAAAAATCCCACTATGTTATATAATATGATTCCTGACTTACATAGAAACAAAGACCCAAACAACTATGTATGTATGTACGTTTGTAAATGAAAAGAAATTAACCTGGAAAGATTCACAACAGACTGTCAACTGTGGTTTTCTCTACGGAGGGGAGTAGTATCAGGAGGTAAATGGGGACCCCTCACTTTCTTTTTTTTTTTCTTAAGTAGGCTCCACAATGGGTGTGGAGCCCCATGTGGGGCTTGAACTCATGACCCTGAGATCCAGACCTGAGTTGAGATCAAGAGTTCGACCCTTAACTGACTGAGCCATGCAGCCGCCCTTCTATTTTTTTTTTATAATATGTATTACTGGTGTAATTTTCTCCCCCAAATTATTATTTTGAAAAACTCAAACCTACAGAAAAGTTGAAATCATTAAAAAAAAACCCAGAAAGACAAAGAAAAGAAGAAGACCCAAAATACACCGCTAAAGGAAGTGAGCACTGATCAGTAGTTCCCAAACACGGCCGTCCCAAGCAGGCCCTTATGACTGCCACATGGGTCAAGGTGTGGGATAAGTGTTTTTCCCGTTTTCCGTGTCATTGACACTGCTGCCATTTGCGTGGATAACCAAGAGCTGTCTGCAAAATCAATGGGTCTTGAATCTTGGTACATATCTACTCCACATCAGCGGAGAGCAGAAGCTTCCTCTCGAGTGATGAAAACGTGTGGGCAGGCTTTGGCAATGGCTATAGGAGCCACGTTGGGGGCGTTGGCAGAGGAATCTTCCTTATAGCAAGTTTCAACACAGTTCTGCTCTCTTCCTCGGAGTGGGTTACTGTTTACATCTCTGGGAGGTTTGAAGAGCTACAAACCTCAGGCATTACAATGCAGCTCCCAGACAAGAAGAGAAATGTTTGTCAGCCCCTCCCACGCGTGGGAGAGGGCTGAGATTCTTGACCGTTCCAAGGGCTGGCTCGCTTTAGAGAGAAAGTGCTCAGAAACGCCCTTACCTCTCCACCAGAGGGCTAAGAAGAAATTTCACCCCCGAAGAAGTCCCAGAAAGCATGTTCCCTTGGCCTTCTGTCAATTAAAAGCACGCCCTCCAGCTCTTGCAAAATGAATCCAGTTCTATGCAAATAAACTAAGCCTAGCCAGAGAGAAACCATCATGCAATGTAAACTCTATCTATAAAAATTGTTGGGTGTTCAGCGAGGCCGGGGGGGCCGGGATCATCTTTGAAAGGAAGATGACTATTACAGAGACAGTGCACAAGAGGAAGACTGAGAGAGTACAGGAAAGGCACAGGAGAGAGGGGAGTCAAGGGTAGAGGGTGTCGACAGAATGGACAGGGCAAGAGAGGCCGGGGGAGCAAAGAGAGGTAAACGGTTGGGTGGGGAAGGAGCCAAAGAGACGGCGCCAAATAAATGTCTGGTGAGGTCTTCCATTGCCAACTGTGATCTTGCAACACATCTGGGCTCTGTGTCTATTTATGGGTGCGTACAGCAGTGTGTGTATTTCTGTTAAAACTCTGGGGCTCCAGGGGCGCCTGGGTGGCTCAGAGGGTTAAGCGTCTGCCTTCGGCTCAGGTCATGATCCTGGAATCCCGGGATCGAGCCCCGCATCAGGCTTTCCACTCAGCAGGGAGTGTGCTTCTCCCTCTGACCCTCCCTCCTCTCGCGCTCGCTCTCTCTCACTTTCTCTCTCTCAAATAAATAAATAAATAAAATCTTTAAAAAAAAAATCTCTGGGGCTCCGAAGTTACGAGACTCCCCATTACTGGTCAGTCGCATTCTGACTTCTAGGGAAACAAGAGGTTACGAGGTGGCCCGGCAAATGGTGAACGCGGTCTTTCCTGGACGGGACATTGCAGACTTTGGAAAGAGTGGCAATTTTATGCCTCCCCACTTTCCTCCAAACCAGAGACACTGATGAGGAGAAAACGGCAAGATACAGTCACCTTTTAAAAACCCATCTCAACTTCTATCCTGGGGAGACAGACACATCATCAAATATTTCTCAAAGATCCTTTTCCCCAAGCCTCTTCTGGTCAGGGAATGAGGACATCCGTGTTCCGCTCAGGAGGGCACATTCTGGAAACGGCAGCCCCTAGCCGATGCCGCCGACAGCTGCCCGCTCCCAGCCCTTGGCTCCTGTCCTCACTCCCTAGGAACGGCTTTCACCCGCCGGCCCCCGGCGGGCCTCCCTGCAGATCCCCGGGCCCGCTGCTCGGCGGGGAGGCACACCACAAGTCCCCAACCGCGTTTGGACCCAGGACAAGCACTGTATTCAGGCTCACCTGGGTGACGCTCCAGGACGGCCCACGCCACGTCTCGTTTTAGCAAAGCCATCAAAGTAAGGGCTCCTTCTTGGCCCCCCACCTTCCATTCCCACTCGCTCTCCCGTCTCAGGAATCGGATGCCTTGCCCCCTGATCTTTGCTCTCGTCCTTCGTTTTCCCCGCTGGTCCTTGACCGAGTTCCCAGGCCCGGTATTCGTACTTCCCTGGCCCTCTTCCTCCTTCCCTCCTAAGGAAGCTCCAGACAAATGGAAACAACTCGCTTTCAACTGTTCTAAATTAAAGCAGCTAAACAAAGGAGGTAACGTGTGTTAAAAACACTTGTAGAACCGGAAAGGGATGTGCAAACGTTGGTCCGGGCAGCTGGGGTACAGTAGAAAGAGCAAAGACTCTGGCATCGGAGAAAGCTGGGCTCCAGTCCCAGATCTGCTGTTTACTTCTGGGCAAGTCACGACCTCTGTTGGCCCATTTCCTCATCTGTTAAATGGGGCAGCAATACTTACCTCATCAGGTAGTAAGAGTGGGGAGGAGTGAAGAAAGTAATCGTGCAAAAACCCTTTGTATAGAGTAAAGGACCATCACTGCTACCTCTCAGGACAGACCCTCAACATACCCCCTATCCCCCTAAAGATCAAAGGTCACAGTCAAATGAAGATTCCAGAAATAAACCTGTACATCGATGGTCAATCAATTCCTTCCAGGAACCCCATGAAGCCTACTGAGTAGCCGCCCTCCACTGCATTTGAGCCTCAGGGTAGCTCGGCCGCCCAGGTCCGAAAGCACTAGGAATATTCCAGAGAACTCTTAACACCCATCTCGCTGCCCTATCTCCACAACCCGCCAACCCTAGATCTTCTCCTCCAGCCAGAGTGGCTCACATTCTACACGGTGCCTCGGCTTTCACCTGCCCCCCCGGGAAAAGTCTCCAAGAACACAGGGCATTCTTTGTTCAACCCAGAAACCGCTTTTCTGAAGCCCTCTCCCCCCAAAGCTCCCTCAGGCCCAGACCTACAGAACCTCCTCCCTCCGAGGGTCCCACCTATGCTGATATGCCCCCCAATCCTTAGTGGTCCGGCTTGCCCTGGTGTGGGGAGGGGCGCGGGAATGAGAAATATGTGTATGAGGGGCGCCTGGGTGGCTCAGTCGGTTGAGCGCCCAACTCGGTTTCAGCTCAGGTTGTGATCTCAGGGTCATGAGATCAAGCCCTGTGTCGGGCTCTACGGGGGGGGGGGGGCAGGGGTGGAGTCTGCTTGAGATTCTCCCTCTCCCTCTCCCTCCTCCCCACACCCTGCTCTCCCTCTCTCCCTTAAAAATAAATAAATAAATAAAAAGTGAAAAAAAATGCATGTGTGAGAGAGGGGGAGGAAAAAAGAGAGAGGCAGACAGACTGGACGGAGCGGGGAAGGAATTCTGGCTTGCAGTCACGAGCCGGAACACTCAATAGCTTCCTGACAACCTGGTCCGGCTCTAGAGTGTTTTCTTTTCCCTTGTCTTACCCGCGCCTTTCACTTTGCATCGCTGAGCCTTTTGACAGTCCGCGGTCAAATTACAAACTGCCTTTCAGGTTCCTTTTCCTCAGGGAGCCCAAAACGGGACAGAAACAGCCCGGGGCTTAGGGGCTATCTGCCTCATTTCCAGGGTCAAAGGAAAACCCCTTTTAGGCACAAAAATAATTCCCTAAGCACACGTGGGACCCTTCTAGAGCCGGGGCACTCAGTCCTGGCTGCGGAGCAGAACCACCTGGCGAACTTTTAAAAATACCGATGCGCGTCATCAGTTCAGACTCATTAAATTAGAAGCTCTGGAGGAGGGGTCCAGGCACCTGGGCTCTTTTAAGCAGCTCAGGTGATTCTAGTCTAATAGGAAGCCGGGTTGACAACTGTGGCTCTAAAGCTATTATCTCCATAATGAGAGGTTGAGGTTTGTTAAATGTGCAAAGAAATGCTTAAAAATGCTTTAAAAACAAAGGAGGGAAGAAGCCCATTATTATAGGGCACTTACTGGGTGCCGAGTCCTCCTGTGCCTTTGCACGATGCGCGCGCATGCACACGCGCGTGCACACACACACACACACACGCAAATATGGCGAGAGGTTGAGAGAGAATATAGGGAGCTCGGGGAGGTTGAGGCTGAGGGCAAGACCTCGCGAGCAGCTTAGCCCAGAGCTGGCACACACGGTCTTTCTGGAGAAACTCCAGGGTGCAATTCCTGGGGAGGGGGAGACTCGCATTACTCTTACCTGAGCTAAAAAACCTCTTTTCTTCCATCTCTCCCCAATCTGTTAAGGGAAAAACTACCCAGAAAGGTTTCTGCTAAAAGTGTGTGTTTGTGTGTGGCGGGGTGGGGGAGCACGAAAGGCTATGTTTACGTAACCAGCATGAACGGGAGAATTGAGGCCACCAGCTGCGCAACCCCGCCCCCAGAACGTACCTCCAGAACTCGGGCAACTCATGTTAACAAGAAATGTTTGCACACGAATGACATTGCCTGGCTCCTTCAACTTGAGATGTTTGAAGGCAGCTATATTCTTAAAGCGACTGCCTCTGATTCCTCCCTTCAAAACATGGGTTCCCCATCGCCTCCAGCCTCCTAGCCTCCACCTTGGCTCCCAACAGGGGCCTCTGGAATGGGAAGGCACTTCCTTCCTTACCATGTCCTTAAAGCCTCCAAGGACCGCGGCGGTGATGATGCCCAGGAACAGCCCGACGATGTTGAGGATGGTGGCCGACCAGAGCAGGTGGTAGAGGTGAATGATGTCTTGGCAGCTGCTGACGTCGATGTATTCGTAGTACCCACCGGTGATCTCCACGCGGCTGGACGGGGAAAGGCACACACCAGTCAGTCCCCAGGGAGCAGGCTGCCCACCCCCCCCCCCCGCCCCCAACCGGGCTCAGGGAAAAGACAGGCGAGCAGGTGGGGAGCCATGAACGCGCTGGGGGAGTGAGGCGCTATGATAAAGTGTGACTGCTGTTTATCCAAAAGATAAATTTAAAAAAAAAACACCTCCTACCGACCAGAGAAACTCTCATCACCATCACTAACAGAATATGTATGCTTATCTATCTATCATCGTAGATGTTGGTTGATCGGATCCACGATTTTGAAAAATAATACAATTATAATAGCAAAAAGTGCTATAGTACATAGTCTTGGATAGCATATGTAGATACTCGGTCCGTGCCAGGCCCAGTGCTAAGCGTTTTACATATGTGAATTCATGAAATCTGTGCTGTTGAATATGGTAGCTACTGGTCATGTGACCGTTTAATTAAATTAATTAAAATGAACTAAAACAAAAAATTCAGTTCTTCAGGGTCACCAGCCACATTTCAAGTGCTCAAAAGCCACACTCCTAAGAGCCACACTGGAGGCTGGCAGAACGGACTACGTTCCCATCACTGCAGAAAGTTCTGTTAGCGCTGCAAATCCTTACGCCAGTCTACGAGGTAGGTACTATCACCAGTCCCATTTTCCAGAAAAGAAACCGAAGCACAGAGAGGTTAGGAGCTTGCCCAAGCCGTAAGTAGTAAAGCTGGCATCTGAATTCAGGCTTCAGAGGTTTCCCCGTTTCCTCTTTCAAAACAAAACAGCAACAAACATGAAAACAACAACATTCCAGGAAAAAAACCGAAGATGAGCTGCTGCCTCAAAACCTGAATCTCACCTCCTTGGAGAGGCCTTCCCTGGCCGCTCAGTCCAAACACACACACCCCGCCCCGCGCCCGGCCACCATCTCTCACATGACTTGCTGGGGACTGATTCGTGTCCTGCTCTGACATTCGCAAGTTGGAGCCCTAGCTCCCACTAGGATCGCATTCCGACACACACAGGGCTTTTAGGAAGTAACTGAGGTTAAATGAGGTCAGAAGGGTGGAGCCCTAATCTGATGGGATTGATTGCTTTATAAAAAGTGGAAGAGACAGAGAGAGAGAGATCTCTCCATCTGCACCCACCGAGGACAGGCCAGGTGAGGACACAGGGAGAAGGTGGGTGTCTCAGGAAGAGAGCCCTCCCCAGACCCCCGCCATGCGGGCACCCTGATCTCAGACTCCCAGCCTCCAGAACTCTGAGCAAATATATGTCTCTTGCTGAAGTCACCCAGTCTATGGTATTTACCACCGCAGCCCGAGCTGCCCAACACGTTTACCCTCCTCGGATTGCTAGTCTCTAGCACTCATTCATTCCGGTCTGTCTCTTGGACCTGAATGGAAGCTCTACGGCAGGGACTCGGTTCGTTTTGTTCACTAATGTCCCTGACACCTACCCACATAAACATTTGTTGAGCTGATTCAGTGAAAGTTCCTGTCTTCTCGGATATTGCAAACTAGTTTACAACTTGGCTGGGGAATCGCTAACGAATCACCAGCATTGTGCTTAAAAAAATTGAAGCTTAACCTCCAAAGTGAATCAGGGAGGGGTTGTTCACGCAAGAAAAGACTTTTCAGCATCGCAGATGATTTTATTTTATCTTAGGATTCTTCACAATCAGGGTTTTCCAACTGCATCAGAACCATCTGTGTTTGTGTGTCTGTGTGTCCCTGCCTGTGTGTGTCAGTGCGCGCATATGTCTTGGAGAAAGAGATGCTTAAACATGCAGATTCCCAGGCCTGGCCCCAATCCCACAGAATCGGGCAGAATGTCCTAGGGTGAGGCTCAGGGATCTGTGTTAACCAGCTCACTGATGTTTGAAACCCACTGTTTTATTTGTTTTTTATTTTTTCTTATTTTAAAGGAAACTCTGCCCCCTACGTGGGGCTCCAACTCTCGACCCAGAGATCAAGAGTCGCATGCTCCCCCGGACAAGAGCCTGCCAGGTGCCCTGAAACCCACTGTTTTAAATAGTAAGTTTCCTTTAAAATAAATAAATAAATAAATAAATAAATAAATAAATAAATAGTAAGCTTTCATAGTAAAATTTTAAAGATGTCTTCATTCATCAGACTTTGAACTGGATTTCAGTATGTTCAAGGGCAGAACTGGAGCCCACCCATAAGCAGGAAGGGATACACAGAAATCTTATTGCCTAAAGCTTAAAGAGCCGTGGCTCCCTGCACATATCCATGAACATAGTAACTCCAAAGTAATTATTACTCGTGGCAGGTAGAATATTTTCTTTTTGAGAGTATCAAATAAGAATACGTATACCTAGCTATCATCGTAGATGTCGACCAAATCTATGATTCTGAAAAATAATGCAATTATAATAGCAAAAAGTGCTATAATCCTTACTATTACCTGGTACTACTCTAAGCAGTTTGCAAACACTAACTCACTCAATCTCTTTGGTAACCCTATATGGTAGGGGCTATTTTTATGCCCGTTACATACAGATGAGAAAAATCAAGGCAAAGTCAGAAATTAATTAAGTAGCAGAGGTGAGATCTGAACTCAGACACTCTGGCCTTGAGTCTGTACTTAACCATGACATTTTGCTGCCTCTCGAAATAAAAACTGAGCATCACTGACATAAATCGCTGTGGAATTCTGTTACTTTGTCATTATGAATTATAATCAAGGAAACCAGATTTATATTTCATGCTACATTTTTTCATATTACTTGCACATATCTTTTCTTTTTCATTGAACCTAGTAGAAAACCATGCACCGTAACATTGGAAAGAAGACCTATTTCATTATCTTTTTGAAAAATTCTCGCTTCTGATATAAAATATGAACATATCCCGTGTTTATTGGGATTTTAAGGCATTACTCTCAAGAGTATCACTTATTAGATTTATGCGGTGAAAAGAAAGATAGCTTACTGCCACGAAGAGGCACAGATAGGCCTGCTGAAAGGCAGGCCGGTGGGTAAGGGTGAGTGTGGGGTTGTCGGGGCGCAGGAGAGGCTGAAGAGTCAGCTTCTGACTTCCCCCAAATTATCTTTGTCTACTTCCCAACACACTGAGGGCGGGCCGGGAGTACACAGACAGGCAGTACCACACAGAAGATTCTAGAGTCGGACCACGTTTGGATCCCAGCTCTGTCACTTATTTGCTGTCTGACCCACGGCAACTTTCTTAACTTCTCCGAGCCTGGGGGGTTTAATGACAGAATGCACGAAAGCACCACTCCAGCACCTAATAAGAGCCCCCGGCAAAATATGTAGCTATGTTTTTTTTTTTTCCCCCCTTCTAAGAGCCAGCCTCTGGCAAAGAACCTTAGACTCTTGTTCTTAGAAGCGCTGACACTTGAAAGGCGCAGACCACGCCACCGCGATAGGTTAGTGGTCTGTTTAAAAATATTCAATCATTTTAGATACTATATGTTTGGTTCCAGTTTGAGCAGGTTCAGCAGCTATTGAAGTATTTTTTACTTAACCATGAAGCGAAAGAACATTAATACTTAGATCTGGTTCAGGGTTTAGCAAATGAATGTGGTTTGTTTCTGTGTGAGATTCAGGATTCCACTTGGCTCTGTCTCTGGGACTGCAAGGCCCTCCTACCAGACCCTACCACTGCCCGATTAAGCTTCCTCGAACATTTTTAAAACTAAATCATTCATTTAATCAAAATCCTTCCACGGCTCCCCATTCATCACCTTCCTGAAAAAGGGTCCAAATTCCTCAGGCTGCCATCATCCGACTCCAGAACGGAATCTACACTCCAGCTAGCCTGGAGCCCCCAGGAGCCCTGCCTGGCCATCCTGGGTCCTTATTCCGAACCTAGGCTCAGATTTCTGTCCCTGCATAGAGGGTACGGCCTTCTGTTCTCTGCCTGTCCTAACCTCTCCCACTACTCGAAGCTTCCATACCATCTCTCTGCTGTCTTCTTCAAGGACTCCAGTGCCCCATTCATTGGCTTTTTCCCTGGACTCCCACAGCCTCAGACAGCCTGTTCCTCTTAGTTTGGCACTTTGCAAATGTCAATAAGTCAGGCAGTCACTGAATCTGATGTTTATTGAGGGCCCCCTCGGTGCCGAGGGCTAGGCTGCGTGCTGAGGCTACAGCCAAGCTGGACACAACGTCGCCGTCTAAATTGTCTCCTCTTGAGGGCGAGGGTCTTCTCTTACACTTCCGCTGTGTCTCCCTCACGGCCTGGCACAGTGGTAGAAACATTATAAGTCATCAACAAATACCTGGTGAATGAGTAACTGAGTTCAAAGACTGATTGTGGCATTGATCATGACCTTGATTACCCAATACGGGCTTTCACCCTCTTGCTCTCAACTTGCTGGGTGTGCGTGGAGAAACAGAAAACCTCTCCATGTTTCAGTCGTCATTTAACAAAGGAGGAGGCAACAGACCTTGGATAAGGCAGCAGGGCATCCTTCTGCCCTTCCGTAGGGGCCCGGAACCCTGGGAATCTGTGCGCAGGTCTAAGCTGCCCTCCCCACTCCCCCACCCCGGTAAACTGAGTTCCGTAAGGGTAAAATTATGCTTTGTCCATACCTATTCTTCTTTGACAGTCCCTGGCACATATTTTAGGAGCTCCATAAAGGTTCGTCGAAGGAAGGAATGAATGAAAGTAAGCTATCTCCTTCCGGTTTGTTACCAGTGGAAGAAGTTGACAGACCCCTCCATTTCCTTCAGGTGACGCACTGGCAACCAGTGACATTGACCTGACCTCTCCGAAGCTGAGCGAAGGGCTCTGCGGAGCCGTGTCCTAGAGAAAGCCACCTTCCTGCACAAGGCTAAATGGAATAATCTATGTTTGGTATTAAAACCTCACTGCCTTGACGTCAGAGAAGGTCTGGGGGTTTGAGGGGACAGTAGAAACTCTGTTTCCATAGCACTATACAAATGACTGCCTGATGTTTTTGTTCCCACTTTCTTTTTTTTTTTTCTTTCTTGGCCTCCTTTCCAGGAAATGGACTGGAGGAGCTGGCAATTGATTAAAAATAGGTTTCGTGTGAGGAAAACAAATACGCACTCAGCAAAATTTAAGTCCCTGCGTCTCTCAGAATGCTTGTCGCTAGCTATATTTAGGCTTGGAGTTCAGGTCTCTTTGCCGCGGACAAGGAAAAACTTTTCCCTCTATTGTAGGATCATTGCCTCTTCAAGTCTCATGGCCTTCGTTTATGACCCCACTGGGACTGTTTCCTGATGGAAAGTTCAGGAAGTCTTTTCCTAGTGGCTTTGCCTTTGGAAACTTAGCACTGCAGACAGGGCCTTGACTGATGCCCGCGGCTGGTCTCTGGGCATCGGGTAGGTGAAAACCGTTGCCGGGCTTGAAGATCTTTAGGGACAATGTCCCCGTGACCCCTCTTAGTTGCCTAGGCCAATATTTTATCTTCCTGGTGAAAAGGGTGTTCTTTTTGGTACTTTCCCAAAAATGTCACTCCTGTTTCATTAGGTCTATACTCATGCCTGGTCCTGTGCTGGGGCTTGGGGATATAGATAAGATGAAGTCATGTCCCAGACTCTGGAGAGCCCAGAGTTTAGCACCGCTCCTCGTTAAATGCCTTTAGAGCCTTAAAGGCCATCCTGGCCTAAGTGGCTCTAAGAAAGTAAGAAAGTCAGTTATTATCAAGTTCAGATTGACAGGAAGATACGCTGGGCTCCACTTTCGGAAAAAAAAATTTCACCTAAGGACTCAGCTAAATGGAATTTAAAGTAGGGTTTAGTTTATTCAAACCTTTTCCAGCAACACACCTAACAGCAGCGAGAAAGGTGTGCCTGCAAGGAGTCACTTCGCAGCACTCCCCGAGCTGGCCTCCCCTCTTTTCCGTCTCAGGCCTGGGGTGCTGGCCAGCTCCCAGACCCCGCCCCCCCAAGCCAGGAAGTGGGAAAAGAGGGGGAGCGGGCCAGGGGGGGGGAGAGCAGGGAGCCGGCGAGGGAGAGGGAAGAAGGGGAGAGAAGGACAGCAGTAGGGAAGGGGAGGGAAGGGGAGGAAAAGGAAAGATAGCAAAATAACCCCAATTCCCCTAGGACCTATTTTACATTCCTTTGATCATTTTTGGAAGGATGAGCTCAGGAAGCACAATTATAGCCAGCTCTCCATCACCGCTGTGAAGGAGGGAAGTCCTTTACAAGTGTTAGTTATTATTACAACATGAATAATTGAACCTCCCAGATAATCCCCAAACCTCATTTGAGTCTTTAAGGTTCTCTTCCTCCGCCCGCCAAACCTTTTAACGAAATGAGGCTGGTGCGAGGGAAGAAGGTAAAGGGCGGGTGTGAGTCCCCCCATGTCTCCTCCCTGCCTCCAGTCCGCCAGGTCTTGATCCTCAAACCAGAGAGACGGGCCCCCCGATACCAAGAGGAGGGAGTGGGAGTGAGGAGGGGGCTGCATCAATCTGACCCCTTCCGGATCCAGCTCCACCCAGGCCCCCTCTGCCAACTCCCTTCCTCCCCCTCTCCAGGCCCTCAGAGCCCCATCTTCCATGCTCTAGCATTCGGTGGCTTATGGGGTCTGGCGTTGGGTCCAAATTGCTTACAGGGTCAAGTCCAAAGTCATTCCCGTGGCCAACGAGCTCTCTGTGATCGGGCCTCTGACTGTAGCTCAGTCCTCACCTCCTACCCCCTGCCGAACAGCGCCCACCCCACGACTGCTGGGAATGCCCTCCCCACCTCTACCCCCTTTTGGTTTGTTTCCTAACTCCCTACTCATCCTTTAAACTTCAGCTCCCACATCACCTCCTCTTTGACACTGTCCCCCAGCAACTGTGACTTCAGTCATTTGGGTCACCAGGGTCCCCAGTGTGCCCACTGATCCCCACTCTACTTATCACACTCTGGTGTATGTAATCAGTCATCCACACATCTGTCTTCTCTACTAGTCTGTGAGCTCCTAGTGATAGACTCTATATTCTTACCCCCTAAATATGTTTTGAAAGAAAGAATAAGTGATGTTTTTGCAATTAGAGGGCAGAGAGCTGGGGTGGTTGTGACAGGACTAGCACCAAGCCTGCTCCTGCCACGGGGCCTTTGCACTTGCTGTTCCTGCTGCTTGAAACACTCTTTCCCCAGGTATCTACTTGGGTTGCCCTCTGCCTTCGATCAGCTCTCTGCACAAATGTCTCCTCCTCAAAGAGACCTTCCCTGGCTACTCTGTCTCACATAGCACACATGCTCCTTGCCTTATCACTGTCTACCTACCACCCCTGGCTCACTTTTTTCTCAGACCTCTGATCAACACGTGGCATATTATATATTCCTGTGCTATCGGCTGTCTTCCCTAATAAAATATAAGTTTCATCAGGGCAAGGACTTTTCTTCTGTTTGCCACTGAATCAGCAGGATCTAGAATAGGGCCAGGCCCAGAGAAAGGGCTCAGTAACTATTTGTCGAGTGCTGTTGAACTTGGACTTAAGACAGCACTGGGTTTGAACCCCATCTCTACCATTTTGAGCTCTGTGTGACCTTGGGCCAGGTGTCTGCTTCCTCTGGGCCTCTCTCTCCTCATCTGTAAAATGGAGATGATCGCCCGCCCTATGTGCATCAGAGGTGAGGACTAAATGAGATCAAATACTCCAAAGCACTTTGCACGGCGCCTGGCACAGAGAAGGCAAGTAACGCTTATTAGGCGAAATCTGTTGACGGACCAACACCTTCCATTTCTCTGATCTGGACGGCGCGCCCTCGCACTCCGTCCTCCCGCCCCCGCCCCTTCTAGTCCCCACTGGGGTCAGACCGTCGTTCCCTGAGCCCGGGCGCTCAGCACGTACTTGCCACAGTTGTAGAGGTCGCAGCAGAAGCAGGTATTGCCCCGGATGCGAGGGGTGCAGAATCCTCGGCTGAGGTGAGGGCAGTTCACCTGAGGGCACACACAGCAGTGAGGGGGCGGGCTGGCCGGGATGGGGGCAGGATCCTCCGGGACTGGAAATATGAGTTAGTGACTGATGGAGACGGTAAGGACGGTATGGACGGCTGTCAGATGAACACTCCCGCGTGGGAGAGGGATGGGGCCGGGCCCTGGGCTGGCTGAACTCGTGCCTGAGACAAGCCACCGAGGGGCCGGGGTCCATCCAACCCCGGCCACAGCCCTCAGTGCCCCATCCCTAAGGGCGGAGATGCAGAGGAAGGAAGGATGGATGGAAGGACAGACGGAAGAACAAATTGACAGTGGGAAACGAGGACAGGTGGGGAAGGGGAGCCGGGGACGGGGGCGGGGAGAGGAGGAGCACATGCACTCTGAAGTACAATAGTACCTCTCTAGCTGCCTGGGTAAGGTTCCTCATAACCCTCGCGGAAGGAGAATTTTTGGTTGAGGAACTTATGACCTTATATAGGAAAAATAGGGTTAGGGGGACTAGGGTTACAAGCGAACCTATGGAAGTCATTATTAATATTTTCACAGTCACCAAGTTAGCACACGAAAGCGATCAGCACGAAATCAAGAGAACATCAACGACATCTTTACACATCTCGAGTTTGCAAAAAATATAAAACATCGGTTTTTCCATTTACCGTCTTTCAAGAACTTTTCCAGACTCCCTTCCCCATAAGGATGCAATGAAGTGCTTGTGAATGTGTTCCACTGCGTTATAGAGAATATTCGTAGTAAACGGGCACTTTTTTTTATATTAGGTCCTTCACGTAAATACTCACTGCCTTTCTGAGAAGCTGTCGGCACACGTGTCTTTCTACTCCTCCCTTTGAACCCGAGGATAGTTAGAAAAAATGGTGAATTTGCGATCGAGGGGAAGGGTGGTGGGGAGCAGGTGAAAGGTAGAGCCAGAATAGAAGTTTTTGCCCTGGTGGCTTGGGAGCAGGGCCATCGCTTTGCTGAACTCCAAGGGCACCATTCAGACGGTACTTCATGTCGAATGGCAGTTTCGCATTCGAGGGCTCTCTGGGTTGGGGGGCGATTATTGTGTGTTCACCGAGCAGGCAGCGGGTTGGGTCATTTTCTGAAAATGACCCGGAGCCGAGCTTCCCCTCACTGCCCACTGCCTCTGGTTCTACGTGAGCCACGGAAGAAGGGAGAAGTTGCCGTGCAAAGGGACCCCGACTTCTCAGTGGCCCCCATTTGGCTTCCTGACTTGTCTTGCGTGTGGGACTCAGGCTCTGCCTCCCTAGTCCAGACCCAGGGCTCTGGTGGGGCTCCTGCTTTTCTTCCAGCTGGCCACTGAATCCAAGCAACGAAACCATCATCTGCAGAGCTGGGGGAGGGGCCTGCCCCGTGGCCTCTGGACTCAGCTGTCCCTCTCGGGATCAAAGCCACACACTGAGAGGCTGCCTGCTGGGGTCACAGGGGCAGCCTGTGGCCACAGAGCAAAGTAAATCTGATTAGGTCTCATGAAGCTCCAACCTATGACCGTGGCCTCATTAGCACTTGTGCTCTGACCCACTGAGCAAATCAGCTACAAATACCTAGTGGCAGCCTTGGGCCCATGAAAAGGAGTAAGAGAAAGGGGGTTTCAGGGAGAACAGAAGACCTTCCCAAAAGGTAAGGCATGCAGCCTCATTCCAGCTCACCTCCTCGGCTTCCTTCTGGGATGTCTTGGGGACATAGTGGCACCGGTTAGCATAGAGTGGTTTCAGATCCTGGAAAGGGAAACAGCAAACCAAAGAGTCTGAGTTTTGGAAAACAAAGCAGCAAGTGCTCTGACTGGTAATAAATCTGAAAATGCGCACGCGTCCACACGCGCACACACACGCGCACACACACAAGCAGGCACCGGTCGGGTTAGTTTCTGAAAGCTGCCCATCTATGGAGCCCGAGAATTTGAGGATAAGATACAAATGTTCTCATAACTGCTTTCCACTGGACCACTCGGTCAATGAGAAATTAGGAAATTGATTAAGAAATTAGTTCCTTGACATTTCCTCTCTGGTTTTCTTTTATTTCTAGTCTTCATCTTCCTGCCCAGAGTCCCCAGGGAACAAGACGCAGGACTCTTGCAACATCGTTCTCCCAAAAGGAGGGAGCCCAGCTCTGACAAGGAGGTCTCATTTTCACCTGAGCTCAGGAAGCAAGCCCCAGGGGGCTGAGCAGCTACTGAGACTGCTGTAGATTTTAACTCAGCTGAACTATGAGCCATTTTCACCCAACTACACAGATTAGATAAAGACTGTGACCTCCAAAAATACTGCGAAAGCCCAGAAGACTAACATGGGGCTCAAGGACAGTTGACTTACCCTCGTGGCTTGGCCAGCTTCCTGGTGAGGGAGCTCTCAGGCATGGGGGTTGGGGTAGATCAGACAGACACGATCCAGCGCTGCCCGGGAACTTGAAGGCAGGGGATGCTGTTCACTTTTGGGGTGACGCTAAACATCCCCATGGGGTAGGGGGCTTTGGCCAAAAGCGGGCTAGGATGGGACGAGCAGTTTATGCAAAGTGATCTGCGGGGTTTGGCCAAAGCACCCTCCCTCCTGCCCCCACTTTTCTCACCATTTTCGAAAACCCCGGTGGTTTCTTTTCCCCACACATGATTTGCCATCTCCTGTTCCTGGCACCCCAGGGCCTCCAGCCTCCCAGCCTGCAGCCCCACCGAGGACCTAGGACTTTCCATCAGCTGCTTCTACGTGAAACCTCCTGTCTATTCAGCGTTGGCTTAGGCTGGAGTCGGGCTGGAAAGGAATGAAGTTTCTCGTGCTCGCACACAGCAGGACTTATTTTCTGTGCTTGGGGATAACGGAGGCCCTTATTATCTTGGGGAAGGGGAGGCTTGATGTGCTGGTCACAGCCCTCCTGACCTCCCAGTTCTGCCGAAAGCGTTCAGCCACCACCTAAATGAAGACGGACACGTCCGCACGTGATGGTTGCCCATGTGCCGCATTGAGACCCCCGTCGGGAGGTATAGGAAAAAGACAGAGCTCTGTGCCGGGCCCCCTTAGGGCGGCTCCCACCCGACATTTCCTCAGGCGAAGCCAGAGGAGGAGGTTACTGTGACACAAGAAGGTAAAGTGGCTTTCCCAGCTGGCTGATGGCGGTGTTAGCGGGAGGGGAAGGGAAGGAAAATAGGAGACGAGAGAGAGAAGGAACAAGACACATTTAGAGGAGTGTGTAAGAAGAGTAGGTCTTGAGAGGAAGCGCACACGCCCCCAAGCCAAAGAACAGGGCAAGATGGTGCTGAAGGACTCCAACAACAGAAAAGGCTGGCTTAGGGGCGCCTTGGCCGGCTCAGCAGCTGGAGCATTCGACTCTTGAACTCAGGGTTGTAAGTTCAAGCCCCACGTTGGGTGTAGAGATTGCTTAAAAATAAAATCTTTTTAAAAATGCATTATTTACTAAAAAAAAAAAGAAAGAAAGAAAAAGAAAAGGCTGTCTTTAGCCCACCCAAGTGGTGCTAGGGTCCAAAAGTGTCTTTCATTAAACTGGCCAACAGATATTGCCATTTGTCAATCAAAGCCTTCTTCCTCAAAACTCTCTGGGTGTCCGTGAGGACTGGCAGATATCATAGGACGGATACAGCATAAGCAGAAAGGTTTTCTTAAAGATTCATACAGCCTTACCCCAAATCCCTGAGTCAAAAGCTCTACTGAGGCTGCTAACTGTAGGAAGCACTGAGGGCCTGGAGTCAGAGACACGTAGGCGGTCACTAGAGGAAACTTCCAGTAAATATAACTGGATTTTTCCCCATTGCCTCTGACGGAGACCAGTGATCAAAAAACATGAGAAGGATCAAGGAAATGCAAGTCAAAACCAGTGAGGACCCACGTCCTTCCTACCAGGATGGCTAGAATTAAAAAATCAGATAGTAAGAGTTGGCAGGGATGAGCAGAAATGGGAACTATTGTACCTACGCTTCTGGCAGGAATGCAAAATGGTGTGGCTATTTCGGAAAACTACCTGTTAGGTCCTCAAAAGTGTAAACATAGTTACCATATGACCCGGCAATTCCACTCCCAGGCATATACCCAAGGAAAATGAAAACATGAGACCACACAGCACCTGAATGCTTACAGCAACATTATTGGTAAAAGCCACCAGTCGGAGACAACCTAAATGTCCACTGGTGAATGGGCAAACCAAATGTGGTATATCCATATGATGGAATATTACCCGGCCATAAAAAGAAATGAAGCACATGGTACAGCATGGGTGAGTCCTGAGAATATCATACTCCATGAAAAGAAGTCAGGTGGCAAAAGACCATATTATATGATTCCATTAATATGAAAGGTTAATTAATATAGGGAAATCTGTAGGGAAGAAACGGTAGCCTAGTGGCTGCCTAGGGCTGAGGGGAATGGGGCATAGCGAGGTGAGAGCCCAGACTATGGAGTTTCTTTTGTGGGATGATGAAAACCTTCTAAAATTGACGTGGCGATGGTTTGCTTGTAACAGTGAAGATACTGAAACCCGCTGAATTGTACACTTTAAACGGGCAAATTAAATGGGATGTGAACTAAAGCTCAATAAAGCTGTTTATTTATTTATTTAATTTTAAAGATTTTATTTATTTATTTGACAGAGAGAGAGCACACAAGCAGGGGGATGGGCAGGCAGAGGGAGAGGGAGAAGCAGGCTTCCCCCTAAGCAGGGAGCCTGATGCCCAAGACCCTGGGATCATGACCTGAGCTGAAGGCAGATGCCTAACTGCCTGAGCCACCCAGGCGCCCCGGCAAAGCTGTTTAAAAAAAAAAAAAATACACGTCAGGAGTGGGAGGAGGAGAGAAATGGAGGAAGCCATTTTAGCTCACGATGCCGTCAAAATCTACTGCAGGCTTCTTGGCCACTAGGCCTCTGTTACCATGGAGACTGCCTCGGAGTGAATACTCCTTGTCAGATGGGGATAATAATGTCTGCCCTACATCTCTCACAGGATTGCTATGGGCCTCAAATGAGATAATAGATGGGAAGGCACACTGAAAAGCTAAATGCACTCCACAAAAACAAGGCATTATTGTTATGAAGATGGCTCCTGTTGAATGCAAAATAGCACGCATGCCGGGATTGGCTGTGACCTCGCTACACAAATAGGTGTGTACTCAGAGGGTAATATGCAGAAATGCTAAGACTTGCTACGTGAAGGTGGAAGGCATGTGGATGTCACAAGTTCCCCATGTGTCACTGGCCTTTCTAAGAAGAAGAAGACGAAGAAGATGGCTGCCCTGAGCTAAGATCAGAAGGGATGGGTCTGATATCCGGGCCTACATTTAAATTCTTGGCCCTGAAAAGAAAATTGGGCCAAGAGCCTCTCTCTCCCACCCCTGACTCTGCCCCTTGCCCAGAAATGATCTCCTGAAACACCAGTTCAGAGACTCTTTGTGGAGCAGCACCTACGGCATGAGTTCCTCTAATCTTGGCCAATGGCGGACTGACTCTTACACCTGAGAGGAGGGTCCAAGAGCAAGTTGGAATTGAAATAACAACGTCACAGATCATCCTTCCCCAAATCCAATCGTATTCAGGCCACTGCCTCAGGATGACGGGCACTATTTGCCAATGTCATTGATCCATAGAAGCTTCGGATAATACAATTTCGCTCTAAATCGGCTGTTTTGGAAAACAAAACATTTCCAACTAGCTCACGAGATGTTTTCATTTTCCGAACAGAAGAAGGATCTGTGTCTATTGTGGGGACCCAGTAAGTTGCGGTAGCTCGCTTTGGATTTTAGTTCGTGAGCCAGATCAGGGCTATGCTGTGACCTCCCTGGGACCTAGGCACTTTTGCTTTTGTCGGCCCCTCTCTCCATTAAAAGATAGTGAAAATTATATTTTCTTTATTTTAATTATATCTAATGACTGCATTGGTATAAAGACAAATATATTTATATGCGAAAGCTTCTCCTTGACCTAAAAGCTCATCACTTTTCTACTGATTTGTAAAGAAATGATAATATTTTTATGAAACCCTGGAAGTACCATGGGTCATAAGCACTGTGCCCATTGTGCCTAATGGAGAAGTCAGCCCCGGCAGAATAGTCTGGAATAGTGTGGAATGGAAAGTACGAAAAGAGGAGCAAGGGCTCCTGCAGAGAGTCACATGGGAATGCCCTGAATCCCAGGCTTCCTCGGAAAAGAGCCCAAGTTTGGCTTTCAGGAGTCAAACGGCCTTTCTCAAGGCGCAGCTTTGAGGATTTGGCCCCTCCACTCCAGGACTGGGCTCTGCGTGGAAGCCCTGGGGTTTTCTCTGGACCCCGGTCACGTCACCAAACGCCAAGCCCTGTTGTAGGGACAGCAAGGTTCAGGAATCTGTAAAGAGGTGACTCTGTCCTCGTGGTCCGTTCCCGTTGCTGTTGAAAGCTCCAAGGCTCTCAGAACTCCTACACCTTCCTGCTTCTCCCTACCTCCTCGCCCCCAGCGTCACTTCCAAACCAGTCCCCCGGCCCCAGTGCCCTTGCCTCGGCCTTTCCAAATCTCACTCTCACGTCAAAGGCGATTCAGGGAAGCCGGTCCTGGCCACTGGAGTCCAAGAGAAACGGCTCCGGCACTTAGAGTTTCTACCCCCAGCTTAGCCCCGGTTGTCTAGATGACTGGGGGTCCGGCGGCATCCTCAGCTTGACGCTCAGCAACTTGAGACAGGGAGCCTGTGTTCCCCCTCCTCTGTATCCGTCACGGCCCTCAGCACACACATCCCGCACACGCTCAGTGAAGCCTTGCTCTATGGCACGCTTCCTCTGACCCAGGGCTAAAAGTACTCACAATGTGTCTGGCAGCGAAGACCCCGTCGACGATGGCACAACAAAAGGCCGCAATCACACCGAAGCTGATAAAGACGATAGAAGCCACCAGCTGCGGGGGGGAGGGGGGGGCCAAAACACAGGTGTCTGTTAGCCTTCCACTCCTGCGGCTCCTGGGGACGAGAGGATCCCCAAGAGAATGCCAGCCAAAGCCCAACTCTGGCCTGCCGCCCCACGGGCGTGCTTTTTTTCAATCACACAGGATGAGTGGGAGCCGGGGGAGGCTGGGCTGGGTTAGGGGCCGCCGAAGGCATTTTGTACATTTTCTGTGCAACCTAAGAAAGTCACTCCGTGAGTCTGTGAGCACCAGATCAAGAAGAGGCTTTGCTGACACCGGGCATACCGTCTGTGGAGGAATATTCTCTCCCTGTGGAGGAATTTGACTGTGTGCCCCCTCCATCCACAGACTCAAAAAGATGTTGGACCTTTAACGTCGCGTAGCCCAAACCCCTGTTTTATTTACTGCGGGGCTGGAGGCTCAAAGAGCGGAAGTGGTGCGCCCGGGGTCCCCATCCAGTGCACAGAAGAGCCAGTGCCCACCAACTCCCGGTCCAGTGTTCTTCTCAACCCCTCGCCGTGGGCAGTGATGGAGACCGGGACAATTCTGAGGCCTAGCACAACCCCACCTGGCTTTCTGCATGGTTGAAGAAGGCATATTCGACTTACTACGATTTAAATATCAAAGACATCTCCCAAGGGAGGAAGTCTCTGGAACCCATCAACTCTTGTGTAGTACGTACAAAAACTTTTAAGAAAAATGTCTGCTTGCACCAGACTGCCCTATACTCTGATCATGTTAGATAACAAATTTTCCTAATAATCTGTCTTCTGTTACAAGGGAGATACTACAAGCCGATGTGGGGGAAGGTGCTTCCAGGGGCGGGGGGGGGGGGCGGGGGCGGAGCAGGTGCTGCCTAAACTCACCATCTGCCCAGGGTCGACCCTCAGAAGGAGACGGAATCAATCCCTTTCTTCCTTGAGGTGTTTGGGGGGAAAGAGGGGAAAAGAGCACGGCATTAAACTGCTCTCCAGGGCAAAATCAAATCAAAGTCAAGGCTACCCTAAGGTTCTCCCTCCTCAGCAGGCTGGGAGGAAATCCTTCTCTCCTTCAGGAATTGTTCAGAAGCCTCTCCCCATCAATCTCACTTCACAGCACTACAGAGAATTGGTAAATAATGGATGAACGCTGTCGTGAAATTGGCATTATTAGCTATGCGATGATCAGCCCTGCAATTAAAACTCCCCCGTTATTTTGAATAATGTAAGCCCAGAGAGCAAACAGGACTGGCGGGCGAGGCGGGGAGTCCAGGTGAAATGGAGGAAGAGGACGCCGAGGGCTCCCCTGAGGGAATTACCCACATTGCTGGGGGAGAACAGACAGTTGGAGTTCTCCGTCCCCAGAGCTATCACATTATCTGATTAAACTTGCTGTTAAATAGACCCCATTATCACAGTCTAGATGCCACAGAGGCTTGTGCTGGGGGAGCCTAATCAGTTCACCATCAGGATCCAGGCATCCTGATTTACAAGCGTCTAAAACTGTAATATGCTTGCAATTCGGTCGGTGCCAGGAAATCCAGCAGCTTGCCCTTGTGGGCCCCCATTAGGACGTAGAACTTTCCAAGTTTTGCCTCCTGTTATCTGCTCATTCTTCCTTCGAACCTTACAACGCACTTAGCTTTGAGCTCTGGGTAATGGGAATACTTTAGGTTGGCTCGCTATTTTGTCTTCGGTGGGCCCATTTGTTCTCTTAATTGAAGTCTCCTCGAGGGTAATATCCTAAAAGGCAGGTACCCTCTGCAAAAACTTCCCCCAGAGGTCATGCATCAGAGAGGGAGGAGGAAAGCAAAGGGCAAGATCCGGATTATTCTATCCCTTTCACTTAAGGGGACTAACCAGGGCACGGAGGGAGCGTCAGGCAAGACGGGAACGAGTCCCATACCACAGGGTCGCTTTAGAATAAGTTCCCTGGAGGCTGAGGAGAAAAGGCAAAAGGGCATTTTCTTCTGTGGCCCGACCTGGGAAACCTTAAGAAATGTGTTAGTTACCCATATGAGCACTGAGCTTTTTCAGATGAACAGTGCGATTCTATAGCGATGAAAACTTACCATCTGCCGTTTGTTCTCAACAAGGTTTGATCCGATGATTCCAAGGAACGATCCAAAGCCGAGCTGCAAAACAACATGGCAAACATGTGGGAAGGTGATCAGCCTGCCCGCGCAATCGTACCCAGCTCCTGGATGGGATTCAGGACAACGAACACGGTCTGATACGACAACGTGCAGCTGTTACACAGATAGGACGTGTTCAATAAAATTATTTCTCCCACCATTTGTCCAATTTTCCTTGTAGAAATGAATCAGACCTAAAAAGAAACTCGTGTGCCCAAAAACTCAAAGTAAAGGTCAACCAGAGCTTTTCAGAGCCTGCCTATTTCAATGTCAATATATATTACCTAGCACGTGACTGGTGAGTCAGGAAGGGACATATAATGGTGAAAAGCACACGTTATAGTCTGATCTTTATCTTTTTTTTTTTTTTGAAAGGAGACCATGTACTCTGGTGCGTGGATTACAAAGTAAAGATTTGAAATAGCAATTTTTGATGCATCCGGCCCACTAATCAAACCCAGGAAGTGCTTTAGAAATCAGCAAGCACCTTAACCTAGACTTAAAAAAAACAACAACCCTATTTTTTGAAAGCCTGTATTTGTGGCTGACCCACTGCAATTTATGTTAGCACTTATTCACCTCTTCTTCCATCTCTGCTTCATTTATGGACAGAAAGCATTCATTACAGGGTGAACAGAAATGGCCGTGTAAAGCCCTGAAAAAAACAATCTCCCTGTCTAAGTGGCTCGGATGATGGCTCGCTGTAGCAGGTCCCACTTTCCTCTCACTTCTGCCATTAGTGGACTGAGTTGGCCAGGCTCAGCTGCACACGATCCCTAACCGATGGCTGTCGGTGGGGATAAAAATGGAATAAGTAAAAAGTGGTGAGCACGGACCAATAAATCTTAACACAAGCTCGGTGATGTAGTTACAGCTCTCTTTCGCCTCCCCGATGGGCCAGGTTTCCATCTGCAGCTTTACCGTGGCTCACAGGGGCATCTATTTCCATCTGAGGCCCCCCAAGCCTTACAGCTGAACTTGGAAATCTAATGGGCCCGAGGGCTGGGCGGGAACGGGGTGGGGCAGCGTAGGGGCACTGGGTGCTGGTCTCAGAAACCCAAGAATGAAAGGGTATGAACGGAAGGAATGAATACAAATTTCCAAGGACTCATTCGGCTGCTCAGCCAGAATCCCCTCTTGGGAAACAGACGACGACGTGCAGGAGGGTATATCCCACGCCCCCCAAGACTCTACTGAGAACGTCCTCACTCAACAGTTAAACTCCGCCCACTTCCCCTCCCGCTCTTATTTTAAATGTAATTGAAATGTCTTGTCGTAAAGTATACTGATTAAAACCTGGTTTTCCCACCAGCCTGGGTACCCGCCCCAGCTCTTTCACCTTTGTCTGTGGGATCTTGAGCAGACGGATGCGCTTCCTTCAACCTCAGTTTCCTGATCTGGGAAATGGGGACTCTAGCAGGGGCTACCTCATTGGACTTGTGCAAGCGTAAACCAGGATGATACATTCAAAGAACGTAGCACAGTGCCTAGCACACAGTAAGTACTCACTAAATATTGTTCCCGGGGTTATTACTATTTTTGAAGACATTTACCTTTCGAGCAGCCCTAACCTAATTTGAGCTAGAAAATCCTATCATTGTTTGCTCGATTTCATAAGAGAGCTTCATGTTTTCTCTTTCCCCGGCCTCCAGTATATTCCACAGCTTTTATTTTTCAGGAAGAATTCCGTGACTAGTCTGTGCCCGTGGCATTCTGGGCCACTTGGGGAGATGGAGAGAAGGTCGGAGGCAGCTTCTCACATGGAACATAAGTCCTCTGACTGAGTAGTTTATTAGTTTGCACAGATATTCACTTACTGTCTCCCGAAACCCAACAGCAGTCTTGGCCTTCAGACGGAAGCAAAAACACTCGTCATTCCAGGCGCTTTCAAATAACTCCATGATGGCAGCGGCCAGAAGAGGTGGGCAGAAGCCTCGTGGAATTGACTGGAAAGACAAGGCTCTCGGGACTTGAAGTCCCAGGTCAGCCAGTGACTTCATCCAGTTCCCTCCCTTTCCCTCTGTTCCATTCGAATCCACACTGATTCGTTCGGTTTTCTAATATTCACTAGGTACTTGTGTCAGATAGTAAGACATGACCTCTGCCCTCCAGCAGTTCGTGGTCCAGTGAAGGAGAGACAGACTGTGGGTTAAGGACCACAGGAAAGGGATAAACATAGGGCTATAGGAGAAGATGATAATTCATTTTGTCTTACATCCCTGGCCCCACTACCTGGAAGCTGTGTGACCTCGGGCTAGTCCCTTACCCACTCTGTGCGTCAGTTTCCCCATCTATACAATGGGAATCACAATGGTAACTACCACACAGGGCTGCTGTGTGGAAGAAATGAGATAAAGTATGTAGTGTGACTTCTACTGGGTATTTACTCCCCCCAAAACGAAAATACTAATTCAAAAAGATCTATGCACCCCTACGTTTATTGCAGCATGATTTATAATAGCCAAGACATAGAAGCAACCTAGGTGTCCACTGACAAACAAATAAATAAAGAAGATGTGGTGTATAGATGTGCAACGGAATATGACTCAGCCATAAAAGGATGAGCTCTTGCCATTTGTGGCAACATGGAAGGACCTAGAAGGTATGATGCTAAGTGAAGTAAGTCAGACTGAGAAAGACAAATACCGTATGATTTCACTGATACGTAAAATCTGAAAAAACTAAACAAATGAGTGAACAAACAAACAAAAAGCAGGATCAGACCTATAAACACAGAGCACAAATTGATGGTTGCCAGAGGGGAAGGGGTGGGAGGTGAGCAACACAGGCGAAGGGGGGTGAGCAAAACAGGCGAAGGAGAGTGGGAGACAGGCTTCCAGTTATGGAATGAATAAGTCATGGGAATAAAAAGCACTGCGTGGGGAATATAGACAATGGTATTGTAACAGTGTCGTATGGGGACAGATGGGAGCGACACTTGTAGTGAGCACAACGTAATGTACAGAGAAGTTGAATCACCATGTTGTACACCTGACATTAGTTTAACATGGTGTGTCGACTATACTTAAATTAAAAAAATTTTTTAAAATAAAGTGTGTGTGGGGGGGTGCCTGGGTGGCTTAGTCAGTTAAGCGTCTGCCTTTGGCTCAGGTCATGATCCCGGGGTCCTGGGATCGAGCCCCGCATCGGGCTCCCTGCTAGGCGGCGAGTCTGCTTCTCCCTCTCCTCCCTGCTCCTGCTCTCTCTTGCTATCTCCGTCTCTCCCTCTCCAATAAATCAAATTTAAGAAAAAATAAAGTATGTGGTGTGACTTGCACAAGGTAGGATGCTAAATAAATGGTAGTTCTAAGATTTCACAAAGGAGGAGACATTTTAACATGGGGTCAAAGGTAGGTAGAGTTCACCAGGCAGGGAACTAATATCTTTTGAGTCATGGCTGGAAGAACTCATCCACCTGGATGACAGGTTGATGAACTCAGCAGTGTCGCTAAGACTACCGTACATTTGAAAAGTATCTGAATTTAAAGAAGCACGTGCCCTCCATTTTGGTCACAGTAACGCTGTGGAAGTTGACCGGAGCTGATACCATTCCCATTTGATAGGCAGGAAAATGGCGGCCTAGAGAACTGTATGGACTTATCCCCGCTTATAGCAAGTTAATGACAGGGTTAGGACTAGTCCACGGGTCCCCTGACCAACAGCTGGTGTTCTTTCAGCCACACTGTGCTGCATTTGTGGTGTGTTAGTAGAATAACAGCCTTCGTCACTGCCCCTCCCTCTCCAGGAAAGAAGTTCCCTGCAAGGAGGGAGTGAAAAGTCCTATCTGAGGAAGAGCTGAGGGGCTGAAAATAAAAAAGGACAAATCAACAGAACTTCCTGAAAACGGGCAGTTGCTTTTAGTCAACTGTTTACTCTCCCGAGGCCTCAGAAAGGTAAGCTCTGTGGTCACCCCTCGAGAACTGCATGGAATCATGGGAAGTACAGACCTTTGGACCTCCATCTTGATTCCCCATTACCTAAATAAATAACCAATTTGCTTTGTTTTGGCTGCCCTCCACTCATTGAAGAAAAAGTCAAACCATTAGAAATCACAGTCAGATTTAAGGGCTCTTTTTGGACTGGGCCCTGTAACTTGTGCTGATTTCCATTCACTGCGGTAGACACCCAGCTCTGACGCTCAGAAGGATTAGTCATTCAATACATGTTAATTGGACAGCCACTCTGCAGCCAGGCACTGTGCTAGATCTGTGATTTGGAGGCCAGAAGTGGGGGGTGGGGGGGTATGATGCCATGACGAATGAGAGTCAGCCTCAAGAAGCTATAATTAGGTAAACTGGTCCACAATTCCTTCCCATAATTCTGAAATCCACAAAGCTGTTAAAACCAAAAGCTTTTTTTTTTTTTTTTTTGGTAACTAACTTGGTGGCAAAACCTTGAACCGATGTGAGATTATTTTATTATCTTTATCCCCTTAGTATAAAAATTCACAGTTTATTAGAGAAATATGAAGGAGCTGCTTATGGGGAGTGTCTCAAGACCTCACTGGGATGTTAGATAATGTAACATGTGCACTGTATTTCTAAAATTAAAAAAAGAAGTTTACGGGGCGCCTGGGTGGCTCAGTGGGTTAAGCCTCTGCCTTCGGCTCAGGTCATGATCTCAGGGTCCTGGGATTGAGCCCCGCATCGGGCTCTCTGCTCAGCAGGGAGCCTGCTTCCCCCCTTCTCTCTGCCTGCCTCTCTGCCTACTTGTGATCTCTCTCTCTCTGTCAAATAAATAAATAAAATCTTAAAAAAAAAAAAAAAGAAGTTTACATTCTCAAACACATCTGGCCCAAGGATTCAGATAACGGATGGTGGACCCGTATAAGCCAAGCCAAAGAATATGGCACAACAGATGCCGTAAAGGAGGATCTAAGTATTTTCTGGAACCATGAGTAGGAGAACATCTGGATCAATGGATAGAGAGGGTGCAGGGAGGACATTCCAGACCAAGGAGGACAATGAAAACCACAGCAACAAGGCAGAAAAACCCAAGTCGTGTTCAGGGCCAGGAACTGACAATTTTGGCAAAAGAGGGGGGATGGGAGACCAGGCCAAGGGCATCTTCAGTGAGCCCTGAATGCCAATGGTAAGGAGGTAACAGGGAACCAATGACAGAACTTTCCGGCATTAGACATCCGACTGAGCAAATCCGGATCCGAGTCTCATCTTCGAAATGGAATTCTGAAGGTGGGAACTTTATTTTAGACTGATCTTATATTTTAGAAATATTTTCAACAAGAGGCGGACAAAGTTTCTGCCCAGTTCACAATAAACCACAAAATCCCGCTACCCAGAGCTCCGTACGTTTCCTTAGCAGTTGATTCTTTCATCTAAACTTTGTTGGATTTATCAAGAGTCTTCACATGTGAAGCTGAAGCCACATTCGCCTAAAGAAAGTTTCTGGGCCATTGCCGTGAACGATCCCTGCGGTCTCAGTCTCCTACTTTCCCACGGTAACTCTGATAAAATTTTTCAATTAACTCACACACACACCCCCCACCTTGGAAACAGGGCTGAAACTCTTATTTTTTATTTTTTTCTTCCTGAAAGGAAACCCAGGCTGGTATGGGCCTTAACAGTACGACAGCTGGGACGAGGGTGCAAGAATGAAAGGACTTCCACGCTGATCAGGTGGCCAACCCCATCTTGTGGGTTGCTGGGGAAACACATTTCAAGGCCTCATTCTCCGGGATCTAAGGTTAGAATGTTACAGAGAAGGAGCAGGCTCTCTCTCTCCTGCCCTTTTCAGCTTTATACAACAACAACCGAGCCTCTTGTTTTTTTAGGCCTCTGCTACAGAAAGCTCATGGAAAACTCTTCGGGAATGGAATACATCTCGAACATTCGAGGACACAAAAATCCCTAAGCCAGTTTGTCTTTATTGGTTTTCATTTTTTAAAAATTGCAAAGTTCTGGGGCGTCTGGGTGGCTCAGTGGGTTAAAGCCTCTGCCTTCGGCTCAGGTCATGATCTCAGGGTCCTGGGATCAAGCCCCTCGCATCAGGCTCTCTGCTCAGCAGGGAGCCTGCTCCCCCCCCCCCACGCCTGCCTGCCTCTCTGCCTACTTGTGATCTCTTTCCTCTCTGTCAAATAAATAAATAAAATCTTTAAAAAAAAATAAATAAAAAATAAAATGTCTGAGATCTCAATATTTAAATGGGTTGTATGTACGGTAATTCTTCTTTTAATCTAATAACTGCTCCCTGATTTGTCTGTTTTGAAATTTTAAATTCTTGCCTGCTGTTAACACGTTTAACCAGCAAATTAATGGGAGAGAGCAGAAAGGAAGTTTAGGATGATTCTGTGTTTTTTTTTTTTTTTTTTTTTTTTGGAGTTAACCCCAAAACAGCAGAGTTCCAAGTAGCCTGAAATTTTTCACATTTCTATACAAGGATCATTTATATTCAAAGTGACCAATCTTAAAATGCTCCACTATGTTCATTCTGTTTTTACGGCTGAGCATGTTTTATTCCTTGGGTTTTAGTTCTCCAGGGGGTTGCTGGTTGGCTCGAATTAGGTTCTCCTGGGGGGTTTTTATTAAAATGCAGATTCAATTTGTATTACTTTTTCATCCAAAGGAAATTCAGGTTCCCGGGCCCTACCTGAACCTGCCAGATCAGATTCTCTGGGGGGTAGGGAGCTGAGGTCTGCATTTTCCCCAGCTTCCCCAGGTCATTCTTATGCACACCAAGGTGGGGAAATCATTGGCTTAGAGTTTATATAGTACCTACCTCTCTGATAACCAAAAGATTGGATTAGTGAAAGCACTCCATTCCCGGATAAATCTGAATTTTTCAGGCCTGGGTCGTTACTGTATTTGTTACCATGGGATTTGACCTCTAAACGCAAATGCATTTTTCCGGTTTTCAATCTGCAATCTTCCCCATTCACTTTCGATAATTAAAACCCATTTTGAAAGAAACAATCTACAGGAACTCCAAGAGCACATTTTTTAAAGGTTAAACCATGGGGCACACTGTCCTTTAAGGATGGTTCTCCTCTTAACATTTCCACGTTAGCTTTTAGTGAAACACACGCACAGACACACCCCCCACTGCTTCAGCTTCCTGGCTAGCTGAACATCGGGTACCTGAATAGACAATCACAACAATCACGCGTCCTCCTTCCTTTGTTAATGTGTTCCAACCTAGCCACCCACGGGCCCATATTCTACAGAGAAGGTTCGTAGCTACCATTCTAGGAGTTCCTACTCTTTTTTTTTTTTAAGATTTTATTTATTTATTTATTTGACAGAGAGACAGAGAGATCACAAGTAGGCAGAGAGGCAGGCAGAGAGAGAGGGGGAAGCAGGCTCGAGCAGAGAGCCCGATGCGGGGCATGATTCCAGGACCCTGAGATCATGACCCGAGCCGAGGGCAGAGGCTTTAACCCACTGAGCCACCCAGGCGCCCCAGGGGTTCCTACTCTTAAATGACATGGAAAATACCTTTTCCTCACCAATGGAGAGTCTGAATCTCAGCCTGAGCATTTTGCTCCTCCGTCAGAAATATTTTACAAAATATAGCTACCTGAGGCATGCAAAGTCATACGAACCCTATATAAATTGCCCTTCCAAGCCACCAAAGTGCAATCTTACCTCCCCTTTCCTCCTCACCGCACCCCCGCCCTTGCTTGTGTTTAAAAATAAAACCCAACTCTGCTGACAACTGGTTTTCTTGCCTCACCACAGGAAGTGGACTGGGTAGTTCTCCCATCACATGTTTAACAGAGGGCACTGAATGGTGTGTGTGGGACACCTGCCGTTGGCTGGAGGGAGCCCCGCCCGCCCAAGGGCCAGGATCCGGGAAGGGACTTACTGGGCAGCCTTCAGCTCCGGGAGGCGGGAGGCGCAGCCCGAGTCTGGCTAACCTGGGCTATTGAGGAGGCTGCCTGTGGAACCCGTGGCCTAGGCAACCCGCGTCAAGCTTGGTCACTCACAGCGCCGGGCTTGTCAAAGGCATCCGTCTTTAATCCTTTCCTCTCCCTTGACTTCTCTCTCCAACCCCACCTCTCCAAAAAAAAGGAAAAGAAAAGAAAAAGGAAAAAAAAAACCCAACACCGCAAATACATCTGACCGCTTTGCTGTACTTAAAAAAAAAAAATTGTCCTAAACTTCCTTCCCGCTCTCTACAATTAATTACAAATTATAAATTGGGAAGTCATATGATTGATAGTGAATTACGACCCAACCTCTAGAGTTAGGCTTTTGGGTTCAACAAGCAGTGGGTGCCGATCCGAACGAGGTTCATGTTTGTTTTTGTTTTTCTTTTCTTTTTCCCAGACTTATTGAGGTATAAATGGCAAATAAAAGTGTCTATGTTTAAAGTATACAATACGACGATCTGATATAAAATGAGGTTTTGTATATGTCAAGAGTCCAGTGGTTTCCAGAGTGGATTGTGTGCGCCCCGGGGTGGGTAAAGCAATCCACTGATCTGTGGAAGAAACTATCTGAACTCTCATTTCCCATTTATTGTTTATCTAAAATGGTAAGAAAGAAATTAAGCGTTGCAAATATTCAAGAAACGGACTGTCACTGGCGCCCTCCCCCCGCGTGAGACGACAAGGTGGGCCGCCTTGCAGGGAGGAAGGCAAGATCCTAGCAGCGACTAGGCGTTGTTGACGGCGGAGCATTTAATGTGTGCTCGGATTGTGTGATCTAGTTTTAACTAAGCCAGTCCCTACAAAATGGGCAAGTGCTTTGGAAAGGCTCCTGCTAAGAAACCACAAATTAAAGATGACCCTAATAATGTAAGCAGAAGCTAGTCACAAGAAAATGGCAGAGCTGACACTTCTCTCGGGATGAGCTTTTTGTCAGCCACATTGTGGATCGACGTTAAAAAACAATGATGCCACCTTGTACGGGGACAGATGGCAGCGACACTTGTGGTGAGCACAGCATAATGTCTAGAGATGTTGAATCACTATGTTGTACGCCTGAAAGTAACATAACACGATGTGTCAACTCTACTCAAATTAAAAAAATCTTCAAATGATGCCAATGATAATCTTATCATACTGATAAGTCGGCCCAAAACACTCAAAATCATCCAGTGGGCAATTTCAAATAAGGATTTATAGCCACTACCTTTCATGACAGACTTCATGTGAAGTGTGTATCATTCTCTGAAATTTTAGTGTTAGTATGAAGGTATTAAAAGTTATTGTTTTTAATCTAAACTTTGAATTTCCATTTTTGTATGTTTTAGGAACATGGCTAAAACTTACAAATGAATAAACACACACATTTGAGAAGTAAATATGCCGCATATCTTTTCTGATAGGAGTGCAGGCGTACTTTGGACATCAGTGCTGTCGATCATAGAGCATCGAGCTGTCCTCAGATTTCAGGGGAGATCAGGGGAGCCCCATTATATAGAGGAGAGCAGACTCCCCGAGGGAAAAGGACCTTAGGCTAAGGTTAACACTGCTAGTTAGTAATATCTCCTAGACCGGAAAACTAACATCCTAAAGAATGAGGTCACTTGCTCGGGATCACACCGCTGTTCCCGGACACAGCTCCGATGGGTCTGATTCTCAATCTAGTGCTCTTCTTAATGCCCAGAGTTGCCTCTCTAAACACATATAGGGAAACCTCAAGGAGGAAAACTGAGCAAACACTAGAAACTCGAGCAGAATTCAAAACCGTCAGAGCAGAACCTGAAAGACCGTAGCCAGAAAGCCACCAAGACCTACCTATGCCTTTTTATACTTACAATAACTCCCGGGTAATAACCTCCAACGGTCACATTCTGGGTCCTGGTGGTGGCGGCAAGGCCCACCGTGAGAATTAACACGGACACAATGAGCAAGGTCACGGTGACGTAGATGGAGTTTCGTTTCCTTCGATTGAAGGCTCCTGAAAGCACACAGAGAAGCTGAAATTGCTCATTTCGGCTGGAGAAGGAATGAACTTAAAGGAAAAATCATTAGGAAGGTCTTCCTTTCCTACTCCAACTGGTTGCTGGGGTTATCTCTGGGGAGAGAAATTACTGGAAAGGGATGGCATTTCAGTTTTCTTGCCGTCATCAGGTGCTACGTTTACAATAAAAAAAAAAACCCATATTTCCAGTTGGCAAATAAACAACAGAAGAAATCTTACCAGTTACATAAAAATGAAACAAACAAATTTGGGGGCTTTCGGCATTCTATAAAAGATGTGTCATACCCACTTAGTAGAGTGTTTTTTTAGGCCAAATTATGAGGCTCATGATAAATGGGAAGTGTGTGTGTGGAGGTATTAAATGAAAATATTTTAAAGCCAATGCGCGACCGAGAAGGGTTTTTTCATAAGCTGGAGATAGGAAATTTCATTTTCAGTGTAAATATCACAACCAAGCCAGGTACTGGGATTTTTTTATTTTCATTTATTTCTGACATTTGCCACCTCATGTATAAACTTTAAAATGGTGTGTTGACAAGATCTGTCACATAACAAATGTGTGTAATAAAGTAAGTGTTTGGAGGCCATTAGTCCACAAAGATATGTATCGGGGGAGGTAGATGGGGAAGATTATAACTTCTACACATTTAGGCTTATGTGAGGGTGACATAAATATAAATGACAAGAAACCCGTTCTTCTACTCAGTGCTTATCAGACACGATAGCGCAAACCAATATTTTTTTGAAAACGGGCTTATTAAGTCAGATAGAAAAATGGTATCTAGACTCGCTTTTGAATTTAATTTTTAAAAAAAGGAATGGAGCCCCGCTCCGCACTCTGCCTGCATTTCTGTGGCCTGGGGAAGGGGCTCTCAGCAGGAAATAAGCAGGCTTGAGTTCCACCTAGGAGTTCTGTAAACAAGCAAAGGCGGGGCGGGGGGTGGAGGGAGAGGCCGGCTCTCCAGTGAGAAGGATGAAGCAGCGGGGAGCCTTATGGTGGGGTCGCCCACCCAGGCGGCTCGAGTGGCATTTATGGGCCTAAAGAGGCCACTAGAATCTGGTCCCAGGACCCCGTCATTCTGAGAGGCCTCGCTGCAGCCTCAAGGCAGCAGCCGCCTTTGAAGCCGCCCAGACTGCACCGCTGGGAGGGAGGGGAGAGGGGATAAAGGAAGGGGGAGGGAGGCGAGACAGCGAGCGCGACCCAGAGGCCAGGTGGGGGTGGGGGAGGCAAGGGCTGTGGCCGGGCCCCGCGCAGCCCGCAGCCGCTCTGCCCTCCTGGTGTGGACCCGGGAGTGCCAGGAGGGCCGCCCCGGGTTCGCGCCACCATCCATCTTGTCTTCCCCGGTGCAGGCCCCGCGGAGGGCTCCCAGGGAGGTGGGAGGGGCTGGCAGTCTCCCCTGACGTCAGCCTGGAAAGTGAGGGACATGACTCATCAGGGTCATTTCTAATGCGATCCCGTTCTGAGACTATTTCACATTGAAATGTACAAGTGGCCGGAGCGGTTCTAGGCACCCACGGACTGCAAAGAGCCAGACCTCGCCCTAGGAGCAGAGGTGGGGAGAGTTGGGAGATGAGGCTCCTCTCCAGTGGGGCCTGAGTCCGGCCTCCAGGGGGAAGAGCATAAAGGACCACTAGTGACACCTGTGACATCAGGGCCCTTCGTGAGAGACGGCTGTTTGGGATGCAAATGGCAAGCTGACTGGTGGAAACACTGGGCGGGCGCAGGGCTGGGAGAGGCGGCCTGGAGGGGTGGGGCAGGGGAGAGGGGGGCCGAGATTTATTTCCTGTTCACCTGAAGGTTTGTTATCCTTTGTCGGCATCTCGGGGGGCCCTAAATGAGTGTCTGAACCAGGGTCCCTGAGTCTATTTGACGATGGGTGCTTCTCAGTGAATCTGCGAGTTGGTTCCGCAGAGGGGCGCTGACGTAAACCTACCAACATCGCCTCCCAGTTCCACCTGCCTTCTCTGTCTCTCGCCCCATCTTAGCCCTCCCCTGCCTCAAATTCGCCAAAGACAGCCAGGGAACACCAAGGGTATCTCTTCGACACCGAAAGTGTCTCAATGCCTCGCACGGAAAACATAGAACTTTAGAGACTAAATCAGGGGCGCGTGTGTACGGTCTTTCTCATTTTTTTCAGTATCACTCGCCTGCTCTTTCCCTGCCAAGTGGCTTTAAATCCTATTCACAGCTCTTGGGTCTCCTTTGCAAATATCACTCTAGCTCTTAAAAGCACAGGAGCCAGGTCAGAAAAGTGACTCAGCAAACCACATGGTGTCATTTGAAAATCTATTTTTTCCCCCCTGCTTTAGAACCTGAATTGAAAATCCAGTCGGTTGAGAAACCCGGGCAAAGATCCTACAGACTGACAGGGGCCTTGCCTCCAGATAGGATTTGCTTTGAAAATTCCTAAGAAAACTCTCTCATCACTAGGTTGAATATCTATTCTCTGTCTCCTTCACGCCGTCCCCCAAGTCACCCCCTCCTTTACACTAGAAGGACTATAATTGTGTAAGATGAAATTATTTCTAGTTGCACCTGGGAAGCTGACCATGATATGGAACCCCGGGGGGGGGGGGGCGAATGCTTTTAAAAAGTGAGGAATCACCTCTCCTTTTACCTTTAGTGCCAATTCGACTTAAAAGTCACAACTACTTAGGGCAAGACACACCTGTTCTCCAAACGTGTGGTCCCAGGCTTCTAGAAGGCAGTTCATTGTGTCGGTTTAGGACATTTGCCTGGTGGTTGTTTCATTTTTAGAAGGGAGCCCTATTCTTATTATGGTACAATTTGGGGGCTGCCTTAGATGTTCCCTTGAACACAGGAACATCTGATTCTGATTTTGTTTAGTCAACCCACCAAAAACCTCTGGCCGATACCAATAAGGTGCTTAAATAAAGCCGGAAGTACTTGAAAACAGTGCCCATGGCAGTGTTCGATACCTAGAGAGCAGTCGATACTTGTTGAATAAACAAGAGGCAACATATCAGAATTGCTTCCCTTCTAATCAAAAAGACGTGGGGGGAATTGTATGAATAAATATAAGCTGTGTTCGTAGAAATTATTTTTTTAAATGGGGCACACCTGAGGGGGTCCCCAGAACTAAAAGCCTTCTGGTCAACTGGTACCACACAACCCCAGCGTCTCTCACTGGCCTGCCTACTTGGCACCCAGTATATTTCTGTTTAAAGGACAACAACCACCCCTGCAACCAACAGCAGTGGGAGAAGCTGAAATCCCGTCACTGGCACTGCTTGCCCCCCCTCCGCCCCCAGCAGCCTCCCTGCAGAGCTACTGCAGCCCTCCCTCTCGGCAGTGCCCCACCCCCCACCCCAGACTCCTGCTGCTCTAGAAGCGCCCAATTATTTGCCGTCTCCACCCTTCCAGATCCAGCCTGGTTCCCCCCCTCCCTTGGTCAGAGCCCCCACCTGCACTGCGGTCTTCAAATCTGAGTCCCTCCCTTCCTCTAAAACCTGCTCAAAACTCACCTCCTCCAAAAGTTTTTCTTCCCAAGCCTATTGTACTCTAATCGCTCATTATTTCATGTCCCAGAGTTCCTATATACTTTACTCAATACACATATTAACTGTAACTGCTACGATGACCGTTGTAATTGTGGGTCTGGTACACAACCCATGTGATAAATCCAGTTCCAGGATGATGTAGCTGACAGGAACGGAGGTGTGGGCTGCCAGAAGGGGGGATGACTGCCTCTGCTTACTCATGTTTTACCTCATGCATGTTCTTGATTACCCCCTTGATTACAGGGTGTGTAATCGCTATCAGAGTGCAGCCAGGACAGGGGCCCAGTAGCCTGTCCTGTATGCTATGTTGTTGATGACTGGCTAATTTGGGGGGCTAGTCTTTTGAACCAATTAGGGTTTGCTTACCTGAGTCAGCTTTGCCACACAAGGAGGGTCCCGGGAAGTCCCAGCCTCCAGCATCGGTGGAAACAGGTGGCTGCCCACACGGGAGCCTCGAGGCTCTGCCAATTTCTCAAACATTTCCTTAACGGTCTGATATTCCGCACCGCCCCTCGCCCTTCCCCCTTCTTGCAGTTCTTTACCCAGAGGCGTCCAAGGCCGCTGGTGAATTACACACCTGTTATTTGGGAGGGGAGTGCCCCGCTGTAGTAGAGGTGCCTCAGCGCCTGGGGGCGGTGTTGCCAAAAGGGAGAACCGGGCTGCTGGGAGGGGGATGTAGGGGCGCTGTTCAAATGACCATCTTCATATTGCCAATGCTGCTCCCAGCATTGTACTAACCGTTCATCCCCAGGCAGCCCACCAAACGTAGCGTGCAGGCACCTTGGTGCAGTGTGTCTGTGTGTTTTAAATTTTATTGTTTGGGCTGCGGTCGTGTCTTGCCTGTAGGGGGAATCCCTCAGAAATGCTGCCCCTTGGGGGCTGAAACACTAACCCCCGCCCCCACTGCCCCTCCCCCACCATGCAAGGGAAGACGGCGTTGCCAGAGCTGAGTTAAGTGGGAGTAGCTCCTAAATAGCCTAGGCGCTGATTCAGGCCTGGGTTGTGCGGGACCCGAGCCAGGGAACTCCGGGGAGACTCCCCTGTCCAAACTGTGGAAACCCAGGGTTACCACTCAACTCAGGAATTTGCTAGTGCCCTCGGTCTGCGGACTTTACAACGCGGGAGGCGTGGAGCGGGCTTGCGCGTCTATAAGGGCTCTATGATCCTCCTCCCGTAGTATCGAGTCTGGGCTGGGCAAAGCCCACTCAGCTTCTTGTTGCGCAGACCTTTCGAGAAACGCAAGACGGGCCGAGGGCCCCTGGGAGCCCAAGAAAGAACTCTCTTCCTCTTGCTCCCCAACCCACAGAGTCGTGTGCCAAGAAGCGACATTTAAAGCCCTGGGGCCCTAACCTGCCCGCTCCCCCACAGGCAGACAGCCCCGCGCGGGAGGCCGGCTTTGCAGGTGGTTGTGGCCCGCTGTGGGATTGCGCGCTGCGGGCCCTCGCACTCTTCCACCCAGCCCTCCCTGGCGCTACAGTCTGGCGTCGGGGAGCCAGGGGCTGCGCTGGCGCCACAGCTGGCCAAGGTGAGGAGTGCATTCCGTGTTCCTGTGTGCGCGTGCGTGTGTGTGTGTGTGTGTGTGTGTGTGTGTGTCCGCGCGCTTGTGTTAGACAGCTGGGGGGAATCTGGTACTGCTGGGTTCTAGATTCGGACCCAAGTCCTTGGCCTCATTTGGACCACGTTGCAAATAACTAGACCCTTAAAAATAAAAAAGAGCAAATTCTTATGCTGAATATGCAAAAGCATTGAAAATACGGATCTTCCCACCACCGAGGAGATGACACTTTCTGGGGCCCCTCTGGTGAACGAATTCTGTCGAGACCCAGTCTTACGCAGGCAACAGGGAGCTCACATAGGGGGTTCAACCCTCTCCCCGCCCCCTCCTCTTGAGATGTTCCCGCAAATTCATCGGAGACCTAAGCAGATTGGATGGCAGGAATTCGGGACGGAGGAAATTTGCAGAATGTAAAGTATGTTGGCAAGAGATAATTCGATTTGGTTAGAGTGTATCCGAGGCGAATTTTAAGATTAGGTGGGATCATGGTTTGACAATCCCCTCCCGCTCTCCTGGGCTCCAAATTAATTTCTCCGCCCAGTGAAATCATAGGGTTTGGGAAGGTGCCTAACAGCTGAGGGGGACTGGGTTTGTGTTTTGTTTCTAACTACCAAAAAGCAGCTTCGAGAGGCAGCCGAGTTGGTGCCCAGAGGTAGCTGTCCCCCAGATGTGATGAGGAAAAGTGTTGGACCAAATCAGGCTAGTGGGTCCCCCCTCCCCCTCCATTTCACCCCGAGAGAGAAAGCGCGACTTCAGAAGATGCGCGGGCTCGCGCTGGCTCTTTCTTTCTCGCGCTCTCACTCGTACCCCCCCCCACCTTTTTTTTTTTTTTTTTT